>CM029602.1:42492035-43692035 GCA_017311375.1 Mytilus coruscus
AAAAAATTTTTTTTTTTTTAAAATTTAAAATTAAAAAAAAACCGAAAACCCAAAAAAATCCAAAATTAAATTAAAAAAAAATTTTTTTTCCCCTTTGGAGGGTTTTTTTTAAATTTAAAGATTTTTAAATTTTTCTTTAAAATTTTTTTAAAATTTTTGAATTTTTTTTAAAAAAAATAACCAAAAAAAAAATAAATTTAAATTTTTAAATTTTGAACCCTTTAAAATTTTTTTAAATTCAAAGGGTTTTTTTTTTAAAAATTTTTAATTTTTTTTTTAAAAAATAAAATTTTTTTTGGTTATTTAAATAAAAAATTTTTTTTTTAAAACTTAATTTTTAAAATTTTTATTCTTTTTGGGGAAAATTTTTTAAAATTTAAAAATTTTTTACAAAAACCCCAAAAAAATTTAACCTTTTTTTTTTTAAAAATTTTTCCTTTTAAAAAATTTTAATTTTTTTTTTTTAAAAATTTTGGGAAAAAAAAAAAAAAAAAAACCCCAAAAAAACCCCCCAAAAAATTTTTTAAAATTTGGGGAAGGGGAAAATTTTGGAAAAAAAATTTTTTAAAACCTTTTTTCCTTTAACCTTTCCCCCAAAAAATTTTTTTTTAAAACCCCTTTTTATTTTTTGGGTTTTTCCCGGGGGGAAAAACCCTTTAATTAAATAAAAAAAAATTTAAAACAAAATTTTTTGAAAAAAAAATTTTTTTTTAAAAAGGAAATTTATTTTTTTTTTTTATTTTCTTTTTTAATTTTTTTTGGGGGAAATTTCCCTTTAAAAAACCTTTAAAAAAAAAAAAAAATGGAAAAAAAAAAAAATTTTTTTTAAAAAAAAAAATTTTTTTTTTTTGTTTTCCTTTTAAAAGGTTTTTTAAAATTGTAAATTTTTAAACCCAAAAAATTTTTTAAATTTGGGGTATAAAAAAGGAAAAGGGGTTTTTTGGGATTTTTCTTGGAAATTTCTGGGTTTTTTGGTTTTAAAAATTTTTTTTTTGAAAAAAAATTTTTTTCCCCTTTTTAAAAAATTTAAAAATTTTTTTTTAAGGTTTTTAAAAGGGGTTTTTAAAAATTTTTGGTGAATTTTTTTTTTAAAAATTTTATTTAATTTTTTTTTAAAATTTTTTCCCCTTTTTTTAAAATTTTTTGGGAAATTTTTTTTGGGTTTTGAAAAATTAATTAAAATTTAAAAAAATGGTTTGGGTTTTAAATTTTTAAAAATTTTTTTTTTTTTTTTTAAAAAAGTAAAAAAAGGGCCTTTTTTTTTTTCCCCCCAAAAAAAAATTTCAAAAAAATTTTCTTGTTTTTTTTTTAAAGGGAAAAATTTTTTTTTGGGGTTGGGGAAATTTAAAAATTTAAAAAAAAAAAAATTTCCAAAAAACAAAAACCCTTTTTAAAATTTTTCCTTAAAAATGAATTTTTTTTGGGTTTTTTAAAAAAAAAAATTTTTTTTTAAAAAAAAAAAAATTTTTTTTTTTTTTAAAAAAAAATTTTTTTTAAATTTTTTAACCCAAAACGGACAAATTTTAAACCTTAAAAGTTTTGGGTACAAAAAAAAAATTTTTTTTTTCCCGGAAAAAAATTTTTTTTTTTTTTTAATTTTTTTTTTTAAAATTGGCCAAAAAAAAAAAAAAAACCCCCTTTAAAATTTTGGTGAAGGAATTTTAATTAAAAAATTTTTTTTTTAAAAAAAAATTTTTAAATTTGAAAATTTTTTTTTTTAAAAAAAGGGGTTTTAATTTAAAAATTTTAAGGTTTTTTCCAAATTAAGTTAATTGTTTTTTTTAAAAAAATTTCAAAAATTTTTTAAAAAAAATTTTCCGGGAAAGGTTTCCCTTTAAAAAAAATTTGGTGGGGCCCCTTTTTTAAAAAAAGGAAAATTCAAATTCAAGAAATTTTTTTTTAAAATTAAAATTAATTTTAAATTTTAAAAAAAAAATTTCCGGGGGTTTTTTTTTTAAAAATTTTTGGTTAAACCCTTTTTTCTTTTCCCAAAAATTTCCCAAAAAAATTTTTGGGTTTTTAAAAAACCCGTTTAAAAATTAAAAAAAAAAGGGGGGCCCCCGGTTTTTTGGGGAAATTCTTTTTTTAAATTTTTTTATTTTTCCGGGGCCCCTTAAAAAGGGGGGAAAAATTAAACCCGGGAAAAAAAAATTTTTTGAAATTTTTTTTGAAAATTAAACAAAAGGAAATTTCTTTAATTTTAAATTTTTTTTTAAATTTTTGGGGTCAAAGGAAAAAAAATTTAAAAAAAAAAAAAATTTTTGGGGGTTTTTTTTTTTTTTAAAAAAACCGGGATTTTTTTTTCTTAAAATTAAATTTTTTTTTTGGGGGAATTGGTTTTTTAAAATTTTTAAAAAAAATAAAAATTGGCCCAAAAATTTTAAAAGTTTTAACTTTTAATTTTTTTTTTTTTGGTTCCAAAACCCATTTAAATTTAAAAAAAAAACCCCTTTTTATTTTTTTTAAAATAAAAAAACTTTTAAAAAATTTTACCAAAAAAATTTTTTTTAATTTAAATTTTTTTTAAAAAACAAATTTTTGGCAAAAAATTTTTTTTGGGGAAAAATTTTTAATTTTTTTTTTAATTTTTTTTTTTTAAAATTTAAATAAAAAATTTTTTTTTTTTTTTAACCTTTTAAAATTTAATTACCCTTTTTATTTTTTTTTTTGGGATTTTAAAATTTTTTAAAAAAAAATTTTAATTTTAAATTTTTTGGGCCGGGGAAAAATTAAAAATTTAAAATTTGGTAATTTAAATTTTTTTGTTTAATTTTTAAAATTTTCCCCGTTTTTTGGTTTTTTTTAACCAAAATTTTTAAAATTAAAAATTTTTTAAAAAATTTTTTAAAAAGGGCACAAATTCCCAAAAAAATTTTTGGTTTTTTTTTTTATTTTTTTAAAAAAAACCTTTTTTTTTCCAATATAAAACCCTTTTTTTTTTTTTTTCCTTTTTTTTTAAATTAAAACCCCCAAAATTTGGTTTTTTTCTTTTTTTTTTCAAATTTTTAAAAACCCTTAAAATTTTTAAAAAAATTTTTTTTAAAAAATTTTTTTAAAATTTTTTTTTTTAAAAATTTTTTTAGGTTTTTAAAAATTCAAATTAAACCTTTTTTTTTGGAAATTTTAAATAAAAAAAAACCCAATGGATTTAAAAAAATTTTTTTTCCCAAAAATTTTTTTGGGAAAAATTTTTTTATTTTAAAATTAAAATTTTAAAATTTTTTTTGGGGGGGTTGGGCCAAAAAAACCCAAACCTTAAATTTTTTTTGGGCGTTTTTTTCCCCCTTTTAAATTTTTTTTTTTTAAAAAATTTTAAAAATTTTTTTAAAATTTGTTTAAAATTTTTTTGGGGTTTTTTTTTTTTTTTTTTTTTTTTTTTTTTGGTTTTTTTGGTTTTTCCAAAACCCAAAAACCTTTTTAAAAAGGGAAATTTATTTAAAAAAATTTTTGGTTTTTTTAAAAATTTAAGGTTTTTTTAAATGGTTTTTTTTTTTTTTTTTTTTTCCCCCAAAAATTTTTTTTTTTTTTAAAACCAAAATTTTTAATTTAAAAAAAAAAAACCGTTTTATTCCAAAATTTTAAAAAAAATTTTTGGAAAAAAAAAAAATTTTTTTAAATTAAACACCCCAAAAATTTTTTAAAAAAATTATTTTTTTTTAATTTTTTTTCCCAAAATTTTTAAAAAATTTTAAAATTTTTTGCAAAAAAAAATTAAAAAATTTAAAAATTAAATTTTTAATTTAAACCCCCCCCTTAAATTTAAAAATTTTTTTTTTAAGTTTTCCCTTTTTTTGAAAAATTTTAAACCAACCAAAAAACGGTTCCCTTTTTCTTTTAAAATTTTTTTAAAAACCCTTTGGGTTTTAAAAAGGTTTTAAAAAAAAAAAAGGGGTTTTTTAAAAAAATTTTTTTAAAAAAAAAAAGGGGGGGGTTTTGGATTTTTTTTAAAAAAAAATAAACCCATTAAATTTTTAAAAAAAACCCAAAAAAAATTTAAAAAAAAAAAAGGGAAAAAAAAAAAAATTTTTTTTGGGAATTGGAAAATTTAAAAAAAGGAAACTTTTAAAAAAAAAAAAAATTATGGGGCCCCCCAATTTTCAAAAATTTTAAAAAAAAAAATTTTTAAAAAGGAAAACCAATTTAAAAAATTGGGAAATTAAAAATTTTAAAAAAAAAATTTTTCCAAAAAACGGGTTTTTAATTTTCCTTTTTTTTTTTTGGGAAATTTTTGGCCAAACGGGGTTTTCCAAAGGGGTTTTTTTTTTTAAAGGTTTTCAAAAAACCCAAAAAAATTTTAAAAGGAACAAATTTAAATAAAAAATTTTTAAAAAATTTTTTTTTGGATTTCAAAAAATTTTGGTTTTAATTTCCTGGCCCCAAAGGGTTTTTTTTGGTTTTTTGGGTTTAAAAAACCTTTAAAAATTTTTTTTAAAAAAAATTTCTTAAAAAAAAAAACTTTTTAAAATTTTAATTTTTTAAAAAAAAAGGGTTTTTAATTTTAAACAAAATTTTTTTTTATTTTGGAAAAAAAAATTTAATTTTTTAATTAATTTTTTAAAAAATTTAACCCCAAAAATGTTTTAAAATTTAAAAAGGGGAAAAATTTTTTAAGGAAAAAAACCGAAATTTTTTCCAAAACCCTTTTTTCCCCCGGGGAAAAGTTAATTTTAAAATTAATTTTAAATTAAAATTTTTAAAAAACCAAAATTTTTTTAAATTTAATGGGGAAAAAATTTTAAATTTTTAAATTTCCCAAAAAATTTTCCAAAAATTTTTTTGAAAAATTTTTTTTCCCAATTTAAAAACCCCTTTAAAATTTTAAAAAAACCGAAAAAAAAAAATTTAATGGGAAAAAAAATTAAAGGTTTTTTTTTCAACCCTTCCCCAAAGTAAAAAAAAAAACGTTTTTGGGAAAAAGGGTTTTAAAATTGGAAACTTTCAAAAAAAAAGGAAAAACCAAGTTGGAATTTTTCCCCCGGGGGTTTTTTTGGGAAAATTTAAAAAAAAATTTTTAAAAAATTTTTTAAGGGAAAAAAATTAAAAAATTTTTAAAAAAATTTTTAAAAATTTTTTTAAAAAAAGGGTTTTTAAAAAAATTTCCCGGGAAAAAAAGGAAAAAAAATTTTTAAAATTTGGAAAATTTTTTTTGGGGAAAAATTAATAAAACCCTTTTAAAAAAAAAAAAAAAAACCAAACCAAAAAAAATGGGTTTTTTTGGGTTTTTTTTTTAAAAAATTTTTAAAATTTTGAAAACAATTTTTTAAAAAAAAAAAGGAAAAAAGGTCCAAAATAAAATAAAAGGGCCCAAATTTTTGAAAATTTCCCGGGTTTTTTTTAAAAATTAAAAATTTTCCAAAGATAAAAAAAATTTTAAAAAAAATTTCCCTTTTTTAAAAAATTTTTTTCCCGGGTTTTTCCAATTTTTTAAAAAACCCAAAAACCATTAAAAAAGGGAAAAGAAATTTTCAAAGGGGAAAAAAAGGGTTTTTTAAAAAAAGGGAAAATTTAATTAAAAAAAAGAAATAAAATAAAAAATTTTTTAAAACAAATTTTTAAAAAAAAAATAAAAAAAAAAAAAAAAACCTTTTGGGTTTTTGGTTAAAAATTTTATGGGGAAAAATTTTTAAAAAAAAAAAAAATAAAAAAATTTTTAAAAAACCTTTTAAGGGTTTTTAAATTAATTTTTTTGGGGGAAAAAAAAAAAAAAAAAATTTCCCCCCTTTTTTTAAATTTAAATTTGGATATTAAATTAAAAAATAAACCCAAAAAGGTTTGGGGTTTTTTTCTTAAATTTTTTTTGGGTTCCTTTTAAAATTTAACCACAAAACCAATAAAAAACCAAAAAATTAACCCTTTTTTTTTTAAATTTTAAAAAAAACCCCGGAAACCAAAATTTTTCCAAATTTGTCTATAATACCTGTGTAAATTTTTCCCCCAAAATTTTTTTTCCCCAAAAAGGATTTTTTAATTTTTTGGGATTTTAAACCTAAAAAAATTTTAAAAAAATTTTCCCAAAATTTCGGGAAAAAAATTTTAAAAACCCTTTGAAAAATTTAAAATTTTTCCTTTTAAAAACAATTTTTTAAATTTAAAAATTTTTAAAAAAAAATTTTTAAAAATTAAAAAAAAAAAAAAGAAACCTTTTTAAAAAAAGGCCTTTTAAAATTTATTTAAAAATTACCTTAAAATTTCAATTTAAAAAATTTTTAAACCCTTTAAAAAAATTTTAAAAAAAAAATAAAAAAAAAAAACCTTTTTTAAAAAAATTTTTTTTTTAAAAAAAATTTTAAATTTAAATTTTTTTTAAAAAAAAAAATTGGTTTTTTCCCCAAAAAAATTTTAATTTTTAAAAATTTTAAAAAATAAAAAAATTTTTTTTAACCTTTTTAAGTTTTTTTTTAACCAAAAAAGCCAAAAAAAATTGGTTTCCTTTTTTTCCCCTTTTCCAAAATTTTTTAAAAATTTTTTTTTTTTTTTTAAAACTTTTTTTTTTTTTTAAAATAAAAAAAATTTTTAAAATTAAATTAATTTTTTTTTTTTTCCCTTTCTGAAAAAATTTTGTTAAAAAAAAATTTTTTCTTTTTTTTTTTAAATTTTTAAAATTTTTTAATTTTTTTTTTTTCTAGGTTTTTATTTTGGAAAAAAATTTTAAAATTTTTTAAAAAAAAAAATTTTTTTTTGGGCAAAATTTTTAAAAATTTTAAAATTTTTTAAAAAATTTTTTCCTTTTTTTTTAAATAAAAAATTTAAAAAATTTTAAAAATTTTTTAAAAAAATTTTTTTAAAATTTTAAACCCCCTTTAAAAATTGAAAAACCCTTTTTAAAATTTTTTAAAAAAGAAAAAAAAAAAAAAAAAAAAAAACCCAAAAAATTAACAAAAAATTTTAAAAATTTTAAAAAAACCCCCAAAAAAAAACCCCAAAAAAAAAGGGCCCCCAAAAATTTTGAAAAATTCCCCAAAAAAAAATTTTTAAACAAAACAAAAAAAAAAAAAACAGGAAAAAAAAACCCCCCGAACAAAACCCGAAAAAAAAAAAAAGGGCGGGGAAATATTTTTCCCCCCCCCCAAAAAGGGGGTTAAAAAACCCAAAAAAAAAAATTTGGAAAAAAAAAAATCCCAAAAAAAAAAAAACATAAAAAAATTTTTCAAATTTTTCCCCCTTTTCCCTTAAAAAAAAAAATAAGAAAATTTTGGAAAAAATTTTTAAAAGGAAATTCAAAAATTCCCAACAAAAAATTTTTTAAAAAAAGAAATATTCCTTAAACTTTTTAAAATTTTTTTTTCTTTAAAAAAAAAAAATTTTAAAAATTTAAATTAAAAAATTAAAGAAATTTAAAATTTTTTAAAAAATTTTGTTTGGGTTTAATTTCCCCCTTTAAATTTTCCCAAAATTTTTTTAAAAAGTTTTTCCTTTTTTTATTTTCCAATTTTTTTAAAAATTTTCCCAAAAGGCTTTTAAATACCAAAATTTCCTTAAAGGGTTTGAAAATTTTCCAAACCCCCCTTTTTTTTGGGGAATTTTTTTCCCCAAAAGCCCCCCGGAAAATTTTTGTTTTTTTAAATTTTAAAAATTTTTAAATTTAAATTTTTTTTTAAAAATATAATTTTTTAAAAAAAGGGAAATTTTTAATTTTAAAAAAAAATTTAATTCCTTTTTCGGAAACCCAATTAAATTTTTCGAAAAAATTTAATTTTAAATTTTTTTTTTCCCCCCAATTAAACCAAAAATTTTCCCAAAAAAAAGAAAAATTTTAAAAATTTGTTTAAAAAAAATTTTAAAATTTAAATTTTAAAAAAAAAATTTGTTTTTTTTTTTTTTTTTTTTTTTTGAAAATTTTTTTAAAAAAATGAAAATTTTTAAAAATTTCAAAATGGTTAAATTGGCTTTTTAAAACCTAAATTTTTTATATTTTATTTTTAAATTTAAAAAATTTTTTTCCTTTTTTTTTTCCCCTTTAAATTTTTAAATTTTTTTAAATTTTTTTTTTGGCCCTTTTCCATTTTCAATTTTTTGAAAAATTTGAAAAAAAAAGGGGAAAAAAAAGGGGGGGGGGGTTTTTTCCGCCCGGGGGTTTTTCCAAAAACCTTTCCCTTTTTTCCCCCCCTTTTTTAAAAATTTCCCCTTTAATTTTTCCAAATTGTTTAATATTAAAACCAAAATTTTTTCCCTTTTAAACCTCCCTTTTGGAAAAAAAAAAAAAAACCCCCTTTATTTGGTTTTTTTTTGGGTTTAAAATTTAATTTCTTTTTCTTCCCCTTTTTTTCCTTTTAAAATAAAAAAAAAAAAAAATTAAAAAAAGGGGGGGGAAAAAAAAAAAAAACCAAAAAACAAAAAAAAAAAAACCCAAAAAAAACCCAAAACCCCGGGGGGCCCCTCCCAAAAAAATTAATTTGGTTAAGGAAAACCAAACCCAAATTTAAAAAAAAAAAAAAAAATAAAAAAAACAAAAAAACCCGAAAGGGAAAAGGCGGGTTTGGGGTTTTAAAATTTTAAAAACCCCCCAAAAAAAAAAAAAAACGCAAAAAACCAATTAAAAGGGAAAAAATTTAAAATTTTTTAAAAATTTTTAAAAAATTTTAAAAAAAATTAAAAATTAAAATTTAATTTAAACTTTCCAATTTAAACCCCTTAAATTTCCAAAATGGAAAACCCCCCAAAAACCCCAAAATTTATCAAGGGTTTTAAATTTGGAAATTCGGAAAAGGAAAAAAAAACCCCCGGGGGTTTTAAAAGGGAAAAATTTTTTTTTTTTGGTTTGGTTTTTACCCTTGGTTTTTTTTAATTTTAAGGAAAAAAAATTTAACTTTTTTTATTTTTTAAAAAAGGAAAAAACCCTTTAAAAACCCAAATTTTTAATTTTTTAAATTATTAAAATTTTTTTGGGGGGTTTGGGAAGGGGGGGGGGGGAAAAATTTTTTTTAAAATCCTTTTTTCCCCCAAAAAAAAAAAAACCCAAATTAAAAAAAATTTAAAAAAAAAGGGGTTTAAAATAAGGTTTTTTTAAATTTTAAAAAATTTTAATTTTTTTAAATTTTTTTTTTTAAATTTTTTAAAATTTTAAAAATTCCCCTTTTTTTAAGGTAATTATTTTTTTTTTTCCGGGAAAAAAACCTTTAAAAAAAAAAAGGGGGATTTTAAAAACCCAATTTAACCAAACCCCCCAAAAAAACCCAAACCCAAATTTTAAAAAAAAAAAAAAAAATCGGAAAATTTAACCGGGAAAAAACCAAAATTTTTTGGGGAAATTTTTTTCCCATTTTAAACCCTTATTTACCTTTTTATTGAATTTTTTTTAAAAAATTTTCCCCTCCAAAAACCAAAAATTTTATTTTAAATTTTTATATTTTAAATTTTTTAAATTTTAATTTTTAAAATTTTTTTAAAAATTTTAATTTAAATTATTTTTTAATTTCCCCCAAAAAAAAAAAAAACCCAAAAAAAAAATTTTTTCCCCTTTTTTTTTTCCCTTTTTTTTTAAATTTTTAAAAAAATTTTTAAATTTTTTTTAAAATTAATTTTTTTTATTTTTTTATTTTTTAAAAAATAAAATTTTTATTTTTTTGGGTTTTTTTAATTTTTTTTTTTTTTAAAAAAAAAAAAAATTTTAAATTTTAAATAAAAAATTTTCCCTTTAAAAAACCCTTTTAAAAAAAAAAATTTTAAATTTTTTAAAAAACCAAAACCCAAAAAAATTAAACCTTCCGGGTTCCGGTTAAAACCCAAACCCCCCAAAAAAAGAAAAAAAAAAATTTTTAAATTTTAAAATAAAAAAATTTGGAAAATTTAAAAAAAAAAAAAAACGGGAAACCGCTATTGTTATTCTTTGTATTGCGAATGAGTTTTAGACCAATGTTCTTGAACGGTCTTAGGGTCTAGCAATGTTATGACAAGACTTACGACATGGTATCTTTGAATATATTTTACATCGAATTATATCAAGATCACGTCCCTTCCTCTGAGCCGCTTTGGTGGTTTGAAGGTAGCGTCCTTGACCCGTTCTGGGGAATATTGGTGTCAACCCGTGTACGGTTCAAGCCAACTATTTTGAATAGCATACTAGACTAGTCTGGTTAGATGAGACATGAAGACACTATTAAAATATGGTGAACATTCGAGTCAGCATGTCGACCTAGTACAGAGTATGTTTTTATTATAGCATGAACATGCGTATTGTTCTCTGTATGCATGCAGGGTGCTCAATGTACAACCAAATGTACAGCTGTTATTAGACCTGCTCAACGTTAATTGAACATAATTCGTGCATATTCGAGATATGACCAAACTAACAATTAATTCAATAGGTAGTTCAACCGGCATGAAGGACATGAAATAGAACTACCGCTTGACAATTAGCATATGTTGGTAGCTCACGACCCATCGGAGTTCTTGCTAAGACTCTAACTACCAAAGAGATTGGTACTTAACCTACCCGACAGAATGTAACGTTAGTATTCCGACCGTACGTTGCTGCGTATTTATACATATGTGACAGTGATATTTTCCATTTACTTCTAGTGTGAACATATAGAAACTTTAATAATCATTAATTTAATTAATTTATCTTTCAGACAATTCTTCTGTTTTCTTGCATGTCAGTCATTTTAGTCTTAAAAGACGTTAACTACATGTATGTGCTTATTACACCGTTTTGACATTATGTACTTTATAATCCGTTTGTCATTGTCCATTGTCTAAATACTTTAGTGATAAGTTTATTATCTTAACATGCACTTAGGGTGCTTTTGTATTGTGTTGGTTTATAGCTAATGATGTAATATTACATGTAGTAGATAGTTCAATTAAGATTTAGGGTGTCCTTTAGTTGGGAACCCGACAGACTAAGGCACGGACGTTGAATTTATATGTATACGGAAACCAGTAGTGAACAAAACATTTATACTGGACTTTGCCGTGTATTTACATGTATGATTTATACTGTGTTTAACAATAATTGTGGCTTTATTTGAAATTGAATTAATATAATATTTGGTATTCGAATTGATGTTTTATTTTCTTATACTGTGAGCAACTCCCAGAACATTTGTTATAGCAGGGTCGTCCTGAACCCTGATACATACCAAAAGGCAAAACGGACGTCCAATTTCAGCAATGATTTCACCACCGGACGTTATAAGTAGTTAGGTCTATTCGCATTCAACCTCATGGAGCGCTCCACTAGCAAATGTACATTAAAAAAACACACCTTCAAAGAAAGTCTGTAAAGGTGTTTGATTTTACTCGACAGATATTTCTGAAAAGAACATCACCATTCCTTTTCATCCTAAACATTGTTCACTGACAAAAACGTAGTATGAGTCTCTAGGTTAAAGTGTGTTGCATAAGATGGAACAATTTTTAGTTAAAACTTAAAGAAAACATTTAGCCATGCCAGTGTCGGTCAATGATACACTGCATAAAACAAAAGATCTATTAAGGGATTGTGTATCAAAGGGATATGAAATAAACGTCTTTGAAACACCAACTTGAACTTCTAGAAATGCAAAATTACAAGACAACAACACTCACAAGCAAAACTGAAATTCTGAGGATACTTATCTTATCATGATCTTTAACTTATCAAGAAACTTTACTGTGGTATAAGGATTGTAATGTTTATTTCGTGACTATAAGGGATAAAGTTTGAATTTATCACTTAAAACGAGCTAAAAGGAAAGCTCTACAGCCAAACCTGACTTCATTTACAGTTTTTTTAATTGTTTTACATTGGCCTTTTATAGCTGACTATGCGGTATGGGCTTTGCTCATTGTTGAAGGCCGTACGGTGACCTATAGTTGTTAATTTCTGTGACATTTTGGTCTCTTGTGGACAGTTGTCTCATTGGCAATCATACCACATCTTCTTTTTTATATATGTGGGATTTTTTGTTGTGCAATTTTTCGTGTTCTGTGCATTGTTTTCTCGACAATCACATGACCTTAAGGTAGAGTAAACACATCAGTATCTTTTGGTAAAAGTTTACTTCATTACTAATAAGTCCAATTAAAGGGTTGAAAACGTTTTATTTTTAGAAGTTACTAGAACACACCCGCGAAATCGCGGGCATTAGAGCGTAATTGAAAGTATGTAAACTGTTGTAGGATGAATTTTTGTAAAAGATTTATGACTGGAGAATTTCAGGAAAGGTATCAAAGTCATCGGTACTTGGGGACAGGACAATTTTTTAGCCCTCCCCTTTTTCCAAAGTCCGTTAATTTTGTTTTCTGTTTTCTGTATACTATGACCATACATATACTTTAAATAAAGTGTATTTGCTATTACTATCAATTCCAAGTAATATCACGACGGTCACTGATATATTAAACAGAGACTCTCTATAATATATCAGTGACCGCCGTGATAGTAAACTGGAATTGATAGTAAATAGCAAATACACTATTTATAGTATATGTATGATCATAGTATACAGAAAAACGCGAAAAGAATTGTCCTGTCCCCTAGTAATTATGAAAATTATGTGTAATTTTAAAACAGTCCTAAACGGAAGTCTTTTCTATGACTTAAAAGTCCGTCCGATGACGGAAACAATATCCGGACGCCTTTATTTTCGTTTTCCTCCCAAAATTACCCAAACTGAATAATCATAAGAGAGGATGACAAATGCGACTATGCATGGTACCTATAGGACACAGAGGCATGATGATTAATTTATTGTGGAAGGAAGAGAAGCGACACACAAAATGAGGTCTTCTCGTTTAATAGTATAGATTTAATATACAAACAGTTATCTTTCCTTCCTGCATCAGTTCATGGTTGACATTTTACGAAATTGAATTTGTCATGTGTAAATTCAACGTTGTTGCATCAAAAGTCGACATTAATAGAGACTTAATCATTAACAGTTGACATTTCTGTATAACAAACAAAACTGAAATGCAGTGGTATTTTTTATCGTGAAGCAGCGTTTCATACTTTCTATATTATATATATCGCTTATTCTCTGAACTTAATCGTCCATTAAAATGAAATCTAAAATAATGAATTATCAACAGCATCGTTATGAGCAGAACTGTATATCCGAGAAATGGGCATAAGTAACTGTGAATACATTCGTGGTTCAGGCGTAGTTCGCAAAGATAGTTCGTATAGACTGCTCTGTTTTGTTTCTCTTCCTTTACGGAGTAAGGCGATCCTAAAATACAAATAGTTTTATTATTATTTTCATTAGGTTTTAAAAGATCAGAACAAAATTAAACACTGCTTTCCAAATTTGGGAAATTAACATGCAACATACTTTTTTTTATTGCAATGAGACTTAAATGAGTGATTTAATTATGACTGAGACAACATGTATGCGTTTCTAAGATATTTTTGTGATTTCTTTTGATAATAAATTTACAAATTCAAATGCGATTAACTGATGGCAACATGTTGTAGCTTTTTGCCATTGCTGAAGACCTACGCTAGTCTTTCTCTTTTTATGTTGGATATATGTCGTCAGTACGACTACTTTCTAATTGACTTTTACGGTATTTCTATTTGTTAGTGTTCTGTTATAACTGCTTGTTTGTTACCTATTTGAAAATACAAGCCTCGTTAGCATTCATCTTAGAAATCTTAAGTCGTGTTTATAAGCTCATTAATTTTGTCGGTAAACAGTTAAAAGACAACATCCCAGAAACTTACCAAAACAGGTTTAGAAAACAAACAAAAGACGAATATTTAGAATATATCATGCTCTTAAATGCCCAAGTGTATTTTTTCCCCGAAGTTAGTAAATTGTCTTGTTTTGAACAAACTTTCTATATATATATTGCTTATTAAAATGAATATTTACAGTGAAACTATAGAACTATTTGTGAACAGAAAGAAATAAAACTGTTAATACTTACATATACGTTAGGAGACAAACTAACACAAATGCTACAAAGGTAACAAGTGCCACTATACCTTTAAAAAAAAATTGAAGTAAAAAGTTACAATGTCAGAAATTACAAAAATGCAAATGGACGAATTTTTAGTTCTATAGTCATGTAGTTAATGGTGACTTGTAAAGTTTAAAGAATGTTCTACCTTCAAGCCTGGATAATAGTAAATATACCTCATTCACCTCCATCTCTCTGCGACAAAAGTAAACAAGGGAATGTATAATTATACGATTGCGACTGTTTAGGGACACGTTATAAACAGTTATTAAACGTCCAAGGCAATGCCTATATTTTTTCCATGGATATCTATCCTGTACCTACCCCTTAAACCATTGAAAAGCTCATAATCATTCATTTGTGTATTAATCGTTTCAATGTTTATATGTACATGTAAATAAAAGGTATGTGTGGAACATTAACGGACGCTCCAAATGTATTTCAGTGCATAGCGTAGTTTCCTATAACACATATGGGATGCTGGTCAACAGAAACTCGTGCACGGTTAATTTGCAAGACCAATTTGAAGATGATACGAAATTATGTGTAATTCAATGAGAGTTTCTTAATAATGCGTGTTGATCAATTGTTACTGTAATGTTGTGCTTTTGTTATATTTCGGCATTAATTTTGTGTTTTGTTTTTGGCCATTAAAAGGTCTAAACACATTTATTTTCTTAGTTTTGATGTTGCTTTCAAAAGATCAATAATGTATTGTCATATACTTCAATTATACTGTCCATGCCGTTAAATATCAATTACCAATTTGAATATAGAAGATAACAAAAAGGTCTTCTGTTCTAAAGATGTCATTGTCATGTTTTGAAGTCTTCGTCGTGGTATTCACGCCATTAAAGAGTTCAACTGCACCTACAAAAATTCAAAACAGAAATTTGAATAAAGTAGTTGCACTAGCCTAGATAATTGAATTATACATTTAAGAGATTAACAAATACCTAGTACATAAGCGGCAGAAACTTATTAATATCAATCACAAACATGCAGTAAAATAAATTCAGTATGAAAATTTTAACTTCATTCTATTTTTTAATTTGTAATGATTTCTCCCATTATATAATTAATAAAATAATTTTTACTTCATAAAAGAATTTAACTACCATTGAAAACGTGCACAAATGAATTAACAAAAGACGGATTAAAAAATTATGCATGGATCTTTCTACTTACACGAACAATTAATGTATGGTTTTTTGTCTGAGTCAGACATTTTTTTCCCACAAAGGGCGAACATTTTTGTTTTTTTGTTTTTCGAAGCTATCAATCAAATTATTTTTTTCAAAATAATTTAATACTATAAGGTATGGGGAAAATCTGGATTCAGAATATTTTTTTTTTTGTCATCTGCTTGACCACAATATTTTTTTTCATCAAATTGGGGATCAGAATATTGTTTTAGGAAAAAACCATAACCCCCCCCCCTTTTCCCTTGAAGTTAAATGGTCCCTAATTTTAATTGATCTGTTTTCATGTTGTGTTTTGTATACTGTTTTTCGTCATTTGGTCTTGTTCTTTATTTTTTTCCATAGCGTTGTCAGTTTATTTTCGACCTAAAAATTAGAATGTCCCTTTGGAATCTTATGCTTCTTCTTTGAAGACCGCATGTTATTTTCTTAAAATGTCGTTTAGCTGTAATCGTATTTTCGGGATGCTGTAACATCATTTCTCATTGAAATTCATGATTACGTAAATGTATCTAAGTGCATTATACATTGAATAATTGATTGCTGCTTCGGATTAATAAAGAGTTATTTTCACTACTGAAACGTTTGTTTAATGCATTTTTTAGATTGTACATGTACCATTATGTTAATCAAATGACAATTGTAGTGGTCATTTTTTTTACAATAAAATGGGAATAATTTAAAGTTTATTGCTTTCCTACACTGACTCCGATCATGTGTTTCTTTTTATGCCGTTTGTTGGACCACCGAATGAGATAAAGAGGGATGGGAATTTGAGATTATATTCATAATGTATTCCAGTTAAATATTCATGTGTTTGTCCCAAGCCTGCAGGAGCCTCGTTCGTACATGTTACGTCATATCTCAATTAATCTTTATATTTGGAGTGCTTTTGTGTTTATGGGATATCTATTGAATAGTTTCTGTTAAATTTATTTTCAATTTTTGTAAACTCTGGATATATCTCTTTACATATTGTATAGACTGTTGTCTATGGTTGATTGTATTGTGTGACTGTATGTTGATCTCATGCTGTCATTGGTTTTTTATGTCGTTCGTTTGTGTTACATTTACGTCTATTCCACTTTCCCTTCTAAACACACTTTCTGAAGTTTAGTTGCTTTGAAATTGACATTCTAGTACATAACATAACAGTCGGTTACAGAGTAGGCGACAGTCGCTTATTACTTGTGTAGCTGCATGATTGCACAATAGTGTCATCATCATTAAAATAACACAAAATTGTTTTTGGTCTTTTTTTTAAATTTTATATTTTGAAAATAACTATGGTGCTATTAAACTTACTGGGTAATGGTTGTAGAGAAACTTTTGTGGAAGTTGTTGATGTACCAGGTAGATTTGTGGACGTGTGAGAAGAGGTAGTGGTTTGCAATAGTTCTAGATCTGTACTTGTTGTAGTAGATAATGTTGTCTGTGCCTTCGTAGTTCTTGTAGTAGTTTTGTATCTGTATACTATTGTGCTTTGCACGTTTAACATATACGGATTTTCTGAAGTTGTAGTTTGAGAATAATCTATTCGATATACAAAATAAGTTGTTACCAAAATCAATTTCAAAAATTAGACAAAACAACAGAATGACCAGAAAAGAGACCAGAAAAAAGACCAATCGAAAACATTGGTCCATAATATTATTCATTTGTAATTATATCTCAATCTTAAACAACCACACTTAAGAGGATTGAACACAATATATTATTAGAACGAAATCCAAATGCGCATGCCATTTTGATTTTAAAATTTGAATTTTGAAAAATTTTCAGGATTATGTAAGTTATCTACTGGACATTTTCATGCCATTTGAACTAAGAAATAAATAAAGAAATTTTAGACTATTTATAGAGAAAACTTTATAGCCTAATTTTTAATGCCGTGGCGTCATTCAACCTCCATTAGCTGAGATAATACAAACTGATATAGTTCAATAACATACAGAGAAATAAGAAGATGTGGTATAAGTGCCAATGAGACAAGTGGCAACTCTCCATCCAAGTCACAATGTGTAAAAAGTAAACAATTATAGGTCAAAGTACGGCCTTCAACACGAAGTATTGGCTCACACGGAACAGCAAGCTATAAAGGGCTCCAAGATGACTAGTGTAAAACAATTCAAACAGGAAAACCAACGGTCTAATCTATATAAAAAAAAACGAGAAACGAGACACACCTAAGAACCACTTCAACAAACGACAACCACTGAAACAGGTTCTTGACTTAGGACAGGTGCAAACAGATGCAGCGGTTTTAAACGTTCAACCTTCATTATAACCTGAAATAGTAGTGTAACATTACAACATAGAAAGACACACTATGAAATGTCAATTGAAATGGCTTTACTCAATCAAAAAGACTTATTAACAAAAACAAGTAAACATACACTGAACGAATAAATTTGACCTATGACACAATGTCAAAAAGACAACTATAACCTTGGACAAAATGGCGCTAATAAAATAACGTACACAGGTAAATTTAAATATAATAATTTTGGTGCTAGGAATACGGAGATAGTTTTTACAAAATAAATAAATTTGTTGTTTATAGTACGAGAACAGCAGTGAAAATTCATTGTCATACTACATACTCAAAGGTGGAACATATTAAAAATAGTGAAACGAGATATTACACAAAATACTGTGGATTCATTTATTTTTGTGGGTACCAATTTTCGCGGATTGCGAAAAACTTTTCGTGGATAATGTGATTTTGTGGTTTTGCCAAAGTCTGCATACAACCTGATAGAAAATTTGTAATGTGTTTAACATTTAAATTAGTGGTTCACCTGTAACCACGAGAACCTCGAAAATTGGTATCCAACGAATAATGATGAATCCACAGTAAGTAAACTTTGAATAACAAAAATGCATTACAAATTGTGTAACAGGTCAAATTAACACGAAAGTACGATTTGAGAGTAGTACTATTCGCAGTTACTGAAAGCTAGTAAAAGCCAAAAACAATTAATAATAAAAAATCATGCATCAGAGACTAAAATCAACTAAAACAGATCCCAGGGATTTAGTGTTTTAACGCCATGGACAGTCAAAGAGGACATGACTTGTGTAATGTCAAAATAAAAGTATCGACAGTAGTAGGATAGTTTGTATTTTACCTTATAATAAATATGTATAATGTTATATAAAGATAACGCAATCTCTATATAGAAAATAAACGTGGATGCGTATTTATACATCCAAAATACCATTCGAAAAGAATACAAATTTAGTTATGTTTTAATTTTAATTTGTTGATGACAAAATCGATATTTGTGCCAATGTATAAACAATATTCAAAGATCTTATTACAACATAAATAAGATAAACTTTACTAATAAGTTTGTTTAAAGGTTCGATGAGTTTACAGGGATCACATAGTGATTTCCACGCTTTTAGTACAGTATTACCGTAAAATTTATGATGTTAACTATCGTTTTAATAAGTTTTCTACAGGTACAGCAAAATTTACTAATCAAATCTTTGTATCCATGAAGGAACTTAGTAAAAGTTTTAATTTGTGGTAACGAAATCCCTGACTTAATAATTTACCAGTGATGTATTGATTACGTTCGTTAAAATCTATGACATCACTACACACACGGGCACAAGGAACCAGTTGGGATATATAAACACCGTATGATGGAGCCAAAGGAACATTGTTCGAAAAACCTTACAGTGACCTATAGTTGCTTACTTCTATATCATTTGGTATCTGCTGGAGAGTTGTCTCATTGGCAATCATCCGGAAGGGTGCTTTGGGCGTGTGTGGTTTGTAAAGTGTTGTGTTCGTTTTTCTATTTATTAATGGGCTTAACTACATGCATTTTGACTTGTTTTTTAACTAACGGAATAGTGCAAAGTGTTCTATGTCATTTATATGTATGTACCAAAATGATTCTTGTTTGTACTTCCACTGAAAAACGTTGAATTTAACTGGACATAATGAAAATATATAATGAACATCAAATATCAGATTTCTTCAGGACGCATAGAATGGAACTAAAAAAATGGGGAACAGACAAGTTTGATATACAAAAAATATGGACATCCTAATCAGCATATTATCTAGAAATAATCACACCTGGTTGTAGTTTACTGGTTTTCTTTGACACTGGTGTTGTCTTGGCGTTTCTGGAAGTCGAAGGAGTGACTGATTTGATCAGGGTTGTAAAGAAATTGAGATTTTCTGAAATAAAATTATAGTCTAATAAATATGCTTTTATGCAATATATGCAGGATTTCTTCAATAACATTACCGGTTTAACTATTGTGTTTCTCTCAATAAAAACAATTGTATATATTTTATAGTTTTTAGTTGAAAAATACCATTTGTTAGTCTGAACTAAATCCCTACACCCTTGAAGAGGTAGGAGTTAGATGCGGCATCACAAAAAATTATGAAGAAGGCAAATGTAATCTTATTTCTCTCAAAAAAAGGAAAAACACATTTTAATGTTTTTCAATCCACAACTTGACAGGAAGGATGATAATATTCATTTAAAATAGGTTTTTCTCTCTTTTGACCATTAATTTTTCCATGACTATATTACGTGATAGTCCTGTAAAGCCTTCAAATGGCTCTAAAAAATAACCAAGTGACAGAACCGCTTACCAGGCACAACAAATAAAACAGGTGAACAGAAATGAAGAACGATATTTCTATAGATTAATATTAAAACAGTAAAACATCTATTTTGATTAATATCTGGGGCTCTCTTGTTGAAAATACTTCGATCTCCGATACTCTAATATTATTTGGCTATTTTAACTTTTTTTATTCGAGCGTCACTGATGAGTCTTTTGTAGACGAACAACGCGTCTTGCGCAAATACAAAATTTCAATCCTGGTATCTATGATGAGTTTATATACATGGCCCGGGGTTCTTACTTGAAACCTTGGAGGTTTCTTTGACAAAAATTCCAGGAGTTTGAAATGCTTTGTGAAATCTTGTTGCGTCAAGAATAGTTTCTGTGGACTTATTTTCCCTTGTCTTGTATTGAAGTCCGCCGCTTACGGAGGTTGTTACCAGTTTTGGTATGTTCGTTGTATACAGCGTACTTATATTTTCTGAAATAACAAAGAAATGATCGTTTACACATAAAAACAAACATTTTACAATGTATTCCGTCAATTTCTAGATGTATGGCGTTTTTGTTAAATCTTTACTCGTATTCATTACAACGTATGTATCAGATATAAAACTAAAAGAAAATATAAGCCAAACTTCAAGGTTAATATTTGAACATGTTACATGTTTTGTCTAGGTAATCATGATAATTAAGAAAATTTTTAGGCTATTTTACAGCGATATTTGTGAGCTTAGATTACACAATATTTCATAAACAAACAATTATAGGTAGCACCATCAGTACAATTTTGCAGAAAATGTAAATGAAATGGAGCATTTTATAATTTCATGATGTACTAAATAACTAATAGTTTTACATCATATAACGATTGCGTTTACTTGTTTTGCAATGTATTGTGTCAACGCTGCCCTCGACACCCACTTGGTCACAAATTGCAGGGAACTTAGATTGGCATGATTCTTGAATATATTGCACATCCCCATTTCCCTCTCTTAAAACAAGTAAACATCCCAATGATGATTGCACTTTATCTGAAATATAGTAAACAAATGAATTACGTAGTACACTTCTGTTACAAAAGATATATATTACAACGGTTACACACCATTATTCCGACAGCCCATTAGTCCGACAGCTCATTAGTCCGACGGCCGATTGTTCCGACAGCCCATTAGTCCGACAACCCATTAGTCCAACAACCCAATAATCCGACAACCCATTGCTTCGACAGCCCAATAATCCGACAACCCATTAGTTCGACACTTAGAAATAATTATTGCGCGGTATCAGGGTAAAACAAAAAAATGTTGATCTGTATTATAACGTATATGTTATTACATATCCGTATATGTATTATATGATAGGTATTATAATAGTTCGAATACTTTTTATATACTTAATTCAAAATCTGTATATACGTAATTAAAATTTGTGTATAGAGGTATATTATTCAATTATGTATTTTCGCGCCTTTTCGTACATACAGAAATCGTTTATGTATTTACAGAATTCAAAAAACGGATATACAGAACTATTTCTGTATGGATAGACATGTATCGAATTCCGTATATACGGAATTATGACGTAACAATTCTTTTCATACGCAAATGCTGACTCAGTCTGACTATACAGAATTTTAATTACGTATATATATACATAATTCAAATTATGTTATACAGGGAATTTTTATACCCCGCCGTAGCGGAGGGGGCATTAAGTTTTACCCTTGTCCGTCTGTACGTCTGTACGTCCCAAAGTTGGTTTCCGTTCTCTAACTTTAGTTTGCCTCAACCAAATGCTATGAAACTTATATAAAATGCTTATTACCACAAAAACAGATCAAGTTTGAATTTTGGTGGCGTCACGTTAACTGTTCTAGAGTTATGCCCCTTTACAAATGGAAAAAATGCTGAATTTTTCGTTTCCGTTCTCTAACTTTAGTTTGCCTCAACCAAATATTATGAAACTTATACACAATGCTTATTACCACAAAACACAGATCAAGTTTGAATGTTGGTGGCGTCACTTTAACCGTTCTAGAGTTATGCCCCCTTTACAAATGGAATAAAATGCTCCGCTGGGCACAGCTTGATACGACCGCAGAGGTCGAACCCTGAACAGTTGGGGCAAGTATGGACACAACATTCAAGCTTGATACAGCTCTGAATTTTGATTGTGATTAAATATTTGACACAGCATAGGTTTCTGACACAGAATGAATGTGGTCTAAGAACTTAAAAAAATTTAATTTACCTATTATGGTCCAATATCCAAAATCTAAATACATACACGGTTAGATTCAGCATATCAAAGAACCCCAAGAATTCATTTTTTGTTAAAATCAAACTAACTAAAGTTTAATTTTGGACCCTTTGGACCTTAATGTAGACCAATTTGAAACCGGGACCAAAAATTAAGAATCTAAATACACGGTTAGATTCAGCATATCAAAGAACCCCAATATTTCAATTTTTGATGAAATCAAACCATATCATTATTATTTGCTTTTATATATAAATAAGAAATAACCAACTTAAAATGGAAAATTTTAAAGGAAAAAAAAGGAGAAAAAGGAAAAACAATCCCCCCCAATTTTTTGAACCCCCTTATGATTCATCACCACCAAACTCAATCCCAGCCTTCCCTTTGTGGTATGGTACCTTGCAGTACAATTTCAGAGAGATCCATACACTTGAACACAAGTTATTGTCTTGAAACTGTAAAAATGCTTGTTTTTTTGGCCCCTTTTTGGCCCCAAATTCCTAAACGTTTAGGGCAATTACCCCCAAACTCAAACCCAGCTTTCCCTTTGTGATATGGAACCTTGTAGTACAATTTCATAAAGATACATACACTTACACAAGTTATTGTCCTGAAACTAGAAAAATGCTTGTTTTTTGCCCCTTTTTGGCCCCTAATTCCTAAAATTTTGAGGCATTTACCCCCAAACTCAATCCCAGCCTTCCCTTTGTGGTATGGTACCCTGCAGTACAATTTCAGAGATCCATACACTAACACACAAGTTATTGTCTGGAAGTTACAAAAATGCTTTTTTTGGCCCCTAATTCCTTAACTGTTGGTGCCATAACCCCAAAAATCAATCCCAACCTTCCATTTGTGGTATTGAACCTTATGGTAAAATTTCATAGAGATCCATTCACTTAAACTTAAGTTATTGTCCGGAAACTAAATGCGTCTTCGGATGACGCAGACGACGACAATTGATAGCATTATACGACGCAAAAAAAATTTTGCGGTCGTATAAAAATTGCTGAATATTTCGTTTCCGTTTTCTAACTAACTCGGGACAAGGAAGACACACAATATCTTAGATACATGATTTTTGATTCAGCCATGCTGGATCTATGCGATCACTCTGTTTTTGGAGATGGTGCAGAATACTAAGTTGAAGACATGTCATGAAACTAATTATGTCTTTTTATGACTTGCAGAAACTTTCTACACCATTTTAATCATCAACTGCCAACTTCTGACATGTTATTTGCCCTTAAATTAAGAAAAGATTGGTCGAACAACCCTTTTATTTTAGATATACACTTGCATATAGTTCCTTTGTAAATCAAAATTTATAATGATTTACTATTTATGAAATAAATTGAAAAAGTATTTTTACATCAATTGAATCAGTTGATAACAATTTTGAAAGTATTATATTATTATCTTATGCTTGTGTAAGTTTTTGTTCTATGAAATTTTGGTCAACATGTGTGTTAATATATCTGATCGAGTTGATTCCCACACTTTTTTGAAATGGTATTACTCCAATTCTTTTCATAGGCAAGTAAGAGTCAGTATAATTACAAACTCATGATTTTCAAAAAAAATACACTCAAAGGTGTAAGTATTAATTGGAAACAACCCCAGTCTTAATTCACCACATTTAATATCTCATGACCTGTTACATAATTAAATAGGCACAATTTATTACACACCTAACTGAATACACACATTCTTGACCTCAATAGTAAACCTACAAATGTATTATTTATTTTGATCTACACTACATTAAAATATTCTGTTAATTTTGCTAGCTAGCTCAATGATTAATCAGACATGGTTTTTTTCAAAGAAAAGACAAAAAATGTAAAAATATGTATAAAAAATGCAAGCAAATTTTATTTCACTTGTAAAATCAGTGTCATTATCATCTGACATAAGTCAATAATCAAGATCTAATTAATTAGTTACAATTATCAGAAATTTGGTTGAAACAATAAACAAAATTGCTAATAAAACTCTTACCTGAGCATTTTCTGCAATAAAATTGATTTGTTTGTTCTACATTAATATCCCATTATATTGCTATCTAACAGTAATTGGAAATACCTCAGCATTAGGTATTAATTTTGTACATTTAAATTTGAATACAGGAAATGTATTTTTTCTTAATGAAGAATGAATACCAATTTAGATAAAAATTAGTTATTATTTTTGTTCATTTTTGTTGTTGAGAAAGTGCATTTCCAAGGCCTCTTTCTGGACCAGTTATTATTTATGGCATATAAAAAATATATTACTTGTTTGACGATTTCCCTTTCCATTCATGTCAATACCATTAAATTGGAAATATTTATAAAAAAAATCTGACAGAGTCTAAAATTGAAATATCAATATATATATATATCATTATTTGCATCCATATTGCGAAATTCCCTACCTGCGGGCAATAACATAGAAATTTAACAGTAAGATTGGAATTGAAAAGAGAAAAAAATATTGAAAAAAGTATGGTCAGAAAGAATATCAGACTAGCTATGAATATGGCTGGATCACAACATCGACGATGCTTTGATTTTATTAGTTGTTATTGGCTTTGAACTAGTGTCGGTAACTGCGAGTACTCTCAGATCTATACTTTGTGTTTTTGTTGTAATGAGGGTAGTCCGAGATTACTCTGACGTCCAACGGCTTTTTTGCCAGACAAGCTGGGGCTGTGGGACCCCTGTTTGTCTGGCAAAAAAAAAAACGTTGGAACGTGGACGTCAGAGTAACCTCGGACTATTATGAGGGATGTATTATAAATACCTTGCCACGTCAATTGTTTTGTTATAAATTAGGCCGTTAGTTTTCTCAATTGAATTGTTTCAGAATTTTCAAGTCGGGACCATTTATAGCATTATACGGTATGGAGTTTTCTCATTGTTGAAGGCCGTACGGTTGCCTATAATTGCTTACATCCAATTAATTTGAACTTCTTTGGTGGTAGTTGTCTAATTGGCAAGCAAACCACATATCCTTAATTTTATATTTATTTACACAAGAACAAACAGCCAATCAAATTCAATAAAGAAGTAGTCCCAGTTTGCAATGGTCCAAGTTTGCTGTGGTCCGAGATGTCCCTATAGCTCGAAATAACCCGCACATAGAATATCTTATAATACTTTTTCTGCAGCAGAAAACGGAAATACCAAGGCATCGACCATTCATCTATTGTGTGTGTGTGTGGGGGTGCATAGTTTTAAATTAAACACTTTTGGGGCTTTATTTATGATTTTTTTTTTTTCAAATCAAGCAATTAAGAAAAAACATGCCCCCCTATCTCCCTCACAAAAGATAAATGGTCGGTGACTTAAAAGATTTACGAATTTCGGACGATTACAATGATTTAAGCTGATTGGGTGATCTCGGTTAAGACGCTGTACAACGTACCATTGACTGCTTTTTTTAGAAATCACATGTAGTCCACCAAAGAACATTTCTAAGATTTCCGTCAATTGGTCGTTGCCATAAAATTTGCATAATCAGGGGATCACTGCATACAATCTATTTTAGGAAAAATAATTGGGTTCTGGATCTGTATAATAGATCTACAGCCCCGAAATTTCCAGAGGAAGTAGAAACTACATTCGAGTCATGCATATTGTTTGAAAAGTTTACAAAGATGGTGAAGGGCATATAAAAAACTATACAGAACATATCAAACTCTTATGTTTTACTTGTGTTTGTATTGTTATTTTCCATGCACATATCTGGCTTAAATATCTTGTTATTTTATACTCACTTCATCAGGACCATCGCCTTCAAGGGACCGTATTTGCTATCCCTGTTGTACATGCAATTGTACGCGTGTATCTTTTTGTCCTCGACAACTCCCCAGCTCCCCCTCCCCACCCCAACTCCATTATTAAAGTGGCATGTTTTTCTAGATTTTAAGATAAGCTCGGGATATACCCCTACAAATATATTGAGTGTCATGTCTGTGTCTGAACCACCGTTATGGGAAGTGCAGCGTACTATCTATGTATTTCGTGGATTCATGTTCCCGAACATGACATTCATCAAACGCACGGTGGGTGTCTTGGTAGGAGCAGCTAGTAGTTGCTCATCTTTTGGGGAACCTAGTTCGTCCTATTTGTCATCTATTTTTCTGGGCCCTGGGTTTGTATTTGTCTCGTGGTTTTCCTTATTTTTAACTGACGCTTCATTTGTCGCCATTTTCCGCGTCAAAATTTGATAATTTTAGTTGAGTGATACACGGAGTTGCAAATGTTACAACTCTAATAATATATTTATTTATGTAGTTAATAGTGGTGAAACTTCACTCCCTTGATACCAAAGGGGGAACCGAGAGTAAAGAGACAAAAACAAAACCGCGGACTAGAACAGCACAGAATGACAATGGACACACAAACGCCGAAATATAAAGACAAATAAAATACCTGGACCCGGAAAGCGAAAAGGGAGAAACGAAGATACTGAGGCACTGAGACAAATATCCCGCATGAGAAGAATAATTAATTGGAATAAACGGACAACCACAAATATTATGGAGAACGGATTTGGTCTTTTAGAGAAAATTTACCCATACATTTATGACAGATGCAGTGTCGGAATAATGAGCTGTCGGATTTTAAAAAAGGGTTGGTTTTATTTGGAAAAAAATTTTAAATTTGGGGTTTTTTTATTTTTTTCCCGTGGAAAAAAACTTTGTTTAAAAAATTTTTTTTTAAAAAAGGAAAAAAAATTTTTTTTTTTTTTTCCCCTTAAAGTTTAAATCCCCCTTTTTTAACCCTTTGGGCCCCCAAAAAAAAAAAAAAAAAAAAAAAGGGGAAAAAGGGTTTTTTAAAATTTTTAAAAAAAAATTTTTTTAAAAAAAAAAATTTAAAAAGGGGTTTTTTTTTTGGGGAATTTTGGGAAAAAAATTTTTAAAATTTTTTAAAAAAAAATTTTTTTAAAAAAAAAAAAAAAAAAGGGGGTTTTTAAAAAAAAAAAAAAAAAAAAGGGGAAAAAAACCCCTTAAAAAAAAAAAATTAAAATTTTTTTTTCCAAAAAATTTTTAAAAAATTTTTTTTCCCAAAAAAATTTTTTTAAAAAAACAAATTAAAAAAAAACCCAAAACCCTTTTTTTTTGGGAAAATTTTTTTTTAAATTTTTTTTTTTAAGGGGTTTTATTTTTTTTTTTTTGGGGTTTTTTTTAAAAAATTTTTTTTGGGGAAATTTTTTAAAAAATTTTTTTTTTTTTTTTTTAAAAAAAATTTTTTTTTTTTAAAATTTTTTTTTGGGGGGTTTTTTTTTTTTAAAAAAGGGGGGAAAAAATTTAAAAATTTTTTTTAAAATTTTTAAAGGGGTTTCCCTTTTTTTTTGGGGAAAAACAATTTTTTTTTTTTGGGGAATTTTTTTTTTTTTAATTTTTTTTTTAAAAATTTTTTTTTTAATAAAGGAAAAAAAATTTTTTGGAAAATTTTTTAAATTTAAAAACCCCAAAAATTTAAAATTTTTTTTAAAATTTTTTAAAAAATTTAAAATTAAAGTATTAAAAAGGGAAAAAATTTTTGTTAAAAAAAAAATTTTTTTTAAAAAAAAAGGGTTTTTTTAAAAAATTTTTAAACCCCCCCTTTTTTTTTCCCCAAAAAAAATTTTTTTTGGGTTTTTTTTTAAAAAAATAAAAAAATGGTTTTTTTTAAAAAAAGGGGAAAAAAAGGGTTTCCTTTTTTTTAAAAAATTCCAAAATTTTTCCCCCCAAATGGGAAAAAAAAGGAATTTAAAAAAATTTTTTTAAAAAACCAAAAAAAAAAAGGAAAATTTTTTTAAAAAAAAAAAATTTTTTTTTTTTTTTTAAAAAAATTTTTTTTTTTAAAAAAGCCCCAAAAAAAAAAATTTTGGGGTTTTTTTTTTTAAAAAAAAAAAAATTAAAAATAAAGGGGAAATTTTTTTTTCCCCTTTAAAAAAAAAAAAATTTTTTTTTTTTTTTTTTTGGGAAAAAAAAAAGGGGAAAAAAATTTTTTAAAAATAATTTTTTAATTAAAAAATTAAATTTTTTTTTTAAAAAAATGGTTTTTTAAAATTTTTTTTTTATTTAAAAATTTTTTTAAAAAAAAAAAAAATTTTTTTTTTCCCCCTTTTTTTTTTAAAAAAAAAAATTTTTTTTTTTTGAAACCGGTTTTTTTTATTTTTTATTAAATTTTTTGTTTTTTAAAAAAATTTTTTAAAAAATCTTAAAAAATTTTTCCCTTTTTAAAAATTTTTTAAAAAAAAAAAAAAAGGGGGGAAAAAAAAAAAAAAAAAATTTTTTTTTTTTTCCCCCCTTTTTTTTGGGGGGTTTTTTTTAAAAATTTTTTTAAATTTTTTTTTTTAAAAATTTTTAAAAATTTTAAAAAAAAATTAAAATTTTTTCCGGGGAAAATTAAAAAAAAAAAAGGGGGCCCCTTTAAAAATTTTTAAAATTAAAAATTTGGGTTTTAAAAAAAGGGGTTTTTTTTTTTAAAATTAAAAAAAAATTTTGGGTTTTTTCCCTTTAAAATTTTTTCCCCTTTTTTAAAAAAAAGGGGTTAAAAACCCTTTTTTGGGAAAAATTTAAATTTAAAAATTTTTTTTTTATAAACCCTTTTTTTAAAATTTTGAAAATAAAAATTTTTTTTAAAAATTTTTTTTAAAAATTAAAATTTTTGGGAAAAACCCTTAAAAAAAAAAAAAAAAAAAAAAAAAAAGGGGGGGGTTTTTTTTTTTTTAAAAATTTTTAAAAATTTTTTTTTTTTTTTTAAATTTTTTTTTGGGTTTTTTTTTAAAAAAAATTTTTTTTTTTTTTTTTTTTAAAAAAAAAAAAAAAAAACTTTTCCCCAAATTTTTTAAAAAAAAAAAAAAATTTTTTAAAAAAAAATTTTTTTTTTTTAAAAAAAAAAAAAAAAAAAAAAATTTAAAAAAGGGGAAAAAATTTTTTTTTTTTTTTGGGGGAAACCAAAAAAAAAAAATTTTAAAATTAAAATTTTTAATTTTTTAAAATTTTCCCCCTTTTAAAAAAAAAAAAAAAAAATTTAAAATTTAAAAGGGGGAAAAAAATTTTAAAAAAAAAAATTTAATTTTTTTTTTTTTAAAAATTTTTTTTAAAAAATTTTTCCCGGGGAAATTTTTTTTTTTTTAAATTTAAAATTAAATTTTAAAAAATTTTTTTAAAAAAAAAAAAAAATTTTTTTTTTTAAAAAAATTTTTTAAAAAAGGGGAATTTTTTTAAAAAAATTTTTAAGAAACCCAAATTTTAATTGTTTCTTTTTTTTTTTTTTTTTTTTTAAATTTGGTCTTTTTTTATTTTTTGGTTTAATTTTTTTTTTTTTGGTTTTAAATTTCCCCTTTAAATTTTTTTTTTTTTATTTTTTTTAAAGGTTTAAAATTTTTTTTAAATTTTTTTAAAAACCTTAAAAATTTTTTTTTAAAAAAAAAAAAGGTTTTTTTAAATTTTTTTTTATGTTTTGAAAGGGGGTTTTTTAAAAAATTAAAAAAATTTTTTTCCTTTCCAAAATTAAAAAATTTTTTTTTTTAAAAATGGTTAAAAGGGTTTGGAAATTTAAATTTAAATTTTTTTAAAAAAAATTTTTAAAAAGGCGGGGGAATTTAATTTTCCAAAACCAAAATTTTTTTTAAAAAATTTTTTTTGAAAATTTTTTTTTTTAAATTTTTTTTTTTTTTTTTTTTTTTTTTAAAATTAATTTTTTTTTTTTAAAAATTTTCCCTTTGGTTTTAAAAAAACCCAAAAAATTTTTTTTTAAAATTTTTAAAAAACCCCAAAAAAAGGGAATTTTTTTTGGGGGAAAAAATTTTTTTAAAAAAAAAATTTTTTGGTTTTTTTTTTTAATTTTAAAAAATTTTTTTTAAAAAAAATTTTAAAAAAATTTTTTTTTTTTTTTTTTAAAAAATTTTTTTTTTTTTTTTTAAGAATAATTGTTTTTGGGGGTTTTTTTTTTTTTAATTTTTTTTCCCCAAAATTTTTTGAATTTTTTTTTTTTTTAATTTTTTTTGGGTTTTTTTTAAATTTTTAAAAAAAAAGGGGGAAAAAAATTTTTTTTTTTAAATTTTTTAAAAAACCCCTTTTTTGGGGAACCCTTTTTTTTTAAAAAAATGCCTTTTTTTAAAAAAATTTTTTTTTGGGTTTTTTCATTTTTTTTTAAAAAATTAAAAAAAAAAATTTTTAAGGAAATTTTTAAAAAAAAAAAAAAATTTTTAAAAAAAAAAAAAAAAATTTTTTAATGGGGAAAAAATAAAAAAAGGGGTTTTTTAAAAAAAAAAATTTTTAAAATTTAAAATTTTTTCCCCCAAAAACCCCCTTTTTTTTTAAAGGGGTTAAAAAAAAAAAAAAAAAAAAAAAAACCCAAATGAAAAAAAAGGTTTTCCCCTTTTCCAAATTTTTTTTAAACCATTAAAAAAAAATTTTTAAATTTTTTTTTTTTAATGGGAATTTTTAAAAAAAAAAAAAATTTTTTAATTTTTAAAAAAAAAATTTTTCCCAAAAAAAAATTTTTGGTTTTTAAAATTTTTGGGGGGGGTTTTTTTTAAAAAAAATTTTTTTTTTTGGGGGGAAAAAATTTATTTTTTTTTTAAAAAAAAATTTTAAAAAGTTTTTAAAAAATTTTTTTTAAATTTTTTAAAAACCGGTTTTTTGTTTTGGGGGGGGTTTTTTTTTTTCCAAAAAAAAAAATTTTTTTTTTTAAATTTTTAAATTTTTAAAATTTCCCTTAAAGGGTTTAAAAACCCGGGGGGAAAAAAAATTTTTAAAAAATTTTAAAAAAAAAAGAAAGGTTTGGGTTTTTTAAAAAAAAATTAATTTAAAAAATTTTTTTAAAAAAAAAAAACCCCCCGGTTTAGTTTTTTTTTTGGGGGTTTTTTGGAAATTTAAAATAAAATTTTTTTTAAAAATTTTTTAAAAAAAAAAATTTAAAAAAAAAGGTTTAAAATTTTCAAAAAAAAAAAAAACAAAAAAAAAAAAAAAAAAAAAATTTTTTAAATTTTTCAATTTTTAAAAAATTTTTCAAAAAAAAAAACCTTAAGGTTTTTAAAAAAATTTTTTTAAAAAAACCCCCAAATTTAAAAATTTTTTTTTTTAAAAATTTTTTTAAAAAAAATTTTTAAAATTTTGGAATTTTAAGGCCTTTGAAAAAATTTTTTTTTTTTAAAAAATTTAAAAAAATTTTTTAAATTTTTTTTTTTGGGGGGGGTTTTAATTAAAAATTAAAACCAAAAAAAAAAAAAATAAAAATTTTTTTTTGGTTCCTTGGAAAAACCCCCAAAAAAAAGGGGGGGGGAAAAATTTTTTTTAAAACCCCAAACCAAGTTTTGGTTTTTAAAAGGAAAAAAATTTTTAAAAAAAAAATTTTTTTTAAAAAAAAAAAAAAAATAAAAAAAAAAAAAACCCCCCCAAAAAAAAAAAAGGGAAAAAATTTTTTAAAAAAAGGGAAACCAAAAATTTTTAAATTAAAAATTCCAATTTTTTTATGGTTTTTTAAAAAAGGGCCCTTGGGGGGAAAAAGGGAAATTTTTAAAAAAAAAAAAACAAAAAAAAATTAAAAATTTTTTTTTTTCCAAAAAAAAAAAATTTTTTTTTAAAAAAACCAAAAAATAAAAATTTTAAAAATTTAAATTTTTTTTTTTTGGGGGAGGGGTTTAAAAAAAAAAAAATTTTTTTTTTAAAAAAAAAAAATTTTTTTAAAAACAACCAAAAAAAATTTTAAATTAAAATTTTTTTAAAAAAAACCAAAAATTTTTAAAAATTTAAAATTTTTTTCCAACCCAAAAAAGGGAAAAAAAATTTTTTTTTTAAAAAAAAAATTTTTTTTTTTTGGGCCCCCCCCCAAAAAAAAAAAAATTTTTGGTTTTTTTTTTTTTTAAAAAAAACCCCCCCCAAAATTTAAAAAAAGGAAAAATTTTTAAAAACCCTTTGGGTTTAAAATTAAAAAACCCTTTAAAAAAAAAATTTTAAAAATTTTTAAATTTTTTAAAAAAGAAAAAATTTTTTTTTTTAAAAAAAAAAATTTTTTTTTTTAAAATTTTTAAAATTTTTTTTCCCAAAAAAAAAAATTTTCCTTTAAAAAAAATTTTTGGGGGAAAAATTTTGTTTTTTTTTAAAAATTTTAAATTTTTTTTAAAAAATAAAAAAAAAAAAAATAAAACCAAATTTTAAAAAATTTAAAAAAATTTTTTGGTTTTTTAAAAAAATTTTGGTTTTTAAAAAAATTTTTTTAATTAAAAAATTTTAAAAAAATTTATTTAAAAAAATTTAAGAAAAAAAAAAAATTTTTTTTTTTAAAAAAAAATTTTTTTTTTAAAAAAAATTTTTTTTTTTTTTAAAAATTTTCGGGCCAAAATTTAAATTCCAAATTTTTAAAATTAAAACCCCTTTTTTTAAAAAAAATTTTTGGGGAAAAAAAAGAAAATTAATTAATTTCCATTTTTTTAAAAAAAAGGTTAAAATTTTCCCAAAAAAAAGGGGGGAATTTTAAAAAAAAACCCCCCCAAAAAAAAAAAAAAAAAAAAAATTTTTTTTTTTTTTAAAATTTTATTTTGGGGGGAAAAAAAAAAAAAGGGGGGGGGTTTTTTGGGGGGTTTTTTTTTTTTTTTTTTTTTTAATTTTTTAAAAAATTTTTTTTTTTTTTTTTTTTTGGGTTTTTAAAAGGTTTTTTTTTTTAAAAAAAAATTTTTTTCCCATTTTAAAAAAATTTTTAAAAAAAAAATTTTAAAAATAAAAAATTTTTTTAAAATTAAATAATTAAAAAAGGGAAAAAATTTTAAAAAAAAAATTTTTTTTTTTTTAAAAAGTTTTTTTTTTTTTGGGGTTTTTTTAAATTTGTTTTTGGGGTTTTTTTAAAAAAAGGGATTTTAATTTTGGGGGGTTTTTTTAAATTTAAAAAAAAATTTTTTTTTTTTTTTTTTCCCTTTTTAAAAATTCCGGTTTAACCCCTTTTTCCAAAAAAAAAATTTTTTTTTTTTTTTTTGGGAAAAAACCCCTTTGGGCCCTTAAAAACCCCCTTTAAAAGGGGAAATTTCCAAAAAAAAAAAAATTGAAACCTTAATTTTTTTTAAAAAGAAAAAAAAAATTTTTTTTTAAAAAAAAAAATTTTATTTTTTAAAAATTTTTTCCCTTTTTTAATTTTCCAAAAAATTATTTTTTAAAAAATTTTAAAAATTTTTTGGCCCTTTTTTAAAAAAAAAAAAAAAAAAAAATTTAAAAACCCAAAAAAAAAAAAAAATTTTTTAAAAAAAATTTAAAAAAAATTTTTTATTTTAAAAAAAACCCGGGGTTTTTTAAAAAAAAAAAAAAAATTTTTTTTTTTTTTAACCCCCCCCCCTTTTTTTGTTTGGGGGGTTTTTAAAAAAAATTTCCCCTTATTTTAAATTTTAAAACCCGGGTTTTTTTTCCCCCAAATTTTTTTTCCCCCCAAAGGGTTTTTTTTTTTTGGTTTTAAAAAAAAAATTATTTTTTTCCCCTTGTTTTTTTTCCCCCCCCCGGGAGGGCCCCCAAATTTTTTTTTTTTTTTTTTTAAAAAATTTAAAAAAAAATTTTTTTCCCCTTTTAAAACCCTTTTTAAAAAAAATTTTTTTTTTTGGGTTTTTTAAAAATTTTAAATTTTTAAAAATTAAAAAAAAATTTTAAAAAAAAAAAAATTTTAAAAAAAATTTTTTTTTTTTTAAACTTTTTTTAAAAATTTTTTCCCCCAAATTTTGGAAATTTTTTTCCCAAATTTTTAAAAAATTTTTTTTTAAAAAAAATTTTAAAAAAAAAAAATTTAAATTTTTTTTAAAAAAAATTTTCCCCAAAATTTTTTAAAATTTTTTTTTTTTTGGAAAAGGGCCCCTTTTTTAAAAATTTTTAAAAAAATTTTTTTAAAAAGGTTTATTTTAAAATTTAAAAAAAATTTCCCTTTTAAAAAAAAAATTTTAAAATTTTTTTTTCTTTAAATTTTTTTAAAAAAAAATTTTTTTAAAACCTTTGGGAAAAAAAAAGGGTTTTTTCCCCAACCCAAAATTTTTTTGGGGGTTTTTTTTTTTAAAAAAAAAAAAGCCCAAAACCCAAAAAAACCCCCATTTTAAAAAAAAGGACAAAAAATTTTTTTAAAAAATTTTTTTAAAAAAAAAAAAATTTTTTTTTTTTTAATTTTTTTCCCAATTTTCCGGGTTTTTTTTAAAGGAAAAAAAAAAAAAATAAAAAAAAAATTTTTTTAAAAAAAATTTTTTTTTTTTTTTTTTTTTTAAAAAAAAATTTTTTAAATTATTTAAAAAAAAACAAAAAAAACTAATTTTTTGGTTTTCCAAAAAGGGTTTTTCCTTTAAACCCTTTTTTAAAATTTAAAAAAAAAAAAATTTGGAAAAAATTTTTTCTTAAAAAATTTAAACCTTTTAAAAAATTTTAATTTTTTTTTTTTTTTAAAACCCCCCCAAAAATTTTTTTTTTAATTTAAAAAATTTTTTTTTTTTTTTTTAAAAACCAAAATTAAAAAAAAAAACAAAAAAATTAAAATTTAAAATTTTTTTAATTAAAATTTTTTAAAAGGGGCCCTTTAAAATTTTTTTTTTTTTTTGGGGAAAAAAAAAAAAAAAATAAATTAATTACCAACAAAACCAAATTTTTTTTTTTTTTTTTTTGGGCTACACCAGACATTTGAGCTACCATAATATGTCTGTAACCCTATTCTATACGTATGCAAGATAAAAACATACCAACTAGATACTCATATTTATGATCAAGAAAAATTACTTGTTCGCTGTTTCAATAAATTACGTTGTATTGCATAAGAAAGATGAAATATCATGAATTCCTTTTTAAAGTTCCGTGTTGTTTCTCTCTCCCTATCTCTCTCTCTCTCCCTCTCTCTGTCTTTTTCGTGGAAAAGGATAATATTTTCCAGTGCGCAATTATAACAATTTATAACAATAAAATCGAATGCTCGTCAAAAGTAAAATTCTCGGTATTCAATTAGACACAGGTACTGATCAAATCAAAAAATGAATTATAAAAGTGTGACCTCTCTACAACGCTTTTTTTTGTGATAATTAAGTTTAAGATCCACAATGTCTTGTAACTTTGCACGTTGAAGGGTGGGGAGGGGGATCACAATATGCATGGATATATCTAACTGGCTTACATTAATCAAGGTAATTCTTAGTGGGAAAAGGAGCACTGTTGGCCGAGAGAAATGCCAAGTGTCCGATGATAACCATGTTCACCAAAAGTGAAAAATTAGTTGTCATTAAAAAAAATTAAGCAACATGTCAGATCTTGTGTTTGAATCAGGTTTTTTTTTACGAAGTATCATTTGTCGGTTCCTATATAACTTGTTTGTTTTATGAAGCAAAGCTGGAATAGCTTTTTCGTTCAAAATGAGGTACAGAAGAATAAAGAAGTCAAACTTATGGAACAATCTTCAATTTCTACTTCCAACTATGAAACACAAAAATGTGTTGCCTCTATGAAAGATACACCACTGGTCTGAATTTCAGACATTTTCATTCAAGCTTTTCTTGTTTACGCTAGCTTCATTTTGGTTCTGTAAGTATTTTTTGGTGCTTGAAAAAACATTCCATCGTTCTCAAAGTAATTGGGGCTTATTTGAAAATCTAATTTGGTACACAGCAAAAATGCAACGCATGTAAACGCATGTTTACCAGGAATTTACCGTGACGTTTCTAAATATGTCAGAAACGCATGTTTGGAGCACCGTATGTTTAACGCATGTTTGGGGAACGATAGTTTACATGCGTTTATGTGAAACATGCGTTTGAAAACACATGGTAAACGTATGTTTATCTGTGAAACATGCGTTTGAAAACACATGGTAAAGGCATGTTAATGGTAACCATATGTCCGAGAACATATGGTAAACACATGTTCATAAACCGTATGGTAAACATATGTTTGGATGATGGTTGCTTTACTTCCAGTGGCAGGTCAGATGCATATTCAGGTTATGAGATCATAATAATGAGAAATGAGCAATAACCCTGCTTTGTATTAGACTGACACCCTAAGACAGATTTTAAAAGTGCTAACTCACAAAGTAACAGTTTGCAGGAAGACATGTCCCCTACCTGGAAACATTATTCTGACTACCAGTCGATTCAGTCTTTGCTCTTACTATTTAATGATGCTTGCCTAGCAGAGACGCAGCTAATACCAGTTTTCAAGTCTTTGCATTGACTCAGCCCCTGTTTGAACCTATAATAACCTCCTGCACTAATGGCAAGCACTCTCAGACTAACCGAGGCGGTCTAACATATGTTTGAGAAATATCATGTAGGATATATGAACAAAACATAAGTCATTATGTGAATTATGCGTTTGAAATTAAACTTTTATGGTATCAATTCTATTGCACCATATGAGCATTTCATCTGAGTGCAGATGTTTCAATCAATAAAGAATCTACAGCTTTATAATTTGCACTTTGACCCTCAGTTTTTTAAAGATTTTTTGAAGAGTACTTATAAATTATATTAATAAGTTGAGAACACCTTAAGAATCCTGTCAGCCTAAGTTCAAACCAATTTCTATGCATACACGTTTTCTTGAAATTGCAGGATTGATAATAAATTCTTGTCTGTGGTAGAAGAATATATATTTAAATTTGTAAAGTGTATAATCAAATGTAACATTTCAATTATATTGTAACAAAAATAAGTCAATTTCTTCATCTTTTTTCTTTTTCTTCAAACTGGTTTCTTTCCATGGCAGATTCTGAAATAAAGCAAGATGCAAAGTTTATTATAACAGCAACTAACTATCAATTTATCTTTATTTTAAAACAAGCAAAATAATTAAGTTAAGGTTAATATTACATACAGTGATACATGAACATCTATGTCTATTAAAACCATTAAAACACATTATATCAGAATACATATTTAAACAGTTATCTTCTTCCTTCTCAAATGACTCATTAATAAAGGAAACAATATCTTTTATATCCTCAACTGTCACCTTTTGTCTTTTAATTGTTTGATATACTATACATGTCATTTTTAAAGCATATAGGTACATGTTCATGTGTCTTGTCTAATTTAATATAAACTCCTCATAATCCACTAGAAGTTATGAAATAACTGTTTATGTTTTCAATTTTATTACTATTTTGTTGTTGAGAGTACATGAAATTCAAAAGTAATATGGTTATCAAACCTACAGGACTCAAAACCGCGAATGTCATGGTGATGTGCAAAGGTTTAACGATTAAGTGCATTTTGATCAAGTCGAAGTGAGATGATGGCATTGTGACACTTTCTTATTGATAGCTTTGCCAAATCGCTATGATGGTTATGTTGAAGTGCGATGGATTACATAAATCATATTTTCAATGTTTTTTTACATGTTTACATGTCGATTTGGTCAAGGTAAATTCTATATACCACCCACTTCATTAAGTGGTGATATAACTTGATTGGTTGAGGTCACAACTTAAACATTAATATATATATATAGACTTTATAACATAATACCTTGTCTTTTCTTGCTCATGCTGGTGTCCATGTACTGTAATATTTCCCCCTTTTCTGTATCACTAATATGTTCCACTTCTCCCAAATATCTAAGAAAAACTCGATTTCATCAGGCCCATTGACATTTAGCTTGTTTTTGTGGAGAAATGACCTCTGAAATTAAAACATTGATTTTATTACAATTTACTGATTTTAAATTTGTAATGTACCCATCTTATGTCCCTGTGTTTATTTAAAAATCACCTGTCTTTATAAGTGATTATTTTATAGTCAACTTATAAAACTACACATATATTATAAAATTATAGCCTTTGTATGAGGTCGATATAGGGTTATATCAAGAGAAGCATATTGACTGTGGACAAGGCCAAGGTTGATGTGCTTCTCTTGGTCAATATAATCTCCACCGAAAGTGCATATCTTACTTCAACTACATAACAAGTATTATTGACAAATTTATCATAAGTTATTTCTTGGTTCCTTTTAAACTGACCAAATCATGAATTTTAACAAATCTTGAAGACTTTGCCTCTGTCAAAAACAATATACCTACGTCTCACCTTCATGACTTTGCTATGGCAAGACAAAACTAGAGGCTCTAAAGACCCTGTGTCGCTAACCTTGCCAGGTCTATAATGCATATTCAACAAAGGACACTCTCCCACATTGCAGACGAGAATGGAATGAATGACAAAATCTTTTTTTATTTCTTGTAGATCATTTAGTCTGTTTAATTTCTTTCTATCTAATTACATTTTGCTCAAAACACAAAAGATGGTATAAAAATCCTCATTTAAGGGCAACCACTTCTATATATATATAAAGAGCGACAGTCTACAAGCTATAGAGCATATTTTGACTTCAGTTGATCTTGCATTGATGATAATTTTGTGATTTACAGTGTCTACCCAGTATTTATCTATTATAATTATTATAGTATAAGGCAAATTAAAAAAAAATATATGGAAAAACAAAATGCATTAAAGGGCAATAATTCTCTTGGAGTTGTTGGATGATTTCCCCCATGTTGTCTTTAAATTGGAGATCTTGTCATGCTGATCAAATTTTTTTCTGTACTAAGTTTTCATTACCATGTTTACAATTTTTAAGATGAGGCAAAAATGCGAAAAATTGGTAAAATTTTCATCAATGTTAGATTTGTGCTTGATTTTCATATGATGAACACATAATCTTTAATCAGTTTAATCGAGGTTTGGAGCTGGCATGTCAGTAACTGCTAGTAATCTATGTTTTATTGTCATTTTGCTTAGTTTCTTTCTGGTATAAATGTACTTATCCTGACATCGGACTTAGACCTCTTTTGAACAGAGTTTTACTGTGTGTTTGTTTATTCTACATTGGCTAAAGGTATTATATAGGGGAGGGTTGAGATTTCACAAAACATATTTACACTGCTGGATTTTTGCGCCTGTCCCAAATCAAGAGCCTCTGTTAAGACTTGTATGTTTTTTTAATTATAGTTCATTTATATGTTTTGGAGTTTAGCGTGAAGTCAATTTTCCTGTCAGACTTAGTACACATTTTGTTTGGGGGCAAGTTGAAGCAAGCCTTCGGGTACAGGATTGTCTCGCTGTGTTGAAGACTCATTGGTGGACTTCAGCTGTTTTCTGTCGTTTGGTTGGGTTGTTGTCTCCCCATTTCCATTCTCAAGTTTATTATTTTTAGAACTTGTCTTGGTGATAATTTTTCATTTTTTTTTCAATTTAAAGTTTCTCTCAATCTACATTTTATTATGACAAATCATATTAGGAGTTGTTTGACAGTTCCGCCTCTATCAGATTTTCTTTATGATAATGGTTTTCAAAATAATAGACAAATCTTGCATTTCACACTTATGTACATGTCAGCCATCTTGGTTGGCAAGGGGGATCATCAGACAAATTTTTAACCCTAATGATGATTGTGACCAAGTTTGGTTGAATTTAGTTACATTGTAGTAGTTTCAGAGGAGAAGATTTTTGTAGAAAATAACAGAGGACAACGGACACCAAGTAATGAGAAAAGTTCATTTGGCCCTTTTGGACAGTTGAGCTAAAAAGAACAAGCAATATAGTGTTAAGAGAGCTTCCAATGCAATTTTATATAAAATTGACCAATTAAAATGAATAGTTTGTCACTGCTAACATGGCTAATTTTCAAACTAACCCGAGAATGAAAACTTTCACCTCTATGACCTCAAAATTTACTTGTAAGTCTGAAAACAAAAAATTATTTAAACAAAGGCATAACTTTTATGACATGTACCTTTCATCACACAATGTTTTGTTGGCTGCTACTCCTTATTTGCACATGAATCAATACAGCAATTTTCAAATCCACTACTAGTCTATATAATCTAGAAAGCATTGCCTCTAATGACTTCTGTTCTGTTGATTATCTTCTCCTACTTCTCTAAGTACATGTACTTTCATTAAAAATGCTAAAAGAAAAATGTTTAATTGCATAAAAGGAAGTTATAAAAACTGTCAAATATGACTATACAAAAAGCATTTAATTATTTTAATGTTCTTATACATCATATCAAATCAATATAACAGTTTTGTGAATGAAAGTGGTGATATTGCATCGGTTTACAATGCCAATCTTTGCAATAATGCAATAAAGGAATTTGAAATTTGAAGTTATACAAAGATGTTAAATTTGGTCAGTGTAAATGTGATCAAAGTAAAATGAACCCTGCTAGACAGACATGCATGCCTCATAATTTCATACACCAAAAGTTGACCTATTTTACAGTATCTAAGAAATTGACTAGTCTAAACCAAGAAAACTTTACATTGACCAATGCAATGATCCATGAAAATGAGGTCAAGGTCAGATGTACCAGCTGCCATATAAATGTTTTATTTCACGTTTCAAACTAGCAGTTAGGGTGTATTAAAACCAGAAGGCATTTCAGAAAAGAATATCCCACTTTAATGTGGTCCGTAAAATAGGATGGAAATATTGAAAATCTTAGCAGAAAATAATTTTTTAGGGTACATACAAGTCTTACAGAAACTTACTAACCAGGTAAACTTACTAAGCTATTGATCAGAGGTTAATTTGAGGGGAGAGGGGCAGGACCTCTTTGTGGGGAAAATTTGGTTGATTATTTAAGGAATTATTGAAGCATGACTGGAGTAGGTCCCAGTTTTGCAGTCAGTGCAACCCCCCATTTTTATTAAAATTTCTGGATCTGCCACTGTTGACCAATTCAATCAGCTGTGAAAATGAGATCAAGGTCAGGTGAAACCGGTCATTCACTACACCCAAAACAGTTGACTTATTGCTTATTTACTTGAAATGATCTATTTTTGACTTTTATTTTTACATAAACAAAATTCATATAAAATCAAACAGTGACTGTGTATCCTAAACTGTGTATGACCGACAAAATGTCAGACAGAAATTTTCAGATTTTTTTAGTTGAAAATATAGTAGAAAAATGTCAAATTTCTTTTTCGGTCAGACAAACCCTGTTCCAAATAATTGTGATGTCTTGAAAGGCTATTTTATTTTTTGCTTTGACGCTTCACTATTGCAAAAATGTTCGTGTGAGCCAAGGCTCCGTGTTGAAGGCCGTACATTGACCTATAATGGTTTACTTTTATAAATTGTTATTTGGATGGAGAGTTGTCTCATTGGCACTCACACCACATCTTCCTATATCTATTTCAAGACATCATTTGGACTAGATCTAGACAAAGTTGACAAACCCTAAAACAGTTTGGCACAGACTAATCTTTGGCACAGACTAATCAAATGTTCTGGACTTTTTACATTACATAATAAACTGTTATCACAGAGATATGTCTCGCCTTTTTGCAATTTTGATAATGCAAATGCTGAAATTAAAATAGCAATACTTTTAATGATACATGTAACATGCAAGTTATGCAAATATTCAAAGTCGATGAACCTGGTAATGACTCGAGGTATATGGCTTAACAATCATCATGGAAATGAGATGTGCCAATGCTAATACAACTGCAATCCAAATACCATTGACCATGTTGACTTATCATAAGTCGTTCCCTTTAAACAAACCTTAACACAAACATTAACTTGTAAACTATGTAAAAGTTTCAAAGTCAATGAACTATGATGAAGGGTTGGGGCTATATAATCTCCATGGAAACGATACTTGCAAATGCCAATAAATTTGCATACCAAATGTCATTTACTTAACATTAGCATTTCATCTTAAACTGATCTAATTACAAACTAAAACATAAACTAAGCAAAAGTTTCAAGTCAACAGACCATGACTGAGGGGCGGGCCAAATATTCTCCATGGAAATGAGATGCACTAATGCTTATACAAGTGAATACCAATTAACATTGGCCTACCACTAATTGTTCCCTTGAACTGACCTAATCATAAATTAATACATGTAAACTAAGCAAAAGTTTCAAAGTCAATAGGGCCAAATAATCTCCAAGGAAATGAGATGTGCCAATGTTTATACAACTGCATACCAAATATCATTGACTTACCACCTGTGGTTCACAATAAACTTGTTAGTGGCTTTGAACTAGCTGTAAGTAACTGTGAGTACTCTCAGATCAGTACTTAGTGTCTTTTTGTTGTTGGTATATATATACAAGTACCTAGCCACGTCCACTCTGTGTTTTGTTAGATGTATTTCTATTTGTATCCATCTGATGAGTTAAGCCTTTTTCAACTGATTTTTATAGTCTGTTCTTATGTTGTACTGTTACACCACTGTCCCAGGTTAGGGGGAGGGTTGGGATCCCGCTAACATGTTTAACCCTGCCACATTCTGTATGTATGTGCCTGTCCCAAGTCAGAAGCCTGTAATTCAGTGGTTATCGTTTATTGATGTGTTACATATTTGTTTTCGTTCATTTTTTGTACATAAATTAGGCCATTAGTTTTCTAGTTTGAATTGTTTTACAATTGTCATTTCCGGGCCTTTTATAGCTGACTATGCGGTATGGGCTGTGCTCATTGTTGAAGGCCGTACGGTGACCTATAATTGTTAATTTCCATGTCATTTCATTTGGTCTCTTGGGGAGAGTTGTCTCATCAAATTGGCAATCAAACCACATCTTCTTTTATATATAGACCTAATCACAAACTAATACATTGTTGACGCCGACGCCGCAAACAGCATACCTATGTCTCGCTTTTTTACTACGTCAAGGCAAGACAAAAACAGTGGTCTCTGATAGTAATTTATAATATATTTGTATCTTGCTCTTGTAACATCGTCATTATGACACATAAATTTTTAATGATAAACATGATAAATAGATTAAATACTAAAAAGTATCCAAACTCGTTCTTCATGTTCTTAGGACTGATTTTCAAGTTGTTTACAAGTCTGAAGTCAAATGGTTATTCGTGACGATGCAGGACACGACACCCACACTGCCATGACGTCCATAGGATGTATGGGCTGTACATTGAAAAAAAATGTAACGGCCATAGGACTACATTTACATCGTCCATACTTTGTTAAGATGCTTCATCCATGGTTTTTTTTTCTTCAGAAATTCTTATTTATAAATTAAAGTATTTAAATATATTTACATGTAGATGGTTATTATAACTTGTAAAATGTATTGTGCTGTTTTTACATTATTTGTCATGTTTTTATTTGTTATAACTTGAAATGTACACATTATAAATGTGGTTTATCTAATAAAAAATTATATTATTTTCTAAATGGATGTCTAATATCTTGGGTAAAACAAACTGAAAAAAAAATAAAACAAATAAGAATGAATATCCAAAATGGGAGATTAATTTGTCATGGTTAAAACAATAAGTTAAGTTTGAAATATAAAACAAAGTAATCTGATAATGATTAATTTTAAAGAAATTTTAAGAAGATTGTTAATTGCTCATTATTTTTTTTCTGGTGAACATAAGTAGTAATTATGCTTTTGTCAAGAAATTGTAAAGCCTAAAGGAAATACAAATCGAGATCACTATCATGACTATAAACACAGCACCCAAGCTGAGTTCAACTTCAAGCAAGATACAAACATACATTGGATAGTGTTGTATTATTATATTTTATGCTATAACCTCAACATGCTCAATGGAATTAAAACTAAGTATGGACGAAACGATACGCTCTTTATAGGGTATGGACTTTAGTCTGTACGTCCCATGGACGATGTGGCGGTATGGCCGACATATCCTATGGCTATGGACGTCATGGAAATATGGCCGTCGCGTCTCGAAAGCATTCGTGAAGACAATTTAAGACTAACATCTTCCTGCTTTTATTCATTTAAAATGTGAATGACAAATTATTTTTACCTTTCTTTGTGCTTTCCAAGTCAACCATCAAAACAAAAACACTTTCGTTGCGTTGACTTTCATTTGTATCGTTCCTCGCCTCGGTTTCTCCCAGTTAATCGACAAGTCATCTATTTCAATTTATTTCTATATCGGTTTGACAATCAGTTTGAACAACCAGAGTTCTTTATATCATATATCTCTGACTCTGTCCATTCCTTATGTTACAGTAAAAATTGAAACCTCTATCAACAGCTCGTGAGCGTCGATGGATTTGCGTCATGGTATACAAAACGGTAACGGTGAGACGATTTCCGGGTTTTCGTATTCGCGTACATTTACGTATAGTGAGGGTCTGGAAACAGTTTTGGGATGAAAGAACAGAGAATGATGGACGAAAAGTGCATAATAAAGAGAAAAAATAAAGAAAGGAGAGAGGAGAATAAAAAAGTCAAAAATTTGAATAAATAACAATTGAGAATCATGGGGTTCTAAATTATAAAGACTGAATATTGAGAATTATTGAAAGTAAAGGACAAACTATAAAATGAAGAATTGAGAAAAATGTTAATGGTCTGAAAATTAAGGAATAATAAAGGACCCCACCCAGAACCTCATATTTAAAGAGAAAATTATCATTTTTATTCAAATAGTTGCACTGAAAACATATTTACAAAGAGTTGAAGTATAAAATTCATTTATTTTACATTTCTTTTCATCGGCTGTCAGTAATAAATAAATACCCCTGCTGAGGGCTGTGACATGACATTTCTTATGTGGGATTAACTTGGGAGGGGGTATGGAAAAACAAGTCGTGGGATTTGAGATATGATCCCCTCCGTTTTCAACCCCTCCTCTGCTGTCGCATGCCATGAATCTGTTACTGAAATGCATGCCGCCGCATTTGCTACGATGTTCAGACACTGACCTTATTAACACGAAAAAACTATTCTATTATATAACATATAGTTACATGACATTTGTATTAATCGACATATTACATTTCCCACACCCAACCAATTTTAAAGGCAACACACATTGTTAAAGAAATAAAGAAATAACACTAATGCTGTGACCAATTCCCTACAAAAAAAGGGGAAAATAGAATGATGAATGCCTTATAAGGCAAATTTATATTCAATTGTACACTTATTTTTGTGCCTAGAGTTTCATGATATATCATCTTGGTTCTTGATAGGTATAAAGTCAAAAAGGTCAGGTTGCCATCTAAAAATTGTGGAATTTTACCGAGATTTGAAAGCCTGAGGTAGAGGTGGGCTTCCGGTGAACCTCGATCTGTAGTACCTATGCATCCGTGAAAAGATATAGAGAATGTGGTGTTCAATTAAATCATTGCTATCAGTGTAGAAGTTTCAAACATACTTTTACCATAAAAAGGGACCTTAGACTGAGGACTACTCTTATCAGAGAAGAAATAAAATGCAATAGAGTGTAATAAAAAACATAGGAATACTTTTGGATACATAGTTGTCGAAAGTACTGTAAGTTTTACTGCCCGGAAGGTCTATGGTTCTCTCCATATTCCTCTGTCATTAAAAAAACTTACTACTACGAAATAACCAATATTGTTGAAAGTGGCGTTAATCAATCAATCTTGGACACATAGGTGTCATTTAAGCCAATTTTACTAATATAACATGATTAGTTAAGAATCACAAGTCCTTCCGTCGTTATATGTTTGGAAATATCCTAAATTATCCTACTGCCGTGCTTTTAAATTCCATGCTCTTCAAGGTTCTGTATAAATACTAGCCACTGCTACATTATCAGCATGATCGATCCTTGAAATGGCTAAATCTTGGACTTTATCTATAAGTCTAAGGTTAAACAAGATATTTTAATTTTAAAACTTTCAACTCCTGAACTTTGAAAATACTTGCAACACTATTTCCTATATTCGGTGGAAAACCCACCATGCAGAACTTATATGTTCACATGTTTGTCAATATATATGGCGAATCAAATCAAATCAAAGTTTTTATTTATTTTAATACTTTGCAATCATACTAAAACCTAATTTGCCACATGTTGACCAGAAACTGTTTACCTCTCCAGAGTACATGTGTTCACCCAGCTATTTTGGGGGTTCGTTTTGCACAATTTTCAGTTTTCTGTAGTTATTGTTGTTTTTCATCTTTATCTTTTGGCTCTTCTCGTTTTATTGGACTAATGGTTATAAATTACCACTTTAATTGGTATCCTCTTTCGAATTAACAGTTAACAAAAGCCCTGTACCTGTATCTTCCCAAAAAAAAAAAAAATTTCACACATAGACTGGAGAAATCTGTCCAAAGTTTCATATATACTAGGAAAAAAGACTACTTGAAATGTTTATGGTGATAACACAGCTTGGGTTCCTGTTTCCCAAACTAGTTTTATGCACTGATGCATTATGTTGATAGTTTTGATTAGTTTATAAGTTGTTCTTCCGTAGAACTCTCTGATGATTTAAAACATTTCTTCAGTGGTGTGAGTTCTGTCTCTGTGTGACAAGAGTGCTGTGAGAAAGGAGGAATTTACTAAGAGAAGAAAACAATTTAATGAGTAAACACATTTTTTCGAGTTTGTTATATTTCTTTATTTTTAATAGTGGTATTTGGATAAAGTGATGCAAGTTGTAAAGAGAAATTGAGAAGGACATTTATTCCACATACGAAATTTGAAAGAAGTAATTAAGAGGTGTCTAAATTATGACATCACATGCATATGACGGTACTTGGTTGCTATTGCCAGACTGTAAAACTCCCAAGAATTACAATTGTTCTAGTAGCATGATTTGGCGGATTGGAGGGACATTAGATTGGCAGGTATAACGGTAAACCCATCTCAACCCATCAAATTTTGCATAAAAACACAAGTAAAATAGAAACAGTTTATATCCCTTGCTTTAAAAGCACACTAAAAAAGAAGAAATGCATATTATGATGGTAATATAAATGGATTATAAATCTTTACCCCTTAATATTAGTAATATAAAATAATATAAAATATGAAAACATATGTTTTTGAACATAAATATGTTTATCGGGTATTACTCAAAACATACGTTAACAGCCTGTTTTCAAACATATGTTAACCAGGTGTTACTCAAAACATGCGTTTACCAGGTGTTTTTCAAAACATATGTTTACCACATGTTTTCAAACACATGTTTACCAGGTGTTTCTTAAAACATATGGTAAACATGTGGTCAAACGTATGTTTCTCATGCGTTTTGTAAACATGTGTTTCACATGCGTTCATCAACGCATGTTTACCACATGTTTTCAAACATATGGGAAACGCATGGTTTCAAACACATGTTTACCACCTGTTACTCAAAACACATGGTAAACATATGGTGAAACGCATGTTTACCATACGTTTTCAAAAACACCTGGTAAACATGCGTTGCATTTTTTGCTGTGTACGTCTCTCACCAGTCCAGTAGCTAGCACTTGACATGTTGACATGAGTTGTCATTGATAAGGTCATAATTATAAATTAACTGTTTACAAATCTTTACATTTGTCGAAATACTAAGATGTTCTACCCCAGGAATAGGAATTAAAGCAGTATTTTGCTACACCTTTCGGAATGCTGGGTTCTCGATACTATTCAACTTCATACTTTATTTTTCTTGTTATTTTTGAGCGTCACTGATGAGTCTTTTGTAGATGAAACGCGCGTAGAAAATTGTAGGCCTGGTATCTATGATGAGTTTATTCACACCTGAAGACACTATGAGGCAGATTTCAAACAATAATTGTCATAAAGTCAATAATTTACTACAACATGTACTAAAAATTCAATAGTTACATATTAAATAAATACATCAAAGTTGATAAATTACGTAAATACTAATCCAGCTGGTGACATGTTAAATACACATGACTGACGATATCTTAATTGTAAACTTTTTGTCTGAAATGATTTAGGCATATGTTCGATATTTCCAAATATAAGTAAAAAATGAATCCCATGAAAGATGTTCGCTACTGACCTCTGCATTATTAACCTATATATTCATTGTCTAACCGTTTATCTTTTCCCTACATGTAGGTAATGCGTTGATAAAACAAATCTTACTCATTATATGTTAATTCATTACACCTCAAACCCGCTTCTGATGAAATATTTGAAAATTCTTGTTATTATATTTATAAGAAGGACCAAATTTAATATGTACCGGATCGTCTAAAATATACGATACTGCATTGTAAAAAACACTCATTTGCAAATCCGCCGCCGCCTCAAATAAGAGCTACAATGTCATGTATATAACCAAAAGATGTGCGGAATTACATGGGATTCAATAATTTCATTTGTTTTCTACTGTTACTATTATATTTATTTTGCTATTTGATTTATAAAACATGGATTTTCAATATCCCATGGGACAGGTAATTAACTGCAAAATCCCATGGGATCGACCATTATCCCATGGGATTTTCAGCTTTGTTAATGATTTCCTATGATGATTTGTCTTTATACACTCATTTGTCCCATAAGAGCTACAATGTCATAATTGTAGTCCCATGGGATATTTGTTGTCCCATGGGACAAAAAAAATCCCCATGGGACTATAATTATCCCATGGGATTTTAATATCCCATGGGACACATTAAAATCCTATGGGATTCAAATTATAATTATATAGATATAAATATACAGTAATGTGTATGTTACAATATGTATTCTATTTGGTAGTAAATTGTTATAAGATGAATCTTTTAATTGAATATCTTTTTCTTTGGAAATGTTAATTCAACATATTGTTCTATAACTGTTCAAAACTAAACTTTTAAACAACAAAGCAGATAATGTAAGTATCAATATATGTTTATTTATGAATTATAGAATACTTTCTTGAAACACAATTATTTACCATTTGAAATCAATGAAAACTCTATTATTAGGCTTAACATACTAGTAGCTATTTAAGTAAATCTATTTTTTCACAATATCCTCCACACAAAACATTAATAGTTTCTTATCATCCAGCATTGTGTGATCGTATAGTCCACTTTTGGTCATTCAACACAGAACATTGACATTATTGTGGTTTCAATATCTTTTGGTTTTAATAGAACTTCGATTCATTGACTGAGTGATGAAAATAATAACTGATCCAACTTTTGTCTTTGAATTTATTCTGGTCTTGTTTCTATGTTTTCTCCATTTATTTTAGGTGATGAATTTCAATCCTTCTGAAAAGAACCAATAAAATCTGAAGTTATGTATTATACAAAATTGTTTGCATACATGTAGCAATAATATGATTTTCAATAAAAATAGCTATGCGGTATGGATTTTACTGATTTTTTAAAAGTTGTCCAGTGTCATCAGTTGCTAACCTCCTACATCCTTTGGTCTCTGATGGAGATTTGTCAAATTAGCAATATACCGCATCTTCCTATTCTAATACTATATAACAATCAATTAATTTATTCTTCTTTATAACATTTGGGTATTTTCCCAGGTTATATATATAATATATATATAAAGATCAATGTTAAAACTTTAGGCAATTATAATAACATTCCATTATTCACAAGAATTTGCAATATATTATACAAAACGCAGACAACAGAAACAATATTTCCTTAAGCTTTTGAAGTTCTGACAGAGTTCAATTTGTGTTTTATTTCAATGAAAAATACCTTGAACTCTTTGGACATATTGAAATTATAACATTGATACAAAAATTATATTGTTTTATCCTTATTTTTGTGTTGTTGGCTTGCTGTCTCATTTTATATACAGTTATACATACATCAATAATCTTCTTCTTTATTAAAAGTAACTAGAGGCTCCAAGGAACCTGTGTCGCTCACCTGATATTTTTATTTACAATTGATGCATAAATCAATGCAACCGTTATACTTTTGCTTTAGTTTCAGAGATATAAGCCAAAACTGCATTTTACCCTATGTTCTATTTTTAGCCATGTCTGCCATGTTGGTTGGCAGGCAGGGTCATCGGACACATTTTTAAACTAAATACCCTAATGACGATTGTGACCAAGTTTGGTTAAATGGTTAAGTGTCTCAGTTGTTTCAGAGGAGAAGATTTTGTAAAGATTACAAAATTTACCAAAATTGTTAAAATTGACTTTAAAGGGCAATAACTCCTTAAGGGTCAACTGACCATTTTGGTCATGTTGACTTATTTGTAGATCTTACTTTGCTGAACATTATTGCTGTTTACAGTTTATCTCTATCTATAATAATATTCAAGATAATAACCAAAACTGCAAAATTTCCTTAAAATTGCCAATTCAGGGCAGCAACCCAACAACAGGTTGTCTGATTCGTCTGAAAATTTCAGGACAGATAGATCTTAACCTGATGAACATTTTACAAATGTCAAATTTGCTCTTAATGCTTTAGTTTCAGAGATATAAGCCCAAAAACTGCATTTTACCCCTATGTTCTATTTTTAGCCATGTTGGTTGGCAGGCGGGGTCATCGGACACATTTTTTAAACTAGATACCCTAATGATGATTGTGATCAAGTTTGGTTAAATTTGTCTTACTAGTTTCAGAGGAGAAGATTTTTGTAAAAGATAACAAAAATTTACAAAAAATTGTTAAAAATTGACTTTAAAGGGCAATAACTCCTTAAGGGGTCAATTGACCATTTTGGTCATGTCAACTTTTTTGTAGATCTTACTCTGCTGAACATTATTGCTGTTTACAGTTTATCTCTATCTATAATAATATTCAAGATAATAACCAAAAACGGCAAAATTTCCTTAAAATTACCAATGCAGGGGCAGCAACCCAGCAACGGGTTGTCCGATTCATCTGAAAATTTCAGGGTAGATTGATCTTGACCTGATAAACAATTCTACCCCATGTCAGATTTGCTCTAAATGCTTTGGTTTTAGAGATATAAGCCAAAATCTACATTTTACCCCTATGTTCTATTTTTAGCCATGGCGGCCATCTTGGTTGGTTGGCTTGGTCACCGGACACAATTTTTAAACTAGATACCCCAATGATGATTGTGGCCAAGTTTGGTTAAATTTGGCCCAGTAGTTTCAGAGGAGAAGATTTTGTAAAGTTAACGACGACGGACGACGGACGGACGCCGGACGCCAAGTGATGAGAAAGCTCACTTGGCCCTTCGGGCCAGGTGAGCTAAAATGGGATATTTTTTATTTTGATATCCCAAAACATTATAGTTCTATCGAATAACTTATTACCAAGTTCACAAACACCAATGTGTTTTATATTAATTTTAAGACATGTATAAATGTTCCAGACCATATCAGTATTTGGACCGTACGTTAACATATAAGTATACTCTTATAGTCCAACCATATGCATATAGTCAGACCATTTGAGTATACTTGTACTGTCTAGTACCAGCTCGACCAAACATGTGTTTTATTTCAACTGCAATTAAACTTTTGTATTAATCTATTAAAGATTTCAGTTATGTTGATCTGTAATGTACATTTGTTTCTAATAAACTTGACCAACTTCTTAAAATTGGGCAGACTGTACGCGTACAGACCAAATACTCATATGTTCTGGAACATAAACATGATTAACAAGCATTTGACAGGATGTCTTGCTAAAATCCCATTAATATTAGTACTAAATTTGGCGTATATACATGTAAATCCACAAAATACTTACTGAAATTCATGGCGAACACTCACCAAAAACTTAAAGAGGATACAATTTAGAGGAAGGACTGGACAGATGAATGCACAAACACTATTAAAACAGAGCATAAAACTTACCGAAAACAAGATGTTTTACATTTATCCTTCAGATGCAGGAAAATTGAAAAGTTTTTTCTTTCTCTGCCGTCCATGATATAAACTTTAAATTTATTCATGCAAAATATGAAAATCTGCAAAGGTAGGACCTTGAACCTCAGCTTATCCACATTTTGATTTTTGAACTGCATATTTGTTCTTTTCATCTTGCTGACAACCTAAACATAAAAAATGATAAAACATAATTCTAGATTAACTTTGTGTTTTTATTTTTGTTGGTACAAAAAATTTTCCCAACTTAAAACGAAAACATCATCACAAAAAAAGGAGGTCATACTAACCTCCAAATTTTTAAACAAACCAAAATTATAACTTGATTAAGATCTTGTCATAAATTAATAGCATCGATACTCTTATTTTTGAAGACCATATATGTCTATTGCATACTTATATTCCTTTGTACAAGAGTATGCATATTAAGATTGATTCCGAGGACTTTAATGTTAAATTAGCATGATTAATTTTACAGTTTCTCAGCTCCATGTGTACATTTTGAGAGAATCTTGCAATACTGTATATTCTGATATTCAGAACTTATTGTGAGGTTTTATTAATGCAACTGAGAGCTGTATCTCATTCTCATTTCTGATACATATTTATGAGCTGAAGACCAGTGCCGAAATTTTCTCACTGCATTGAAGACCCATAGGTGACCTTCGGCCGTTGTCTCCTCTTTGGTTGGGTTGTTGTCTCTTTGACAAATTCCCATTTCATAACATGTATGCAGATTTTTCTTAAATTACAATAATCAATCACGCAATTTCATCCATTATTGAAAATAAGCAAAATAAATGCACACAAAATTTAACATTGTTATTAAAGGTTTTTTTTTAAATTCAAAACAGTTGCCTACACCGTTAATTTCCTTGTTTGATTTATTTCATATTTTTAAAGCCTTTATAGCTAGCTAGATGGTATGCCGGGGCGGATCCAGCCATTTTAAAAAGGGGGGTTCCAAACCCAAGACAAAGGGGGTGTTCCAACTATATGTTCCCATTCAAATGCATTTGAAAAAAAAGGGGGGTTCAAAGTTGAACTTCCAACCCCTGGAATCCTCCCCCTGGATCCGCCACTGGTATGGCTTTTGCTCATAGTTGCATTCATATCGTTACCTATACCTTACTTGTGCATCATTTGGTCTCTGATGGGGATAGGCCTACTGAAGAAGGTTCAACTTGCAATTTGCCGGATTATGGGTCTATTTATCCAAAAATGTAGAAGAAAGACATGCATAATAAAAACCAAAATTATGTTCAAACAAGAAGTAATTGTAACAGGATGCTGTTACGAAGTCTCCCAAACAAAGCTCACATAACTCGCCATTCCTATTGTCCCATATTCATTTGATTTGTTTTATTGTCTCATACAAGAATATATATGGTTTAGGGATCAGGATCCGGAATTTTTCACCTAACCACTGGGGATCTCAACCATTTAAACATTTTTCAAACATGTGGGGTGGGGTGACCCCATGGACTCTCCTATATTTCATTTGATGTGTTTTATTGTTCCATACAAGAATATATATGGTTTAGGAATGGGGATCTTGACCGTTTACAAGTTTTCAAACAAGAGGGGTGGGTGACCCCTAGGGACTTCCTTTTATTTCATTTCATTTATTTTATTGTCCCCTACAAGAATATATATGGTTTAGGGTTTGGGATCTGGATCGTTCACAAGATAATAGCACATTCTCAAATTGAACAGGGTGGGTTGACCCCAGGGACTTCCTTTAATTTCATTTGATTAGTTTTATTGTCCCATACAAGAATATATATGGTATAGGGTGGAGATCTGGACTGTTAACATGATAATAGCACATTCTCAAATTGAACGGGTGGGGTGACCCCAGGGACTTCCTTTAATTTTAATTGATTTGTTTTATCGTCCCATTCAAGAATATGTATGGTTTAGGGTGGGGATCTGGACTGTTTACAAGATAATAGCATATTCTCAAATTGAAGGGGTGGGATTACCCCAGGGACTCACCCTATATTTCATGTGATTTGTTTTATTGTCCTATCATCATTTCTGAAGACTGCTTGTGTCTATCACTTACAGTTTACAAGTTATATTCATTTGAAAATTGTAGAAAATAAAATCCCATAGGGTTCTATAGTAAACCCTCCTTCTTTCTTCCCCAAAATACCCTTAATAGACCCCAATGCACAGCTAATTTACATTATTTTCCTTGATTTACACTTTAGAATACAGGTATAAAGTTTTCAAGATAATACAACTGAAGCCCACAGTGGTGGATCCAGAAATTTTCATAAGTGGGGCCTACTGACTGCCTAAGAGGGGCCTGCTCCTGTCATGCTTCAGTAATTCCCTATATAATCAATCAATTTTTCCAAAATAAGGGGCCCTGAACTCCTGATCAGCCCCCCCTTTTCCTCATTTCAATCACCCTGATATAAATTTAATTTTATCACTTACAATAGGAATGGTTTAAATTCCCAATAATTCTAGTCGGTCAAATATATGAATAAATTGATTTAACCTTTATACCATTCATTAATATCAACATATTTCATTTTGATAAAAGAAGGGCAAAAGTTTTCTATGGGTAGAAATGGATAGTTACTAATTTGGGAAGCTTTCAAATTCACAACATGCCGGTGGCTGTGTTCAAAGTGCTGGGTTTTCATCACCCTTGTTGTTTGCGGACTAACGATAGGCCTGTGGTGGATAATAGTGTGCGTGCATTAATTTTCTGTACCATCAATGCATTTGAATGGGGAATTAACATATAGTTGAAAACAGTCCCCCTTACTACCTTATATTACGATGGGTCAAAGTGGGACCCCCATCCCTTTTCAAAATGGCTGTTTATCACGCCCATGTAGCGGACTTTTATCTATTTAGGCCTGTTTATTTATAACTAGTGTGCAAATTAATTTGTCTGTACCTTCTTAATCAATATTTTCAAATACTGACGACAAGTGTTGTAATGTATCAATGATCATCAATGTCTTATTTGAGGCCAACGTGCTATTTACATGTGCGATCGATAATGCAGGGGAAGGAAACTTGTCAATTATGTTTATTTTTAAGCCAAAATAAAATGAGCCGCCGTAAAATTAACCTTGGGTAATCCTCAAATTGATGCAAGAGTGCTACGGGCCGACTACTAATACATGTCTTTGTCTCAAAATAACTCGGCAGCGTCAAATAACAGTTGAAGTAAGGATCGTCTCGGGGGGGGTCTTCTTTTTAGCTATAATTTTAATAACTTACACTTTTTTCCATTATTCTCTTTCTTTCACTATTCTTTATTCCTTTTTTTCTTTGCCCGTTATTCTCTATTCTGTTAATTCACATCCCTACCCTCTTATGTGGACTTTCGGTGGGTTTTTTTTCTGATTCTGGTATTATGCGATAAGTCAATTTTTCATGCAGTTTCATGAAATAATGGTTTTATGCATATCAGCAAGGAATTGTATTTAAATATACAATTCCTTGATATCAGCCAAGATTGTGCGTGAAATTTTAATAAACAATTCAACACTACACGTTATGTGAATTTGATCAAAATCGATGAACATGAATTTGACAGCTAGTGCCCTTTAACAGGTAAAATTCAATTAACAAATTCTGATCTACTGGCATTCAACACCAAATTACTTACTTGCTGTATATTGATAAACGTGATTGTATATTGTCAATACCACAACATCGTGAATACGCCATGTGAGGTGTTGGCTATGTTATGGGGTCACCGGTGGCGGCTTCGAAACAGAGAAAAAATCAAGGTAAAAAGTGTAGAATTTTGTTGTTGAAAATTTAAGTTGTAAATTCCTAAAAAGTACTTAATTCCGTTCAACTGCTAACATGTTAGTTCGATACGAAAATAGGATAAAAGCATCCGGAAAATTTGTGATCAGTAATTATCATTCGAATATATGAAGAGCAATGGGTATAAAAAAAAACTGAACAAGAAAAGTATTAGTAAACAGACAGAAAGTCGTTGAATTAATTATTTTACAATTGTTTAAATATATGAGAGAATGTTTTAGGCGAATTGTCTTTATTTACAGATAAATGTATTTTAGTTCGGGAAATGATTTATTCTTCTGGCGGCTTCAAATATTTTTTATCAATAACTTATTACACAAGGAGACATTTTGACTTTTGACAGCATGAACCCCAGTTAATTAGCAAACACAAATTAAGAAACAAAATCGTTTACAGTTAAATTTTATAGAAGGAAAAAGGGGGGTAAATAAACAAATTTTACTATACGCTCACATACTTCTAAAAGATTTGCATATGTAAGCTGTCTATAGATAATGTTAAATTATTTCAGGAGTTTTGAAAAAGAATATATACAGTTTAATTTTCGACGTCTACTGCTACAAAAAATAGTGATTATTTTTATAGATTTGGTACTTCGATCAGTTTCGACTCAAAATTTCTTTTGAATTGTTAGATGGCAAACTATTTAGGAGAAGATTGTATCTGTACTTTATGTAATTATGGTGATATTGGCGACGAGATTCATTATATGATAGCAAGGGCTTGTACAAATCCTTGATTATAGAATGTTCGGCAATATAAATAGACGAAAGTAGACAAACCCTAATTAAACGGGGTTTTGATCTCCAAGCGGGCCACATCGAATAAGATCTATATTTCTAAACGTTTTTAAATGAAATAACTTGAATTGAAAATTTTCCAACTATGTGAAGGTTTTTTATATTTCTAAACGTCTTCAATTATTACATACGAAAGAAAAAATTATTTAGCATATTCATATATTTTTATAATTTTTTCCAAGGAAACTTTTTTTTTTGCAAAGTTTACTTCTATGTGTTTATAACCATCACCAGAGACATATTCTCTGCCATCACCAATCAGTCCTAATCATTAAAGATCAATTAACCAAATTCAAATGATGATTGGTATTGAATATGATCATCGGCCATCCGTGACGTATCCCAAATAACGGCGCATGCCGATAGATAGATAGAATGATAGATAAAGATGGTTTGTATGGCAAGCCGTTGTGGAATTTATTCCCTATTCATTAATATTAAAAAATGATTTTTTAATATTACAAAATCATTTTTTAATATTAATAAATCGAATTTTTAATATTAAAAAATACTGTCATTTTTTAATATTAATAAATGAATATTTAATATTAAAAATCATGTATTAATATTAAAAATCATGTTTAACATTAAATATCATTTTAATATTAAAAATATTTTTAACATTAAATATTCAGTCTGATTTTTTAATATTAATAAATGAATTTGTAATATTAAATAATACGCTGATTTTTTAATATTAAAAAATCAACATCAATGTTACCTTAGCGTTTAATATAAGGCACACCAATCATTTGATTTTATCAGAGACATATAATACATGTATTATATGTCTCAATACATGTATTATATGTCTCTGATTTTATCAAAACAAAAATTACAAAATTATAAAATAAATTATCAATCGAATGTATACCCTCAACGCTCACTAAAACTTATATATACATGTCCTAAGTGACTTTTTATGTCCTGCGTGCACCCAGGAGATCCTGAACGGTTTTTAGACGTACCATTATTTTATATGCATATATTTGAAGCTGTTCTTAATTTTGTACATAATAGGTATATATATATATATGTGTGTATCAGACCAAATGACTTCCCAATTAGCAGAGGCGGATTTAGGTTTTTCCCAGCCCCCTTCCATCTTGGAAAAAATTGGTAGATTATATAGGGAATCACTGAAGCATGACTGGAAGGGACCCCCTCTAAGGCAGTCAATGGGTCCCCACTTATGAAAATTTCTGGATCAACCACTGCTTAGTTCTAGTTATCTTAGGTCCTAGTGTGAAATAAAGCCAATGGGAATTGGTCTTTTTAAACACATCTACATACATGTATACGTTTTCTCAAGGGTTGGTTCATGCAATATTGAAATTATGTTTACTCAATGCGCAGTTACTGAAGTTTATATTTGCTACTTTTCTTCTTTATTTCATATAAATGATTTTTGATTTTTTTTTTTTTTTTTTTAATTTGTGGTGTTGAAATAGGGAATGGACACAGATACCTAAGCACATTTAACAAAAGAAATTTTGTGTAATGTCATCAATCTGTATTACGCGTAGACAGGATGTTCTCTAGAAAACTATACGTTATACACACCCGAGGGTACACGCACTGTCGTAATGGAAAATTACTGTATGTTATAATTACCTGTAATCAGCTTTGCAACAAATCAGTTGACTGACCATGTCATTACAGTTCAAAAAGATTTTCCTCAAATCAAAATGGAATATTCATTTTATCTTTAAAATTTAAAACTTTAGAAATAGAAATAGAAAGAATTGAACAATTTAAAATCGTATTTTAACAAAGATTAAGATATAATTTTACAACGATCCTAAGAAAATATCCAAACAAACGTTGAATCAAACCTACGCAGTTTTATATTATAAGACTGACACACACCAGTTTGCTAACTCAGTGTGCTGGGTGAGGTGCTGGAACTTGATATACATGTATCATTAAGTTACAGTTCTGTTAGGATTTGACTGCCTTTTTACAGGGACTTTCTATTCTTACTGTTAACAGTTAGTAATAGACTGTTCCTGACTTAGAATGATTCTCTGCTCAGCAACTGGTGCGTAATTAGCATTTGATTCAAATATCTTGTAGCAGTAAAAAACACAAATTAATGTATTTAACAGCTTTATTCAGGAGCACAGTCTGTTAATCGTAAATAACTTCGAGATTTATGTGTAAGTTTACTCTGCTGCTCGAGCTCTGCTAATCGATGTTCCAGTATTTCAGATTTATATTTATTCGTGAGGCCCTCGTCATTATTTATATTCACTCAAAGCACAGTCGCCTGGAGATTTAATAATTATAGCGAAAATAGTGAAAAATAGCGACAAATGGGGAAATAAAATATTTTTAGTAGCATTATTATTAAATCTTCAGGCGACTGTGCTCAATTAAGAGGTTCTCCGTTACTTGGAAAATCTTATCTGATTCAGGATCAATTCATCGGTTACACTCCCTATCATCAGTGATTCTTTGTTTTAAAAAGGTATTGTGTAAGTGTTGACTCTCAATTTGCATGATTAATAACAGATATCGACTCGCTACCCGGACTACTGCAAAAACAATTATTCAGTTCACTGATTTAGATGGAAGGTAAAAGGACAGAAAGTCACAGGACAAAAGTCAAAGGACATAAAGTCACAAATTTGATAGGACAAAAGTCACAGGACAAAAGTCACAAACAATTTGTTGACAATTGTTTGAATATATATGAAAAGATCTTGAAATATTTTCTTTTATTACATATATTCATTTTAATTTAAGGAAATTGCTCATACATGTCATAAACCTTGATAAATGAAAATGTATTAGTTTTAATCATGCAAAGGATATATTTATTGGCAAATTGAAGCCATTTAAGTACCAAGCCACTTTGACATTTTGTTTTCATAACAATTATTTGATCATTATTGATATTTATTGAATACATTTCAATTACAAAGTTGCTTCATGTATAAAACTTCAAGAAAAATACAAAAAAGTGTTTTCTTGTTCAACATGTTCAAAGAAAAATAATCTCAAAACTTAATTGTGACTTTTTGTCCTGTGACTTTTGTCTGTGACTTTTGACCGTGACTTTTGTCCTGTGACTTTCTGTCCTACATTCAGATTGAATAGGGGTTTGGTTGACCCTGTCTCCTCTATCTGAGACTACCATCTCAGTGATGAGCTTTATGTTTTATGTATTGTGCTTGTCATATATGTATGTCGGATAAAAGCTCTACAGAGCTTATGTTGTATTGTTATATGTATAACCGACTTTAAATAAATCTTTTTTGCTAGCCCCTAACAACTAACAAGTAAGAATTAGGTTACTTCTTTTTGTAATACAAACAATTAAGACGTCTTGCAAGGCTTTTTTTTTACCATGACGGCGTCCCATAAAAAAGTTGAAATAGCCATGCAAGACGTCATTATCATTTGGACTAATATTATGGCACATATTGTCGTACCACAGGGATTTGTGTCAATTTTTCTGGTTTTCTATCCTCACGAACCCCAAAATACTAGTGATAAAGTGTTAACTTACTTCTTAATTAAAGCCTAATATTAAGAAGGCAGAAGACCTGGACCATTCATACTTTGTATATACATGCCTTATGTTATGAAGTTTTCGTCTGTCATATGTTCATTGACCTTGAGTGACCTCATTTCATGGCTAAGTGACTGCATTGAAAAAAAGTTAAGGTTTTTTAGTATCCTTAATTTCTATTATCATGATTATAATGAGTAATAGGATTCCTATTACTCATTATAAGAGAAATCAAGAATACTAAAAAATTTAAGGATAACTATATTTGATATGTGCATACCTTGCAAAGTCTTCATGTTCGCCAGACAGTTTTCACTTGGTTTGACCTTATTTCATGGATCAGTGAACAAGTTAAGCTTTTGTGGTCACGTCCATATCTCAGATACCATAAACAATGTGTCTACTATATTTACTTTTAATTATTGTATGGAATGATTGTAAGGTATGCATGTCCAACTGGCAAGTTTCATCTGACCTTGACCTCATTTTCATGGTTCAGTGGTTATTGTTAAGTTTTTGTGTTTTGGTCGGGTTTTCTAATATTGTATGCAACATGTCAAGTATATTCGTTGTATGAAAATTTTAGGGATGTACATGTTAGTCTGACATGTTTTATTCAATCTTGACCTCATTTTTATGGTTCATTGCTTGATGTTACCTTTTTGTTTTTTTGGCCAGTTTTTCTATTTTCTTATTTTCAAATTAGCAAAAGGTCAACTAGGTACATATGTCTGACTGAGAAGTTTCATCTTACTTTATTTTCATAGTACATTGGACAATATAAAAAGAAGATGGGATATGATTGGACAACTCTCCACAAGAGACCAAATGAAACAGAAATTAACAACTCAAGGTCACTGTAAAGCCTTCAACAATGAACAAAGCCCATGCTGCATAGTCAGCTATAAAAGGTCCAGAAATGACAATGTAAAACAATTCAAACGAGAAAACTAACGACCTAATTTATGTACAAAAATGGAAAACAGATATGTTACACATAAACAAACGACAATCACTGAATTATAGGCTCCTGACTTGGAACAGGCACATACATAACGAATGTGGCAGGGTATAAGGAACTATGAAAATGTTTAGTTTTGAGGTTTGGTCTATTTTCCGGATACTGTAAGCAATAAGGCCCCTTTATTTAGTGAATGGAATGATTGTAAGATGCACATGTCTGTCTGCCATATTCTATATGACCTTGACCTCATTTTCATGGTTCATTGGTCAATGAAACACTGCATTGTTTTGTCAGTTTATCATATGCTTAAAGTTACAGGTAGATTATATTTGGTGGATATGTAACAATTGTAAGGTGTGCATGTCTGTCTGGCAGATTCATATAACCATGACCGCATTTTATGGTTCTTTGGTCAATGCTAAGTTTTCTTGGTTTTGTCATTTTATCAGATATTATAAGCATAGGTCTACTTGTTGTTGTACGGAATGACTGCAAGGTGTCATATAAAAATAAGAAGATGTCTGTCTGCCAAGGTTAATTTTACTGTGACCTCATTTTCATAGAATAATGATAATATTAAACAGCAAGAATGATGAGCAAGTCGACATTATATACAAATGAGGCAAAATTTTCAGTTGCCTACTAATTATGTAATAGTAGTTATTTTTGTCATTAAATGATAATGTTTACCCTTTTATGTGTAGGGCAAGAACATTAAAGATAAAGGGAAACTATAAACAGAAGAAATTATCAACAAAAATAGATTTACAGAGGTCAATAAAGCCTAAATGGTAAGTCCACTGTTATAAAAGTTTTTGCCCTTGAATAATGATTAAATATTTATTAAAATAAGATGTGGTATGATAAATGAGAAAACTATCCATCAGAGTTCAATTAAGTGGATGTAAGCATTGTAATTACTTATTAGAGGCCAATGATGACCTGTAAGTAATGAGAAAACCCATACCCTATACATGATATAGTAATCTATAAAAGACAACACTAACAACATTTGAAACAAAACATCAATTCAAACTTCAAATATACCAGACTAATTTATAAAATCAAAAAATTATGAAAAACAAAAATAACGGATATGAACCAACATCAACCACTGAACTATGTACAAGCTCCTGATATTGGACAGGCATAATATGGCTGGGTTGATATAAAAATAAGAAGCAGTCTGATTTCCAATGAGACTTTTCTCCAATAGAGATCAAATGACATTTAAGGAGGCTTGAGGGTATAAAAATTTCAGAAAAATATTAAAAAAAAAATTTTTCATAACTAATTTTATTTATAACTTTATTAGTTGTTACTTTATCATATGGTACAAAAATCATTCAAAACCATCTATTCGTTTTGGCCCCAGATGACTTTTAAAATGTATATATCATTGAAAAAGCTCCAAATTATCTCCCTTTGGTGCAAAAATGCCATTTTTTGACATTAGAATTGTAATATCTTTTTTAACTCATCGGTGACCTATATTTTTTATTATCATTTTCAAATAAGCTGTACTTAAACTAAACTATTGTAAAATTTAAGCGATTTCTGTAATTTAGTTCTTTTTTATTTCGATATTACCTCTATTTCTCCTATTAGTTCAACAGAAAAAAAGTACCTTTACAAAAATGTATGCTTCTTTCGAAGGCGGATTGTGAGCGTAAATGAACGGTGACCCCTTTTTTTTATTTTATTTTTCTATTAAGTATAAGATAAAGTTCATTTATAGAAAAATATAGCGAAATCCTATATTAAGAAAAAATTTGATTTAGACCTGCGAGCCCCCTTAATTTAACAAAAATAGTTCACTGTACAGCCTTTGACAATGAGCAAATCCTATACCCGACAGTGGTTTTAATAACAGCACAACATTTGAACAAATTGTAAACATTTGTTGCAATGGGCTTAACTCAAAAGACTGCAACAAGGAACCAAACAACAACCGGTAATATGTAAATCATAGACACAAAGCACTGAAATAAGAGTACTAACAATGAATATTCAAATGAAAGTTTATCAAAATGTTCATAAACATGATAAAATAGCCATTTTATTGCTGTATTTCTCTTCACTGATAATTTTTGAGTTTTGTGTATTTGTAGGTCAGACATCTCGGTTTTCATGGTCATCATTCAACAGATCAATACTGAACAGAAAACTTAAAGTTGATATTTTCTCCATAGTGCGACTTTTTATTAATTTGAAATGGAACGTGTTTTTCCTACATTTATTAGAAAGAGGAAATTTCAACATAATGACTTTAAACAAAAGGAGTCATATCATCACGATCATAGATGCACAAGAACTTGATCATGTAAATGCAACAATGTAATTATCAATTGAAAGAAGGAACGAATGAAAAAAATATATGTATGTTGTTGTCCAAATAAACTTGCTTTGTCTTCTCATTTGAATCGCTCCAACCAATAAAGATGTACGGAGGAAGATCTTTGAAGAACAGATTGAAAAAATGTGTTGTCTAAGAATTGCAGGAATATTCTAGTGGATGAAATAATTTATTGACTTGACTCTTATATAGTGGACTGAATAATTGTACATAGCAAGCAGTGAAAAAAGAAAACTAAAACTTTAACAGAAAAAGTGTTTATATTATAAATTTGCAAATATAAGCTTAATATTATGTACACCACAAAGGTATATAATTCAAATTGTTTGCATATTCATGTATTGCAATGAAACTATAACAAAGAAAACCTTACCTCATGAAAAGAGTAAACTTGTCAGTCAGAATATGAAATTTTTTTTTCAGTTCTATTTTTCATAATAAAATAAACAAGACAAAGATTTCAAAACAATATTTTTTCATTTATTTAGACATGTCATCATTTTGTTTCAGTGAAAGGACTTTACTCTTTGACCATAAATATTATTATGCATTCCAAATTACAAAATAAGAATAATCTTTATTGTCATATAAACAAATAAAAACATGTTTGTGACAAAATGAAAAAAATAATATATATATATATATATAAAAATATAAAAACTTGTATACATTTAAAACTTTTACTACCAAACAGCATTCATTGTAACATACACATTACTGTATATTTATATCTATATATTTATAATTTGAATCCCATAGGATTTTATTTTGTCCCATGGGATATTAAAATCCCATGGGATAATTATAGTCCCATGGGACCAAAAAAATCACATGGGACTACAATTATCCCATGGGACAAAACAATTTTTAACCAAAATCCCATGGGATAATGGTCAATCCCATGGGATTTTGCCCTGTCCCATGGGATATTGAAAATCCCATGTTTTTATAAATCAAATAGCAAAATAAATATAATAGTAACAGTAGAAAACCAATGAAATTATTGAATCCCATGTAATTCCGCACATTTTGGTTATATACATGACACTGTAGCTCTTATTTGAGGCGGCGGCGGATTTGCAAATGAGTGTTTTGCAAATTAAAAGTGTCCAGTGTTCATAGATTAACCGTTGGTTTTCCCGATTGAATGGTTTTACACTAGTAATTTTTGGGGCCCTTTATAGCTTGCTGTTCGGTGTGAGCCAAGGCTCCGTGTTGAAGGCCGTACCTTGACCTATAATGGTTTGCTTTTATAGATTGTTACTTGGATGGAGAGTTGTCTCAATGGCACTCATACCACATCTTCCTATATCTTTTTGTAATTTTAATGCCAAAACGTACATTTCATTACCGTAGAATTTGTACTCTGTTATATATCAACATTAAAGCATAACAAGCATTGCTGAATTAGATGCTTTATGATAAACTCTCTTCTTTTAAATTTAAAATTTTATTTTGCAGGATATATAGGCTCATAGACATTCCTTGTTGTGGAGGATTTTGACATTGGAAGTTGATAACAACACATAAAATGCCACTCAGCTGATAGCTTTTAGTGAAGATGCACTGTAAAGTGGAGCATCCATTGTATGTGAGGACACTAGTGTCATGGAAGTAACTATCGTACAAGAACTGTTGGAATTTGCAAATTAAAAAAAAAAAACTTTCGTTGTGACAAATAATTATATAATAAACTGTCTACTTATCACATTGACATGCTTTTTTGGTTAGAATACAGAGGATGTAGTAACTATATAGTCATGTAGGGAAAAAATCATTATTTGTGATATATTTAAGTCAGTTTAAAAAAAAAATATGTATGTGATTTCACTGACTGTTACTTGTGATATCATAAGGTATTTGTGATGTACCTTTCTTTCATTTATGCACATTTGATTACATAAAGAATTACTCGTTAAAAGATGTATTTATTGTTATATTTTGCCTGAATTGAATATAGTTTTTATAACAGTTTAAGTTGAGTACTTATAGAAAATTATGTACGCTTGAAAATTGAACATGTTCCACATTTTAACACCATCACTTTGAACACTTCAGTCAACTGTTCTGAAAGTGAACATCTGGTGTTCTGAATCTTAACACTTTGGTTTTAAACATGTTCTGTGTGTCCAAAAAGTGTTACAGGGCTGTTGAACGCGTCGACGTGTATAGATTTTAAACATTCGGACACGTTAAACCGTTGAACACTAAGTGTTAAGAACTTTAACATCAAGTGTTCAAAAATGAAACAAAAAGGCATTAAAAACTGAACACCACACATTCAATTGATGAACACTAGTGTAAACATTTGGAACACCATTACACGTTCAAAAAGTGTTACAAACAAAGCGTTCAAGCAGTGTTCTATTTATTAACACTTAGATTTACAGTGTGCTCAGATAAGGAAAACATAATAAAAGTCTAAACGATAATAAATTATAATACGATTGTAATATTGTACATTTTGTACATATTATAATAAATCTAGAGACATTCCCCTGCGAAACGTGACCATGGTTGACCATGGTTAAGGCATGGACAGACAAGGTTGACCATGGTCAAGATATGGTTGACAATGGTTATCCATGCTTTTGACCATGGTTTGACCACGGTCAACCATGGTCAACCATGGCCATTATGCTGACCATGATTTCACAAACATCAACCATGGTCAAAAGCATGGTTAACCATGGTTATCCATGATTTGTATTAAGTGCACCATGGTCAACCATGGTCTTACCATGGTTTCACAAACAACAGACATCAGGTTTTACACTGTCACTACCCTGGTTGAATCTGACTTCTTCATGGTTAAGTACAAAGACCATGGTTAATTTTATATGAATGGTTATAAATAAGTAATATGACAGTCATATAAAATTTGGGACTAACTTTTAAGTTCTGTAACTTAAGTTAGAGATGTTTCTCATATTTCGTTTTTACAATGATAAACTTCCAAATTATGATTTCTTTATTCCAAAGATGTTATTTCTGATTGTCTCTCCAAGTTCAAACAGGTGCATTTTTTAATCATCATACGGCATATGTAACAACTTGAAAAATATCACAGATAAATGACAATCATTCCTTCTGGACATTGCTGACCGGTGTCAAAAATTATCATCATCAGTGAATTATGTTTTACTTCGTGTAAAACGCTTAAATGACTTTGACATATGTTTACAAAGCATTTAAATGACTTGGATCAGAAAAGATTACAGATGGGAGTTAATGGAATAAAAAAGCACGTGAATGACTCAGGGAATAGAAAATGTGATTTGGCGCTTAAATTAAAGGATGAAGACGATGTTTGATGTTTGATGTTTGATGAGCAGTGAATTAAATCTGGCTGTCATATAAATCAGATTTGTTATCAGATAAGTACATTTGAAATATTTTTGATATTTTCTTTGCAAGATAAATTAAATATTTTGTTGAAGCATTGTGAAATGGCTTTCATTTGATCAAATCAACACCAGATAATTTGACAGCATTGTTTTAATTTCAAATCAGGATAACTGAGAGATTTGTCTGGAAAGGTGAAAGGTGCTCCAGCTGCAGCCATACTTATTGTGTATGGGGAAATTAAAAGGGAGGGATAAAATTATTATAAATGTCCTGCAATAATACACATGACAATGTTAATCCATTGATTTTTTTTTTTAAATTTAAGTAATTATACTTGTAAGAATCTGTTTATTTTAACAAAATATCAGGGACTATTGATTCTTTGTGGAGTGATTTTTGATTTTGTAGGGGGAAACTGGTGCATGATCTGCCAAGAAAACTGTAAAGAATGTTTAGCAGAACATTTCTAGTTGGAAGTCCGGATCCTAATTTTAATTACAGAAAGGAAGAGAAGTTTATTTATGATCTTTATTGTGTCTTAAAATACTGACTACATTCATGATATTAAGCTGCTCATGAAATATTCTGGGGACCATGGTCTACCATGGTAAACTATGGTTTTTGGCAGTGGTAAATTACTATTGTTAACCATGGTTGCCAGCGACCATGGCTATAATTTACAATTGGAATTACCACAAACCATGGTTATGGTTAACCATGGTCAATTTAACCACTGCCACAAACCATGGTTGACCATGGTCAACCATGGTTAACCATGGTTAAGTACTGCCAGACAATCCATGGTTGACCATGGTCAACCATGGTGTCTCATTTAACAAACCATGGTTAACCATGGTCAACCATAGGTCATATAACCATGGTTGACCACGGTTAAGCATGGTCAACCATGGAACATTTCGCAGGGGAATTTCTTCTCCAAACAGAAACTAAACGTATTAATATCTTATATATTTATACTAGATTTTTCTTCGTATACATCAATACGTTCACTCTTCATGTTTGATATCAAAAGCTCAGATGAGTTCGTATTGTAAAATATTGCACATGGATGAAAAATTGAATCATTTTCAGAGTCAAGTACAACAGTTATGTTCATTGATTTGCATTCTAATTTGATAATTTTATGCTGGAAATTACAGGCTACAAACAAATTGTCCGCCGTTCGGTCCGTTGCAATACCACACGGATGCCTTATTGGTAATGGATAATGTTTTCTTACCCCGCTCTTGATATTAAATTTCATAATTGTATTAGAGAACTGTTTGGTTGTAAATATGTCATTGAGTTTACCTGCACAAAACATTTGCTTCCCAGTTATAGTTGGGAACTTTTGTAGGACTTTTCTTTCTAGGTTTATGATAAACAGTCCACTACTGTTAGAATTGAGTAGAATCTTGTCTTTGATAGCCAATATGCCATAGCATTCACTACCTAAGCACATGTTTTCCTCGGGTTTCATTTCAAAATCACATGTGTCTATGAAACATACTTTTTTGCTAAATGGTATTGTAATTAATAATCTATCATTTACCACAGTTGAAGCATGAGGCATTCCAGGTAATTCTATTTTTTTATCTAGTTGTCCAGATTTCTTATATACTAAGATTCTTGGATTGTTGGTGTCGAGCTAAACGATTTTTTTTATTCTTTAGAACTTGAATACATTTGATAAATGAACGTCGTTTTAATTTATGAATTTTGATGCTGCATTTTAATTCATACGTAACCAAATTAAGGTCCTTATCACTCGATTCTTCGAAGTTCGTGTCTGTAAAACCATGTCGACTTTCTTGTGTATTATATAATTCAAGTTGTGTCCTTGTTACTGGCTTTGATTAAATTTGTATCTTATGGCCTATGGATACGACATTTCCGTCTTTTATGTTATGTGAAACGTCAATTGTCACGTCCTTCACAGCCGACGACCGAGAAAGCATACCAAGTTCTTCTTTCTGTCTGTTGTAAAACTTTCGAAATTTCGCCATTTCTATGAACATTTCATTTTCAGAACACTTTCGTTGTAAAAGTGTCTGCAATCGCTTTCTGTTACAATGAATTAAATCTTTGTTGTAGATGAGTTGGTCCTTTACGTTAATATTTTTCTGCCTTTCTACTGCTTGAATTTGATGAAGTTTTTGTCTTATACAATTAATACTTAATTGGATACCAAGGCTTACGGGAATATCCTCAATACACTTATCTAATTTTGTTTCTAAAGTATCACTTGCATCTTCTAAACTTTGAATATTTTGAGTACAATTTCTTTCTAGTTTTTCATATGCCTCCTCTGACTTTTTCAAATCATTTAAAAAACTGCGCAGTGATTGCGAAGTCTTGATTCCTTTTGATGCCTTATCAATAGTTTCAATATTTTTGCATGTTTTGTGTCTGTATCTACACTCAGTGCAACACAAAGTATTGTGTGTTTGACAAATGTATTGTATCCTCTTGCGTGGATGATAGTCACACATTTTGAAAGTCTCAGATTTCATCGTACTCGTGCTATTGTCATCGGCGATTGATTGAAAAGAGTGACCACTATTTTCCAACGTATGTCTTTCTTTACATGCTTCGCAAGCTTCGATGTGGCACTTATTGCACTTAGCAAGTAAAACGTTCTCTGTGGCTAAACTTCCACATATCTGACATGCTGACGTATCAACAGAACAGGCCATGTATCATTTAACGCAATGTGGTAAATTATATCCTCCAACGTATGGACGTTGTATCATCAGAGTCTTCTAAATTAATATAAATCTATCTCTACTGACACATCTGCACGTGACTTATTCTTAAAATGTTATTTGACAATACATATATAGATTTCAAAACAGCTTAATATGATTAGAAAAGGTTTCAAAACATAAATAATCCAGTTACACGGAAACGACTTATCATGTCATGAAGCTCAATAGAAATTTATAATTGATATCGATTATGACTTATAATGTTTGTCACTATATTTGGTTTGTGCCATGCCGATAAAAGATAAAACGCATTTGTTATTCGTTTATTATTGATGATCCGAAAATCAACAGTGCGTTTATTTCAAATTCCGCAACATAAACGAATCGATTGAGTCAGCATAATAAACTATCAAACCACAGCAAATAGCTGATCTTGATTGATTGATGGTGTTTAACGTCACTTTTAGCACTCTTTGATATATGTTTGGTCATTATGTATTGGTATAGGATGCCGGAGTGCCCGGAGAGATCCACTGACCTTCGACGGGAAAACTAGCAATCCTAGTCGATTAAGATCGAAGGTGACCGCACATGCGGGGTTCGAACTCACAACTTCAGTGTTGACAAGCTGGTGATACTGTAGATGAAGTACATGAACCACTAGGCCACTGAGGTATCTGAATAGCTGATTCACATACACATATAGGTATTACATCACACGGAACGTTTTGGAAGCTAACACTGACATTAAAAAATAATGCTGTACAATGGAAATATATAAATAAAATAGGACTGATGCTGTTGATTAGGTTTCAGGGATGTCAGATCGCTTTCGTTGGCCTGGATCGAGAATGTTCATGAATGATCAGAACAGATTGCGTGCAAATAAATCTTTCATAAAATGTTGATGAGGATTACGTCTAGGAATTCATAAAGCAAAACTGTCTAAGATGGCAAATATGTACCTTGTCAAGGCTGGTGTGATGGTCTTTATGTCACAGTGTATAAAACATGTATTTGTCTTACTGTGGATGACGGAACAACAGGGCCTTTGATTTGATTAAAACCTATTTAAGAGTGTTTTAATGTTTTCTTACAACTTCTCTGTAAGAAGATGTTTTACTAACCTACAACTAGCTATAATAGTAGGAAATAGACAATAGTTGATTTTAGAACTTTTAGAAAGGAAGCTAAATTATGTAAATGTTGGTATTTAACGCCACTTTCTTATGAAGTTAAATCCAGAAAGGCGCTTCAGACGCATACAATGTATAAAGAGTTGTTGTCATTTCTTTTCCGCACTATTGGTTATATCGTGGTAGTCACAGTTTGTTGGTGGAGGAAGCAGGAGTGACCGATAAGAACCACCTACCTTCAGTAGGCCTAGGATAAGTGACAATTCTAATCAATCAAGATTGGAGTCGAACGCACCTGCCACGTGCGGGACTCGAACTCATAACCTTAGTGCTGATAAGCCAGTGATACAGAAGATGGTCTACTTAGACCACTCGGCGACCGAGGCCCCGCTAGATTTATGTCCCTCACTCAAGAACAAAGCAGTATAGCAAATTAAATCCTATTTTGAAAATTATTTGCTTCTTTAAAAAACAGCCAATGGACATGAGGACAGTAGTAGAGTAGTTTTTCATGTTCTCATTCATTATCAATTAAAATGTCTTTTATTTGGTTTATTATTTGTCACAAGCACGTTCATATAAAATGAGTAGATGTGGTATGATTTCCAATGAGACAACTATCCACCAGAGTTAAAATGAATTAGTAGCAAGCAATTGTAGGCCACCATACATTTACGTGTCAATTAATTAATTTTGCTAAACTATTATAAGTATATGACAACCAAAGCGAATAACCTCAAAATATCAGGTAAACACATGTTCAGACTTTCTTCTCCATTTCTGTAAAATCATTCGTAAATATTTTTGTCATTCCCTATTCAAATGTGTCTTTTGTTAAATTTTAGAAAAAGAACAAATTGATAACGAAATGAAGTAAATCAAGTTGTGAGCTACTTTTTCGTTTGCATGCATGCATATATTTTTCATTAAAAAAAAATTAAGTAGGTTACCAAACTTATGACATCTAAAATCATATATACCGGAATCTGCTTAGTCAGGTTAATATTAGAACTTAGTAGTAGTCTTTTTGTTAATCTGTAGACAAAACTGATACATTGTAGTTGATTTTTATTTGATCATTTTCATGACATACCTAAGCATTTACTATTCTAAATTTACAAACTGTTGAGAACTTTGTCTTCCAGCAGGTGATAGTCTGAAAACCCTTTTTCTAAATATAATTTCTTAGTCATTGTTTGCTGTGTTGGTATTAAAATATGTTCAGAAAGATCATTAAAGGAGTTGAATAATTCTTAAAATAAGTGAACTATAGATAAAGTTTTTCCATAAATTCTAAAATGGGATAAAAGTTTAGGAAGCGTACATTCAGCCAAACCCGGTTAGAATTAGCTGCTGCAGTTTTTGAACTGATACATTGTACAGATTATTCAATTCTATCTTTTATACACAACCTGTCATTTGTCATGTACCAGCTTACGAACAATGACAATAACATGGGTCACATGGATTTTGACTTTCAATAGTTAGAAACATGGACAGCTAATTGTAACAGATTTGAGTTTATCCCATAGTCTTGTCCATACACTATTTTACGATCATCCATCAGCCATTGTCACCTACTGGTAAAGAAAAACATCCCACATATTTGCTGCCATGGTGAATATGTTTTGCATTTCAAAATGATACTCATTTTATATATGAACATTTTAATCTGTGATTTGATATAATCCTTTTCCTCGATTTAGGCATCACGAAATGTGTGCTTTTCATGATCATCATGACGGTTTTCACTAATTGAGTAAGCTCTGATTATCGTTCCGCAGCACCTGCAGTTTATGGCGAGGTTCGTGTTGCCTAATCTTTAATTTTCTATGTAGTGTTTTGTGAACTTCTTTGTCTTTTAGTCATCTTTCGGTTTTTGCCATGGTGCTGTAAGCTTCTCTTACATTGTGATCTTCCGCCTCTTTTTTTAAGATATTGATATAAAAATACGCTTTTCAATTTTTATATGAAGGTATGTGCTAGTGTTCTTGTTGGAAACATTTAACTATTCAGACGGTTTTGTTTGAAATTCGTGATGAAGACGATGCAAGAAACATATGACTGATATGCAGTGTTCCAAGTCAGGAACCACTAGACTTTGTTAGTCATAGGTGTTGTTAATTTTGGTTCATGTGTATGAGTCGCAGTTAAATATGACGTCCATTTCGCTAACCTAGTATACATTCTTGTTTAGGGACTAGCTATAGCCCGCCTCCTGGTGCGGGATTTTCTCGCTGTGTTGAAGACCCATTGGTTGCCTTGAGCTATTTTCTGCTCGTTGGTCGGATTGTTGTCTCTTTGACACATTCCCTGTTTCAATTCTCTATTCAATTTATTGAGAATGCTACCTCTCCATATAAATTCTTTTCCAATGCAAGACAACCAGTCATGAATCTTTGAAGCTATTGCATTGGAAAAATTGGTGGAAAAAAAACAAAAGCTTGTTACTCTATGTCTAAAACTACTAGAATCTAATATTAAATTTCTAATATACGAAGTCTTTTTTATAATATCGCATTTACTGCCCGGATGTAAAAGTTAAAAACATACTAGGCAAAAGATATGTCGTGCCAAAAATATCTTAGTTGTAGAGAACACCGAACATACCATTGTAAAAAAAAAAAAATGGAGAAGAAAAAAAAAAAAACTAATAGACAGCCTAAGACTGAGCAACACTAACCTAACCAAACCCCTGGGATGACCACAGCTGCTCCGGAAGGATATGAATAGCTTTTCTACATGTGACATTCATCGTGTTGCTTATGGTCATTACAAATTTGGTTGGTCTCATTCGACAATGTCACAATCGAAGAAAAGATGACATGATTGTGGCTTCATTTGTATAACAATTAGAACATATTGGATCCGTGGTCATCTGTGACACGGTCAAACAAATCATTATTGGGTCCGTGAAACTTTCGAGTTGATTGCTTCAATTTTACCAGTAAGAACCGTTGGTTCAATAGATTCCGTGAGAACAGTGACTTTCTATCAATGACATCATGATAGAAATCGCAAACTCTTGAACATCGTATCAACGGGAAGATATACTGTCTATATGAAGGCGCTGCTGGAGTGTTGGCATACATGAATAGAGGAACAAGTCGGCAAGAACAGGAACATAGTTGGTGCTAATAGGAATACTGAGTGTCGGTTGATAAATAATGGTATTAGAATTGTCACCCATTGTCCCGGTCCATGTTTATAAGTAAACTGAATGAAAATTAAAACATGGGATATATTCATCAATTTCTAAAACATTCGTTGAATCAAAATGCTCTCATTTAATGGCATTTTAATGGATTTTAAGACATTAGCCACAATACAATGCATGTCTTGAAATGATTTATTAAAGAAGATACTATACAGATGTAACTGCAAGCATTAGAAATAAAGTATATACATTGTTAGATATATTTAGAAAAACGTTGTTTGTCTGTGTTGCTGTCTCGTTGCCGTATAACAAACTCATCATAGATACATATATATATATATAACTTGCATCTCATTCAATACAAGTCATATACTATATTTAACAATACAAATAACGCACTACATCTTCCCATAAATATTAGTTTTATACTTCAAATTTGTAGAAATGTAGTATATTTGAAGCATGACCTTCAAAATTAATGCAGAGTTTACAAGGAAAAAGAACTAATGGAGATGGTGCGTTTCTTTTGTTGTTGAGTATATATGAATGGTTAAATATACCAAAGGACCTGAAAAAAACACCAATGATGGTAGTTTGAATCATGAGATATTTTATATGCATACATTCAGTCTAATGAATTAATTTAAACTGAAATTAAAAACCAATCTGATAATTTATAAATATATATTAAAAGTGCTCTTACATGTGAAGGTAACTATCTACTAAGTATATCTACAATTGCTCTTTGTTTCAGCATACCATTGGATTTTACATATATAATAACCGCTATGTTGCCCTAATCATAGTTCCTTACGGAGCAAAAAAAAAAAAAAAACGGTTAATTTCCGTGTTTTTAATGACGCCATAGATGATTTTATAATGAACAATTATTAATTATAATTTTAGAGTCAACTTCAATCCTTGGGTAGGAGTGCTAGATTAAAAATAACTCAACACATCTAAGATACACATGTAAATATAGTGTCGCTAGACGATATCTTATTGACTTTTGCAATAAACAATATATTTAGCCATGTAGATTTAATCATAGATTTCGTTAAAAAAAGACTTCATTTATATTCAACATACATCTATCATAATTATCTTAAAATATGTTATTTGTCATAAAGAAAACAAACAAACAAAAAAACGGAACAGAAATTGACACTCAACGGGAAAGTAGCATTTGACTCGCAACTTTTGTCATTGCTAAAAGATATAATAGCGAAACTGTTTCTCTGCCACCACCATTGCCTGAAAGATAAAGATTTGCACATTGCACTGTATTTAATAAATGAATTAAGTGAAAAATGGGATGTTTTCAAATGCTAATATAAAGTCTGGAAAAATTGTCTGTTAAACTGAAATTATTCAATCAAATCAACCATTGAAAGTCAATTCAAACCTAAACAAGTCTATAAACCTGAAAATGTACATATATAAGCAACTTTCTGACAGAAACACGTGGGTTTTTCTTTACCAGTAAATGATGTTATTGTTATTTCCAATAGCTCAGCCTCTCGGAAAATGATACAGTGAAAACTGTCTAAACCGAATCTTGCATACACCGAAAACCTGTATACACCAAACATGTTCTTAAGTCCAGTAATATCAAATTTAATGCGTTGTGAAACCGAACAAAATCTTAAGTCCCTAAGAGGTTCAGTTTTAAGTTAGACAGGTTTCACTGTAATAATAGTAACTGACAGAAAACAATGAATGATCTGACTTTGTTGCCATCATACTTATAAATGAGTCTCAAATTTCGTTGATGTTACTTTATGTGGTTACTTTCACTTACTTCCTAGAAAGCCACACCTTATCTATGGAATTTAATAGCCGCATATCAAGCATGTATAATAATCATAATACATTCAGGAAATATTGAAAATGTGTAATGAAAATCCATATTTAAAGAGTACCAGTCCCGACATTCAGATATTGCTTATCTTATCGGTATTTGTTATTGTATCTCCTATGATTAAAATGGTTTTGATTTGCAGGCTATCAGGTGATATTGCGAATGTTTTGTCACTTCCTTAAAACTTCCAAAGTATTTTTTTTTTAATAAAAACTATATATTTGGAAACAACATGCATCAAAATGCATGGTGGCTTTATAAATTATGATTTTAAAAACCTACGATTTTTTCATGCTAGACAATAAGTAGTGAAATACAAACTCTGATTATAAGTCTTTTGAATAAAACTGAAATTCATACAATATTGGCACTGTTTTTGTTATATATTATCAGGAAGAAAAGAACAATTACGACGAATATCTAATTTCTTTGAATGATTGATGAAAATACGCAAATGTATCTCCTTAATTCCCCAATACATTAATATGCAAAACAATTTCGGAGATTACATTTTGAATGTATATGCATCTTTAGAAAGAAATTGGGACTCATTTTGTTATTAGTTGTTTGAGTATAAAATTATTATAATAATTCATTTCACATTTTTCGTATCTGTTATAAATTTTACTGCTTTTCAATGACAATACTGTAACAAGGACGGATTCAGGATGGTGCGTAGCGAGAGTATCAAATGATTTTCCAAGAGGCTAGCACAAGTTATAGAATAGACACAAATTATAATTACTGATTAATTAATGATGAAAAAAAACTTACACTGAGTAGGACTAACTATCGGTGATGCTTCATACCCCATGTCGCACGTGCAATTCACGTTACATGTGGCATGGACGACACATTGTCCTTCATTACAAGCTTCATATGGTTTCTTTCCTGTAAATAAATATAGAATTGGAACAATGTGTTTTACAGTCAACCCTTTTTCTATTTACGATGAGAACAAATATTTTATCAAACAAAAATTAAAAACGTTATTATAACTTAATACCATCGAAAAAGACTGAATTTTTTCAACAGCAATATATTAAATTATTTACAAAAAAAGTATTATATATATAACTTGAGTGTCATCTGTTGCATGTATTCAGTGGATTTATATTGTTGATCGTGTCCAAAAATCCCGTTTTCTTATGTACTGCTATTGCGGACTTAACCATGTTTGGTCTAATTACAATGGGACTTCTGTAATACACATAGTACTCCGAGTTGTAAATTGCATTTGCTTGGTCCAAATTAATGGAAAATATGACTTGTGTTGTTTGAGAAGCAATGTTGTCCGAGGCACCTCACTTGACTACGAAGCTTTTTAATAATCTTGACTGCACATTCGGGTTTCGCACGGTCGCTGGGTTCCTGTCTCATTGACGTATACCACACATCTTATTTTATTCGTATTTCTTTTAGGTCTATTATTTGTGACTCAAATATATTCTATCTTACTGTCATGGCAAGTCCCGCTACTTTCGTAATAGATACTGTTACACAAACATTTGTATATCCCCAGACCATCGTTGAGACATCCCATATTGGCTTGTGAACATTGATCGGCTGAGGAATCCGTATTATCACATGTTTCATTAAATGCTATTCCTGTAATGAATTTATACATGATATAAATCTCTTCATCTCAATATTCGACTGATGCATGGACTAGTAAAAATATCTACTCGAGTTAAGGTCATACGATACAGGAGAGAACTTACGTAGATTTTTCTTGCAACTTAGACACAAAAGAAATGTGAGATGCAATTTTGTCATATATAAAGGAAAATTATACCTTTATCACTAAGTTTGCAAGATAATGAAGAGGTTTTGGTATGTGTGAGGGAAAACAAAAACGTTCATACTGAATTAAATACCGTTCCTAAACAAAACAATTCCGCATGTTTTTTTGGTTGTTTTTTTTTTTTTTTTTTTTTTTTTTGGGGTTTAGTTAGTGAATTGTTCACAAAAATAAATAAAGCATTTATTGTTATATTTGTCAGATTAGATGAAAGTTAAATTAGATATAATTATCGCGAAAATATGCAAGTTTTGGTGATAGTGGAATATCAGCCCACTAAATGTATACAGGAAACATTATACCATTGATTGTTTTTATTATTTGTCTAAGGCTTGATGATCAACACTAGATTTTGAGTTCCTCTGAAAATAATCAATAGTCATTTTCGTTTGTTAGTGCTTTTAATTTCACACTTACCTTACCGATTGATGGCGTCAGTGTATTCGCGAATCATAGATGCCTTTTATTAGAAATGTCGTCAACGTGATTCAGACCGGTTTTTATATGCTTCTGGTTGTAATAAAAAGGGGCATTCAACTTCCTGAACATTTTTAAATGATACTAGTGAAGTGAAATCTGGTCTTGAAAATGAGAAAGGTAATCTCAAATCGTTATTTTGCTATTTACTGTCTTTTCTTCCAAAATGTGTACATGTCACACCTCATATCTGTTCAGGTTTCCCGGGATAGCGAGAGTTGGAAGTTGCTCAAGATGTTAATGCATTGGTACATATATAGAATGATTTGTTTGTTTACCTAAATCATTTTTACAAGTTTTATTTCTGTCATACTATTATATAAGAAAGGAAAAGAAACCATTGGTTAGCATAGCCAGAAATTAGTAGTACTTTTGCTAATTAATATTCGTAATATGTAAATGAGAATTGTACCACGTGATAATAGTTTGAACTGGACTGGCTTGATATCATTAAAATCTTTAAAACACGGATATTATAAGTTGCCCGTCACAGAGTCCTTGTTTATAATCACTCTGATATTTCCGTAAAGTTGTCAGGCGGTCAAAATCAAAACAATGAACGCGAATTTAGTGAATTTTTCGTGTTTTCGTGAGTTTATTCTTCTTGAAACAGGGGCATTTTAATTTGACGTGGGAACCTAGAGTTCAACGACTACACATACAAGGTTTGGACTTGCTTATTCTTTGGACATTCAAGTTTCAAGTTTCATCCCGCAACCCATAGCCAGAAATTAGTAGTACTTTTGCTAATTAATATTCATAATATGTAAATGAGAATTGTACCACGTGATAATAGTTTGAACTGGACTGGCTTGATATCATTAAAATCTTTAAAACACGGATATTATAAGTTGCCCGTCACAGAGTCCTTGTTTATAATCACTCTGATATTTCCGTAAAGTTGTCAGGCGGTCAAAATCAAAACAATGAACGCGAATTTAGGAATTTTCGTGTTTTCGTGAGTTTATTCTTCTTGAAACAGGGGCATTTTAATTTGACGTGGGAACCTAGAGTTCAACGACTACACATACAAGGTTTGGACTTGCTTATTCTTTGGACATTCAAGTTTCAAGTTTCATCCCCGCAACCCATAGCCAGAAATTAGTAGTACTTTTGCTAATTAATATTCATAATATGTAAATGAGAATTGTACCACGTGATAATAGTTTGAACTGGACTGGCTTGATATCATTAAAATCTTTAAAACACGGATATTATAAGTTGCCCGTCACAGAGTCCTTGTTTATAATCACTCTGATATTTCCGTAAAGTTGTCAGGCGGTTAAAATCAAAACAATGAACGCGAATTTAGTGAATTTTCGTTTTTTCGTGAGTTTATTCTTCTTGAAATAGGGCATTTTAACTTTACGTGGAACCTAAAGTTCAACGACTACACATAAAAGGTTTGGACTTGCTTATTCTCTGGACATTTAAGTTTCAAGTTTCATCCCGGCAACCTGTTTTGTAATGACCTTGTTAGCCAATTTTCAACACGAAGTTTGCAAATTTGACGTTTCAGCCATTTTAGCCTGTATTTTATACTGCAATGTTAAAAGCCTCTCGCTTCGATTTTCAAAATAGCTCAGGAACCTTGATTTTTGCAACGACAGTCATTATGTTTCGTTTAAATGGTGTATATTGTTGTGTATATTTATTTTCTGTCCCGGCAACCTGTCTATCACTTAAATTAATTTAAAAGTTAAAACAGACATTTTTCAAAATTCCCTATCATTTCAATATAATTTCCGTGACCCGTATTCGATTTCTTTAGTATAATATTCAAATAAGCAAAGTGGCGTTGAATTCTGGATATGCTGCTTTTGTAATGACCTTGTTAGCCAATTTTCGACACGAAGTTTGCAAATTTGACGTTTCAGCCATTTTAGCCTGTATTTTATACTGCAATGTTAAAAGCCTCTCGCTTCGATTTTTAAAATAGCTCAGGGACCTTGATTTTTGCAACGACAGTCATTATGTTTCGTTTAAATGGTGTATATTGTTGTGTATATTTATTTTCTGTCCCCGAAACCTGTCTATCACTTAAATTAAAGTTAAAATAGACATTTTTTTTCAAAATTCCCTATCATTTCAATATAAGTTCCGTGACCCGTATCCGATTTCTTTAGTATAATATTCAAATAAGCAAAGTGGCGTTGATTTCTGGATATGGAAAACAGCCACGTGATAAAAAATGTAGATGTTCATAAATTAACGCAGACTTATTGATGTGTATGTCTTTGTCGTGTTCATGTATAAATTATTTGACTTTTTAATAAAAAAAATTACTTGTTATTAGTACACCGTTGCTAAAAAACGCAACGACGCAGTGTTTGTGTTTTCATGCTTAATTACGTCATATCCGAATTGCATAAAATTTTGGTCGGATGCGTGGAACATTTCCCTATTCACTGTGCTTAAACGGGTGTGGGTAACATAACTTAAGTTAAGTTAAGTTAAGTTACCCACAGCCCAAGATGGAGCCGCCTGGCATCGGTAAGAAACTTCTCATCTATATAATAACAATACCATGAATGCAACACACATAATTAAAAAATTGTACCAATCTTTAAGGGATACTCCTAAACGTAAAAGGTGATTAAATACTACAAAATAAACAATCACAGCAATTTTTGCGAAAACACCAAGGATGTCCGTAACTTGAAAACATCTTGTCCGTAACTTTTTTCATTATACCAACAGGGATGTCCGTAACTTTAACATGATGTCCTGGACATAATGAGGGTTTCTTATCGTCGAGTTGCAAGTTGCGAGTTGAAAAGGCCGAGTTGCGAGTTACAAAAGTCGAGTAGCGAGTTAAGAAAGACGAGTCGCGAGTTACGAAAGTCGAGTTGCGAGTTACGAAGGTCGAGTTGCGAGTTACGAAAGTCGAGTTGCGAGTTACAAAAGTCGAGTTGCGAGTTACGAAGGTCGAGTTGCAAGTTACAAAAATATTATGTTTCTCTAATTTCTTAAGAATTATATATATATATATATATAAACGGTCGTATATATAAACGGTCGTGTCGTCTGATTTTTGAAACAGAATTTTCAGGTTTACTTCGCATTTATTAAACAAAGCATACATTTACCCGAACTTAGTTATACACTGCATGAGGAAGGGTCCCGGTATTTTGATTGCAGGATTTGAAAGAGTTATGTGATACTTATTTATAAGAGTCTATGTGTTGCAAAGTCACGCACGCTTAAATTTCTTTCATGAGAGCGACATTGTTCATGTTCTAAAATAAAACATAATAGATATAAGAAGATGTAGTATGAGTGCCAATGAGACAACTCTCCATCCAAGTCAAAATTTATAAATGTAAGCCATTATAGGTCAAAGTACGGTCTTCAACACGGAGCCTAGGCTCACACCGAACAGTAAGCTATAAAGGGCCCCAAAATTACTAGTGTAAAACCATTCAAACGGGAAACCAACGGTCTAAACTATATAAAACGAGAAACGAGAAACACTTATGAACCACATCAACAAACGACAACTACTGAACATCAGATTCCTGACTTAGGACAGGTGCAAACAAATGCAGCGGGTTTAAACGTTTTAATGGTACCAAACCTTCACCCTTTTTCTGAAACAATAGTGTAACACCCCCATAGAAAGACACACTATAAAATATCAACTGAAATAGCTTAACTCAATCAAAGGACATAATGTATATATAAGGCAAAATGTATACCGTACTGAACAAATCAAGCATAAGAAAATAAATCATGTAGACAAATGATCTACCTTAAAAATGACTCAAATTTAATGTTGTAACTAGAACTCTACCTCAGTTAAATGTGACTCAAACTCGATGTCCAACTCGAAACTCAATGCTAACTAAAACTTTAATTCTAATAATGACTTGAATTCGAAATCGAAGACTAACTCAAAGTTTAACTCAAACAGTAACCCGTACTTTAATTTGAACTCTAATTCGATGGATGGCCACACTCATCCAAGGCACATACAACATGGAAATCTATCTAAAAATAGAACAGGTTTTTCCGAATTGGTCACGTGATTTTACCTCATCAAGTAATGGGATAACCACATTAAAGAATGACAGGACCACATCAAATAATGAAACAAACACATCATGTAGTGTAAAATCGTCAAATTTTGAAACATCATTACGTAATGTTAAAACCATATAAAGAATAGGCAAATCATCATTACGAAATAACAAACCACATCATGTAATGAAACAACTACATAACGTTAAGTCACATTCATCAAGTAATGTTAAAACCAATTGACTAATGACACAACCCATTAAATAATGGTGAAACCACATCGAGTAATGACAAAACCATATTGAGTAATGACAAAACTATATCAAGTCAATACGAAACCATATCGTGTAATATCGAAATATCATTATAATGACTATTCCATATTGAGTTATATCAAAACATCATTACGTAATGTCAAAACCATATTAAGTAAAGACAAAATATCATCAAGTTATAATAAAACAACATAAAGTAATATCAGAGTTCCATAAGACAGCTGTGGCGTTCCATATAATTACAATGGGACTTCTGTAATACACATAGTACTTCGAGCTGTAAATTGCATTTGCTTGGTCCAAATTAATGGAAAATATGACTTGTGTTGTTTGAGAAGCAATGTTGTCCGAGGCACCTCACTTGACTACGAAGCTTTTAATAATCTTGACTGCACATTCGGGTTTACAAAGGTCTTTGGGTTCCTGTCTCATTGACGTATACCACACATCTTATTCTATTCGTATTTCTTTTAGGTCTATTATTTGTGACTCAAATATATTCTATCTTACTGTCATAGCAAGTCCCGCTTCTTTCGTAATAGTTACTGTTACACAAACATTTGTATATCCCCAGACCATCGTTGAGACATGTCATGTTGGCGTGTGAACATTGATCGGCTGCGGAATCTGTATTATCACATGTTTCATTAAATGCTATTCCTGTAATGAATTTATACATGATATGAATTTCTTCATCTCAATATTCGACTGACATTAATAGATGCAAATAAATATGCATGGACTAGTAAAACATCTACTCGAGTTAAGGGATACGATACAGGAGAGAACATACGTAGATTTTTCTTGAAATTGAGACACAAAAGAAATGTGAGATGCAATTTTGTCATATATAAAGGAAAATTATACCTTTATCACTAAGTTTTCAAGATAATGAAGAGGTTTTGGTAGATGAAGTTAAATTAGATATAATTATCGCGAAAATATGCAATTGTTGGTGATAGTGGAAGTTGAGCCCACTAAATGTATACAGGAAACATTATACCATTGATGTTTTTATTATTTGTCTAAGGCTTAGTGATCAACACTAGATTTTGAGTTCCTCTGAAAATAATCAATAGTATTTTCGTTTGTTGGTGCTTTTAATTTCACACTAACCCTACCGACTGATGGCGTCAGTGTATTCGCGAATCATAGATGCCTTTTATTAGAAATGTCGTCAACGTGATTCAGACCGGTTTTATATGCCTCTGGCTGTAAAAACTTCCTGAACATTTTAAATGATACTAGTGAAGTGAAATCTGGTCTTGAAAATGAGAAAGGTAATTTCAAATCGTTATTTTGCTATTTACTGTCTTTTCTTCCAAAATGTGTACATGTCACACCTCATATCTGTTCAGGTTTCCCGGGATAGCGAGAGTTGAAAGTTGCTCAAGATGTTTATACATTGGTACATATATATATAGAATGATTTGTTTGTTTACATAAATCAATTTTTCAAGTTTTATTTCTATCATACTATTATAAGAAAGGAAAAGAAATCATTGTTTAGAAAACAGTCACGTGATAAAAAATGTAGGTGTTCATAAATTAACGCAGACTTTTTGATGTGTATTTTTGTCGTGTTCATGTATAAATTATTTGACTTTTAGATAAAAAAAAAATTGTTATTAGTATACAGTTGCTAAAAAAGGCAACAACGCAGTGTTTGTGTGTTCATGCTTAATGACGTCATACGCGAATTGCATAATATTTTGGTCGGATGCGTGGAACGTTTCCTATTCACTGTGTTAAACGGGTGTGGCTAACTTAAGTTAAGTTACCCACAGCCCTAGATGGAGCCGCCTGGCATCGGTAAGAAACTTCTATATAATAACAATACCATGAATGCAACACGCATAATTAAAAAATGTACCAATCTTTAAGGGATACTCCTAAACGTAAAAGGTGATTAAATACTACAAAATAAACGATCACAGCAATTTTGCGAAAACACTAAGGATGTCCTTAACTTGAAAACATCTTGTCCGTAACTTTTTCATTATACCAAAAGGGATGTCCGTAACTTTAACATGGTGTCCTTGACATAATGAGGGTTTCTTATCGTCGAGTTGCAAGTTGCGAGTTGAAAAGGCCGAGTTGCGAGTTACAAAAGTCGAGTTGCGAGTTACGAAAGTCGAGTTGCGAGTTACGAAAGTCGAGTTGCGAGTTACGAAGGTCGAGTTGCGAGTTACGAAAGTCGAGTTGCGAGTTACGAAAGTCGAGTTGCGAGTTACGAAGGTCGAGTTGCAAGTTACAAAAATATTATGTTTCTCTAATTTCTTAAGAATTATATATATATATAAACGGTCGTATATATAAACGGTCGTGTCGTCTGATTTTTGAAACAGAATTTTCAGGTTTACTTCGCATTTAATAAACAAAGCATACATGTACCCGAACTTAGTTATACACTGCATGAGGAAGGGTCCCGGTATTTTGATTGCAGGATTTGAAAGAGTTATGTGATACTTATTTATAAGAGTCTATATGTTGCAAAGTCACGCATGCTTAAATTTCTTTCATGAGAGCGACATTGTTCATGTTCTAAAATAAAACAGGATATAATGTATATATAAGGCAAAATGTATACCGTACTGAACAAATCAAACATAAGAAAATAAATCATGTAGACAAATGAAATATACTTGCTAATTATCGACATCTCACAGAATATGGCACTGTGTTAGGCCTAAAGGAAAATCAAAGGTACCAGGCTTATAATATTTTCTACGCCAGACGCGCGTTTCGTCTTTACAAGACTCATCAGTGACGCTTGAATAAAGGATATTCATTAGCATACCAAGTGCTAACTCTTCGTCTTTCGCAAAGGTTTAGGGTGATATAGGCACACTTGCACAATTAACTTAGGAAAATATCTCATGAATTAGTCAGAAATGTGATACACTTGATAAATTCAATAATTTTGAACTTTGTTAACTTTGTGATTCAACCCCAAGCGGAGAGTGTATATATACCAAATAGTTAATAATCGAGTTGTTCAATGTATGTATATCTGAATACTACAACGCAAAAATAAGCATGCTATAGATGTCTTTCTATGGCATTATGGTAACTTCATGAGATCATTCTATGGATTTGTTTTTAATTTGGAAAGACGTGTTTTCACGGTATGAGCACGGAAGCCTTGTCGTTCACAAGTTTACTTTTTGGGTATGATTAACCCGTGTTTTAGAAAGAAGTTACATATTCTAAAACTGCGTCTTTTGTCTCTTTACAAAAGTTCTTTGACAGCTACATGTATAGAATAAATAATGGAAACGGGAATGTGTCAAAGAGACAACAACCCAACCAAAATATACAAGTCAACCCAAGGCCACCAATGGGTCTTCAACACAGCGAGAAATCCCACACCCAGAGGCAGCCCTGAGCAGGCCCCTGAAACACAATGTACACTAGATCAAGAAAATGGACGCCATTCTATGCTCCGAAATTAATCCAATCTACCAATATTTATAATTCATTATTTTTATATGATTTTCTTGTCAATGCCCTTCCACCATTACAAAAAAACTGAACTAGTGGTATCATTTTTTTCATCTGGAATACAAAAGAAATTACGTAAAATCTTACGTGGTGCACAGAGTACAGTTTGTTTTTCAAAATTATTGTCTTTGCATAAGCATTTGTATCCACTATCATTCCGGCATTCAGCTAGGGAATCTTCACATTGGTCAGCCGATTCTCCACCTTCACATACTGCATTTAAATCAACTTCTGGAGAGAAAAAAATACATACTATTCATTTCATGCATTTGATTTCTAAGGTCCTGCATCGAAGATACGGTAGCACAAAATGTTTCATTTTGTCCGGCCATCTGTCTGTTTCGTAAACCCAAAATCTTCAAAAGTATTTACAAAATATCGATGAAATTTAGTACAGTTAGTGTGCATAATATGTAGATGTGCACATTATTCATAAATTTATTTAGCAAATTAGCCTTTTTTTTTTTTTTTTTTTTTGGGGGGAAGTTTTCGTTTAAGTATAAAAAATTTCGAAAAAATACATTTTGTACCCTTAAAAAAACTCCAAAAGTATGGTAAAGAAACATATGAAATGTAGCATACATGTTGTAGTTGATGTGCATTATATGCACTGATGGATTACGTGTTGATGGTAAATGCCATTTTCAACCACTGGCTATTCCATGACGGCCATTTTTTTCATTGGTGGAAGAAACCGGATAGACCTTCGACATGAAGGCTGGCAATCCTAGTCAATTAAGATCAAATCAGAGGGTAAGATGATTTTTTGTGCGATTGAATATTTCTTATGATCTGTTGCTACGCATGCATATCAACCAAGAAAATCAAAATTAATGATCGTTCCTAATACATAAGTGCATGACTGATTGATATGTACAGGTTATTTCCTGTACTGATTGATATGTACAGGTTGTTTCAAGTCGTAATCAGATACATGTGTATTAAGAGATGCATGTAAATATGCAGTCCTGTACATATAAATGTAACATGAAGCACATTTTCAACACCCAACCAAGCAGGTAAGTATCAAATACAGTCTTGTTAATTGAAGTTTGGAGCTGGCATATGAGTAACTGTTAGTAGTCCTTTGTTAATTTATGTTTATCATAGTCAGTTTGTTTAGTTTCTTCTGTTACATTTTCTAACATCGGACCCGGACTTATTTTAAACTGATGTTTACTAAACGTTCTGCTGTGTGATTCTTTATTCCACATTGGCTTGAGGTATAGGGGACGATTGAGATCTCACAAAACATGTTTAACCCCGCTGCATTTTTGCGCCTGTCCCAAATCAGGAACCTCTGGCCTTTGTTAGTCTTGTGTGTTTATTAAATTTTGGTTCATTTGTATGTCTTAGTTAAGTGTGGCGTTCCTTTCACTTAAACTACAAAAATGTAGTAAAAATAATTGTTTTGGGGCCGGCTTGAGCAATAATTAATCCAATCTACCAATATGTATTATTTATTATTTTATATGATTTTCTTGTCAATGCCCAAATAATTTATTGACTTATCTTAGTAAAAAAAATCGGATTCGAGGGCAGGAGGATTTTTTGGCGGATTGAATATTCGTTTTTTACATGTTGCTACGCATGCTTATCCTCCCTCCCCGAAAATCAAATGGTCGTTCCCTAATACATTTGTAAAATTGAGAATGGATCTATATGACTGATTGATATGTATATAGGTTCTGTCCGATACAGATACATATGTATTAAGAGATGCATGTAAATATGCAGTCCTATACATACACATGTAAACGTATTATCAAGCACATTTTAAACACCTGACCAAGCTGGTAAAATGAAATACCGTCAGATTAATTGAAGTCTGGAGTTGACATGTTACATGTTAGTAACTGCTAGCAGTCCTTTGTTAAAAAATGAAAACAACACGTCATCAATTTCATTCCGTAAAAGAGAGGCGAAGGATACCAAAGGGACATTCAAACTCATAATTCGAAAAGAAACGGAAAACGCCATGGCTAAAAAAGAAAAAGACAAACAGACAAACAGCAGTACGCAAAGCACAACATAGAAAACTAAAGACTGAGCAACACGAACCGCACCACAAACTGGGGGTGATCTCAGGTGCTCCGGTGTTAGAATAGGTAATAGAAGCGCCTTTCTGGATTTACCTTCATCAGGAACACTCAAAGCAGAATATTTGAAAGCCAAGGATGTATAAAAACCGAAACAAATGAAGAGCTATATAACCAAAAGGACCTAAAAATTAGAGCCAAAGTCAACTTTACCCGCGGGAGTTGAAACCTTAGTTCCTTTATAATTTAAGAAATTAATTTATGTTTATCGTTGTCATTTTGCCTAGTTCCTTCTGTTACCTATTCTAACATCGGACTGTGTGTTTTCCTGTGTGTTTCTTTATTCTATATTGGCTAGAGGTATAGGGGAGGTTAAGATCTCACAAAACATGTTTTACCCCGATGCATATTTGTGCCTGTCCGAAGTCAGGAACCTCTAGCCTTTATTAGTCTTGTGTATAAACTTAGATATAGGTTTATTTGTATCTTTCGGAGTTTAGTGTAGCATCAATGTTGCTGAACTAGTATACATTATTGTTTAGAGGCTTGCTGAAAATCCACCTCCAGTGTCGGGGTTTTCTCGCTGCGTTGAAGACCCACTGTTGGCCTTGTGTTGTTTTCTGATCTCTGGTCGGGTTGTTATCTCTTTGGCACATTCCACGTTTCCATTCACAATTCTATGTATATCATAGTCGTTGTTTTGAGATTTATACATTGCACAATTACCAGAAAAAATTAAGATTTCATTGAAACTTACTTGCAGCACATTCGGCACTATTTTTTCTAAATGTAGTACTGGAACAAGTACAGTTGTTGTAAATGCCACATATGTTCTCTGTTTCTGTACAATTTGCACTAATTGTACAATGTTGGCCATAAGCTACTCCTGAAAAGTAATCGTACACATATGATTAAATATTAAATAATATAATAAGAACAATATTGTGTTATTTTGATCTTAGTTGCAAATCTGAGATGTTTTTATATTCATATAGACTTCAAATTAAAGCTTGCAATAACAATGGACAAATAGGAAAAGAATGTTGAATTCAAAATGTTTTGACTGAGTTGTCAATGTGTTGTTGGGTTGTTGTCTCGTGGGTGTACATGTATGAGAGTTTGGATGACGGGTTCTTAATTTCTGTATTCTTTAAATTTTAAGGTCGTTTTTCTTTATCTTTAATAATAATGCTTATTCTGTAAAATTTTCATGCAAAGGGTTTTACTATCAAAAATGTCTGGTTTTTTATACATTATAGATGTACATGTATTCTTTATTCTGTACATCGTTCATTTCTGAATTTCATTACTCAACTCTTTTATTTTCCACTGTTATTATTTTATACTGTTGCAGCCCTTCATTCTCTATTCTTTATGTTTTTTTCTAATTTTTCTCTATTCATTATTTATTTTGGCCATAAAGTCTATTCTGTAAACCCCATCCAGACCCTCATATGTACCTACAATCATAAAGTTTGCATTAAGTCCTACACATGCTATTGCGTTTCCGAGAATGTTAAATAAATTACAAACATGTCAGTTACATGTAAATGTATTTAATTTTTCATTTCCTATCGTTAATTATCCATTTTTAGATGGTGACGTTCCCTTGTCACCATCTTACGGTGTTTATATATCTCAACTTGTACGATTCGCTCGTGTATGTAACAACGTTTCAGATTTTAACGAAAGAAATTTACGTATTACTGAAAAATTATTACACCAGGGTTTTCGATATCACAAACTAGTCAAAACATTTACTAAATTTTATCATCGGTACAAGGACATCATTCGTAAATATAGCTCAACATGCAGACTTCTTATACGTTCAGGTATTTCACATCCAATCTTTTATGGTAATATTCTTTATAAAGCACAAAATGTCAGTATTCACCTCAGAAGCTAACAAAACCTTTAAATAGACTTATTAAGAAGGGATATAGTTACGATACTGTTGTCAGGTCATTAAAGATTGCATATTTTGGCTTTAATATTGATTCACTTATAGGGTCTTTGCATCGGAACTAAACACATTTATTTAAAACCAGTTGTTGGCATGACACGGGTTATGCTCTTCTCATATATTTTATGATGGTATGATACTAAACCCTAACGGAGGGATTGTGCCTGATATTCATATGATGAAGACATAATCTTTCAATCAGTTTAATTGAGGTCTGGAGCTGGATTTTAGGAGGATTGAATTTTCGTTTTTACATGTTGCTTCGCATGCTTATCCTCCCTCCCCGAAAATTAAATGGTAGTTCCTAATAAATTTGTAAAATTGAGAATGGATCTATATGTATAGGTTCTTTCCGATACAGATACATATGTATTAAGAGATGCATGTAAATATGCAATCCTGTACATATACATGTAAACGTAACATCAATAGATATAAGAAGATGTGGTATGAGTGCCAATGAGACAACTCTCCTTCAAAGTCAAAATTTATAAAAGTAAACCATTATAGGTCAAAGTACGGTCTTCAACACGAAGCCTTGGCTCACACCGAACAACAAGCTATAAAGGGCCCCAAATATTACTAGTGTAAAATCATTCAAACGGGAAAACCAACGGTCTAATCTATATAAAACGAGAAACGAGAAACACTTATGAACCACATCAACAAACGACAACTACTGAACATCAGATTCCTGACTTAGGACAGGTGCAAACAATTGCAGCGGGTTTAAACGTTTTAATGGTACCAAACCTTCACCCTTATTTGAAACAATAGTGTAACATCACAACATAGAAAGACACACTATAAAATATCAATTGAAATGGCTTAACTCAATCAAAAGACATATTAACACCAGTGAACATGCACTGAACAAATATATTTGATCTATGATACAATGTAAATACAAAATAAATAAACTAAGGAAGAATAATTAAAGTAACATGTTATACCGCTGTGAAATGTTAAACAATTTAAGAAAAACAATATGCTTCAAGCACATTTTAAACACCTGACCAAGCTGGTTAGTATTAGATACAATACAAAGGTAACAAGAAACAGGCCGGTAACAACCGTTGCGGGATAGTTTTCTGCACGAGTAGGAGTAGTTAGGTAAAGGTCCGAGGCGATAGCCGAGGACCTTGACCTGACTACAAGTGCAGAAGAACTATACGGCAGTTTGTTTCCGGCCTTTATTTTGTTACCTTTGTTTTATATCCGACTTGTACGACGCTTCTAGAAAAAGTAGCACATTTTGCATTTAGAAGAGGTAGCAAAATTAAACAGATTAGAAACTTAAATGGCCATATACCAGTTAATGTATTCTAAGTTACAGTTTAAACAGACTTTGTTTTCATTTCCCTTTAGCCGAGAGTTTTTTCTCAAGAAATTCAAGAATCTAATAATTTTATAAAAAAGAACCATGTCAAGTAAAAGATGAATGTCGTACACATTTGAGACTTTTTAAAATGCAACTTCGCAAGTAAGTAATGTATGAAAAGATTTCAGAGGTAAGCAAGCTAACATTTGATTTTTATTTGGGGAAAAACGGAAAAGGGAGGGGTAAAATAAATTTAAAATAAATAGGCTTGATCCTTTTTTTGTTGAAAAAATGCAGGATGTGCCATTCCATCCCCCCATTCCCCATTAAAAAATAATAAAAATCGTACATTTGCTCCCAAATATATGAATTCAATATAAATGTATAAAAAGAATGAATTTCCTATTTCATTAGTGAATGAAATGTTATGAAAAAATGGATTTTGTCTTTAAAATTTCATGCTTATAGGTTTTTATATGTCTCTTATAGTGTTGATCAGGATTAAACACGTGTCACAATATGATCCAATCGCAGCTTACTGTCCAAAATTGGTGACTTGCTGTCTATTTGAACATGTATTACACGGACACTTTTATGTATAGGATCAATCGTGCATTGGTGAGTTGATAGGTTTTTATCTTTTGATTAGATTTGATTTTTATATATATATTTCCTGTCTTTTTATTGAAATATAAACGTCGGTACCAGCATTTCTTTACTTTCAGCATTGTCCAGAATACTATTCATGTCCATATATTGAAAAAAATACATTTACGGACCGACCATTTAGCTTCAAAAGGGAGTATGTTTTTTCTGAGTAAGAAAATTATTTAGTTTTTCAACGCTATCACCAAAATACTTTTCGGAAAATCAGGAATCAGACAATATTTTGTCATCTGCTTGACCACAATTTATTTTTATCATAAAAAATATTTTTAGGAAAAACCATAACCTCCCATTTTGAAGTTAAATGGTCAATCCCTTAGTGTACTGATATGAATAGTAATATACTGGAATTGTTTGAAAAAATATAGTTATTGATGCCAACGTAAATATTTTAATAAAAAGACAAGAAATATGTCAGTGAAGCAAATAGTTCAAATCTAATTGAAATTTAAAGTGCCCATGAACTCACTGATCAAGCACGAGTGATTCTATTCATAAAAGTGTCCGTGTAACAACTAAAAAGTGTCCGTGTATCATCTAAAAGTGTCCGTGTAACACCCGTAATGTACTGTTTTCTATAGCTCTGCTGGGGCAAAGTCGTACAAATATGAAATACAGTCAGCTTAATTGAAGTCTGGAGCTGACATGTTAGTAACTGCTAGCAGTCCTTTGTTAAAAACAACACGTCATCAATTTTATTCCGAAAAGAGAGGCGAAGGATACCAAAGGGACATTCAAACTCATAATTCGAAAATAAACGGAAAACGCCATGGCTAAAAAGAAAAGACAAACAGACAAACAGCAGTACACAAAGCACAACATACAAAAATAAAGACTGAGCAACACAAACCCCACCAAAAACTGGAGGTGATCTCAGGTGCTCCGGTGTTAGAATAGGTAATAGAAGCGCCTTTCTGGATTTACCTTCATCAGGAACACTCAAAGCAGAATATCTGAAAGCCAAGGATGTATAAAACCGAAACAAATGAAGAGCTATATAACCAAAAGGACCTAAAAATTAGAGCCAAAGTCAACTTTACCTGCGGGAGTTGAAACCTTAATTAATTCCTTTATAATTTAAGAAATTAATTTATGTTTATCGTTGTCATTTTGCCTAGTTCCTTCTGTTACCTATTCTAACATCGGACTGTGTGTTTTCCTGTGTTTTGCTTTATTCTATATTGGCTAGAGGTATAGGGAGGTTAAGATCTCACAAAACATGTTTTACCCCGATGCATATTTGTGCCTGTCCGAAGTCAGGAACCTCTAGCCTTTATTAGTCTTGTGTATAAACTTAGATATAGGTTTATTTGTATCTTTCGGAGTTTAGTGTAGCATCAATGTTGCTGAACTAGTATACATTATTGTTTAGAGGCTTGCTGAAAATCCACCTCCAGTGTCGGGGTTTTCTCGCTGCGTTGAAGACCCACTGTTGGCCTTGGGTTGTTTTCTGATCTCTGGTCGGGTTGTTATCTCTTTGGCACATTCCACGTTTCCATTCACAATTCTATAGATATAGGAAGATGTGGTGTGAGTGCCAATGAGACAACTCTCCATCCAAATAACAATTTATAAAAGTAAACCATTATGTATATCATAGTCGTTGTTTTGAGATTTATACATTGCACAATTACCAGAAAAAATAAGATTTCATTGAAACTTACTTGCAGCACATTCGGCACTATTTTTCTAAATGTAGTACTGGAACAATTACATTTGTTGTTACTGCCACATATGTTGTCTGTTTCTGTACAATTTGCACTAGTTGTACAATGTCCGCCGTAAGCTACTCCTAAAAGTAATCGTACACATATGATTAAATATTAAATAATATAATAATAAGAACACTATTGTGTTGATTTTTGTATTGGTTGCAAATCTGAGATGTTTTCATATTCATATAGACTTCAAATTAAAGCTTGCCATAACAATGGACAAATAGGATAAGAATGTTGAATTCAAAATGTTTTAACTGGGTTGTCGATGTGTTGTTGGGTTATTGCCTCGTGGGCGTACATGTATGAGGGTCATGACTGTGGGTTCTTAATTTCTGTATTCTTTAAATTTTAAGGTCATTTTTCTTTATCTTTAATAAGAATGCTTATTCTGTAAAATTTTCATGCAAATGGTTTAACTATCAAAATTGTCTGTTTTATACACTATAGATGATTTCTTTATTCTGTACATCGTTCATTTCTGAATTTCATTACTCAGTTCTTTTATTTTCCACTGTTATTCTTTATACTGTTTCACCCTTTATTCTCTATTCTTTATATTGTTTCTATTTTTCTCTATTCATTATTTATTTTGGCCATAAAGTCTATTCTGTAAACCCCATCCAGACCCTCATGTGTACCTTATATCTTCTCCTACAATCATAAAGTTTGCATTAAGTCCTACACATGCTATTGCGTTTCCGAGAATGTTAAATAAATTACAAACATGTCAGTTACATGTAAATGTATTTAATGAATGCACATTTCACGGAAAAATTTAATAAATAAATCATTTGAATAACGTATACGTATTTAAATGTTTTTTTTTATATTTTTCTTTCCTTTTATTTACATCATAGTAATGTTAAACCTTATGAATATTACTATCATACCTTCAACTGATAATGCACAAAAAATTGTAATCAATATCCATGCACCTGTAACTTTAACTTTTATTTGGTCCTGTGAATAAGATAGAAATCACGAAAAACAGTATAGTACATGATATGTTGTCTCATTTTAAAAATAACAATGGTGTCTTTAATTCAAACAAAAAGCTGTTGTTGCATGCATTTTTATTAATAACAATAAGGCTTTAAATTATTCATGGAAGGCCAAACATTAAGGCGGGGACATAATATCACACCTCCATCCACCTTGTGCAATCGCCCGTCTGTTTGTTAAGCATACATTTTGTGTCGAATTGTTCTAATGAACAACCAAAGAAAATGACGTAATATACAGCCAGCAGCTTCACTGAAGTGAGTTGTAACACTTGACCACTTCGTGTCGGAAACTAACATTACTGTCTTTTCCCGATTCTTCACAGTTTTTAAAAATATTTTCAATGAAAACAAATACGTTTCGTCACACGTTTATTAACAGAACATAATAACTTCATGTATGGTAAGGAGCTTGAAGATGTTTAGATGTTACGTTTGAGCTTGTCTATAATTTCAGACACCTAAATGTACATATGTTTTTTCCGAAATTACGAGTGGGAATATCCCTAGCTAACAACTCGTCCAACTGCGTGTTATATTCATAAATAGTGTTTATAGATATGGTTTGGCAATCTTCCATTTTAATCGATTGGCTTATTTGAGATGTGGTGAGCCAAAATGAAAGTACCTTTATAACTTCCAGGATATAATACATGGCAGGAGCGAAAAAAAACATTTTTCCCTTTTGCTAGAAAAATTCAGTAATTTAAGTGTTCATCACATTTTTATAATTCATTCTTCCTTTTATATTGGTTAGACGTATAATTTTGTTTTTGCCCTTTTATATGAGTTACGCATCGTACACAAGGAGTGGAACGTGCAGTATGATGATTATGCTACTGTATTTTTGTCATCTTGAGAAGTCCATGTATAGACTATCTCTAAAGTCCATGAGAAGAGAAGCACAGTTCCCCGCTATAGATGAGTTTTTGTTCAGTTCACGTATACATACTTTTACAAAATGTGGGGCTTAGTACACGGAAATTTAATAGACAATATGCTCGTACCGTTAATTTTCTCTCTTGGAATTGTTTTTCATTTAAAATTTCGGGTCTTTTATATCTTGCTTATGCGGTATGGGTTTTGTTCATTTTTGAAGACCGTATTCTTACTTCTGCGTCATTTGGTGTGTGTTGAATAGTTATCTAATTGGCAATCACACCACATCTTCCTATTTTTAGTTGTCTTAATTGATACGTCTTTGAGCTCTATGATTAATGAACTGATTTTGGTTGTCTTTCTTATGTTGACAGTACATTATTTATTCAGTACTTCTGGAAATTGTGAGTCCTTTGTTCGCGCTTCTCATCTGGTTTCCCAAACTTAATTCTTTATATAACAGATTGAAAGCGACATACCGACACTATGGTTACACAAGATCCCTTTTTATTCATACAGTTATACTTATATTTATAGCTCACCTTTTCAACTCAATTTATTTGAAAAAGAAAATTTTTCTCTCTTCTTTTTTTAGTATGAAATAACTTGATTTAATCTGCATCTTACTTGACATAAAATACCAATTACATGCATGCAAACGTAAAATTAAGATTTTATGCGATAGCATGCATGTTAAGGAAACAATGAGAAGACTGTAATTTAATAAGCCAATGAACGATTTATGTAAAATAATCAACATGTGCCTCTGAATAACTTTGGGGTTGATCTATAAAGGTTGTTGTTTTATAGTGGGATGGGCGTTGATTTCAAGCTTAAAATTTTAAAAATTTAAACAAACAACCCTTTAAATGTCTTTCACAATCACACTATAATATATTTTATCCAAAAGAACTGGCAGTGTTTAAAATACTGAAATGTTGAAATTTTTAGTGACAGGGGAATAATTTGTGTAATAAAATTTGTTATGCATGCCAGAAGCAACCACAGGCGGTTTGGGCATATTCATACCCTCTATTTATTTTTTTAATAAATATTTTAAAAAATGTTCTATTAATTTATTTTTCTCTTTTAACGTTTCTTGCTCTAAAACTTATCCATACAATATTATAAGTAATGCCATGACGTATACACTTCTGTTATTGTAACAATCTATGGATAAGAGCAAAAACACGATAATAGACAGGAAAATGTCTGCCCTGTCCAACATGGTGTTTACCCTGATTTTCAAGTGGTAGTCGATATTCCTGTCATTCTCACCAGTCGACATGCATGCACTTTGCAGATCTTACCTATTGGATTTATTCTAAAAGATAATTCTCATTATGACTATTTATGAAATATTTACCACTGGACATTAGGTAAGTAACAATAATTAAATGTAAATACAAACATTTGTATGTCTCTTTACCATAGTATAGAAATACTAAGTATACTAGTATACTATTTAAAATCGTGAACGATAAGGTATTTTGGAATGCAGATTTTGTACGGAAACCCAGAACATGTAAATGTTAGTTATTTAATTGTTATAATATAGCTGTTCATTTTTTCTTAATTACATGTTAATTGTTATTACGCAAATATTTCCAATGCATTACTGCACCTGCTATCGTTGCTATTTCAATATATATATATGTAAGATAAAAGTATAAAGCTGCAAACAGAGGTTGGAATACTTTTTGGTGATGAGTTTTCAAGAGAAAGAAAATAATTATTGTAAGTGTGATATTATTGTTTAACTAATTTTACACGTGCAGTTCTAATTGTTTTAAAATCTCTACTTACCATTAAGTCACCTTTTGAAGTACTTTTTCCTTATTCTATCGGTTAGCCTTAAATATTGTGTATACCCGTTTGATTTATTAAAACGCAGGATATCATTTTATATTTGTTTTGTATAGCAACCAATTTAAATGCGCATGTGTATACGTAATATTTGCAAGTTGGCATGCATACCATAATTATACATCCTATAGAATTCAAAAGTATGTTATAATAATATAAGTATATATGCAACATGATCAGATCAAATATCGAGAGAAGTATACATGTAAAAATAAGCATGTTACATTTAATACACAAATTACGTAATACACACACTGATCATAGTAACTGATGCAAGGTGGGATACTGGGATGAAAAAGGGGGATTTCGACTACCACAAGAGAATTATTGTTTGTTCGATAGGGGGAAAATGCTATACAACAGACTATATACGGTCACCTGTAAGAGTTGTCGCAAGTGTTCCGTGAATTGCACTTGTAGAGCGCGTGGCACGAACCACTTTCACGCGGCAACACATTTGAAGTCACCCATTCCGATCGAACGTTAATTGCTGCGAATAACGTACACCTTTTTTTACAGGAGTTTTTTTTTAATTTCAGATTGGAAAAGTCCATGTGACGATATATCAGTCGATATCCTATAGGGGAACGAAGATTTATACTAAATGGTAAATGGTGTATGGGGGAATTCAGGAATCAGTGTAAGGAAAAATTTGAGGAAATACCTAAATCGTTGCTGATTATGTTTATCGCAATGCTTCCCGCTGACTCACGTATCATCTTATCACAACTTTGTGGGTGAATATTAGGTTTTGGTGACACTAAAGCCTATTAATTTAGACATCTCAAGTCAACAAATTATGAAATAATTGGTTTTGTTTATTTTATTTAGTTTAATCAGGCGATTAGTTTTCCCTTTCTTGGAACTTTTGTTTTTCAATGGTGGACAGTTTTTTAATTGATTGAACTGTTAATGCGAGTACCACGGATGAGTCCTATGGAGACAAAACACGCTATTGAAGAAAAAAGTGTAAGCAACTACATGTATCTTAGATGAGTTTTTATTTTATTTATTTCACTTTAAGCTATTCGTGGGTCTGTTAAAGTTACCAAACGATGTTGATCTTACTCAATACTTAAGGCCGTATTGCGATCTGGAGTTGACGTACTCTGGTCCAATGTTATATGGAAAAGGGGGAGGGGTAGTTGTCTCATGATTTGCAATCATATACCACATATACTCAACAACATAAAAATTTAAAACAAAATTAAAAGGCACATAATTTGCAATAATTTCACTGCATTGATTGTTCTTCGCATGTCCGTTTTAATTTGGTTATGAAATTAACAAAAATAACAGATCCGAAAGATTATTTAACGTAAAGAGTCACTGTGGTCTATGTGATCAACAAAAATGCATCGATAAGTTATATTTTCATTCATAAATTATCTTTCCATCTGACCGCCACGATATAACTAGTTTTGCTGAATGCCATTAAACCAACAATCTATCAATCAAACAATCCGTAAACACCTTGTGTGTGATTGAGGCATAAAGAACCTTTGAAAGGACTCTTTTATGGGTTCCTAGGTTGCAAGGTTTCAAGGTTTAACGTCTCCCCTTATCCAAAAAGGGGAGAAGTTACCATCAGGCAATGAAAACACAAATGTAAAAAAAAACCACAAATAAAATCATGACCAAAAGATATACGATGAAAATACAAACAACAGTTTTACACGGGAGAATTTTGCTCCAGATTTTACTTACCCACCGTTACATATCGTTCATTTATTGACCCTCGGATTCTGATCCCTCCCGAGAATTTCGGCTCGGGATACCCAGAGTGAGTTTCGTTTTATTAAAGATGTATGAAATTTGAAATCCCTCAAACATGTTACATGTACATTGTGAGTAATTTTAAAAGGTGCAAATCATGTATGATTCAGATGGGAAAGGGAATGGAGGAATGGTGTAAAGAGTATGGGGAATGGAGTATGGTATAATGGTGTAAGTGGGTAGTTTAAATCATTCAAGAACTACACTACAGCAGCAACCCTGTATAAAGGAACGTAAAATGTATGATAGGAAACGCAAATCCTTGAATACCGTTTCAAGATTGGGATAATATTCCCCATACGTAGGCACTGCTGGAGGGTTGCAATAGAGACATGAAAATGTAACCATAGGAAAATGGAAACATGTTTTACCGTATTTGTAATTATCAATTAAATGAGAAAAAAAAATGAAAATGAAATTGTATGTTCAACTTGATAAATTGCTTTTATTGTATAGAACAATGTTAAACTATCAGTTAAATATGTTGTTAAACATATTTATCCATACATTATTATAATTATTATTATTATTATTATTATTATTATTATTATTATTATTATAATGTTTAAATTTACTTACCATTACATGTACAAGCCAGCCTTTTACCAATGCTTAAATTCATACTATTGTAAATCTAATCAGGTTAACAATTCACCTAGCTGTTAACCTTTTCAGCATGTCTGACACAATATATTTGTACAGTGTGGTACATAAAATGTCAGTGGTCATGTTTGTAGACTGTGTATCAAATTTGTTGTCTATAAAATTCAGATTAGGGATGAAATGGAGACGAAAGTATGAGCTATTATTTTGATTACCTTGAGAGACATTGGTGTATGACAGATATTAGATGGTCTCTATTATTAAGTTTATATAAAACGTTTCTAGAATTGAAGCGTTTGGAGCATGACATTTTGCATATTAACCTCCCATCTATCATTTGTGTACTGATGGGTTGATATCTCATTGACGTAAACATGTACCGCTCATTTTGTTTTCTTCATTATTAAAAAGTTTGAAAATTCCAGCTAAAATTAGTTTTCAAACTGGACCAGTTTTAAAATATAATGAGACTATTTTTTTTTTTTTTTTTTGGCGGCATTTTATGTGTAAACAGTTATGTATTTCTAAAGATAAATTGTAATTTCGAAAAAAGAATAAGAAAGCGTAAACAAACTGTTAAATATTTTCAAATTTAATTTTGCAAGGAAACATTGTAATGATAACTTTAATTTAGGATAGTTTAAAAGCAGTTTTTGTTTGATAGTTTAGTCCTCTCTTGTTTGCATGTGTATTATCTGTCTAGTACTTATCTTGAAAAAAAGTTAAATCCTTTAAAGCTGTTATCCTAATGCTAGCAAGTTAAAGGTTTGGTTGACTTGCTTGCTTTGTTTGTATAAATGTTTGCCTAAGCATTGTCATTAAGATTGTCATCTGCAATCAATAGATAGGCGGGGCTTCAACTTGTTAACATTGCTTAACTTCCAATAACATTTATAAGTATAATGTATATAAGATAAAGCCCCGCCTATCTATTGATAGCAGATGTCAATTTTAATTACAATTGCTTGAGCAAACATTTATACAAACAAAGCAAGCAAGCCAGCCAAACCTTTAACTTGCTAGCATTAGGAAAACAGCTTTAACACAAACAAACTCTAATTTTAATGACTTGTTCGATACTGATACCGTAAACGATAATATAAAAAGTGGATGCAGAGTACATGTCCGTCAATCAGCGATCCAACAAAACCAAAAACCAAAAGACATATATGTTCAGAGGTCAAACAAAAATACGATTGGCATGTAAGTACAAAAGATATTTTATTAAAATTTTACTAGAAATTATTTTGATTTATTCGAAATAGCAGTTATTTCGTCAAGAAAAAAGAGATAAAGTGATAATAAATAGAAGAACAAAAATCATACAAATTTAGTAGACTGAAGGGGAAATAATAAAGAGAAGCTTTTTTTTCTTGCTTGTCAAAAATGTCCCCTTTCACGAATCGTTGATTCTCCAATATTGATTTATCATTAAAAAAAAACTCATATTGCAATTTTATTTATCACTTGCATAACAATGATGCTTCTAATATTCAGCTTTATATTGAAACTACGGATTTAGACTGCATGGGGTTTTAGTGGTGTTCTTGTTTATTTTCCTCAAGTTTGCCGTGTTTCTTCATCGTTTTGTTATTGTCTTAGGGTTAGACAGGATACATCAGCAAATCTGTTGTCGATCGAATACGACTTACCTTATAGGATCTAAATATTAAAAACGTTACGTGTGTCACTAGTTGGAACAGGAACTGTTTACTTTTCCGGATCATCTCAGTTCGACCAAGTTTTCAAAGGGAGTCATGTAGCTAAAACTGTGTTGTTTTGTGGTTTTAAGGTTCCTTTTCCTTATTTTTTACGGCGGAGTTATCTGTCCTTCTACTACACGGATGATTTCCTTGACGGAATTGGCTCATTGTGACTTTGAGATGAAGAATAGCAATTAAAGCGCTGTTCCTTTGCTTCTTTTCTGTTTATGTTCTGATTTTGTGTCATGAATAGATGCCCAATATCCTCTCTTTTCTTTTCACTTTCATCATTGGTGATAATGAGTTCCGGGATGGGGTAAAATTGTCACGATTCTAATAAAGAGCGATATGTAAAAATGTATTAAGGTATACCATCCATGTCATAATTTTCTACTATAGAATGCAAAACTAGCCGATGTTTGAGATAAATGGATGGATGTAAGGTGTTCAACGTCCAGTGGCAAATATTGCAATACATATCAGGATCATTACATGTTAATATGATATGATTATGAACTCTACTTTGTACTAGACCGACACGCTGAGCCTTTAAAACGGTACACAATTGGTTTACACAATTCGCTAGGAGAGCCGATCAGTATAATTGATATTTCCAAGAGGTATAACTGTTTTAAAAATAGTTGATCGGCACTGATCTTCGAAATTGTCCGAGACATTGCTGATATAAACATTTGATACAAGTTTGATAAAAATCAAATTGTACATGTGAGAGCGCTTACAATACCCGGACACGGACATAAACACAAACAGACGGACGGACGGGAGGGCAGACACCCGGTATTTATATGTCCCTAGCAAAGCGTCGCGAGGGAGACAATAAGCATATTCGTAAAAAATAGTCTCCAAGTAAAAAAAAATACATTCTAAGTTTATTATATACATACATTCCTACAACATTCTTTTTTATATCCGAAATTACACAAAATAGCGAAAAACATTCGATGACGAGACTAATATGATAAATGTAAACAAGTTTATTTTTCGTTCATGATCAGATATGATTTTTCATGGAATATTAGACAAGGGTCTACTCGTGTTCTAATGGTTTGTCCATTTGAATTTCTCCTCTCTAATCAACACATCCCTGAAATACAATAAACTTTGTGCACAGTTCGATTCGTTAAAAAGACAATTCTTTTTGATTTAAATCTAGCAGTAGATAAAGGTATATTGCATGCATGTATTTAATTATCTGTCCAATATGTAAAAAAAAAAAATATGATGTTTGTTTGTAATACGTATTGATTACTAGGACATGTTCATTTCAAGATTTTTAGAATGAAACATTTTGTTCGCTCGCATCGATAGTTTGTAACCTGATAAATATCGTATATATATGTTTTTTTTTAATATTCCATATAAATTTGTCTCACGAATCTAAAAATGTTAAAACTATGCGACCTCTTTGGTATTCCAACAGTATAGAATAAGAATATTTTATTTCCAATTAAAGGGCCTTATAAAGAGCTTTTATTACATCACATACATATACATAAGCTTAGACATAAATTGAGAAGCATAAAAGAAAATAACACAGTTTTACAATAACTGTTATATAAGACCAGGACAAAACCAGATAATACAAATAACATCTATAAAATATACCACTCAAAATAAATATACGTGTGGCTAATTTGCATTAATTATCTTTGAACTTATCCTTATCTCCAGATTTGTAAATAAAAAAATACTTTCCCAAACATTTATATACATCTAAATTTTCTTGTGTAAATAGTCATGTAAACTTTGAAAGATTGTCTAAAGATTGAAAATTATTGCAGTTTAATGAAAAATCAGTAAAAAAACTCGGTTCTTTTATTAACATATAGTGGGCATTCAAACATCCCTTTTGTTCGAAGGTCTTTTAATTTCAATATCAACTTATCATTGAACTTTACTTACAAATTGATTGCCTTAATCTAAAATCTTTTAGATCAAAATATTTTTCAAAACGAAATAGAGTTTTAAAAGAAAAATAAGTAATAATGTATAAAGTTTGCCTTTATCTGATTGTAATATTTTAAATTTCCTTCCAGAAATGGAGATAGTTTTAGATACACTTACTGGAAATGTGAACATAATTATGATTGAAGCTTTAAATTTTCTCCTGGACAACATATATGTACGTTTCGGTGATAAAGTGTATCGACAGGTAGTAGGTATTCCTATGGGCACTTTTTGCGCCATTTTAATAGTTAATTTATTTCTGTATTGCTTGAATCACAGTTTGGTCAAACTCAGTAAAGACACGTCATTGTTACATTTGGTTGACACATTCAACAATACCTACCGTTATCTTGATGATAGTTTTTCGTTAAATAATGCTGAGTTCTATAAATATACTACCGAAATTTGCCCAAAGGAACTTACTTTAAATAAATCTAACATAAACAGCAGTAGTTGTCCTTTTCTACATTTAGACATTTCAATTTCTAAAGGGAAACTGTATACTAAAATTTACGACAAAAGAGAAGATTTTTCATTCCCTATTATTAATTTTCCTTTTTTAGACGGCGATGTTCCTTTGGCTCCATCATACGGTGTTTATAAATCCCAACTCGTTCGTTATGTCCGTGTGTGTAGTGATGTCATAGATTTTAACAAACGTAATCAATGCATCACTGGTAAATTATTAAGTCAGGGATTTCGTTACCATAAATTACTTAAAACATTTACTAAATTCTTTCATAGATACAAAGATTTGATTAGTAAATTTGGCGGTACCTGTAGAAAACTTATTAAATACAGTATTTCACATCCTAAATGTTACGGTAATATTGTACTAAAAGTGCGGAAATCACTATGTGATCCGTGTAAACTCATTAAACCTTTAAACACACTTTTTAGTAAAGGTTGTCTTATTAATGTTTAATAAGATCTTTGAATATTGTTTACATTGGCATTAACATCGATTTTGTCATCAACAAATTAAAACATAACTAAATTTGTATTCTTTTCGAATGTTTTTTTTTTGGGATGTGTATTTATACACATCCACGTTCATTTTCTATTTAGAGATTGCTTCATCTATATAACATGATACATGTTTATTATAAGGTTAACTCCTAACTATCCTACTGCCTGTCGATACATTTATTTTGGCACTGCAGAAGTCATGTCTTCTTTGACTGTCCATGGCGTTAAAACACTAAATCCCTGGGATGTGTTTTACTAGATTTTAGTCTCTGATGCACGATTTTTTATTATTAAATGGTTTTGGCTTTAAACTAGCTTTCAGTAACTGCGAGTACTCCCAAATCGTCCTTTCGTGTTAATTTGACCTGTTGACACAATTTGTAATGCATTTTTGTTATTCAATGTTTACTTATTTTGTGTTATGTATCGTCTCACGTATCGTCTCACTATTTTTAATATGTACCACCTTTGATAAGTATTTAGTATGACGATAAATTTCCACTACTGTAATCGTACTGTGAACAACAAATTTATTTATTTTGTAAAAAATATTTCCGTACTCCTAACAACAAAATTATTATATTTAAATTTACCTGTGTACGTTATTTTATTTAACGCTAGTTTTTTTTTTCCTAGGTTAGAGTTGTCTTTTTGACATTGTTTTACATCTGTTTTATTAGTATTGTATTAATACTGTGTCATAAATCAAATTATTCCTTCACTGTATGTTTACTCGTTTTTGTTAACATGTGTTTTGGATCGAGTTTAGCCATTTCAATTAATATTTTATAGTGTGTCTTTTTATGTTGTAATGCTACGCTACTGTTTCAGGTTAAGGTGAAGGTTGGTGCACCTGTCCTAAGTCAGGAGCCTGTTGTTTAATGGTTGTCGTTTGTTGATGTGGTTCATAAGTGTTTCTTGTTTCTCGTTTTTTATATAGATTAGACTGTTGGTTTTCCTGTTTCAATTGTTTTACACTAGTCATTTTGGGGCCCTTTATAGCTTGATGTTCGGTGTGAGCCAAGGCTCCGTGTTGAAGGCCGTACTTTAACCTAATATTGTTCACTTTTTACACATTGTGACTTGGATGGAGAGTTGTCTCATTGGCACTAATACCACATCTCCTTATTTATACTTATATAACTTATATTTGACAAATTTTGTTTTTGTTTGAGAACCATGTATTCACTTTGTCATATATATGCATCATAAAATAAAATGTTCTCAGAATTATCTAGTCGATGATAATATTTTAACATTGCTAATAGAATATAAAAATACATCGGGTATCTCTCTAGTTCAGAAGTCACAGCAAGATTACTGGATTTTTTGTTTACACCTAATACATATGTTACGAATTTACTGTTTAAGAATGTTATAATATTTCTACAGTTATGTATTTTCCGATTTATCTACGAATTTTCCCATTTGATCTTTTTATCGTTGAAAACGGCATCGGAAATCATCCTTTATCCTTGGTTGCTATAAGACGCTTTACCTGTACAGTTGTTGCTAGGATGCTCTCTTCGAGGTCCGCGTTCGAAGTATAAATAGTGGGTAGCTATTCAGTACAAGTTGTCATTTGTACCGTAGACGTTGTAAGAAGTAGAGCAGAAAGGTAAGACAGTTAATTGTTTAAGACGAGTAGCAGGATAAGTCAAACAAAGTGGAGTGTTTGAAACCTGCTGAGAGGATACAGATAGGAAAGTTTTGGTTCAGTACAAGTTGTCTAAACAGGGCTAGTGCTAAGGTTTTGCGTTCCACATCTCTCACTATTGCAGTGAGTGTTTGCTGTTAAACCATACCTTAGTGCTACCCTGTTATTCCAACAGTTTTATACATATATTTAAATAAAGTTTCATAGATTTAGGTTTCAGCCCAGTTTCACACATTTAGGTTTCAGCCCGGTTTCATACATTTAGGTTTCAGCCAGATTCATACATTTAGGTTTCAGGCTAGTTCCAAACATTTGGTTTAAAACTAATATCAGACTGAAAGGGTTTTGTTAAACTGTTTCAATTTACCGGGTTCGGGTTAAGTTAATAAGTGTTGAAATTCGTTTTATGTAGTATTTGTTTTATATTTGGTAGTGATAAGGTAAACTTTTTTATTGACTTTAGAATTTTTGAATTGCTCTTCAAATCTCAGGAAACTGGTACGAACCCGAGGATAGACATAATAAAACGTCCCCGCCCGGTTACACGTTACACATATTTCATCAATTTGATATGTGATTATTCAGATGTATTATTTGAAAACACTTTTTCTAAAATATATTGATCATTTTTCTTACATGCAGCTGAGTTAACTGAAAACAAACCCCAAACTTGACATCCATAGGTTAGAATTGGCTTTACAGTATGGTCATATAAATGAAATAAAGTGGAAACACTAGGGTTTGAAGATGTCATACATGTCCGTCGGATGGGGACGTTAAATCCGAGGTCCCGTGTTCAGGGAGTACCACGCTCTTTGCACGTTAAAGATCCTTCTCAACAAGCTCTTTTTGAGTGGTCCATAAGTTACCTGTTGTTTGGCAAAATTATTTCATACTGGTTTTGGCTTTGATATATTTTTCTGTGGTTTATGGTTTTCATGGTCTAACTTTTGTCTAAAATCTGTTGTGTCCTTTTATGTCGTATTGTTACACCACTGTCTCAGGTTAGGGTGAAGGTTGGCGCAAGATAAAACGTTCAAACCTGCTGCATTTGTTTGCACCTGTCCTAAGTTAGGAACCTGATGTTCAGTGGTTGTCGTTTGTTGATGTGGTTCATAAGTGTTTCTCCTTTCTCGTTTTTTATATAGATTAGACCGTTGGTTTTCCTGTTTGAATGGTTTTACACTAGTCATTTTGGGGGCCCTTTATAGCTTGCTGTTCGGTGTGAGCCAAGGTTCCGTGTTGAAGGTTGTACTTTGACCTATAATGGTTAACTTTTACAAATTGTGACTTGGATGGAGAGTTGTCTCATTGGCACTCATACCACATCTTCTTATTTCTATTCATACATTGTTGTAATTGAAAACATGCTTTCATAGACTTCTTGTACAGTTCATCTTTACATTTAAAGTTTCCCACCGGGTATAAATGTGATGCCTAAATATTTATAATTATATGTTCAACGAATAGCTTTCTCACCTAGGTAAAAAGGGAGATTAAAATGTCTCCCTGCTTTATTAAAAATCATAACTTTTGTCTTGTTCTCATTTACATTTAAACACCATTTAGAACATTAATTATTAAGCATAGTTAACCTCTCTTGCAATCCCTCTGATGAATCTGAGAGAATTACAATGTCATCAGCATACATTAAACAATCAACCCTTTGGTTATTAACACTGACATGGTTAGCACAAGAAGAGAAAACATCACGGAGATCATTAATACAATGTTTGAATAAGTTTGGGCTTACAACATCCCCTTGCATCACTCCAATAAATGATCTAAATAATGGAGTTGATTGGTCACCAATACATGGGTATGTATGCAAGTCTTTACGACAGAAATATACTTGTGTTACAATATACGACTAACAATTAATAAACACGGAAATTTGTAATTTCATATCATGTATGAAATTAGAATTTAAATTGATTTTTTCACCTGTGTTAATACAAAATGTATATTACTTGATGAAAATGATCAAAATTAGTACTAGTATACTCGTGGCCTTGACAACAACAACTTTAAGTGTATATTTAAAAAGATGAAAACGAAAATGTACGCTTTGATTAATCATATGGACCACATGATTAATGTTAGTTTTTGGCTATCGAAGCGCATCCGTCCTCTGTTACATGTAACCTCTCACATTTCTGCCGTAATCCTATCAAGCTAGAAGACCGCCTCACTTGAAAGTTGGCAAAAATAATTTAAGCTAGTTTATGTATTTACACATTTACTAAGTTCTTCGGGTCGATTGAATACAATAAATACAGTTACTTTAATTCGTATATGTTTTTGTTTTGATTCCGTTCAGTGCAGCTTTAAACTCTACTCTACACTTTAACTAGGCCTACTATTTCCAAGCTTTAATTTTTTTAATTTTTAGGAGACCTTTTGCAGACATTCCTCATTTCGTGTTTTATCTGGCGGTTCACATGGCGGTAAAAATACCACACGAAGTGAATTCATTGGGTAAAGTAATGATAGAAAAGTGACCTATTGTAAAATCTAGCTGAGGTCTATGCGAGTGATACAAACTATGTAGATATTTATTTATAAGTACAATTGCATCAGAACATAAAGTTGTTGCATGCCTATTTTGTCAAAAAACATTCAAAAGATGTCTAGCCTAAACAACAGCTGTCTCATTAAAATAAGATTGAAGTTACTAGGTAAATCTCATATCTGTAAAAAAAAAAAAAAAAAACAACACGTTATATAACTTTCATGCTTTTCTGGATTTACCTTCATCAGGAACGCTCAAAGCCAAATATTTGAAAGCCAAGGATTTATAAGAACCGAAACAATTGAAGAGCTATATGACCAAAAAATAACCTAATAAAATAGCCAAATCCATCGAAGGCCAACTTTGCCTGAGGGAGTTGAAATGACGATACTTTTAAAACCACAGTAGAGACATCAGAAAGCTAAACATCGGCAACGGTACAAGCGTTAATCAAGCCGTTGAGTTTCTCGTTTGAAATGTTTCTATTTTCCAACGTCGGGGCCTAGTATTGCGTTGTATGCTCATTGTTGAAGGCTGTTACCTATAGTTGCTTTTTTCAACGATCTTTAGTTCATAGTTGTCACATTGGCTCTCATATCACATTTTATTTTTATTTCGACAAATATATTTGTGTAATGAATTTTTACAATAATCTTCGGTAAATAAAAAAAAAAAACAGTTTTGTTTCTCTTGTTATTTGTATATTAAATCGCAATGTTTTTGTTTTTCATCAAGAAAACGATACGCATTGCAGGGAGGACGCGTGGCATGAAAGCTCTGCATAATGATATTTAATATTTGATCTTATTCACATCGAATCATTGCGATCCTTCATTGAAAGTTGTTTTCGGATCTTCTTACTAAACACCTTTAAAGAATTAATTATTAAGCTTCGTGAGAAAAGTTTTGAACAGATATATTCAACAGTCGGAAAGCAAGTAATAAGAAACGACCGTTGTTGCTACTAAAGAAAGCGATGGGACTGATATTAAAGCCCATCATTCTGACGTTGCGTTACGTTCGCCAAAAAGTGAAGTTGGCGGCAATTTGGAAAATTGTCTGTTTTTTTATTATCACTTGCTGTTGGAGTCAGAAATTGATGTTTTTCTATCTCTTAAGCATGTATCTTGTTACAATAGATAAATATGTAACTCAAATTGGCCGTCATCAAACAAATACGCTGAAAATTATGCAAAATTATGTTAGTTCTTTCTTCTGTTTTCACATATAAACTAAGATTATTATATAATCTAGTGAAGTGAAAAAAAAATATATACGTCGTTCAAAGTTATAAAAAAAAAGTCTAGATAACGATCTGTCACCTCTCATGAAACCCCGTTTGAACAAAATTCGCAGGAAAGACATTTATTGATATTGCATTTTTGTTTTGTCTCACACATCATGTCAACATGCATATGAACCGAAAGTTCACACTTTTGTGTGTTTCTAAATGCACTGTTGTTCGAAAAATCAATGGCGAATTCTCCTCCTTCAGTTATGCTAACATTAACTGAAACAAAAAGGTAGGTATTTTTAAACTGCCTGTGCACAAGCTAAAATCAAGATGAATGAGCAAAAAATGCACTCGTGATGTAAATATTTTATCATTTTTATTCAAATGGCTCCGAAATGACAAACGACAATTCAAACGAGAAAACTAACGAACAGATTTATGTACAAAATAATTACCGAAAAATCAAATATGATATACTGCAACAAACGACAACCGCTATCCTCATAAAATGCTCAATAAAAAGCAAGATCTCTTAATCAATGATATTGCAATTTGTTTTCAATATCGATGATTTCCAACTACAACTTGTATAATTTAGAAAATAATAAAGGCAAATACCGAAAAACGCTACGGACGCAGAGTTATTTTATTTTTTTATACATGAATCCCAAAGTTTTTCAGTTGGAGATGTTTTTATTTAAATTAATAAAGACAAATACACAAAAAACGCTTCGGAAGCCCTAAGTTTATAAAGTGTTATCTTCATTCTATACACGAATCCCATTAAGTTTTTCAGTTGAGATGTATTTTTTTATATTTATTTCACATTTTGCAGAAAGGCACAAGTTTTTAAACAGTCAAGTTTTTTAAATTTGATAATTTTGAACTAGTAATTATGTATTATGAAATACACTGAAAGATGCAATAAGTAAATATGTAGTACATTCGTCACATTTCTGTTACCACAATCACACTCTAAAGGACAATGACAAGTTCAAATTCAAAATATCATACAAAAGCTTAGCAGAACCTTTTCCGGTATAAACTTCAATAGATATAAGAAGATGTGGTATGAGTGCCAATGAGACAACTCTCCATCCGAGTAAAAATTTATAAAAGTAAACCATTATAGGTCAAAGTACGGTCTTCAACACGGAGCCTAGGCTCACACCGAACAGTAAGCTATAAAGGGCCCCAAAAATTACTAGTGTAAAACCATTCAAACGGGAAAACCAACGGTCTAATCTATATAAAAACGAGAAACGAGAAACACTTATGAACCACATCAACAAACGACAACTACTGAACATCAGATTCAAGAACATATGTATACAATCGCCTCATATTAAATATTTTCATGTAATACATACTTTCCGATCTGTTTAATAAGTATTGTAATTTTCGACAAAACAAAACATTTGTATGACCACATGTGTTGATAGTAGGTCGAACATATTTAGTAGGGAAAACTTGAAGTGGATTATGTAAATGTTTAGAAAATCTTTTTTTTGTTTTTTAGTTCCGCTTAAAACTACCCTAATGTAAATTTTATGAACAGTTCTAATTTGTGCAGATATGACCTAGTTGTTTGTCTGATCGGTTGTATAATATATTTCGAGGAAACCTACATGTAGGTAGCTGTCTTTAAGATAAAGACATGATCGCTGGATAGATTCAATATTTATTCACATCCATATATTTCAATCATCAAAAACATAGCAACAAATATAAAAATACAAATTCAAGAGTTGCTTTCGGCATTTATCACTTAATGTCAATTTATCTATATTTTGCGTTGCGCAATTTTGAATATAATTTATAGGGACACTAGGATTTTATTTCACTGACAAGATACAAACAAAACATATATACTATTTGAAGGTACTCTATGACAGAAATAAAATGGGACAATATTTTTTCTTTGTCGTTTGACATTTGACCCAAGGTATCGATCTGATTTTCTGGAATACAAAAGAAAATTCTGCCAATATTCTAATTTCCAATAAATCAAACTTTGTTACTTACTTATATACCTACAATGCACCAGTCATATGCAACATGTGCTGAAAGGGTGCAACAACAAATTAATTCTGATAAGTTATGATTATTGTACATCACAATCTTGTTTCGCAGAGGAAAACTTGAAAAGTTTTATGGAAAACCGATTTCACAAAACGATTGCAGATATTATGATTGTTCTCATCTTATATGAACTATATGATTAAATGATTTAAACAAATGTGGATATGAAAATATAAAACGTTACGACTCTTTACTTGAAGCAAAAATAATGTATTACATGTCAAGCTTTTTTTTCAATCATCAAAACAGAATTGATCAGATTTCATATTACTTTAATAACATAGTTACATGGAAAAGAGAGGCGAAAGAAATCAAAGGGACATTCAAACTCGTAAGTCGAAAAAAAAAAAAACGACAAGGCCATGCCAAAAAAAGAAAAAGATCGAAAGACAAACAGTACACAAAACACAACATAGGAAACTAAAGACTGAGCAATACGAACCGCACCAAAAATCGGTAGTGGTCTCAGGTGCTCCGGAAGAGTAAGGAAAGAAGACAAAACTGCAAGATTATAATGACGATATTTAATAGGTTACACACTTTAATAAAAACAAACAGCTATTAAACATCAGTTGTCACATCAATTCAGCTCCATATTCCTTGTTGTTCATTACTCTACTGTTATTGCTAAAATCCATATGCAAATAAAGGGGAAAATATTAGATGCACAATTACTTTTTAATTGATGATACCTACTAAGATTTGTGATTTCATTTTGATTTTTGATTTATTAGGTGTGTGTATGTTGTTAGGTAGATATCTCTACAATATACATATTTCATGGTAAAGACATATGAATATAGAAAGTAAAATTATAGCAAAAATACCGAACGCTAAGGAAAATTCAAAACGAAAGTCCTTTATCAAATGGCAAAATCAAAAGCTCAAACAAATCAAACGAATGGAAAACAACTGTCATATCCTGACTTGGTACAGGTATTTCCTTATGTAGACAGTGGTGGATTAAACCTGCTTTTATAGCTAGCTACAACCTCTCACTTGTATGACAGTCGCATAGAATTCCATTATGTTGACAACAATGTGTGAGCAAAACAGACGGACATAATAAGTAAAATTGTCAAAATTGGGGTACAGCAGTCAACATTGTGTTATAATCTTAATCACTATAAAACAAACAACTACGTCAACAAAGAAAGACACTCTATAGACAAAGCACATAAGCAAAAAAGAAAGTCTTAGACAAGAATACAAAAAATGATCATAACACAATGGCAGGATGTATAAATACCGAACCACGCCAAATGGAAGTGTGAGTTATTGACAGTTATTAACTCTGTCGTCCTTGCCATAACTTTTACCGTTGTCGCTAGATGGTGGGAGCACTAAGGTGAACGCTTGTCGTCCGTACGTCCCGACATTAGTTTCCGTTCTCTAACCTTAATTTGCCTCAACCAAACAATATGATACTTGTACACATATTGCTCATTACCACCAAACACAGATGGAGTAGAGTACAAATTGGGGTTGCGCCACTTTCAATGTTCTCTGGTCACGTTCCTTTAAAAAATGAAAAAAAAATGCTGAATTTTCTATTTCCTCATTCTTCCCCTACTTTGCCACAACCAAATGTTTTTAAACTTATACACAATGAATACAACCACCAAACACTTAGCAAGTTTTAATTTGGATGGTGTCACTTTTACCGTTCTTGAGTTCCCTTTATAAATGGAAAAAAATTGTCGAATTAGTAGTTTTCACATTCTTACTTTGCAACCAAATGTTATAAAACTTATACACAATGTTAACTTTTACCAAACACAGATCAGTTACAAATTTGAGTGGCGTCACATCACCGTTCTTTAGTTATACCCCTTTATAAATGAAAAAAAAAAAAAAAACAAAACAAAAACAAAAACAAATTGGCGAATCTGCCGTTTCCGCCCTATAACTTTACTTTGCACTAATTAAATGTTTCAAAACATATTCTTCTTTATTTACGTTTTTCTCTGAAATCAATGATAGAATATGGACCAACCTTATCATGAATTATGCATGTGAGGTATACGGATCAAACTTATCATGAATTATGCATGTGAAGTATATGGACCGAACTTATCATGAATTATGCATGCAAGGTATAAAATAAAATTTCAATCTAGACGAAGAGCATGACCAGCAGAGCCTACATGAATGATGAATGAGGATTGGACGACTCTACAAAAAAGAATTGTCATTTGATGCTGATTAGGTGGAAAATAAGGTATACAATGATCCGACATAGGACATTATATAAATAACACATAGCTGAGAGGGTGATAGAGCAGATTGTTACCCCGAGAAAACATTGTCAACTGAGGCGATATGGATGCTTCAGTTAAAAATTATTTGCCAATATCTAATTTCCTATTAAACTTAAAAAAAGAGTCATTAAAATGTTATAGTTCAATGATGATACATGAACTTACAGAGACCATTAACATATATCCTCATGTCATGCTGAAAGGGTTATATATTCATAAAAGGATAACAAAAATGCCGGACTCCAATGTAAACTCAAAAAGGGGAAGTCCATAGAAATTGACAAAATCAAACGCTAGACTTAATCAACCATCGGAACAAATGGAAAACAACTGTCATATTCCTGACTTGGTGCTGGCCCTTTCCGGAGAAAATGGTGGATTAATCTGGTTTTATAGCTAGCTAAACCTCTGGTTAATGTTCCTTTATATTGACAAACTGGGTGAGCAACCCACACAGACATAAAAGGACAAAACTTGGGACCAAGAGCAAAAGCTGTGCAAACATACATCACAATTGACGTTGATAGTACATACAGTATTTAGTTTACACTATCTCAATAAAGTACACATAAAAAAAAATATGAAGAAAAGGGTAAACAATATGAAAAAATACTGTAAACACCTCTTGCGTCCGAATCGCACATTTGGACTCGCCTACACCAGGAACGCTCAAGCCAACAACCTGAAAGCTGGATGCATAACTACAGTGTAACGTCAGAGTATACGACCAAAAAGAACATGATATCACATACTAGACAAACTGTAAAGTAAATTAAAATGTACCCAACGTCAGCGCCTAAAATATATAACTCGTGACCATGTATTATAGGTGAAGAAGACACTGAAAAAAAATATATATATTTGCCAGCATTGATGACGCATATATTCTCAATGAATCTGATTGGGACAGCTATTTCCTTTTCTATTCGAAATCATATGGATAGCCACGATAGATTTTGCAAGAAATAAACATACTTGGATTGAGAGTTGTCTCATTGGCACTCATACCACATCTTCTTATATCTATATACCATTTGGGCAATGATCTGATCAAGGGAGAGGCGCAACCGTCAGAGTTCGGGTTTCAGTTTTGATCGTCAAGTTGCAAATGTCTTTCATTCAAAACAGATACTCCAATAATAGCCATAAGTATTTCTTAATTCTGATCGATTTTAAAATGCAAGGGAATATTTCTGAAAAATATTGTAAAGAGCTAAGCTAATAACGGAATAGTTTAATATGGTTTGAATGTAGCTATTTGTTTTTTAATTGAGCATATCTCCATCTCGGCGCGCTACGTTTGAACGAATTTGTTTTACATTTGCGCGACAAAACCCATTACGTTCGCGCGAAATTTACCTGTTCCGCACGGATTTATGACATTTTCTACCAAAAATTTGAATAGAATTTGATTTCTAAAAAAACACATGTGAAACGCGCAAACAAGGACAACATTCAGTTCACCATTAAACAAAATGAATATTTGTATTTGTCAAACTGGGGAAATTTCACAACCATGTTATCTTAAAACGTTCGGGTACAAGTACCAGAAAAAGGACTAACTTACAGATTGTTTCTATCAAAAACATACATGCATGTACATGTGCCTGTCTCAATTATCTGAAATATACATGCTCTCCAGAGCCTCTAGTTCTTATGACAACTGTACTCCTTAAAAATAACTCTTGCCAAAACGTTTTCAATTACTATCGATACGGTGTTTATTCTTTGAGCAAAGGTTTTATCCTATGCAAAATGCTCCTTAAAAAGACTCATGTCCTTTTGTATATTGTCTTGTTTGAAAAGTTTTTTGTCGTCGTCTACCAATGACCACATATGTCCTTATTGCGGCCTGTCGACACTGGAGAAAACACATTTTCTTAGTTCTTTAAAAAATATATGTTAAGTAAATCAAGATTTCTAGAATGCAATGTTTAAAAAAATGTCGATGAAACCTATATATAGCTCCACAATAGTCGGTACTGTCATATTTCATTCCAGAAGTGATCATATAAGAACTTATAAAAATGCGTTGACAAATTAAATGTATTTAAATTTTATGTTTATGTATTACAGTATGGGTATTTGCTCTGTCGATCAATGTACTAGCCTTCAATGCGTAAGATTGCTACACCTATAGCGTCAGATACACATTATTTAAAACAGCGCTGTACCAAGTCAGGAGCCTGTGATTCAGTTTTTGTCATTTGTTGCTGTTTATCATATTTTTTTTTTTATTTACTGTTTTGTACATATATATGGCCGTTAGTTTTCTTGTTTGAATTGATTTACAGTTGTCATTTTGGGGCCTTTTGTAGCTTTCAATGCGATATGGGGTTTGTTTATTGTTGAAGGCTGCACGGTGACCTATAGATATTTACTTGATTTTTTTGTTCGGTTTGAAGCAATCAACGAAATTGGTCTTTTTGCTGCTGATTCTCTACTTTTTATGTTGACATTCGTTTTAATCATTGAACTTGCTTACCACATGAGCAACCCATCTCAAACAGAGGTAACATAGGACAGAATTATTGACGCACAAGTCAATAATATATCAACGGTGTTTTTTTTTAGATTGTTTTGACAAAATTGAAACAAACTGCTAACAGCGAAATTGTATTCAATAAAACATATTGAAGAAAACCAAAATCACGTTTTATTTTTTTTTGTCGAAATCGTAGCTTATACCTTAACTACATAAGTTTCCTTACAAACAGCCTTATATTGTTAGGTCTTCCAAGTGCTCCACGAAACCTCTTTATAAATTATTACTTTGACGGTCCGTGTAACACTTATTAATTCAAAGTTTTAAAAGTTTTCAAATTTTAGATTTTGGAATTTTGATCAAAGTTTTAAAATATCAAAATTCCAAATTATTTAAAAGTTTTGAAATTTTGAAATTTTCACCAAATAATTAAAATTTTAAAATTCTAAATATCGTTTTAAATTTGATAGTTTAGATATTTGATCAAACTTTAAAAGTACTAAACTTAACGTGCAGTTTTGATTATTTCGCTTTTTGAAGTTTGATTTTCAATTTTGATTAAGATATCAAAAATAGAAAAGGGCGAAAAGAGGGTACCTGTAAACACGGCTCTGGTTATGATCATTCTTAGTTAGGAATAAAAAGCACGAAGTATACCTGTAAACTGCGAAACAAAATAAAAGCGGAACGAAGCGAAACAAAATGAAGTGAAAAGTTACTGTTACTTAAAAGTTAATGTACAAAATAAAACCAGAGGCAGACAGTTGAAAGCGGTTAAAATTGATAACAAAATAAATATTTCTCAAAAGAAGAGAATTCATTGTAAAACAAGATGCACGGCTCTGATTATGATGATTCTTACCTTAGAAAAGAAAGCACGAAATATAGCAAATCATTTTTAAGTGCAAAATAAATAATCTAAAGAAGAAGTTTTTTTTTAAACAAATTGGACATCACATGAGATAACAGTATCCTGAAAATTTTAAGGTTTTGCATCTATTGAAAAAAAATGTAAACCTATTTAAACCGGCATCAAACAAGTTGATTTACGTTTTGAAAATCTCTAACATAAGCTTTATAGCGTTTCAGATAAATAATTCAGAACTATGTGGTTTACCAAGCGCCAATCATTTAGGAGTAACAGTGAAAACTGACCAACTCGCAGTATGGTTAGGTTGAGTATGTATATATATTTTCTTCTGAACTTTAAGCAATAAATGGCTCAATACACGTTGTGTTTTCTCAAATTTTTCTGTTTTGCTCTACGACTGCTTACTTTCTGCAATCATGTCGGCAGATGAAATCATTGCTTGTACATTTTGAACGATCATCTTTAACCTTTAATCAACTATTTCAGTTCTTTATAAATTGTTGGCCTTCAAATATTCGGCTTTGAGCGTTCCTGATAAAGGTAAATCCAGAAAAGCGCTTCGGACGCATGCAATTTTGACGTTTTGTTTTCATTTTTATCGATTGCATGACGATCATATATTGCCTTGTATCATTAATTTTAGTTCTAAATATTGGTACAGTAGGAAAATGAATTCAATGAACGTTGTGCTAGCCTCGAATGTGGGTGGTTGTTGATATCTTTTTTACGCTGAATTTAAGAGTAAGACCAAATATTAGTAGCTTGGAGCCAGGATACTGTTATAAAGTATCTACATAAACTCACCATAGATAGATACCAGGATGTAAATTTTGTATTTGCGCCAGACGCGCGTTTCGTCTACAAAAGACGTATCAGTGACGCTCGAATCAAATTAAGCTAAAAAGGCCAATACAGTCAAATAAAATTAAAAAGGCCAAATAAAGTAAACGTTAACATCAAACTCATCGTTCTGGTTTTGTAAAGCTGAAACATTCATATCATATAAACGTATACCATTAACATTATTTTCAGCCTGCATATTTATGTAATAGTTGCCGCTGTACATTAAGCGCTCATCTATCCATTTGTAGGTGTCGGCATTTTGAAAATTGAAATTAATTTTTAAAAGTTTATATCAGCGATAAATGGTAATCTATTTGGGAATCCGAAATATAAATATTGTCACTAAGGTGACACTATATTTGACCTCCACAATAATGGTACATTTTTCAGATCCGGATCAATGAATTTGAAAAGGTGGGGCCTAGTCAGGAACGATCATTTAACTTCAAAGGGGGTATGTCTTTTCCTAAAAATATTCTGATCCCCAATTTGATGGGAAAAATATTCTGTACAAGCAGAGGACCAAAAAAATATTCTGTATCCAGATTTCCCCATGCCATATAGTGTTAACTTATGAACCAAATAATTTGATTAATTACGTTGAAAACTTAATAATATTGTCCACTTTTGAGTTAAATGGTTATTTTGTAGACAACGTTTGAACTGATGCTTGTAAAAGTATATGCATTTATCATATACGTAGTTCGATTAGGGTCCTCAATCCGCCACTTTTTAAATAGCAAATAAAAGGAAACGGATTTTTGGTATTAAGGGATAGTTCCGTATTTGTTATTTGTGCATTTTTAAGTTATCGTACGACAATCAACTTTCAGCAAAGTAAAAGAAGACAGTACCTGTCCAGTCAGAATGGGGCGTGTAAAGAGAGTGCCACGCTGTCTGCATGATGGATTTTTAATTTTTGGCCATACACCAATGTTGCTCTCGAAAACCAGGACAATGTAAAACGCTGAAATTTAATTAAAGCATTCACCTACAGAACGCTGAAAACTGAACATTTAAAAGTCAAGTAAATATAAGAACCAAAACAATTGAAAAGGTGTTTGGCCATATCAAAATCCATCTAAGGGCTACTTTGCCCGAGGCAGTCGAAACCTAAGTTTCTTTGTAATTTGTATGTAAACGAACTATTTTAAATGATCGATTGTTGGTTGCCAGTGGCATATATTTCATGCATGTTCAAGACGATAACAAATTAGCAAATACAACAGGAAGGGATTGTGCTTGATATTCATATGATGAAGACATAATCTTTCAATTATTTTAATTGAGGTCTGAGCTGGCATGTCAGTAACTGCTAGTAGTCCTTTGTTAATTTATATATCATTGTCATTTTGATTAGTTTCTTTTGTTTCCTATTCTGACGTAGGACTCGGACTTCTTGTAAAGTGCGTTTTATTTGTGCGTATTGCTGTGTGTGTTTTTTCTACATTGGCTAGAGTTACAATGTATAGGGAGGTTGAGATCTCACAAAACATGTTTAACCCCGCCCATTTGTGCACCTGTCCCAATTCATGGGCCTCTGGCCTTTTAGTCTTGTATGATTTTAATTTAAATTCATTGTTATATTTCGGAGTTTAGTATGACGTCCATTATCATTGAACTAGTACACATTTTGTCTAGGGGCTAGGTGAAGCACGCCTATCACAACGTTCATTGCGACACCATAAATTCAGTATTCCTTCTGCATCAATACTTGTGTATTTCTATGTTGTGATGTTACACTATTGTTTCAGATAAGTTTTCTCGTTTCTCGTTTTCTATATAGATTAGACAGTTGTTTTTCTCGTTTGAATGGTTTAACACTAGTATTTTATGGGCCCTTTATAGCTTGTTGTTCGGTGTGAGCCAAGGCTCCATGTTGAAGACATGACTTTGACCTATAATGGTTTACTTTTATAAATTGTGACTTGGATGGAGAGTTATCTCATTGGCACTCATACCACATCTTCTTATATCTATTGAACTGAAATCAATCATAAAGGCAATATATTATCGTTATGCAATCGATAAAAATGAAAACAAAAGTTAAAATTGCATGCGACCGAAGCGCTTTTTTGGATCTACCTTCATCAGGAACGCTCAAAAGTCGAATAATACTATTTGGCTTACTGCGAGTTGGTCAGTTTTCACTGTTACTCCCAACTGTTGGGCGCTGGGGACACCAAATATTAGAGATTTTTTTTAAAAAGTAAATCAACTTCTTTGATGCCGGTTTAAATAGGTTGATTTTTTTTTAATAGATGCACAACATTAAAAATTTCAGGATACTGTGATGTCCAATATGATTTATAAAAATCCGAATTCTTATTTTATTTTTTAGTTTGTAATTAAAACTGATTTGATATACTTCGTGCTTTTTATTCCTAACTAAGAATGATCATAATCAGAGCCGTGTTTACAGGTACCCCTCTTTTCGCCCCTTTTCTATTTTTGATATGTTAATCAAAAATTTAAAAAATCAAACTTTCAAAAAGCGAAATAATCAAAACTGCACGTTAAGTTTAGTACTTTTAAAGTTTGATCAAATATCTAAACTATCAAATTTAAAACGATATTTAGAATTTTAAAATTTTAATTATTTGGTGAAAATTTCAAAATTTCAAAACTTTTAAAATTTGGAATTTTGATATTTTAAAACTTTGATCAAAATTCCAAAATCTAAAATGTCAAAACTTTTGAAATTTTGAATTGATAAGTGTTACACGGACCTTTGACCTATAACAGTTATACTGTTTACTTTTTATGCATTGTGACTTGGATGGAGAGTTGTCTCATTGGCACTCATACCACATCTTCTTATTTATATTAACATCAATTTTATCAGCAGTCAAACCCGGGCTTCAAAGCTATTGTGAAACTACCTATTCTAGAGATGGCGTGAATCAGATGTGAATACTAAAAAAAATCCAAAGATCTTTTAGAGTACATACAATCTGAGGCTCTTTCATCTTGCAATAGTATTAAAACATTTAACGTTTCTACACTTTACACAAGTATTCCCTATTTCAAACTAAAAGACAAATTGAAAGAGTTGGTCCTACTGTGTTTCATAAAAAAGAATGGCCAACGTTGATACAAATATCTTCTCTTATGGAGGGATACTTTGTAGAAAATCACTCTAATTTCAACAAAAAAATCTCTGTAACTGACATTATCAAAATGCTTGAATTCTTGATTGACAACATATTTGTTACGTTTGGAGGACGTGTTTTTCAACAAACAATCGGTATTCCCATGGGAAACAACTGTGCTCCTCTTCTTGGCGACTTGTTCCTTTATTCATATGAGGCTGACTTCATACAGGAACTTCTTAGGAAGAAAGAAAAGAAGTTAGCAGTATCCTTTAACTCACTTTCCGCTATATGGATGATGTTCTCTCACTTAAAAATTTAAAATTTGGTGACTATATAAAAAAGAAGATGTGGTATGATTGCCAATGAGACAACTGACCACAAGAGACCAAAATGACACAGAAATTAACAACTATAGGTCACCGTACGGCCTTCAACAATGAGCAAAGCCCATACCGCATAGTCAGCTATAAAAGGCCCTGAAATGACAATGTAAAACAATTCAAACGAGAAAACTAACGGCCTTATTTATGTACAAAAATGAACGAAAACAAATATGTAACACATAAACAAACGACAACCACTGAATTACAGGCTCCTGACTTGGGACAGGCACATACATACATAATGTGGCGGGTTAAACATGTTAGGGATCCCAACCCTCCCCTAACCTGGGACAGTGATATAACAGTACAACATAAGAACGAACTATAAAAATCAGTTGAAAAAGCTTAACTCATCAGATGGACAAAATACAAGTGGACGTGGCAGGGTACTTGTACATCCCAACAACAAAAAGACATTAGGAACAGATCTGAGAGTTGAACGCATCTATTCCATCGAACTTGAGATAAAGGATACATTAGATACAGTTAAGTCTGCCTCATATCGTGACTTACATCTGTAAATTGACAATGAGGGTCGTTTGAAAACAAAACTTTCCGACAAAAGAAATGATTTCAGCTTCCCAATTGTACACTTTCCATTTTTATGTTCCAACATTCCAGCAGCGCCTGCATACGGAGTATATATCTCCCAGTTGATACGCTATTCCAGGGCTTGTATTTCCTATCATGATTTTCCTGATAGTAGGTTGCTGCTAAGACTAAGAGTTCCAAGTGGTGAAGTTGAAATCATCCCTTCGTAAATTTTACGGACGCCATCACGAGTTGGTTGACCGTTATGGAATACCAGTTTCACAAATGACAGCGGAAATGTTCCAATTGTCGTAAATAATCCCGTCCCCGTTTCCCTGATTGTGACCTACCAATCATACTTTCATAAGTCTGAGTGTGTACTTACATGAGCAACACGACGGGTGCCACATGTGGAGCAGGATCTGCTTACCCTTTCGGGGCACCTGAGATCATTCCCAGTTTTTGATGGGGTTCGTGTTGATCGGTCTTTAGTTTCTAGGTTGTGTTATGTGTACTGTTGTTTGTCTTTTTCTTTTAAAGCCATGGCGTTGTCAGTTTATTTTCTACTTATGAGTTTGAATTTCCCGTTGGTATCTTTCGCCTCTTATGTATACTAATTATTTAAAAAAGTTGTTTGAAAAACTCTTTTTATCATTTAAATGGTCTTATTAGTTTAAGAGATGAGATGTTACATTGTGTAACTGACACATTCGTTCACTGCTGGCATGGCATATACATAATCAAAACATATAATTATTTGTTATGACTAGTTAGCTATACTAAAACAAACACATTTTGTTTCTTGCTAAACAAAAAAATAGAACAAAATACACACACAGATATTTATAAAGCGTTAACAAATTATATATGTACTGGACACGGATAAATATAAAAGAATTATTTTAACATCATGTGCAAGTCGCGTTGAACATAAGTTGATGAGATGAAGGAGACATGGGTAGCGATGGTATTATACCTGAAATTACGAATTAATTAACGACAGTAAATATATTTCAACTTAACGTACCGCATGCATGGCATGTGCAACAATGAAATATTGACAGTCTAAAGTATTTTTAACTGTTTTTCTATTTTTTTTTCTATTTCTCTTTCAGAGGTCCATCGTTTGCGACAATTAGCAAGTGGGTCGCCCTTATTCGTGAATTGTATTGCATTTCTTCATCATAAATATTTAACTTGATTAGTGAATAGCATTTAAATCTAACCATTATATATTTTACTTTAAACTATACATTTTTTACCATTGTTCTCCCTATTAAAAAAACAATGAGACGTTGTCGTGTCGTTTTCCTGCAGTATAGGGATAGACTCGGTAACAATTTATAGATTAACATGATATACAGACAACTGTTTATTGTTGAAAACTGTATTTTAATCCCAATATGTCTTTTGGTTGCGTGTATCATTAGTTTGGTTACTGTTTCATTTACGTATATCCCATATCACCCAATAATTTTCAAAGATTTAACTTGTCATGTCAAAATTGTTTCATGTTATGTAACAATAACAATTATCATATTACTAAAACCAAAACATTAAGCTACCAGAAAATAAAGAAAAAACAATACTGTACATGAATAAATTAATTTATGATTGATGTTTGCATTACGCCGCATCAGTGCAAAAAGGCTATATCGCAGCGAGAGATATTTCAAATAATTTAACAAAGGCAGTTTTAAAAATAAGAAAAAAAAAAGATCTTTCAATATAGTAACACTTTAGTTTAGAGCGAAAAACGTATTTACAAATACAATTCAACAATAAGATAATGTGATAAAAATCATTTTAAACTTCCACAACTTGTTTAAAATATATTCCAGTTTCTTTTAACAATGAAACAATTGGTCGAACTGGAATAATATGAAATAAATCATTCAAATTAATTACATCAAAATGTTTTCTCCGAATATCGGAAGTTCATAAATTAAAGACAATCACAAACAAAAACAAACAGCAACAAACATAAAAATATAAGGTCCCACTAAACACCATATTGATTTTTTGACATTTGACACTTAAAATATAAATATTATAAATGACGTTTAAACATCACAAATAAACCAAAAATTAAAAATAAACATTCATAGAAGAAGAAACATCATGGATACAAGGATAGGTACCACGTACATGTATGGCAGAGTTGTGATTTTGACAACACCACTGCCTGAAAAAAGTTTTACAACAGAAGTTTTATTAAAATTAGCTTATACAATTTTTCAAACTCATTTAAAATTACTTCAATAAAGGAAATGCTCAAGCGGACTTCATATTATTAAATAAGTGCTTTTTCCATTGACTTTTTATAATTTTTTCATGAACTGGAAAAGTGTGTTCAAAACCTTAAAGTGTGTTTCATAAATACTCACAATCAAAAAATACTCTATTGAGAAAACAATAAGGTAAATTCAGACACCTTTTTAATGGTCGTTCTTAGTAGCGAAAATACACTTCACATAAACATAACAACTACACCGGTATTCTTAAGTGTGTTTCATGCAAATTTGCCCTAAGTAAACGATTTCCTTTTGTATACGTATTTGTTAATAATTGATAGAAGAAAGAACAGCATAGACTTGAACTGAAAAGTAATCAAAGACTGTACAGTGATGTAAAAACTCATCAAAGATACCAGGCTTAGAATTTGAAACGCCATACTACATTATTATCATGATAAAAATCATGAGAGAGCGCAAACCTTACCTTAATTTGCATTTTATGACAGTGGGGAAGTTAAAAACATTGCCATCTTACACAAAATGTAATACGAATGTTCATAAATATGATGTTAAAATAAAAAGAACAGTTTTGCAAGCATTACAGTAAATCAAATTACTCCTCCTGACACTTGCATTAATGAAGACTATGTAAGCCCTGCTGCATTAATGAGGACTATGTAAGCCCTGCTGCATTAATGAAGACTATGTAAGCCCTGCTTGATAGAAGTAGAATGAATTTCATAACAGTGTGGACATGACACCTTATATTTAAATGATATTGTGTCGGTCACTGGCTGTCGATAACAAAGACTTCGCGTATGTCAGTATGTCAGGGGCCTCTCAATGGGGATATACATAACTACTATTTTACACATGTCCATTCATAAAATAATTTTATTTGCATAAAAGTTTATAGGAATTTGTTTTGTAGATATTTATATACTCACAGCAAAAAGTTTCTTTTGAAAGAATGAATATATTCAAAGGTGATATCACCAAGTAATTGAGAGAAAAAAGTGAGAAACATTCCTTTCTGGCAATAAGTGAAAAATTAGGTAGTGTGCCAGTTATAGACAAGTAGTCCATCATGCATTGCAAATCATACAGTGGATTGGTCAATCACCAAAATAAAAAAAAAAGCTTTATTTGTAAAGAAACACTAATACATGTATTGACGGGGGCATAAGTATGCTAAATAGTACATGTCCGTAAAAGGAAATGTGCCGTACCTGTTAAATGCAGCCGTTCTGTTGATTTGAAAAACGAATGGACGGATCGCTGCGATTTAGAATTGTACTTAATATTTTTTTTTAATTTGTGTTTCAGAATCTACCAGGCCACCAATGGATCTTCAACACAGAGAGAAAATCCCGCACCCGGAGGCGGGCTTCAGCTGGCCCCTAAACAAAAATGTGTACTAGTTCATGAAAATGGACGTCACACTAAACTCCAAAACATATAAACGAACTAAAACTTAAAAACATACAAGACTAACAAAGGCCAGAGGCTCCTGACTTAGAACAGGCGCATAATTGCGGCGGAGTTAACATGTTTTGTGAGATCTCGACCCTCCCCCTATACCTCTAGCCAATGTAGAATAAACAAACACACAGCAATACGCACAGTAAAACTCAGTTTAAAAGAAGTCCGAGTCCGATGTCAGAATAGGTAACATAAGAAACTAAGCAAAATGACAATGATACATAAATTAACAAAGAACTACTAGCAGTTTCTGACATGCCAGCTCCAGACCTCAATTAAACTGATTGAAAGATTATGTCTTCATCAGATGAAAATCAAGCACAATCCCTCCCGTTAGGGGTTTAATGCCATACCATCATATAAACACTATGAATTGGTGCATCCGAAGCGCCATTCAGGAACTTTAAAACGCCAAAATGTAAGAGCTGAGCATGTTTAAGTACCAGCATAAGTGATCAGATATAGGCTTAACTGAACCTTAAATGATTAGCCAAATTCATACTAGGCATACTTTGATTTGAGTGTTAACATTATGAAAGGAATAGTTGTCAAATTTTTTTTTCTCGTTTGAAAATGACCACATAAATTTGAATATCATATCCAAAAGGACAGCAATAAATTTTAACCTGACCTTTAGGATGAGTTCGATCAGGTTTATACATTTCATTCAAATATTGGTATGTGATTATTTAGGGAGAATATGTCTGACAGTATTTCGAAGACATCTATCGAAATTCAATGGTGTTTCGTTTGGTCTTTAAGCAATAGAGTCATAAAATGAAATTTCTAACAGTGAAGAATCAAATGTAAGAATTATGTTATATGAATAATCTTTTTATATTTGAATTATGTACGAATTTCTTTATGCATTGTACGAGATCGTGTCTGCATACACTTTTCATGACATTGCTGTTTGATATCTCCTTACTGGTACCTTTCCTTCAATTATTGTAAGCATGCTTGATGTGGTATAATTAGATTTAATCGTCTGAAATGTTATATTTGTTATATTGCCAATGATACCGGTATAATAGACTTTAATGTTAATATCTGCCACTGGTCCACAATAAAAAAAAAAATCAGGAGTGAGTGATTATAAAACGTCATTTATTCCATGTCATTGTGCTTGTTACAAGTCAGAAAGCCCGTTTTTTTATATTATTATTATCTTAATGTTTTTTGTCTTTAGGTTGAAAGTCAAGGTGGTAATAAGTATCCAATATAAATGTCATAATACTACTTTATGACATTGGAATCGAAGTTCATGCAAATGTTCACCCTGTTGGAAGGCGAAGTATTAAGGGTTTTTATTGTGGGTTTTACTAAAAAAAGACATTTTACGTGGATAAGTAAAGGTGGCTTGTGGGCACGTTAATCTGATTAAACTCCTCAATGTGTTCTTTTTGTACCAATTCTGCTTATCTGGACCGCGTGGAATTCGTTGTTTATTGTACTTTTTGTGGGAGGTGACTGGTGTTGGTAGTTAGTGTGAACTATTGTATTGCCAGTACATGCACTATGTTTGGTAATTCCTGTCACCTTTTTATCGTATAAGTAAACAAAATTCTCTCAAGGTCTTTCTCTTCTAATTACATAGTCAAAGTCATCACCAACAAACTTCAAATCTACACAAACTTGTGTAATCCTATCATTGTTTTATTTTGACTTTATGACTTGACATTTTACTGTTTCAAGTCATTGTAATGTTATTTTATCCTAGCAATGATAATTTATAACGTAACTTTGTCTTTTCCTACTGAATATGGTACCAATTGACAAAAATATTGAACTGTTTATGTCATTTTTCTGCAATTTCACTTCGCGTTTTAATGTTTTCAATTATCATCACAATGTCTTAATTTACTCTACCCCACATAGAAGGCAGCAACGTAGTGTTGTCATCACAATATAATTTGAATTAAAATAACGATATCTCAACTTATTACCAATCTAGGCATATAAAGCATTCTGTTATGCAGGAAGAGAAAGATGTACTACAGAACAAATAGTTATTTAATAGGAAGCAGACCCCTTGCAAGTAAACCTATTTTCTTATGATGCTCGTGAGATAATATAAAGTAACGGACGGCCTACATTCGCACACAAATGGTATTATGTTTGCGCTAATTTAACTGTTATTACCATGCGTAGACATCGTCCAGATGTAAAAAAGTCTTCAAAATCTAGATTACTCACTTGGAATAGATTACCTTAGTTGTATTTGGCAAAACTTTTAGGAATTTTTGGTCCTCAATGCTCTTCCAATTAGTACTTTATTTGGCCTTTTTAACTTTTTTTGATTCGAGCGTCACTGATGAGTCTTTTGTGGACAAAACGCGCGTCAGGCGCAAATACAAAATTTCAATCCTGGTATCTATGATGAGTTTATTTACAACCACTGGGTCGATGCCATTGCTGGTGGAGTTTTTATTCCCCGAGGGTATCACCAGCCCAGTAGTCAACACTTCTGTGTTGACATGAATTATCATTGGTATGGTCATAATTATAAATTAACTGTTTACAAAACTTTACATTTTTGAAATACTAAGGCTTTTCTACCTCAGGAGTAGATTACCTCAGGTGTATTTGACAAAACTTTTAGGAATTTTTGGTCCTCAATGCTCTTCATCTTCGTACTTTATTTGGCCTTTTAACTTTTTTTTATTAGAGCGTCACTGATGAGTCTTTTGTAGACGAAACGCGCTTCTGGCGCAAATACAACATTTCAATCCTGGTATCTATGATGAGTTTATTTAGAGCTTTGATGACCTTCTTTCACATCTCCGTCATTTGCTTCGATGACATTACATTCAAATCATTCTTTTTTTCACTGCCTGTAAACTTTCTAAAATGTATAAGAGAGTATGCACGTGACAGAAGATATATATATATGTTTTCCCACATATACAGACTAGTATGTTTAATTTCAATGAATTTGTTATGTAGCGATTTTCCGTCTGAAAACCAGTCTGCCAGAATGGGTTAAAGCAATTAGATTGTTGATATAACCTATAATCAAATAATCAAAAAACGTGTAAATGTTCGAACTGGGGCCTCGTTGGATATTTCAATGAGCAACCTATCCGACAACGTACCTTGTTTGTATTGGATACCTAAACTTCTGAAAGCTCCATACAAACAACTGTACATTGCCGTCTCATCTGCATGTTCTACCAAGGAATTTCCCGTTAGTTTAGCCAAAATTTTGTCCGCAGTGCAGTGAAAAAGGGATTACCGAAATACACTGACATTGTTTAATCGTGTTGTGGCATTATCCATATGTAGATTTTTACGTACTTAAAAGAACTTCTGGAAAGTTTTAAATCTCGGTTATTCTCTGAAAATCTATCAAAACCTTCGATTTTTCCACCTTTGATACCACTATACCACTATAATTAAAAAACAACCTTAAAGAAATAGTTCACTATGCTTCCTACTGTAAATATGGTACCATACGCTACACATTTATTGTTTTTGAGATAAAATTCTGCGTATATTGTTAAAAATGAGCCCCAAAATAAAATAAACTACACCGAAGAACAAGTGATCAGTATGCTGGAGTTTCTGATTGACAACATAATTGTTGAATTAGGAGGTAGAATTTTCAAGCAGCTTGTCGATATTCCTATGGGAACCAACTGTACATCTCTTCTGGCCGACCTTTTCTTGTTGTCATATGACAGAAGACCAAAGAAGATAGATCATTTAATTTCACATATAGCTATATTGATGTTGTTCTTTCCAATAACAATCATAACTTTTCTGAAGACATTTACGTCGAATTGGAATACGGCAGTCATCTCATTACCAGACTCTATGACAAACAAGACGATTTCAATTCTAAAATTATTAATTTCCCTCCCTTGGCAGAAAAATACCGAATTCATCCTCGTAAGGAGTAAACATTTTTCACCTCATACGATCTTGAAGAGCTTACAGCTGCTACCCAGACTTTTCAAAACGTCATCTGTGTCTGAGCAAAACAACATTAATGAGTCATGGTTTTGTCAAAGAATGTCTTCCTTTTTCTCAAAAAGTTCATCGGAAAGTACCAATTAAATAAATATTCAGAGTCTACTTCACAAATAATAATGGTCTTGCGTTATAGATTCTTTTGGTCGTTCTTTTGAAGAGACTCAATAATGATGCATCTCGCCATCATATTGTTGACCTTGGGATGCAGGTGGGTTCTGGAGTGCGATTGGGACACAAGAGGTTTGTATAGCGATGTTTCTATTTTGTTTATTTTTGTATTTATATTTTATTTAAGTTGTACTTTATCGAGAAAGTTTTAACTATATAAGATATACACTATCAAAAACGTTTCTATCGCCGTCTTTGTCAATTTATTATCAACTACAATAACGTTTATGTTGGCGTCTTTGATAAATTAAATATCAACTACAACAATTGTTTTGTTGTGTCTTTTTAGATTTATTTGTATTTTTGTTTAAAGAAAAATTAATACAACTAATTGCAAGTCAATGGCAAGATCGAAGAAGAAACGTTTCTGCTGGTGGATTTTCCCCTGAGGGCATTATAAACTTGGTAGTTTTATGTATGACAGACAACAATACAAAGAACATAGCGGCTAGGACGTCGCTCGCGTTACAAAGGTACTATATTTATACACGAAACACAATATCACTCGGTTTGTGTGTTATACTATATTATTGAATATTCTACGGGAGACACCTGATGATTTATGTACAGCTAGACGATAGTCGTTATTTCAATAATTCGGATGTTTCCCAAAAAATTAAACCATGTGCTATTAATATTTTTGATTGTTTAAAGAGCCTAGCTACTAGTGAATCGGCTCTCATTATTTTAAAACTGACAACAGAAGAAAGTCTTAATTAAAGAGCACATGTGAAACACGCAATATGCTAATCATTACTCCAGAATTCACTCGTAATTTAACAGGTAAAATCTATTACACAAAATCATTTGAGCCTCTAGACTGTTCCACTAATAATGTAATTTTCGGAGTAGAGTGTACATTGTGTGGGCTACTTTAAGTTGGTGAATTTCGACAAATATTGCGGAATAGGATGAACCCACACTGGTTGCTAATAAAAATCCGCTATTCAGGATTCTTTAAAACCACATTGAACCAAGAAAGTATGCATCAATGAGAAAATTTACCACCATACTAAAAGCCCTTCACTGATAACGCTTTTCCGAACAGATGGAGAACATTTCTAAATAAGGGAATAAGGTACTGCAATGCCATACAGTTGTAATAATAACATCTCAGATGTAGGAAATTTGTGAAGTCCAGCATGCGGTGATGTAAATGTAATAGGTTTATTCAACACTAGCTTAATCATGGTCAAAACATTATTCAATGCGACTGTCATACAAGTGAGAGGTTTAGCTAACTAAAAAAAAACAGATTTAATTTCTCTATTTTCTACATACGGAAATGCCGGTACCAAGTCGGGAATTATGGCAGTTGTTTTCCATTTGTTTGATGTGTTTGAATTTTTGCCATTTGATAAAGGACTTTCCATTTTGAATTTTCCTTGGAGTTCGGTAGTTTTGTTATTTTACTTTCCCATCGTCCAAATGAAAAAAAAAAATCTTCCAAATCTAGATAACTTATTGGGAGCTTTGATGACCTTCTTTCACATCTCCATCATCCGCTTGGGTTACATTACACTCGTACCATTATTTTTTTACTGCCTATTAACTTTCTAAAACGTTTAGGAGGTTATGCACTTGATAAAGGATGTATAGAGAAGTTTTTTATCTAATATACAGGCTATAAGTATAATTTGTGATTTAGCCACTTTCCGTCTATTTAAACCAATAAGATCAACACCATTGCACGATGAAAATAGGAAATTCCTTTCAGTTTGCAAATAATTTTGATTTTGTCAATTTCTATCATGCTTATTGACCTCCCTTTTTGTATTTGACTTGGAGTTCGTTATTTTGTTATACGTGTTTACATGTGTTTTAAACCTGATTAAAATATAATCGAAGAACCTTCTTGTCTTAATTCGTTGACTGAATGTTGTCCTTGTCTGTGAGTTTCTCAAGTTGTGGTATAGCTACCTTGTACTTGGTATGCGCAATCGCCTATATAGTACTGCAGATCGGTGACAAAATTGTGGTTTGATGATAAAAGCACCAAATTTGGCATGGTAGTAGTTCTGGATGTTTCAAACAATAATAGCTATGGACCAACCTTGCAATATCAATATGGCGGATTTTTCCAAGATGGCTGCCATAAAATATCAAAATCAACATATAACACTTATTTAAGGTCAAATTTGGCATTGTAGTAGTGCTGGGTGTTTCGAACAATATTAGCCATGGTCCCACCTTGTAATTTCAATATGGCGTCTTTTTTCAAGATGGCCGTCTCAAAATATCACTTATATAAGTTCAAATTTGGCATGGTAGTAGTGCTGGGAGCTTTGAACAATATTAACTATAGACCAAACTTTAAATTTTAGTATGGCGGCTTTTTCCACGATGGCCGCCATAATATACTAAAATCAACAAATATCCCTTAAATAAATTTACAAAAAATGCAGTAATCTCATGCTTGCCATGCCATTAACAAGGCAGATTCTTGTTTTTTTTTTCTGTTTAATGATTAGTTTAGTTTTGCAATTAAACAAACAACCGTAACTATCTGCTTGTATGACAACGATACGTGAAAAAGGTAGTTCAAAATGACATGATGTAGGCAAAAGTCTTTTCCACAGTCATTAAAACATTACTAGTATTTGATAATCGTTTGGCCAAATATTTAGATTCAGTCGAGTCATTCCATTGAGGCAAATATGATGTTATCAATTTCGAAGTTAAACCTGTTTCATTCTTCTTTAACTGAACTAAAACATTCTCCTAATGTATATAACTCTTCTACTGCTAGGACCAGGAAAGTAGGCACTAAAATGACAAAATGTACAGTTTACGTTTGTCGTTTATGAATGATCCAATTATCCATTTATCTACAGTACTAGAAGATTCCATCTAATAAACATTCAACATTGAATATGTGATTCCGCGAATCCTGGTGGTTTTACAACAGCAGCCGTGAACAATATTCGCAACAACAAGAGTTCAACTACGACTAAAGAATCGTTACATAGTACGATTATTTCAATATTTCAGCATTTTCTTAGTTCAACTTGGGGAATTCGTCATACCCTTATGCTTTGAAATATATGCATTTTTTCTCATTTTATCTGGTACTGTAACCAATATATTATGCGCCTGTACAACTGTTTGTATTATTGCTATAATCTAGTATATATATTGTTATATAATAAGATATATCCTTAACACTAACCAAATACAACCATGTGTTTTATACTTACATCTAATAACAACCGTTTTATGGACATGCACTCTGTCAATTGTCTAAGCAGAATACATGTATGCCAACCTGGTATGATTAGTCAATTATCCTTACATGGTAAAAATAAGATAACAAAATCGTAACACGGATGGCTTGAAGCAGATGATAATGAACACATTAGGTATGCCTGGACAGTATTCCACGCATGTAGAGCCAAGACAAATGGTCATCCGCCTTTATATATACGTCTGCATTGACCAATGTTTCAGGAAGAGATTAAATATGTCAGAACGATTCGAAATTCCATGAATACAATCCAGCAATATGTTAATTGGATTTCGAGACATGTATCCATTATCACTTGTGATCAATCGTTTTTTGCTCTTGCAAAATTGAATTGTGGAACTGGGCAAACATAGTTTTAACAAAACAAAGAGTAGTTTTGTTTTAGGTCTTCATATAGAAATGGAATCGATGGGAACCTTGTGTGAATGGTTAGAAAACAGTTGTTAAACAAGTGTTCAATCAAGGAAATATAGTACTTCATAAACAGCAGATTCATTTTAGAAGTTCTCATGCATCATGAACAAGACATTTCCATGAGGTTACAGTAAGTGTACTTCTCATTCTTATGCAAAGATCAAGACATAATTTTTACTGTGGAACGAGACCCAGGTGAGAACTATGTAGCATTCAAAGAATGGAGTAATAAGAGGCAAATTGAGAGTCCACTTAACCACAACTGGCCTGTAACACTAAAGATTGAACTTGACATTTTTATGTGAGATCATTAAGATAATGTTCACTCTGGGTGTATAAAGGTTTCATTATACTGATTATTCATTAGTTTTTTTGCATTTTTCCATCCAACATGTGGCTTCTAGTACCCGTGCGCGATATTATTCCATTTAACTATACAGTTCAAGTGCTGCGAACGTAGTTTGAAAATGTTAAATGTAGATCAAGCTCATGAGTAGAATTACACACTTGTGAAAGGAGTAGGTGGGGCAATCAGATTGATCATCAATATCGCAAAATTACAGTATTTTAATTTGGTGTCTTATCCAGAAATAGCTATCATAGTAATTAACAAGTTTCAATCCACCTTTGAACTAGTTTAAAGTGATCAGGTAAACTATGATGCTCTACACTAGGAACGGTTTAAAAGCAAACAAATAACATACTCAAAGCACGTGAAAGCTTTAGGTGGGGGAATGTTTCGGCCTTTTACCCAGAGTGCTACTTCGAGTGTATATGAATGGCATATACCCTATTGGACATTTATCACATAGGTATCAGCATTTTTGAAATGAGCTAATACAATGTGGTGTTAAACGATAGAAAACGGATGTCACAGTAGATGAAAATGCACGAGGACAATGATGTTATGTACAGTGCTGTGGTGGGCAGTGGGCTAAGACTAAATGGGCTGTCCTTAAGAAACAGTTTGAAAACTGCTGTGAAAATTTGTTGTTGTTAAGATGATAACAAAGACGGAGAACATATTTGGCAATCATACATCTTCTTATTTTTATTATTAGGCACTAAAAAAACATTAGTAAAACAAAACCAGATGACAACATGGATAAAACAAAGTATAACAGCAGTCAATGAATCACTACACAAAAATCTAAACAATGAGTAGCACCAACCCCACTTGAAATCGGGGATGATCTCAGGTGCTCAGGAAGGGTCAGCATTTCCTGTTCCACAAGTGACACCTGCCAAGGTGCTCTTGTTTACATAGATTGATGAGTCATATCCAGTAATTAGGCATATAACATATACTAGTGGATTTATAAATGTATTTTTTCTAACTTTAGAATCATTAAAATTAAAACATGTTAAAACCATTGGTACATGTAAATTATCTAAAATTTGACCTAATGTCAACGTTAGAAATGAAATAAGGTTTGCCATGCCTGTACGATTGATAAGCAAAACTTTCGCTGGTTGACAAAACAGACATTGAAAAGTAAAGAGCAAATAACACAACATTGAAAGGATAAACAACACGAATCCCTTTTCATCAAAACGCAGGTGTTCAAGCAGGATGTGTAGTTTCTGGCCAACTGGAAGCACACGTGGTATTACTCATTGCAAGTAGAGATTCTGTGATTAGTCGTATATGTTTATCATCTTGATCCACAATCGAAGAAAAAGAAAGGATTTTGGCAAGGGGAAGAGGAACATATCGATTATCATTTGTGACTCAGATGGTACTTAACGGTGATACAAATCATGATGGTGTCCTAAAAACGTTCGAATGTTTCAATTAATAGGATCTTTGACATGTTTGATTAAATTGTCTTGCAGGCAGCATCAATTCTTAAAAAATACATGTAAAATAAATCAAGAGTTTAAAATTGATTTGATCAAAATTTTAAAAATGTGTCTAATTTTTTATCGAAGTCGTAGCTTGAACTAATTGTTCAAAAAACTTTACCTAAAACCTATAGTTTTTTTTAAATGGTCTTATCAGTGTTAGAAATCACATATTAACTGACACATTTGGTCACTGCTGACATAGACATGAATAAAACATATTTGTTAGTTATGAATAGTAACTAAAAGAAGCACATTGTGTACTGGATACGGATTAATTTAATAGAATTATTTTAACATCACCATGTACATCAGGTGATGAAGAAGACGACAGTCAACATATTTCAGACTTAACGTTTCGCTTGTGAAACGGCAAAACATTGTTTTGTTGTCATGGTTGTTACACATTTCACTTTTAAGGATTTTTTTTCGTTAAAATTTATGTGATGTTTGCCTTCCACGGGTCCCTCGTTTGCGACTTTTAGACTATGCGTCACCCTTAATCGTGAATTGTATTACATTTCTTCATCATTAATGCACAACTTGATTAGCGAATAACATTAAAATCTAATAATTATATAAATTTGACTTTTAACTATACACATTATACCGTTGTGCTCCGTTTTATCTAATAGTAAGACACTGTCATGACGATTTCCGGCAGTATAGGTATAGATTCAGGAGCTTGTCATGTCAAAATTGTTTCATGTTATTACATGTATGATAACAATTATAGTATCACTAAAACCAAAAAAGGTACAAAAATTTTAAAAAATGACAACTGTACATGAATTAAAAAAAATCACAAATAAAAACAAAGAGCAACTAAACATAAACATAAAAGGTACCACTACAATAGTAATTTTATAAATAAAATTCAAATATCACAAACAGCAAACACCCCAACATGATCTAGAATAAACATTCATCGAAGAATAAACATCATGGATACAAAATAGATACCACGTATATGTATGACAGAGTTTCGAATTTGACAACACCATTGCCTGAAAAAAAGTTTTAAAACAAAACATTAATTAGAATTAGCTAAGCAATTTGTTTTCTAACTCATTTAATGTTACGTTGATAAAGGAAATGGTAAAAAACGGACTTCATATTATTGCCTAATTGCTTGTTTTATTGAATAAATTTGCGAAACAAAGAATATTTTTTGCAATTTTTAATGAACTGTGCATAAAACCTTAAAGTTTGTTCATAAATACTCAAAATCGGAAAAAAAACTCAATTGAGAAGACAGTACGATAAATTCAGACATAAACATCATTTAATTGGTTGTTGCAAGTAGCGGAAATACACGTCAAATAAACACAACGTCATTTCTTTTTGTAAACGAATTTTGTAAAAATGAATTATGAAAGTACCGCGCATATACTGGGACTAAAAAGGAAACAAAGACTGAACAAACTCACCAATGATACCAGGCTTAGAACTGGTACACCATACGCGTGTTTCGTATACATAAGAGTCACCAGTGACGCGAGGATGAAACAGTCGTTAAGCGTTTGCTACTGTAAATATGTGACTATATTCACGTCATTGTCTTCTTGTATTTTAGCAATGTAAAATATTTGAGAGTCTCCTTTTGAAAATTGTATTAGGCTACCTTGATTCTAGTATTACTGATATATTATAGATCATAGAAATGACAAGATAAAATGACAAATGTAACGGTGACATTGACCAGTTTGGATTTAAAGTTGACAATCAATTACATTTGAACTTAAACTTACACCTGGTAGGACTGGTGGTTGGTGTTGCAATATAACCTGCATTACAAACACATGTATTAGTATCAGCGGTGTCACATTCAGCATTGGTTACACATTGACCTGTAGCAGAACAAGCGAAATCTGGACTCTTTCCTACAATAAAAATTAGCAAAATATATATAACTGTATACATCAATGTGAAAGTAATCAAATACAAAGACAAAAATTGAGATCTACATCTGGCTGCCGTTTCATAAAACAATCGTTAGCGTACGTTTGATCGTTAACCACACGTAGCGCAAAAATCCCGTTTCATAAAACAATCGTACTTTGCGATGGTCGTACATTGCGTGTAAATCGCGAACGTTATTAGCGTGTACTTGAACCTGTCGCAGAGCAATCGCAGCGTCAAAGATGGCCGTCGCTTTACTGATTTTAAGACATAATGAACGCAGGGCACTACGAAGGGAAAGAGTGTTTAGAGACAGAACAAACATAATGGAAAATCTGAATGATTTAGAAATCATTTCTAGATATCGTCTTGACCGACGAAGTATTTATGAACTGGTAGATGTTCTTGTCCCTCACCTAGAAAAGCCAACAATAAGAAACTTTGCCATAACCCCTTTGCATCAAGTTTTGACAACTTTACGGTATTATGCCAAAAGGGGGTTCCTGTTTGTGATAGGAGAAATTCATGGTATAAGTCGGTCTTCAGTCAGCAGAATAATTTCTTCTGTTACAGTATCTCTAGTTACTACTCTACTGTAGACCAAGCATCCTTGAGAGAAATAAAACAGGACATCTATGCAATGTCTGGAATGCCAAATGTTGTTGGTGCAGTTGATGGTACCTTGATACCAATTATAAGACCTTGTGAAGACGAGCAAATATTTGTTTGTAGGAAAAATTTTCACGGTTTGAATGTGCAAGGCATTTGTGATGCTAAAATGAAGTAAGTATATAAGTCCTGTGTTTGTATACGAGAGCAACTCTTCCAAAAATAACTCTTTTAGTAAAGGCAGACATATGTTAAAAAAAGGCATGTAAATTAAAGTGTATCTTCCGTCTATCATAACAGGATTAGATAAACATAAGACTGAAGATTATGTCCTTCTCCAATAAAATACTTTCTCTTTTCTAGTAGACGACACTGAGCGATCTATGTACTTAAATGGTGAATAATCTAGTATAACAAACAAATATGTCTGGACTCAAACCATTATTTCATCTCAAGTTATGATTAAAAACACGTTTACCATGATTTTCGATCCATTATTTACTGTTGACGCTACATTATGGTGTCTTCTGTCACGTCCGCGTGTTTTATCAGGGAATGTTTGTTTGTCAAATCAAAGTTACTCCGGTGTAGATAACATTGAGGTGTAAATTAAATGATATGAAAATAGCGAAATCGGTCGCTATTCAGTTATTCTTATAAATAGTAGCAGCACCATATCCAATAGATAGGAAAAGGGCGAGGGAAGAACAAAAATGGGCAACCGCAAATTTGCAGATTTATCATTGTTGTGCTGAAATTTAGAGTAACTATGAATATAATATGTGTTGTCAGCCGCGTATCGCCTTTACTGGTGATGCAATTAATGGATCTGTCGTAGAGTTGTCACTTGTTAAGACGTTTATATATATAAATAAACGCCTAAAATTTGTAATATAAAAAAAGGCAAAGATTAAATGTATTCATCCTTAAATATTTCGTATAATAGATATGATCCAACAGTATGATTATAATGTAAAATGAATCATATCAATCTATTATAATTTAACTATAACAATCTTGAATTTATACAATTATAACAGAACACAACAACGTTTGTACAAATCAAAAATTTCAAATTGGTATAACTCTAGAATTTAAGAGTTGACAAAGGTAAAGAAATAGCAACAGAGACTGCGTAGAAATACGAAATACAACCCAAATGAAAAGCACATATTTAAATGTCACAGGCGTAAAGTAAAACAGTATTAATCAATTTATTTAACATAGACATCTAGTTCGTCGTGTAGGGCGCCTGAAATAGTTTTTAAGCTATCAAATCCCCTTTATAAAAGGAGTCGTCCAAATATGAAAAGGGGGATACATTCTCCCATTTGCATAGTCCAATGAATCATCATACATGTCATGATTAATTTTATACATATAACCATTAATATTCTTTACTAGCATTTTATACCATATAGCAAAAATAATATTCTTATGGGTCTGTATTTGTTTATAAATATCAATATAACAAATAAAGTAGATGTTAGCATATAAAGGTATCCATAGGGCCTTCATCGATGCGCAAAATCCGGTATGTAATCAAAATTGATATACATACCAATAAAAACTCAAGACAAAATGGGTCTTCCTCGAGTCCTTTTTTTTTCTTAATCAATAGCAGCTAAGAATGGAACGCGCCATTCGGTGACCAGACTGTTGTCAAGTTGGACTTTGACACATCAGGTATCCAGAATTTGCACGGGCATGTGGTGTCTGCTACAGATCATGCCTATCCATACCTCTGTTTAGGCCCAGCGACATATAGTATTATATGTCTCTGTTTGGCCCAAGTAGATAATCTCTTAGTTTGACCAACAGACAAGAGCTAAGTTTGTCCATATACCCATTAATTCTTTAAATCGTTAACTGTAAGATAGTAAATACACCAGTGGTACATAATTAAATATTTAGACAAGTCACACATAATACACTGTCTATATGCGAGGTTTCGTTTTCGAAAACTAACTCTTGTGCATATTTGTCATTTTTACTTATTTTCTAAATCTAAAAATCCTGTTATATTTTCATTCATTTCAGTTTCGGTTTTAATCCCTTCACTTATCACAAATTTTCTGATTAATCGGTTTCAGCTTCTGTCTTTCAAATTTACTTTCGTGGTTAATGTTTTTAAAAGACGTGGACCTCGTAATAGACACATATAGAACTAAGAAATGTCATAACGCTATTTTAGAATGGTCACGCAAGATCAACCCTCCCAATAGTTGCACTGAAAATACGACATCTTTTGAAAATGACCCATACATGAATTATTTGAGAACAAATGAAAAGATGTTGTCTGCCTACGAGGGGTTTGCTCTACCATTTCAAAACTGCGAGCTGTCGAATTGTTCATTTATTATATAATCGAAAATTGGTGAGTTTGAAAGTTTATTTGTAACATTGATAGTACAATGTTAAATTGGTGATAATTATATCTGACTATAAAAAAATATTTTATTGAAATTGAAACTTCGATAAGAAAGAATGTGCTGACAGAATGAAGTTGTATTGACTAGTTACGAAACATTTGACACTGAACATTAGACAAACAAATAAATATCAATCATGTACAAATAGCCATGCGCATGTACTGTTTACATAAGCAATAATATATGTAATAAAATTGAGAATGGAAATGGGGAGTGTGTCAAGGAGACAACAACCCGACCAAAGAGCAGAAAACAGCCGACGGCCACCAATGGGTCTTCAATACAGCGGGAAAATCCAGCACCCGGATGTGTGCTTCAGTTGACAATGCTATTTCTTAAACAACACACTTTTTTTCTGATAAAAGAATTTTCATTCTTGTTCTTTGTTGTGTCTTTAAAAACACAACTTATCGGTGGTATTTTTGAACAGCACAAGCAAACATGCGACATGATTGCTATTTGTCAGCACGTTTTTATTTATTTAAATACAAATCAATAAATCATTATATTAAATGAACACGTCACCAGGACTTTTAACTTAAAAAGATATAAAATGTTGTTCAATTTGAGGTCATTTATACGGCACATTTTTATAATCCAAGTACAAATTTTCCGTATATGCATGGTTTCAAAATTTTCTAATATTTACATGTAAACCGTACAAACATTCACTTCATCAAACTATAGTTGCAATATTGCTCACACTATTGAGAACAAACTAAGTACAAAAACTTAAATTGACCAACGAACCATAAAATGAATTTAATGCACAGGGGTTTGTTACAATTTGCTGGGTTTACTATCCATACGAACCCCGAAAAAAAAAAAAACTGATTTTTTTTCGGGGTTCGTATGGATAGTAAACCCGGGAAATTGTAACAAACCCCTGTGGTTAATGTTAGATGAAATCTGACAGTCAAGGACAACAGCTATATGATATCATAAGACAGACGGAAACTTTGTAACATAAGCCATATGCAAATAAAATGCTTCGCTGCGCGCAACCTGATACGACCACAGAGGTCAAACCCTGAACAAGTTTGGGCAAGTTTGGACACATTATTCAAGCTTGTAATGATACTGTTTGAATTTGGATTGTGATAAAATTTTTACATAATATAGGTTTCCTACACACAATAAATGTGGACAAAGATCTTAAAAATCTATTGTGCAATACTGTGCAATTGAAGATTTCTTCTTATAACTTTTCAAAAAAATTTGAAATTTCAAAAATTTTGAAGAACAAAAAATCCCCCCCTCCCATTTTTTGAACCTCCCTCTTTGAGTGATTACCCCGAAACTCAATTCCAGCCTTCCCTTTGTGGTATGGAACCTTGTCGTACAATTTTAGAGAGATCCATACACTACAATTTTAGAGAGATCCATACACTTAAACACAAGTTATTGTCTGGAATGTGAAAAATGCTTGTTGTGGACCCCTTTTTGGTCCCTAATTCCTTAACTGTTGGAACCATAACCCCCAAAATCAATCCCAACCTTCCTTTTGTGGTATTGAACCTTCTCGTAAAATTTCATAGAGATCCATTTATTTAAACTAAAGTTATTTTCCGGAAACCAAATGTGTCTTCGGACGACGACGACGCAGACGACGACGACGCCGACGACAACATCATAGCATTATACGAGCCCAAAAAATGTTTGCGGCCGTATAAAAAGAGTACTGGTTTGAAATATCCACGTCTTTTACCTTCTGAAATACAACTTTATAAACATAACTGTTACACTGTTACCGGAATTCAATTCCAATGCCTGAAGTCGCATGCGAGACAAAAAACACAAAAAATTCAATCTGAGACTACTATAACAGTTTCAGATACCATTCAACCAGACCAGTAACGATAATCATCAATTGTATTGACCAATACTGGAAATACCAGAGGCAGTATTTACCAAAATAGCTTAGTCAGTAATGAATATGGTAACACCAATTTCTCTCTTCACACAGAGATCAAATTTGTGATGTATGAATGTTCATGTTCAAACATTATGTGTAAAATTAATGTCTCTTTTTTCATGAAGAAATGTATTGAAAAGACATCAGTTTGCACTTGTATAATCCATATAGTATTGAAATATAAAGCCCTCTGGTATCATTGGGCAATTGAGGTCGGAAAAAGACTGTTACAAATTGTTTAAGTCTAATTCCATTAGTTGGATAAGTCAGTAGACTTAAATACAGAAACAAGATAACTAGATGTCATTATAATCAGATATTTTAGTATAAGTATGACATATGACCTTCTTGTTTCAGATTTACCAATGTAGTTGCAAAATGGCCTGGAAATACCAATGACAGCTTCATAATGCAGAATTGCTTTTTAAAAGAAAAATTCGAGAACAAGCAGTTAGATAACTGGCTTTTAGGTGATTCAGGGTATCCCCTTAAACCATGGCTGTTAACTACATTCCTAAATCCATCATCAAATGGAGAAGAAAAATACAACAGATGTCATAAAAGTACCAGGAATATAATTGAGAGGGCCTTTGGACTTCTTAAATCCAGGTTTAGGTATAAAAACTGTTAACATGTATGGGAAATATTTACACAGACGAATTGTAAGGAACTGCAAAAAACAGTATAACAAGTTGTTATTTACTAGTATCTAAATTTCATAAAAAAGAAAAATGGGATAGTTCAAACTCGTCATGTCAAAACAGGAAATGTTTTTGGATTATACTTAAAAGGTGTACAACATTGAGTCAATAATTGACAAATTAATTGGTATATTCTCTTAACAGAAACTGAAGGATATAGGGTATCTATTCATCGCACATAATCAGTATATGCACAGTAAAACACATAGAAAGCAAAGGAACAGCGCTTTTATTCCTGTTCTTCATCACAAAGTCACTGTGAGGCATTCAACACGGAGCAAAAGAAAAACTCAAGTCGCTGCAAGTTTAAGACGGCCCCTAGCATTGATTCGAGCTTAATTCTAAGAACCATTATGTTTTTCATGTTGCGAAATATAAAAGCACTGGGATGGGTAAGAACCACATATATATGCTTATACCATTGAAAGAATATGTACAATCAAGTGAAAACAATATCAATGAAACCATTTCACTATTTAAATATTGCATCAATGCATTTCTTTTAGTTTGATTGTCAAGTACATTAATCAATTATAAAAACATGTAATAAACAGAATGAATTTACAGTAGCTATAATAACTTATTAATTTGCAATATATTAAGCAAAACATCTGATGTGAAAGTTGTGTTGCTTAAAAAAAATGTACACTAAATTTAATTATAAAAACAGAAAACGTGTTTAAAATTAAAGCTGTTGTGACTAACATGTTACATAAAATACTGCTTCATTTGAAAGTGACTATCATATATTTTTACATATACAATTTACATTCAATTTTTAAGTAAATGATTAATTTATTCCCTTACAGGTGCTTACACGAAACCACTGGATGCCTACATTTCAATCCAACAAAATGTACCAACATTGTTGTAGCATGCTTCATACTTCACAACATTTGCATAGACAAGTCTATTCCACAGTTGGATGAACTACTAGTAGATGACAATGATGAGAATGACTATGAGCAGCCAGATGTTTTCAATGTTTTCAATGATGGTATAAACACACGTGCCTCACTTGTAAGACAAAGGTTCAAGTAAACATGATAAACATAGTGCAAAACCACAATCTTTTTTAATTGTTAGTTTAAGGATGTGCCGACCCAATTTATCAACATTCCAGGCAAAAACACTAAAATTGAAACTTCACACTTTTTTTTATTCCCTACTACTCTCTGCCAAATTATTAACCACTGAAATTAAAATATAAAATTTTCTGCATAGTAGCATTTACCTGAAGTTATGTGCATTATTGTATCATATTCTAACAGAAACAGAAATGATAACACATTATCCAGTGTGTTAAAATAAATCTCAAAAAAATCTGTTGCAGTTGTATTTGAAAAAAAAATAAGACAATCAAACAGAACCAAGTTAATAACCCTTAAAATAATTATTTTTCTTGCAAGTGAAAATGAATGGATTGAATATTTTTCACAGAGCAACATTATCTTAATACTTTTCATATAAAATTAATAGACAAAAGTTTTATATCAAGCCAGCAATTAAAAATTAATTGTACTTTAAAATTATTTGGATAAGGGCACAATGGAAGCATATTTTGAAGAAGAAATTATTTTATCTTGTTGACTTTTTCCCAAGTGTGGGCTATTAAATGAAAGAGGTATCCATTAGATGTAGCCTAAGTAAATACATATTTTTATATTTCATATTCAAATCACATAGAAGTTTTTAGTGACAATTCTTATAATGAAATCATACATAAATACATCAACAAATAATTTAAGTTTCCCATACTAAGCCCCAATTAATATATATCCATTAAAGACTATCTCATATCCCATTAAATTTATCTTGACATGACATCCAGAAAATATATGATTTAGGGGTAGGGATGTCAATCACTTTTACGATATATGAATTTTGTCATATTTTCATTTAGACATGGGTTGAAAATGACCACCAGGTACTTCACTGATATAAATATATCTTATATTGGTATGATAAATAGGAAAATGTTTGGTTTAGGGATGTCTATTTCAATAGTTTAAAAACTTGTTTATGTTTTGTCAATAGTTTAAAATACATATAAATATTTTAAAATGCTTGTGATTATGAAGAGATTGGCACCTTATGATTTATCATCTTATTAGCCTATGCATCTTGGCATGTCAAACACAAAAATATATGACGTTGAGGGAAGGGGGTGGGTCTTAAACATTTTCTAAATATTTGAATATCTACATATAGGAGGGTAGGGAAAACTTTGACCTAACTAAACCACAGATAACTTTTCTGCTATTAGTTCCAGAAATTTCAGTTTCTTTTTTTCCAACTTATTTCTTTCTTCCATCAATTCTATTTTTCTTTTTTTCAATTTTAATTTTTTCCTCTAACATTAAAAGTATGCTGGTGGAATCATCAAAACATTCCACTGTCTTTCCTAAAAAAGAGGGGATAACATTTAATGAATTAATGATTTAAATATATTCTACTTCTTCGATTTTCTTCCATTGTAACTTATCATTACATTTTGTATGTAACAAATTAATGAACATCTCAACTAATTGTACTAAGCTGATTATGTATAGGCCAGCAAAGTAATTACTTTTAATAAATGTCATGGAATAACTGTTGTAGAAATTGTATGTATTAACATTTTAATGTGTTTTGTTCTATGTAGATGATCAAATGCTTAAATTTTTCACAATTATTTCTTCTTGTTTTTCATTATATTGTGATCCAAAACAACATTGAGTACTCTCAGATCTGTACTTAGTGTCTTTTTTGTTGTAAGGGATTAGGGATAGAAATATACCCAGCCAGGTCTACGTATTTGTTTCATGTTTTTCTTTGTATCGATCTGGTGAGTTAAGCCTTTTTTCAAACGATTTTTTTAGTTTGTTCACCACTGTCTCAGGTAAGAGAGATGAGGGCTTAAAAACATTTTTAACCCCACCACATTATTTATGTGCCTATCCAAAGTCAGGAGCCTGTAGTTAGCTGTTTGTTGTTGGTTCACGTCTGTCATATTTGTTTTTCATAAATTGTTTTGTTATAAATAAGGGCATGTTTTCTGAATTGAATTGTTTCATATTTTTCATGTATGGGCCTTTTATAATTTAATTTTGGATGTAACGCATCTTCTGATTGGCTGACAGTGTTTTGTTTATCAGCTCATAGACATAAATTTGTCATGTGACATTGGTGTCATCAACGTTTTTTCATGATTTAATAAAGATTAAAATGGAATTTAGAAATAAATTATAAGGAATGACTGTAACATTTTTTTCTGTCTATTCGAAATAACATCAAAAATGCTACACTGGTTATTCAATGTGCACCACATTTTTGATGTTATTTCTTCATAGACAGAAAAAAATATAACAGTCATTCCTTAAATAGACGAATATACGATACAGGTTTTTCTCATTGTTGAAGGCCGTAAGGTTGCCTACAATTGCTTACATCCACTTTATTCAAACTTTGGTGGATAGCTGTCTCATTCGCAATCTCCTTATTTTTATAGTCAATATGTAAATATAATTCCTGTTTCTGCATTGCTTTTAAAACTTAACTATTTATTTAATATTTCCTAAAAAATATTTAAAAAAAAAAAGTAAGATTTCACTTAAAAAGATGCCATTAACATTCTGAATTTAGAATAAAGCTCAAATACGGCTGACTATATACTAGGCATACCATTCCTATTCTTTGATGGTGGTTATGTTCGTTCTTTGGGTCTGCTGACATTTCCACTTTGAGTAACTTCATTTTCATTAACTGAGAATTAAAAATAAAAACCAATGAAACTATTTTAAAAGTTCCATACTATATCATTTTCATAAGCTACTTAATTGCAAACATGTATAAGTGCAGATGTAATGTTACATCATGACTAGTTTGTAGATTATATGTATTAATTGAATATTTCCTATGCCTCTAAGGACACTAAAAAGATGGGTTTTTTTTTACATATATTCCTCAACAATAACAAAATATTCTGCACCCAAACTAAAAAAAAAATTCTGAATTTGTTTTCAAAACTTTAAAAAAGAGAGACCACTCTTATAAATTTAAAAGAAATGTAGACAGCCTTTATGCCACAGATACATTTTGTACTTTAAAATTTAATGAAGTGCTCAAGATGTTTTTTTTTATAAGTATGAAAGTATATATGCATGTATGAATTTGTTTTTTTAGGTATGAAAGTATATATGCATGTATGAATTACTTATGATTTCCTTTCCTGTTGACATGTCTATCAAAATATTAACTGTGTCACCACTTCCAATTAGGTCTCTATTTTCATCTATTAAAATAATAAAATAAACTACTATAATATAAGTTCATAATTCGAGCTATTTTCCTAATGCATGTAGTTTAAAGGTTTGGTTGGATTGCTTTCTTTGTTTTTATAAATGTTTGCTCAAGCATTGTAAATAAGATTGACATATGCAATCAATATATATAGATAGGCAGGGCTTCAGCTTGTACAATGTTATTGGATGCTTGAGCAAACATTTATACAAACAAAGCAAGCAAGCCAACCAAACCTTTAAACTACATGCATTAGGAAAATAGCTCTAAGATATACAATATGTTGAAACTCTAATAGCAGAATGAGAGCTCTAGTCTAGGGATGATACAGGAGCAGAGATTTAACATCCGCCATTCATCACATATTTATACTATCAAATTCATATCTGGAAATAGGGTGATTCGTTAATTCAATTTTGCTGGTTTCCGTTCATGTTTTTTTTAAATATTTAAACATTTCAGTGACTACTCAGTAATTCATGTCTGATCTTCTTTAACTTTTACATAGACTTATTTTTCTAGCAAGGATGTGACTATACCGTAAGATTTTTTTTAAATGAAAGTGTTTTTTTTTTTTTTGTTTCAACACTGTTTTTCATATGGTTTTTTAAACAACAAGATAGTTTTTGATAAAGCATTGTAAATTGTACAGGACCTAGTAGACCCAAAATGGAATTTAAGCCTGATATGTAATCTTCTATTCAGTAGTGTAATTGTATATGTTCATGTTCATACTTACTCCGAGAAACAGGTAACTGTATTGTTTGTAAGCTAGACAATTCTGGCATCTGTACAGAGGACACTAATGCTATCAATGTAAAACAAAAAGATGTGCTTATCAGAATTAAGAAAATAAACTTATGTATATATTGAACATGAAGGTATTCGTTATGAAAACGAGTTGTATTACTTGTTACATAAATGCATACTGTAATATAATGTCATTGTATAAATAGTTTAAAATATCCTTTTTTGATGAGTGCTACAAAAATCAGAAGTCAGTAAAGTTAAATAGTTCAAGTTATCTTTCATACCTTCAATATAAATTTTCACATTGTATTGTTGGGTTTCTGTCTCATTTATTAACACCCTTTTTCAATATTCTCACTACACAACATATATAAACTATATAAAGAATTAATAGTGCTATTGAAGCTGAACATAACATTGTGTATTTGACTAACTTTGTGTATGAATATGTAGAGCTAAAATATGTTTTCTGACTAAGATGGCACTATTGCAATTTACAACTCACCAAAAATTGTTAACCTAGGTATGACATGTTTAACTTACCACTGTCAGTGTCAATACCACCAGTAATTCCATAGCAGGCAACTCTGGGAATAATTGAAATAACCTGTAAATAAATGTATATATATATTTATTTATCTAATTGCTATTGTACAATCTTTTATTATTATATAATTCAATTGGTACACACTTTATATTTGTACTTCATGATGTTTAATAATTGATTCATAACAATTATATGAGATGCAACTTGTTCAAATTGATTTGAAAGTTAGCCAGAAATGTTCTTCTGTAATGCGTCTTCTTTCTAATATATACTATAATATTAAATCTATTATAAACATGGTGAATTCTTCAGTTTTACTTTTTAATAGCTGATACGAAATGTCATATATATTTCTAAAGTCTTAGAATCTATCGCATATAATTCTCATGAGCATTAATATATACACAAATAATATACTAGTACATGATATATCTAAGGATTAAAACTACTATTTGTGATTTTTGCTAATTGAAATTTTCAATGTTAATAAAATTCTGTTATGTTCTTTTATATTGATAACAATATATTTCAAACTACATCAGTAATAAGACAACAAAATAATTCAATCAATTAACCTTGGACTCAAGTGGTTGTAAAGCAGGTGGTGCTGGTCCACCACCTGTCAGATTCAGTAGCTTGAATCTCTCAGCCTTCTTTTTCTTTGATTTCAGTTGCAAATCCTTCCATTTATGCTTAACCTCTTGTGTTGTTCTTACAACGGAACTAATTGAATTGACTCTATTTAGGTGAGAGAAAACAACGAGCTGTAACATCCATATAGTTGATGAATATGTATTTGCTTTCAACACATATTTCATTATTAAAGAGTAACATATAGATTTACACCAAGATGTTGTCAAATGAAATTGGATATCCTGCATTTATCATGCGTTTCATTTATATATTGTCAAATTGCTGAAACAACCCCTCCTAAATTATTGAAAACTATCAACCTGTATTGATAATAATATCTTGGTGTAAATGAGTGACATCCATTTGGGCTAATGCCCTCAAGGTGTATCTAAAACATATATCATGATCATGATCATGTACATAAACAAACATATACCATATTGTATAAATTGATTTTACACTACCTACTTCAAAGATATAAATATTGTAAATGTCCAATGCAATATACATATATATATATTTATTTATCAACAAACCAAATTACATTGGTATAGATATAGTCATGATAGTAATTTAGTATACAAGCAATTTAGAAAGGAGTACAACAGTTATAACGTCACAGTACCCAAATTGCACCGAGTACCCTAATTAGCAAAAGAAGACGTTCACAGTATACATCAACAGATGAAGTATCACTGAAAAAGGTAAAACGTATGGAAACGTCGCCATGCGACGTCCACAAAAAGGTCATCTTAAAACAATGGGCAAATAAGATATGTTACAAGCCTCCAATTCTTAAAAAATGAATAGTAAGCATAGATTAATGTCAACTTGTTTTAAATATTTAAAGAAATAAAACAAAATTATTCGTAATTTGATTTTTTAGGATGTGAATATAAGCATGGATGCAATTTGGGTACTCCTCATTATACAGTCTTACAGAATCATGGATCGTTTGGAGGTCTGTTCAAACCCATTTTTTTATGATCCAGTATAGATTCAAAATTAAATTGGTGAAACCATATGATAAATAATGATACATCTACAAAATAAACACAGAATGGGAACTTTTGTCTGGATCATAAATGAACGCAGGTGAAAAAACTGTCAAAATAGGTGCAACTTGGGTACCCCCACGTTAGATGTGTGCATAATCTTCCGGAGCACCTGAGATCACCCCGGTTTTTGTTGGGGTTAGTGTTGCTCATTCTTTTGTTTTCTATGTTGGGTTTTATTTGAGACTATTATAGACTAGTGTACTGTTGTTTGTCTGTTTGTCTTTTTAAGACTTTTTCTTTTCTAGTCATTGCGTTGCTGTTGGCAGTTTATTTTTTCGACTTATGAGTTTGAATGACCGTTTGGTATCCCTCGCCTCTCTTTTTTACGGGACACATCAACCATTATCTGAATAAAGCTTACACAACTAATGTGACCCTAAGTGTCAAGGTAGTGAAAATCAATGAAATTGTGTTTTGAAAGTGTAAACCACAGCATGAACAGGAAGCTAGTGTGCATATTTAAAAGACATATCAAAAGCGGCTCCTACCCGTTTCCGAGATTTTAGGGATTTAATCGGGACAGACAAAGAGTTATACACAAACATTGACATATTATCTAGATATGTCTCGGGCACAGGCGCTTCACTGATTTTGTTTTACCAATATACAGTTCGCATTCTTCTGATAAATTATACAAAAAAAAATAGATTTTTTTTACTCATTTGTTTGTTTTGTTCCTTCAGTTTGTGTCTATTTAAAATATCTTGGTGTAAACATACTTCTGAACAATATTTGCCCAAATTGCTTTCTTTTTAAGAAGGTCTAAATTGGGAGAGAGTGCTCCAAAAAGAAGAGAATAGATCTCTTGCACTCCCTCCACAATGATATCTACCGCCTCACTCGAAAAGTGAGGTTTTCTCGGACTTTTTTTTTGTATTTCCATCGTGTAGTTTTGACAGCCGGTTTATTTTCGTCTGCTAAATTCTATGTTACATACCTCTAATGGAAAAGAGTGCTGTCTTCTGGGATTCCGGTGCTGTAAATAAATACCGATTGTCTAGCGATCAAAAATTTTAACGATGCTTCTACGTATGCTTTATGAAACATACGTAAACGTAATCGTTATTTAGTCGTTAGTTACACGCTAAAATCTAAGTTTGTCGTTATGAGCGATTGTTTTATTAAAGGCAGCTGGTCATGGGCAATAAATTTGTGCCTGTATAGTACGTCAAGCTGTCAATCTAGCTGAGTCTACATTTGTGAATAAAAACAAAAATTAATAATGACTATATCAAAGATATGTACATTGTAGCATCCCCTCTGAAATATCACAAAAAAAAAAAAGACAATAAAGAAGAAACAAAAATAATTTGTGTTTGAGGTCCTCAATTAACATAGAGGAAACTATCAAGATATTAAGCAAACTTTTAAGTTTCGATAGCATCCTTAGTCTCAAGTTCACTGGGACATTTGAGGTACAATCATTCACTGAAATGTGGGTTTTTGAGTGACAGGACATCATTCATACAAGCAATCCATTAATATAAGTATAGACAATTCTTAGTGTATCCTGTACACAGTTTAATGTTCTTTAACGTTTGATGGAAATCTTTGAACTTTAATGGTTTTTATATTGGGGAAAGGTAAATGATACCTTAATGCTCTTCTTTTGTACATACTTTGGCATTCGGTATTAAAAAAAAATAATAATAATTAACTCAGCTCAGTATATTGATCGTTTATTTTTAGAACATGTGGTATAAAAACATGGGTATATAACACTTTTTTTCATTTGTTGCCTCCGAATCGTTTTTCTGTAGTTCCTTTGAACAGGAACGCAAATTCAAAAAATATTGAAAGCCAAGGAAGTATAACTACTTTAACACGTGAAAAGCTTTATGACCTAAGGGAAATAAAAGAATAACAAAATCTAAATGTATAGAAATTATACAAAGATGAAATATTGATTAAACAGGTTAAGCCCTAAACTGTATATCAATCATTTGCATATGCCCAATTACTAAATGTACGTAAATAAATATTTGCAATGAATAAAGCAGACACAAAACTGAATTTGTAATGACAAAAATCAGAAACTATACAAATATCTTAAAGTACGCAGTTTAATATCCGTTGACTAAGAGTACACGGTACTACCATATAAACATAGAAGTTATAACTTCCGACAAAAACAAAATGACACTCATAAGAACGAGGATTAAACAAAATTTATTGTTCAAGCAATATGACATAACAATCCAACAAAGCATGTTTAACTAGTCGGTGTTCAAAGATTATTTCAGTACAAAAGTGAATATATGTACCTCTTGGTAGAGCGAAAAGTAATAATTTTTCATTTAGAATTGACGCACAAGTAATTAGTTACAAAAAAATATTTCTAGTCTTACTGATTGTGCAACCGGCTCCATCTACATAGTGGGTGGCTTTACACAGGCATTTACCCGTTGAACCATCAAGTCTACATTCCGAGTCGGTGACAGCACATTGATCTGAGGCAGATTCCGTAGCGTCGCAAGCCTCATTCAAGGCAGTCTTCTCTGTAATTTATAAATGATATTAAAATTATGAGTCTATACAGTTAAATATATAATAACAAACTTTTGATTAAAAAGTAATTAAATAATTCACACATGTCAAACATGTTTTTTAGAAAATATTTCAAAGAAACACCAACACTTACAAATAAACTAGTGAAATATCCGTTTCCTTGTCTGCCATATACAACAAAGTTGTAAATAATTATGATGTTTTATCAAAAGAACATAAACAATCTGACAATTGGCAAATACAATCAGTATCTTTAATGAGTTTATTTATCCGTACCCCTTATGTATAAATATTGATATAAACTATGATTCACTTACATCAGATGGACGCCAATGATCAATATATATATTTTTTCCCAGTCGCGTTCAAATACTAGGACTTAGATGTCTCATAAATTACACCAGAAAGACAAGCCATCAAGGCTCTATTTGATTCCAAAGTTAGTGAAATTATAAACACAATGTGCAGCATCTAGCCGGCATAAAAAAAAAAAAACATTTATTAGAGATAAACTGCTATTTTCTATTGCAAGAGGTGAAAAGCCTCACAACACTACAGATTTTTTTCTGAAAAGAGATTTATTTAAAAAATGTATAATAATTTGGGGGCACTGTCTCCTTGACGTATACCCCACATCTCTATCGGTATAATGTATCAAAGGTGTTTAATAAGTTTGACTGGTAAATCACGACTTTCATTCTGTATACCGAAAAACGTTATCGTGCAAAACTATGTAACGATGGTCAAGCATTGCAATCGGGACGTGAAAGCAATTAAATACATTTCAACTGCAAAATCTGAAAATATCCGTTGTACAATCAACAGGCGGAAAAAGTATTAAAAAACGGGAAAAAAAGTCATTATGATTTAACTTCCTTCATGATACTGTGCACTAAGGTAAGGAAAAATGCAGTACTTTTAATTTCTACATCCTGTACCAAGTCAAGAATGTGACTGTTGTTTTCCATTCGTTTGATGTGTTTGAGCTTTTGATTTTGCCATTTGATAAGGGACTTTCCGTTTTGAATTTTCCTTGGAGTTCGTAATATTTGTTATTTTACTTTTTAAAGAAAAAAAAAATAAATAAATAAAATCTTTATTTTTTTTTTCTAATCTTTGGTTTTTTTTTTTAGATAGTACAGTAAAATGGAAGTGATGCTTTCCTTTAAAAGGTTAATATTATATTTTTAAATATGCATTTTTTAATTAAAATTGATCGTGAAAGACCAGACAACGCGTCATTTTGATCGTGAAGGCAATGCATGTCCAGACAGGGCTGCATAGATTTTGCTCATCGTTGAAGGCTGTATGATGACATATATATATATGCGTCAATTGTACATCTAAGTCATTTGGTTTATTATGGATAGTTGTCTCATTGGCAATCATACCATATCTTCTTATTGTTTATATTTATCATCAGAAAATCTTATTCCTTTTGCCATTGGTGTACTTTAATTCATTTAACTGTGTGATATATTTATAAGAACATATGTTTCGTCTCATTGGCAATCATACCACATTTTCTTGTTGTTTATATTTATCATCAGAAAATTAATTCCTTTTGCCATTGGTGTACCTTTAATGATTTAATTGTGTGATATCTTTATAAAAATGTACTTTTTTTGTGAGTGATTCAGAACTGACCCATTTTCTAGAAAACGTTTAACACTTAATTAAAAATAATTCGTATTATATTTATATTTAAACACAAATACTACTTAAATGACCATGTACAGAGAGAAAATTAAAACAAACACTTTTATTTTCAGAGTATTGCGCTTTCTGTTCATAACTTAAGAAAAATATTTTTATTTATAGATATAAGAAGATGTGGTATGAGTGCCAATGAGACAACTCTCCATCCAAGTCACAATTTGTAAAAGTAAACCATTATAGGTCAAAGTACGGTCTTCAACACAGAGCCTTGGCTCACACCGAACAGCAAGCTATACATGTATATATAACCACATTTTAAATCCTGTTTTTTCTTCAGAGGCAAATATTACTTGACATCCCAGATAATAAGGGCACCAGGAGCCTAACTTGTCAAAAATAAGCAAATTGTAAGTAGTAGAACACAAGAACAACTGATGATTTGAACGTTTGCCATTCAGGAGTTATCGTCCTTGATAGATTGATAAATAAAACTGTATATTGATTTTGTACGATAACTTTAGAATGCTTATTCCAATCCTTTTCAAAAATTTTATGATTTCTCATGACAAAACTGTAGTCAGGATTTGTGTTTATAAGTTACGTGTATTATTGACCCTATTAATGTTCGAAAACCCTGGTTTCCTGTCATTTTGAAAGCCTCTTATCTGTTTTGCCATGGAGACAGAGCTCTATCAAACTTGTTTTCATTAGATTATTCTTACTTGTAAAATCGGAGTACAAAATGATAGTAAAATATTAGCTTCAAACATTTTAACGAGATTTCTTAATATTGTGTGGTTCTATGAAGATAGCATAGCTTCCAATTATTTTTTCGATTTGTAGTGACATTTCAGATTTGATTATTTGACTTTAACGGTAAATGTTTGGCAATTTTGAACATGTCTCATGAACGCTAATATTTGCAGTTTGGACCTTAACATTAAATTGGACAAAACGTTTGGTTAAAAAAATCTGTACTTTTTCTTTCTTGCTGTTTTTATGATTTTCATACAACATACATTGGACCTTCAAAGTATAGTGGGATGACTCATTATATTAACTGTTTTCCACATAAACCCTTTTTGCAAAATTTTAATACAAACTTTTGTTAAACATTCATTTGACGAATATGTTCTAGTCGATCCAGAGTGGTTATGGATCATCACTTGCCTCTTCCTGACCACTCATGTTTTTGTTAACAGATTTCCGTTTGTAAGTTTTAAAGAATGCTTATATATTGTCGTACAAATAGCCCTTAAATAAAAGTATATTGTTTTTCAAGTTGTCATTCATTAGCTTTTATATAACGATTTATAGACGAATTTTAGTGTTTTCTGTACACAGTCCAAAGTTTGTTAACGTGTTTTTGTGAAAGTGCTGGAAGTTTAATGGGGACAGGCAAATAATGCGCAAATGGTGCAGCTTTTTATATTAAGCATTTAGTATGAAAAACAAAATTGATTTAGTAAATTCATTATATTGATCGTATATGTTTAAAAACATGTGGTCTAAAAATGGAAATAAAACTTTATGAATTTGTTGCGTGCGAAGCGATTATCTGGATTTATTTTCATCATGGAACGCTCATATCACAAACATGGAAAGCCAAGGATATATAACTACCTAAACACGTGAAGAGTTATATGATCTAAAGGGCCTTAAGGAATAACCGAATCTAAAAGCATAGGTATTAAATGAGGTTGTTATATTAATCAAACTTGTTAGCTGTAAACTCTGTATCAATGATTTGCATTTGCCCTGCCCATTTACTAAATGAAAATTTGTAATGCCTAAAAAAGACACAAAACTTAATTTGTAATGACTAAACACAGAAATTATAAAATCTCTTTAAATACGCAGTTTTACTTCCGATTACTAAGATTACACAATACCACCATATAAACATGATAAACGTAAAAGTAATAATTTTCCACAAAATCATGACACTAATAGGAACGCGAGAAAAACAAAGAAATCTTAATCAAGAAATATTACATTAGAATGCAAAAAGTATTTTTAACTAGTCGGTCGTGTTCAAAGATTATTTCAGTCAAACTGTACATATACATATTATATATATATATATATATATATGCACCTCTTTGTAGAGCAAAAATGAAAAGTCTTTTAAAATGGACACAGAAGTAATTAGTTACACACAAAATTTATATGTCTAGTCTTACGGAGTACGCAAGCACTTCCATCTGAATAGTAGGTGGCTTTACATAGACATTTATTATCTGTACTATCACAATCTGTGTTGGTTACACTACATTGATCTGTGGCACTATCCGTGCTGTCGCAAGTTCCATCCAAGCCAACTTCTATAATTTGTAAATAATATTAAAACATATGAGTCAATACCATGTATACAGTTGTTTCTATAATTACGAAGTCCTAATAGAGTAATTACATAATTCAAACACTTTTTTTTTTAAAAATAACCCAAAGGAACACAAACAGTAACAAATTAAAAACCAATTCTAATATGATAACCTATATATATCTTCAACCAGTATAATCACAGTATATCTATTTTTAGCACAAACGCATTAAGACACAAAATTGGATGTTCCGCGTTTAACCTACCTTATTTATACGACCAGGTAGAATCAATCGGCAAAGTAAAACCCACGCTTTACGTAGGCAAAGCTTCAAACACAATACGGTTATCTCAGTTCTAATGCAAAATAAACAAATCAGTCCATTTCAGTTATATTTTCGGATTAAAATTTCATAAAACGAAAATTCCGCGAAATGATGTTATCTCTTTGGCAACTAAACAAGGTGACGTCATATGTATGATATCGGTGTCAAATGTAAACACCGGGCGTTTTCAGGCTCTTTGTACGCCTAACACTGTAATATATTTAGTTAAAAAGAACATTATTAGGTGAAAAATGGAAATTTTGTTAATTTATTATTGAATACATTAATATTTTTATATAATGATAACGGAACAGCCAAAACGGAATCGTGTGAATATGACAATCACATTAGACAAAATTACCCTATATGTCCTATTAAAGTCGTAATAATTCACGATAGCCGTAGATTTGTTTTCATCTAATCATGACTAGCGGGATAAACTTATCATCGAATATAAAACCCAAACCCATGGTTAACTGAAAATAAATCTACGGCTGCCATGAATCATTTCTTAATTATTAAGAGAACAATTGAAGGTCTTTCCACCCAAATTCACTTAATATTACAAAATAGTATGCCTGGTGTCCCAAATAAAATGTTAATGGTACTTTTTCAGAATAAAGGGAGATAATACGACATCGATCTCATTTCTGGTGTCAAATAATAGATAACTTTACGTTGATTAAAAAAATATATGGTTTCTATATATTTTTGCTGGAAATAAGGGAGATAAGTTGTTATTTCCGGTTAACAAAAATGTTTACTTCCGGTATTATCTGATATGTTACTTCACACTGATTCCAAAATATATGGTTTCTAGGTACTTTTAAATGAAACAAGTGGAACAAATCGCTACTTCCGGTTTACATGAGGTCATTTCAAGTTGACCCTTTTTAAGGTCATATGACTTCTTACCTAAAGCAAAAGATCACATGGCTTTATCATGAATCAGTATGAAAAAAGTAAAATCACAAAAATACTGAACTCCAAAAAAATTCAAAAAGGAAAGTCCCGAAATCAAATGGCAAAATCAAAAGCTCAAACACATCAAACGAATGGATAACAACTGTCATATTCCTGACTTGGTACAGGCATTTTCTTATGTAGAAAATGGTGGATTAACCCTGGTTTTAAGGCTAGCTAAACCTCTCACTTGTATGACAGTCGCATCAAATTCCATTATATTGACAACGATGTGCGAACAAAACAAACCGACACAATAGGTAAAATGTCACAAATAGGGGTACAACAGCAACACGAACTATATTGCAAATTCTAGAACGTCAAATTTACATTGGACCTTGACCTAAATTTCAAATTCATGAAGCAAGGACCTCAAATCAAAAGTATCTTCTACATATGGTTAATGAATTATATCACAATTCAGATAATCTTAAACGTTGACAATTGTGAACAGCCTCACTACAGTAAGATCTTGCAAAGTGGTCGATTAAAATAATTTTTATTATGTTTGGGTTGCTGTTTCCTCAGCCCATACCCAACATCTTCATTTGTATAATCTATCAAAGGTCTTTAATAAGTCATGACTGGTAAATTCATTCAAATTGAAATTCAGAAGAAAAAAAAAGCAAATTTCCACGTTTTTTTCAACAGCCGGTCACTTGATTACAATAATTTTCGCGAGTTATTTCTAGTACAACGAAAACCTGTACATATTACACCTATAGTTCATTAACTACTCGACGAGTATGCAATATTATTGCAAAAAAAATTCGCAGAAAGTTTTTGTTATTTGTAACAAATTCACAGACGTTCTACTGGATCTTATTTTGCAGCAACATCATATATTAATTTGAGTATAAACTCATTTATCCTTATCTAGCGAGAGTTCCGAAAAGTAAAAATTGCTCTGTAATCTTTAAGTTTGTTTTCGATCTATGAGTTTGACTGTCCCTCTGGTATCTTTCGTCCCTCTTTAATAAGCTTTCCATTATGTACACAAATGTATCTATAGCGATAGCACATGTAAGCCGAATAATCAGTTTGTGAAGTGCGAAAGTCTATCAATTCCGTACACGGATACAGTGACAATAATGGCAACAGAAAAAATTCCATCATTACACATTTATTTTCTAACATCAAGAAGGAACATTTGTATTTCTTTTAAATTTTGCATAAACAAAATCTAACAAAACAAATGTGTAATTCATAAAGCATCAAAAAGAAATTAAGTTGAGTTAAAGAAACGACTGAAAATAAAATATAATAATATTTAGATTCTTCTTTGGATTGACCATTTGAAGTTGTTTGAATTTGTCATAATGGAACACAATAGAACACAAGGCAATCTTTTATGGACAATAGGAAATTGTGCAATTCAACCGAGTGAGCATTGGAATCTTGTCCAATCTTGCGTCGGTCAGGGTCCCAAACTAAAAGACGAGTGGGAAAATACAACTTGTGCTGATTTGATTTAGAAAATTACATATTTATGGAATTATAATGTAATGGATGAATATTCTGAATACATTAGCCGAATAAACAAAAAACATCAATAAAAACGTTAGTTAAACTTATCATTGTTGATTTGTATGATATGAAATTTACATACCAGATTGGGCATTTTTCTAACAAAATTATACACAAATTTAGAAAATTCCTTAATTATTTTATATCCATGAATAAATGTAGATGTGGTAAATACGTCAATAAGACAGTCATCAAATCAAACACAAAATTCAAAGATCATACGTTTAGTGTTGTTCATTGGGGAAAAGGGGAGAGTAATCCTCACTTTGTTTTTCGGTTTCACGTGTTTTCTTTTATTTCACGTAATGCCTTAAACTTTTGACAGATTGAAAGAATTTAGTCTTTGGATCTTGCTTTTGGAAAATAAGAAAATAGAGCATCATATAATAAATATCGTTATTGTAATCTCGTATGGATAAGAAAAACATAATTAAATAAGTGAAAATAGATTAAAATATTAGATAATATTTACTAAATAAGATTAAAAAACACGAAAAATATTTAGAAATAACAGGGGTCCATTTCCCAAGCACCTGTGGTTTTTGAATAACAAAGACACTTAGATAAAAATAAAACTGTAAGACAGACATTATTTATAGGTTGGCTATGTTTTAGGGACCAATTCCATCAAAGACTGGCGCTTTTAGCTGTTTGTTTCCAGAGTCATTTTATTGTCATCTTCAGGTTTGACGTAAACATATTCATGAAACTATTCTAGTAAAACCCTCTGACGGCAATATTTTTGACACCGCTTTCACAACTTCATTCATGGTCAGATTTTTGTTTTCTTTCATTTAAGAATAAGAAAATTATATTTACTCTATTACAAAATACTCCCTATTGCATAAATTATCAGCATGAATGTAAATTGAGTTATTATATCTCCATGTTTAATTTTTAAGGCAAAAGCTTTATTGTAAACAGGTTGAAAAACAATCGCTATTATTACCCAAACCAGGGAAGAATGAGGTTGTATCGTTAAATATTTGTAGAAAGTATTATCAATAGATTTATTCTTAAAATTTAGAATGGAAATAGGGAATGTGTCAAAAAGACAACAACTCGATAAAAGAGCAGAAAACAGACCAAGGCCACCAATGGATCTTCAACACAGCAAGAAAATCCCGCACCCGTAGGCGGGCTTTAGCTGGCCCTTAAAAAATGTGTACTAATTCAGGGAAAATGGACGTCACACTAAACTCCGAAACATATAAATGAACCAAAATTCAAAAACATACAAGACTAACAAAGGCCAGAGGCTTCTGACGGGACAGGCGAAAAAAATGCGGCGGGGTTAACCATGTTTTGTGAGATCTCAAACCTCCCCCTATACCTCTAGCCAATGTAGAATAAACAAACACACAGCAATACGCACAGTAAAACTCAGTTTAAAAGAAGTCCGAGTCCGTTGTCAGAATAAGTAACAGAAGAAACTAAGAAAAATGATAATGATACATAAATTAACAAAGGACTACTAGCAGTTACTGACATGCCAGCTCATGACCTCAATTAAACTGATTGAAAGATTATGTCTTCATCATATGAAAATCAAGCACAATACGCCCGTTAAGTCTGTTTAAAGGTTTGGTTAGCTTTTGAGGTGAGTGACGACATTTTTTTGCATTTTATAGAATATCACCATAAAAGATTGGAAGTGAAATACCTATGTTCATTACTGAATTAAAAAAGAATCTAAGGATTTTTTGTCAGCTTTTTCTCGTTATATCCATTTTGTGCAGTAAGTATGGAGTGAGTCGTGGATGATGTTACGACATTCATTCAAATTAATAACTGACGGCGGACGATATTTATGTCCTTTACCGAGGGATGATTTCAACTCTCGATCATGGACGAAGTTAAGGTCTCCTGTTATAACATGGGAACTGGGGCCATAATGTACTCGGAATAACTGCAATTTCATGACGTAGGTGTATTGTCACTGATATTAACATCTTTACACACTTCGCTATAATTAAACATATTTCCGTGTAGATTTTTTGTAAACATAACAAATAAGAGGGAGCTCAGTATTATCAAAATAGCCAGAAATTTGTACTTTAAAGGAATGATCATTTAAAATACCGGCAATATTTACAAAATCAAATTCTTTATTGGCATATTTGATGTTTTTGTTTTTTTTATCTTCAGGGCGACCAATGTTGGAAAACAGTTTAGACTACAATATGCAAGTATAATTTGGACGATTTCATACTTAGGACTGCAATATGGAATTGTGTTGCAATCCTTTAAAATTTGATGTAATTTATTAACAGGTAAAGAACAGAGCATGGTTAACAGATAATGTCTGCAGTTGTTTTTTGAAATAGTAGATAGGTCCGAAATATTTGTATTGTTGGTACGAAATGTTGTCTGATTGCGATTTATTCTACGCCATTGAGAACGGTTTTTACGAACATTTTTAGAAACTATATCCAAAATGTTAACAGAATCAGTTCTTGATATTTACAAAATCAAATTTTTTATTGACATATTTGATGTTAATCAAATGTTGGTTTTTTTTTTATCTTCAGGGCGAGCAGTGTTGGAAAACAGTTTAGATTAACAATATGCAAGTATAATTTGGACGATTTCATACTTAGGACTGCAATATAGAATTGTGTTGCAATCCTTTAAAATTTGATTTAATTTATTAACAGGTAACGAACAGAGCATGGTTAACAGATAATGTCTGCCGTTGTTTTTTGAAATAGTAATTAGGTCCGAAATATTTGTATTGTTGGTACGAAATGTTCTCTGATTGCGATTTATTCTACGCCAATGAGAACGGTTTTTACGAACAGTTTTAGAAAATATATCCAAAATGTTAACAGAATCGGTTCTTGATATATTACCAGTTCCCATGATATTATTATTAAGACCGAGAGGAAAGACTGTCTGTAATTTTCCAATCCAATTTAATTCAATTATTTTCCGTGATCGTACAAATTTTGAATGTAATTCCCATGGCTGCTCATTTACTACTTCTAATGGTTGCTTCTTAATGTGTTGATAAATGATATTTTCAAATTTATGGGGTCTTCTTAAACGAACAAGAGGCTGTCAAGAGCCTGAATCGCTCACCTGAATTTTTTTGCTTAATTCATTCATCAATCATGATTTATATTTTTGCTTTTTAATGTATATCGGTGTTTGCTAAAAAATGCCACTTAAAAATTCTTTGTTTTTGTCATATTTGCTTCAAAATAGAAAAAAATAAATGAATTGTCTGCAATCTCACTGCATATTATTTATTCTGTAAATTTTGTCCTTGGTGCTTAAGAGATGAAATATAAAAACTGCATTTTACTACTATGTTCTTTCTTGGCAATAGCAGCCATGTTTTACAATGCATTATATTTTAGATGTACTTTCTAAGCTAAATGCTGAATAGAAATTCCAGGTATGATTTCAAACAAGAGTGGACATGGATAGTATCTAGCATTCTGAGATGATTGCATAGAAATGTGAGTCAATTCACTCAAGGATCCCACATCTCATAATTAGTTCAATTATCTCTCTTGAAATATTTCAGACGAGGATTTTTATACTTCCGCTTTAAAAAAGTGGGGGTATACTGTTTTACCTCTGTCTGTCCGTCCGTCCGTCCGTCCGTCCGTCCTTCCGTTCATCTGTCAGTCCGTCCAACCGTCCCATGAATATTTTTCGTCGCATCTTTCTCAGGAACTACATCATAAGGATTTCTAAAATTTGGTTTCAGGGTTTATATAAGTCAGCTATACCGTGTGATGCGTTTTCAGATTCATCACTCTTTCCAAATGCATATTTGGGCGGGGTTATCATCAGTGAGCAGTAGCTCGCAGTTTCATTTGTTATTTATGCACATTAGCAGGTTGTTTACTGTATGTGGAGTTTCATCAATATCAATTAAGCTGTTAAGGATTTGTGCTTCTGAGAACTGTTGCAACATGTTGTAATAAACTAAGTGCATGCAAGTTCAAATGTCTCCCTTGAAATATTTTGGACCAGGATTATTCTCCTTTATGGACATGTACATACTCAGGTTTTGTACTGCAACTGTATTAAGTTTCATCTGTATCTGTCTACATATTAAGGAGGAGTTTCACATACAAGAAATATGGACAGACGGACAGACAGGGTGATTCCTATATATAATTCCTAAAAATATGTTTGTTGAGGCATAAAATTGTAAAAAAAAAACTTTCAAGGGCAATAATCCAAACTGTAATTTCTCCCAAAAAACTATTTCGTACAATAACCCAACAACGGGTTGGCAAATTGGTCTGAACATTTTGTTGCAGATAGATCTTAATCTATTCAATACTTCCGTCACTTTTGCTATACCTGCTTTAGTTTGTGCGATATCAGCCAAAAAACTGCATTTGTCCCCTATATTCTGTTTTTAGCAATGGTGGCCATGTTTGTTAAACAAAACTTTGGATACACGTAATAAACAAGATACCCTGAGGAACATTCGGTTAAAGTTTGCAAGTATTTGGCCAAGTAGTTTCAGAGGAGAAGATTTTTGAAAAAGTAATAGACGTACAAAAACATGTAAAAAATTGTGTTTCAAGTGCAATAACTCCTTAAGGAGTCAATTGATAATTTGGCCATGCTGACTTATTTGTAGATCTTACTTAGCTGAACATTTTTCTCATTTACACGTTCTTTCTATCTACTATAACATGTATAATTTTAAAGATAATAACCAAAAACTGTAAAATTTCCTAAAAATAAACTACTTCTGACAGTACCTCAACAATTGGTTCTCCAATTAGCCTGAAAATTTCATAGCAGATAGATCTTGACATATTCATCACTTTAACTCCTTTCACGTTTGCTCTAACTGCTTTAGTTTTTGATATATTACCCAAAAACTGCATTTGACCCCTATGTTCTAATTTTAGCAACAGTTTGTTGATAAATCAAAACTTCAGATACAATTTATAAACTAGATACCCTAAGGAACACTCAGTTAAAATTTGAAGGTATTTTGCCCAGTAGTTTCAGAGGAGAAGATTCTTGAAATAGTTTACGACGACGACAGACGACGACAGACGACGGACGACGACGGACAAACTAAGGTCACGTGGACCTTTGGGCCAGGTGAGCTAAAAAGTTGTTCTAGCGTGCGTTTAGATAAACAGCGTCCGGGCTCACCTACGTACTGAATACCGCATCCCGGTTTGTTTTATGTGAGTAAATAGATAATACTGTTAGTTTTGCAATTTATATCAATGTCAAAACTTAAGGAAAATGTGCGACCATTAACGCTGACCTTACCGTATTGTTGGTGGAAGACGGGGACATTTTTTCAAAGTTAAGCACTGAAATTCTATCAAAACTTTTAAAATTTGACATGGATGTAGCATGATAAATCACGTTAAGCTTGATCTTAAACTGAACTAGTCCTTACTTTGAATATGACGCCACAAATGCCAACCTCACGCCTACTATTGCTGTCAATTATATAGAACAGTTGTTGTATTCAAACTAATTGTATGTCGTTGTTGTCATTTGGACGAAATTTAAAATACAGTGCAAAATCTGCGTCCGTACATCAAAATAATTGTATTTATTTTTATTTACCATGCTACGCAAAAAGTTGGTTCCATGGAGTATTTTTTAGAAAATCATATAGACAAAAATATTTGCCTCCATGCATAGAACTTGACACGTATCACAAAATTTATTTGCATAAAAGTTGTTTATTTATTCATTCTGTCCGAATGGTGCTTTCAAATAGTCTTACGTGCAGCACAGGTTCCGGCTTTATTTTCAAAATAATTGGCTAGGCATAAACATTTAAATGCACCATCAGTTCGGCATTCTGCAAGAGAGTCTGCACAGTAGCTAGCCGGATCTCCACTTGTACATCCTGAATTTAACACAATTTCTACAACAAAAATGTATTATTTTAAGTTAAATTTCTTAGCCAATTCACTTTTAAAATGTGTATGAAGTTGTAAAGACAACAATTATTCGACTACAGACACATTTCTTGCGCCGGTCAAACGAGTAATATGTTTGGGTGAAACATGTTTGCGATCCTTACCGTTAACATATTTTAACAGAAATTACGGGAGTTATCTATGTTGTGTTTAGTGTACTGTTGTTTATCTGTTCGGCCTTTTTCTTTTTTAGCTATGGCGTTGTCAGTTTATTTTCGCATTATGAATTTGGTATCTTTCGCTTCTCTTTTATCGTTGTTAGTTGATTGGAAAATGATAGTGCATTTCGATTTCGTGCGATAACTTTAGAATGTTTAATCCAATCCTTTCTAACTGTTTTATGATTTTTCATAACACAACTGAAGTCAGAATTTGAGTGACAAATTTTGAGTTACAGGTATTATTGCATTAATAGGGACACCAATAAATGTTGGAATTAGAGTTGATAGCCTTCTGTTATCTGTTTTGCCGCTAAGGGCTTTTATTAAAATTCTAAGTATAAATATACATATATATATATATAATACTTGTCAAGGTATGTTTTTGACTTCGATACCGAAAAAATCATTTTAAAACATATTCATGGAATGACAAAACTGGTAAATTAATTAATTAAGTAATTTTCCAAAAATAAAAAATACTTTGATACATACACAGAATTAAATGATTTCTCCGAAGTAAGTACACAATTTAGCTTAAAAAATCTTTACAACATTTTTGAACATTGTGTGGTTCTATAAAAACAGCATAGCTGTCAATTGCGACGGTTTGACAACTTGCAGTGACATATGCGATTTGATTATTTAAATGTAACGGTGCATGTTTGGCAATTGTGGACATGTCTCATGAACGCTCAAATTTGCTTTTGGACCTTCACGTAATATGACAAACCGTTTGGCACCCTTTCCTTCTGGCTGTTTTTATAAATTTCACACAACAGATTTCAGACATTCAAGGTATACTGGGGTGACTCATTATATATCGAGTTTTCTATATAAACTCCTTTTGCAAAATTTTAATACAAATTTTTGTTTAACATTCACACTTTTCATTGTGATTTTGACAGAGTGTTTATTGATCATCATAAATTTGACACTCATTTGCATCTTCCTGACCACTCCGGTTTTATTTAACAGATTTCTTTTATTTAAGTTTCACAAAATTCTTATGTACATAGTCTTACAAACATGCCTTTAATATAAGAATATCTTTTATGTTGTCAGTCGAGAATTATGGAGATCTAATATATCGATTTATAAACCAATCTAAATATGACACACACACAGTTCAGAAGTCGTTAAGTTGTTTTTGAGGGAGTGTTTGAACTTTGATGGTTTATTTTATGGGGAAAAGCAAATAATACGCAAATCTCGCAGCTTTTTTTTTTATATATTTTGGCATTTAGTATGAAAAACAAGCTGGATTTCTTAAATTCATTATAATGATCGCAAACTTTTCAAACCATGTCGTCGAAAAAACGAAAATAACACTTTATGAATTCGTAGCGTCCGCCGAGTTTATCTAGATTTCTCTTCTTCAGGAAGGCTCATACCCAAAATATCGAAGGCTATGATGTATAACTACCTAACCACGGGAAGAGCTATATGACCAAAAGGGGCACAAAAGAATATAGATTGTTAAACGTATAGATATGAAACATGGTTGATATATTGATCAAATAGGGTTCTTATTAGGTCTTCAATCATTTGCATGTTTAATTACAAAATTTGGTGTAATTAAAATGTAAAATGACTAATACATATATTCTTTTTATAAATCCTTCGTGAAGGCAGTTTAATTTCCATTTACTAATAAGAAACGGTACTACCTGTAATAACTGTCTATCGGAAAAAAATGCCATTATAGAAACGCGGCTAAAAATAAAAATAATAATTCAAGAAGTATGGCATTAAAATCCAATCAGCATTTTAACTAAAGTCTGAATTCAGAGATCTTAAGAAAATATATGATTAGTCTCTTAAAATTGACACACAAGTAATTAGTAACAAAACACATGTTAATGTTTCTAGTCTTACTGAGTACGCAAGCGCCTCCACTTAAATAGTGTGTGGCGGCTTTACACAGACATTTTAATCCTGCACCATCATCTCTACATTCTGTGTCAGCTACACAATGATCTGAGGTCGTACAACTATCATCTATGGCAATCCCTGTAATTTGTAAAATAAAATAAAAATATGAATCTATACTGCTATATCTATAATTACAAAATTCTAATAAAATAATTAAATGATTCATAAACGTATGTCTTGGAAAATAAATCAAGGAATAAAACTAGTAATTCATAGCCCATTGCTTTCTATGCTAAATTATGCAATTTAAAGCATTTATAGCTATTTTTTCTTAAGTTCAAATGCAGTCGCAATCATTTCATAATAAACCTAAACCTTATTCTAACTTGTGCTGAAATATTCAACATACCTTAAATTGCATATTAGAGCGCACTGGTTCCCGAATTTGGGAAGTACAAAAAGGGTAGTTCTGAATCTTAGCAACAGGGCAAATATGCCCTTCTATCATAATTTCATATATTTTTTATTATTCAAGAGAAACTTTCAACAAGGATCTACGGTGATCCCAAGTCCTTAAGCTTTCATTTGATACCAATTTGACCCAAATGCTTTACTTTTCGACAAAGTTACAGGTATGCGTAGAACTATTTTGTTTCAAATATGTCCTCCTTGTTTGCATGTTCTTTGTGACCAGACCCGACGTAGTGGTTATATAAAAGGAACACAAACAGTGACAAGTTAAAATCTCGTGGAACATCATATTCCCTGTCCGACATATACAGTTGTATATAATCATAATGGTATATCAAAGAAACAATCTGACTATTGGAAAATAGAATCGGTATTTTTGATGAGTTTATGTATCTGTATCCCTTATGTATAAATAACGTTTACTGAGATTCACTTTCATCAGTCAATGATCAATATAAATATTCAAGTCACGCCCAAATTCGTACTAAGATGTATCATCAAAAAGGAAATTCATTTAGGGCTCCATTTGATTCCAAAATCTAATGAAATGATAACACAATAAGGAGCCTTTGTTTGGCATCAGAAAGATATTTATTGGAGAAAAACTGCTATTTTGTATATTGCCAGTAGTGAACAGCCTCAATACAGTAAGATTTTATTTTTACTTAAAAGAGGTTGATTTTAAAACATGTCGGGGTACTGTCTCTTACTGTAAGTAAACCCAACATGCTTATCGGTATAATCTATCAAAGATAAAATTGAGAATGGAAATATATATATGTTATATCTGCAAATTTTCTTGAGGAAATTTTTGTTCTTCCTTCAGAGGGATTCGAACCCCTGCATCTGAGAGATAGTTGCAATACCACCTGCATTGTGTCCAGCGCCCTAGACCACTTGATTAACTAGGCCGCCTGCAGTGTGTCCATCGCCCTAAACCACTTGAGCAACTAGGCTTTATGAAAATATAGCTTTGTATATATATATATATATATGAACCTCTTGGTAGATCAAAAACGAATAGTATTGATTAGTCTTTTGAAATTGACACAGAAGTAATTAGTTACACATATATGCTTATATTGCTAGTCTTACGGAGTACACAAGCACTTCCATCTGAATAGTAGGTGGATTTACACAGACATTTATTTTCTGTACCATCACATTCCGTGTTGCTAAAACTACATTGATCTGCGGCATCATCTGTGCTGTCGCAAGTTCCACCCAAGATAACTTCTGTAATTTGTAAATAATATTAAAAACCTGTGAGTCTATACAGTTGATTCTACAATTACAAAATCATAATACAGTAATTAAATATTTCAAACAAGTATTATCTTTTTTTTATCAAAGGAACAAAAACAGTGACCAATCAAAAACCAATTCTAATATGACAACCTATATATCGTCAACCAGTATAATCACAGTATATCTACATTTAGCGCAAACGCATTAAGACACAAAATTGGCTTCAAATACAATACGGTTATCTCTAGTCTAATGCAAAATAAAAAAAATCAGTCCATTTCAGTTATTATTTCGGTGTAAAATTTCCTAAAACAAAAAATCCGCAAAATGATGTCATCGTCTTTGGCAACTAAACAAGATGACGTCATATGTATGCTTCCGGCGTCTTGTTCGCCTCATAATACAATTAGATGAAAAGAACATTTTTTTAAATTAAAAATGTGAGTTTTTTGATTTATTATTGAATACTTTAACAGTATTTATATTATCATACGGGTGGGGGAGGGGGTAAAAAGGAACAGCCAAAAACAGTATCGTGTTATTAGGGCTTTCACAGCTGACAAAATTACCGTATTTTCCTATAATATTAGAATCGAAATAATGCATGGCAGCCGTAGATTTGTTTTCATTTAACCATGGGTTGGGCATTTATATTCGTATTTTACTCCTGACTATCGCTCGGGATAAACTTATCGAATATAAATGCCAAACCCATGTTTAAATGAAAACAAATCTATGGCTGCCTTGAATTATTTATCAAGTTCTTTCCACCCAAATTCACTCAAGATAACAAAATAGTATGTCTGGTGTTCAAAGATATCTTATCTCACAATTGGTCCCAAAATACAATGTTTATGGTACTGTTTTCAGAATTAGGGAGATAATAAGCCACTTCCGGTCACATCGAAGTCACTTCCGGTGTCAAATAATAGCTTACTTAACGTTGATTCAAAATATATGTGGTTTCTATATATTTTTGCTTGAAATAAGGGAGATAAGTTGTTATTTCCGGTCAACAAAATTTTTACTTCAAGTATCAACTGATAAGTTAATTCACACTGATTCCAAAAATATATGGTTCTAGATACTTTTACATGAAACCAATGGAACGAATGGCTACTTCCGGTTTACATAAGGTCACTTCCAGTTGACCCTTTTTAAGGTCATATGACTTCCAAACTAAGGCAAAAGATCCCATTTCTGTTTCATGAATCAGTATGAATTTATAGCAAAGGTCAAAATCTAGAACGTCAAATTTACCTTTGATCTTAACCTAATTTTAAAGATCATAAAGCTTTGACCTCTAATCAAAAGACCCCAAGTCTCTTCTACATGAGATAAATGAGTTATATCATAAAAAAGCTAATTTTAACATATTCATGAAAATTATTCTAGAAAAAAGCCTTTGACAGCTATATTTTTGACACCGCTTTCACAACTTAATTCAGGGTCAGATTTTTTGTTCTTTCATGAAAAAAAAAAGAAAATTATATTTACTCTAGTCCCAAATACTCCCTATCGAATAAATTATCAGCATGAATGTAAAATGAGTTATTATATATTTATGTATAATTTTTAAGGCAAAAACGATATTGTGTACAGGTAAAAAACAAAAAGCAAATTTTATAGATATAAGAAGATGTGGTATGAGTGCCAATGAGACAACTCTCCATCCAAGTCAAAATTTATAAATGTAAACCATTATAGGTCAAAGTACGGTCTTCAACACGGAGCCTAGGCTCACACCGAACAGTAAGCTATAAAGGGCCCCAAAATTACTAGTGAAAACCATTCAAACGGGAAAACCAACGGTCTAATCTATATAAAACGAGAAACGAGAAACACTTATGAACCACATCAACAAACGACAACTACTGAACATCAGATTCCTGACTTAGGACAGGTGCAAACAAATGCAGCGGGTTTAAACGTTTTAATGGTACCAACCCTTCACCCTTTTTCTGAAACAATAGTGTAACATCACAACATAGAAAGACACACTATAAAATATCAACTGAAATAGCTTAACTCAATCAAAGGACATAGTAACACCATTGAACATACACTGAACAAATAAATTTGACCTATGATACAATGTAAATTCAAAATTTAACATATTTATGAAAATTATTCTAGAAAAAAACCCTTTGACGGCTATATTTTTGACACCGCTTTCACAACTTAATTCAGGGTCAGATTTTTTGTTCTTTCATGAAAAAAAAAACCTCCAACCAGGGAAGGATGAGGTTGTATCGTTAAAGATTTGTAGACAAAATTGTCAATAAAGTTATTTTTAAATTTTTATGATGCATTTTCAAAAGTTTAGCAGGGTATTCTATCACAAAAATCAGCATTTGACATGAATGTAGAATGATAATCCACGTTAAGCTTCGTCTTAAACTTAACCAGTCTTTTCTTTGAATATGACGTAACAAATGGAAACATCACACTACTATTGACGCCAATTGAATAGAACAAGTGTAGTATTCAAACTAAAAGGTATAGATTTCATCAACTTATCGAGTATATTTAATGACTCTACTATTCAGAACTTTATACCTCCCTATTTTGATAACACAGAACCACCTATATTTTCGTATACATACCAAAAACCCAGCAGAAGTTTAATTTTTAATTATACGTCAGTAACGTCAGACGTTAATGCAGAACATAATACTCCTCTAACTTGAAACTGTGAATCGTCGAATTTTAGATATGATCCCTATGCCCATGTTATTACGGGGGACCTCATTATCGTTCAAGACCGAGAGGTTGATTTTTTTGGAAAAAGGAGAAAAAATATCGTCCTCCATTTAAAATAGATTGGAAACAGTGTCGTCAGGTCACAAAAGACGGTCTTTTATCGTATTGTAAAAATTGGTTTAAACGGAAAAAAATGTGATAACAAATTTCTTGATTCTTATTTAAATAAATGTATGAATGTAGTGGATATTCGAATATCACATTTTGAAAATAATTTAGAAAGAAATAAACGAGTACATAATACGCCTATTTCTAGAATAAGAAACAAACTTTAAGTACTCGCAATGCGGACTGTGTTTGTACCGGCCGACAAAACAGCCAACAGTGTGGTGGTAGAATGCCGTAAATACTATACGGACGTTCTTAAGAATCAGATTTTAAATTCTTCTATATTCAAGTCCGTGCGCTCCACAGAGAGTCATATAGTAAACAATCATAGCATAACCACATCACAGCTAAAGGCCTCTTCTGAACATTTGAATGTCCCTACTATGTATTGGTTACACAAACTACACAAAATACCAGTAAAATATCGTTTCATCTCGGCCTCTAGTAAGTGGTCTACAACTAATCGTTCAGTGCTTTTAACTAGTTCCTTAAATACTATCAAAGAACTTATCATTAACTTGTGTAATAAAACATATGAAAATAGTGGAATTAACTGTTTTTGGGGTGTAAATAATTCTTTGGATGTTTTAGAAAAAAAAACGTGCTCTTGATGGTCCTTCTGATTCTGTTGACAGTTTTTAACTTCTCAACTCTTTACACTACACTTCCACACAATCTTATCAATCAAAAGAGTTTCTATTTAAATAAATGGCCGTTTGGTAAATCAGAAAGCAAATATATTTTCTGCAACTCATTTAAAGCCTTCTTCTCTAATCAGAAAGGTAAATGTGCCAGATATACTTTCCGGAGATGTGATGAGATGATTGAACCTGTTAATTTTGATAATATTTATGTACGTTTCGGCAATAAAGTCTATCGACAGGTTGTAGGTATTCCTATGTGCACCAATTGCGCCCCTTTAATAGCATACTTGTTCTTGTACTGTTATGAATCACAGTTTATGACCAAACTCACTAAAGACCCGTCTAAATTGCATTTAATTGATAAATTCAACATCACTTACTATTATCTTGATGATATATTTTCATTATATAATTAAGAATTTTCTAAATATACCGCCGAAATTTACCCAAAAGAACCTATTTTAAATAATTAAAATAAAAACGATAATAACTGTCCTTTCCTAGATTTAGATATTTCAGTTTTACACGGGAATCTCTACACTAAAATTTACGACTAAAGAGACGGTTTTTCGTTCCCTAATGTTAATTTTCCTTTTTGGACGGTGATGTTCCTTTGGCACAATCTTATGGTGTTTATATATCACAACTCGTTCGCTATGCCAGTGTCTGTTGTGACGTTTTGGATTTCAATGAACGTAATCTATGTATTACTGGTAAATTATTAAGCCAGGGATTTCGTTTCCACAAATTAGTTAAAACTTTTACTAAATTCTTCTATAGATATACAGATTTGGTTTGGATGTTTGGTTGTACATGTCGAAAACTTATTTCAAACGGGGTAGCACATCCTTATTTTTTCGGAGATGTTGTTTACCGAGCCCGGAAATTTATATACGATACGGGTAAACTTATCGACCCTTTAAACATACTTATTCTAAAAGGTTACCAATTCAACACTATAATTAGATCTTTGAATATTGTGTTTATTGGTATTAATATTGACTTTGTTATCAGTAAATTAAAATTAAAATAATGTTATTTTATATACATAAGCACATTCATGGCTCTACAATACGTCGATACCTGTATCTTGGCATTGCACAAGGTCATGTTTTTCTCTGGCTTTACACTAAATCCATTTGGATGTGTTCTGATTGATATTTTAGTCTAAGGTGCATGATTTTTTTATTAGTTGTTATTGGTTATGATATAACTGTCAGTAACTGCGAGTACTCTGAGATCTGTACTTAGTGTCTTTTTGTTATGGGGATGTATAAGTGACCTGCCTGCCACGTCCACTCTGTGCTTTTGTTAGATGTATTTCTGCTTTGTATCTATCTGATGAGTTAAGCCCTTTCCAACTGATTTTTATAGTTTGTTCTTATGTTGTACTGTTACATCACTATCCCAGGTTAGGGGAGGGTTGGTGCCTTCAAAGTAGTTTAGCCCCGCCACATTCTATATGTGCCTGTCCCACGTCAGGAGCCTGTATTGAATGGTTGTCGTTTTTTGCTGTTTCTCATATTTGTTTTTCGTTTATTGTTTTGCATAGTTCGTTCTTATGTTGTGCCGTTACACCACTGTTCCAGGTTAGGGGGAGGGTTGGCGCCTGCAAACTAGTTTAACCACGCCACATTCTGTATGTGCCTGTCCCAAGTCAGGAGCCTGTAATTCAGTGGTTGTCGTGTGTTGCTGTATAGCATGTTTGTTTTTCGTTCAGTATTTTATACATAAATCAGGCAGGTAGTTTTCTCGTTTGAATTGTTTTACATTTGTCATTTCGAGGCCTTTTATAGCTGACTATGCGGTATGGGTTTTACTCATTGTTGAAGGCCGTACGGTGACCTTTAGTTGTTAATTTCTGTGTCATTTGGTCTCTTGTGGAGAGTCGTCTCATTGGCAATCATACCACATCTTCTTATTTTTATAATTATTTCTCGTTGTTGTCATTTGGGTATAATTATTACAATGCAAAATCTGCGTCCGTACATTAAAATGATTGTATTTGTTTTATTTACCATACTTGGCAAAAATGTTGGTTCAGTTGAATATTTTTTTAGAAAATCACATAGATGTAGACTAAAAAGTTTGCCTCTATGCATAGAAATTGACACGTATCACAAAATGTATTTGCATAAAAGTTAATTATTTATCTATTCTTTCCGAATGGTGTTTTCAAAAATCTTACGTGCAGCACAGGTTCCGGCTTTATTTTCAAAATAATTGGCTAGGCATAAACATTTAAATGCACCATCAGTTCGGCATTCTGCAAGAGAGTCTGCACAGTAGCTAGCCGGATCTCCACTTGTACATCCTGAATTTAACACAATTTCTAAAAAAAATACTATTTTCAGTTAAATTTCTAAGCCAATTCACTTTTAAAATGTGTATGAAGTAAAACAACAAAAATACCGAACTCCAGGGAAAATTCAAAACGGAAAGTCCATTAACAATTGGCAAAATCAAAAGCTCAAACACATCAAACGAATGGAAAACAACTGTCATATTGCTGACTTCGCACAGGCATTTCCTTACGTAGAAAATGGTGGATTAAACCTGGTTTTAAAGCTAGCTAAACCTCTCACTTGTATGACAGTCGCATAAAATTCCACTATATTAACAACAATGTGTGAACAAAACAAACAGACATAACAGGTAAAAATGTCAAATATACGGGTATACAGGCAACATTGTGTTATAATCTCAATCACTATAAAAACAAACGAATATGTCAACAAAGAAAAACAAAATGGTATATAGACAAAGCACATACGCAAAAATGAAACACAAGAATAAAAAAAAAAATGACCACAGCACAACAACACAATGGCGGGATGTACAAGTACAAGTAAAGGATATTACCAAAAAAGGACCAAACAGTAAACGTTAATAATTTACAAAGAAAAATAAAAGAACACTATAAGACGTAATTAAGATGATAAACAACGTCAGTACCTAGAGTCTATACATCAAGACCATCGTGTATTATTTGTGAAGTTGATACCGAATATTTATTAACAAGGTCTTGTATCTTCCGACGAACTTTACTTTTTTAGAAAAAGGACGAGACGTTCTTTGACATAATCCTAGTTGATCAACTTTCTGCTCAGACACTGAAGTTGTTTTAGACTGAAATAAAGAAAACAATCGCTAGGACACAGACTCATTGCTTACGACGGTCACATGAGGAATATGGTTGGGTGAAATAGTTTGCGATCCTTTCCGTTAACAGATTGTAACAGCAAATACGGGAGTTAACTATGTTGTGTTTTGTGTGCTGTTGTTTGTCTGTTCGGCCTTTTTTTTTTTTAGCCATTGCGTTGTCTGTTTATTTTCGTACAGGCATTTCCTTATGTAGAAAGACAAACTCATTATGGTGTTTTCAAAAAATCTTACGTGCAGCACAGGTTCCGAAAAATTATTATTATGAACTCATTATGGTGTTTTCAAAAAATTATTATGAACTCATAAACACCATAATGAGTTCATAATAATTTTTCGGAACCTGTGCTGCACGTAAGATTTTTTTTGAAAACACCATAATGAGTTCATAATAAACGTCTTGCAGAATGCCGAGATGACGGCCCATTTAAATGTTTATGCCTAGCCAATTATTTTGAAAATATAGCCGGAACCTGTGCTGCAAGTAAGATTTTTTGAAAACACGCATTATGAGTTTGTCTTTTTCTTTTCTAGTTATATGTATGATTGCACTAATAGTGTACCAATAAATGTTGGAATTATAATTGCTAGCCTCCTTTATCTTTTTTTGCCGCTGAGGGCTTTTTAAAACTGGTTGCCATTAAATTGTTCTTAGTATATATATATATATATATATATATATATATATAAGTCTCAAAATTTGCACAACGATACTAATATAAGATGGTATATGCGAAGATGTTTTATTAAATCGTGTTATTGTCAACACGATTTAATAACAACATCTTCGTATAATACCATCTTATATTAGTATCGTTGTGCAAATTTTAGACTTATATAATTTTTTCCTTATCTGCACAGTATCGTCTATTCTAGACGATCCGGTACATAGTGAATTTGCTGGTTGGTCCTTTTATAGACTTCTATATATATATATATATATATATATATATATATATATATATATATATATAAAACAAGTCTAAATTGAAAACAATGTTCAAACCTATGATTGCGTTGGAAAAACCGCATTTTTATACGTGTGCATGTAAAACAAATTTCTTGTTAGAGGGTCTAAATACAGCACAAACAACATTTTCCAAAAGACCAAAAAGTGAAAAAGTATATTTAAAAAAAACGCATTTGACTAACAGGTCGAACAACAAATGTTCTTAAACCCTGCTGACTGACATTGGCGATTGCCAAATAAACGGATCACCGATGTAATAAATGGATCTTAATTATAAATTTAATACTAAACAGAAAACAATAAACTTGCGAAAAAGATGGTATACCGCAAACAAAAGGTGCAATGGTTTTTGTACACCATATCCGGATTTCGACAATTAATGTCTTTTCAGTGATGTTAGGAATCGAAACGGTATTTGGAAAGCCATACAATTTACCTCAATTTAGGATAGACTCTTAAATTTTGAGGACTCAAAATAGGATGAACGGATCATATAAACCCGAAGGCAAATATAATACAAGCCCAAACGAAAAAATATAAACAAGTCTAAATTGAAAACAACGTTCAAACCTATGATTGCGTTGGATAAAAACCGCAATTTTTATACGTGTGCAGGCAAAACAAATTTCTTGTTAGAGGGGTCTAAATACAGCACAAACAACATTTTCCAAAGGACCAAAAAAAAGTGAAAAAGTATATTTTAACTAAACGCATTTGACTAGCAGGTAGAACAACGGATGTTCTTAAACCCTGCTGGCTGCCATTGGCGATTGCCAAATAAACGGATCACCACATGTAACAAAATGGATCTAAATTATTAATTTAATACCAAACGAAAAACAATAAATTTGCCAAAAAGATGGTATACCGCAAACAAAAGGTGCAAAAATTTGTACACTATATCCGGATTTCGACAATTAATGTCTCTTCAGTGATGTAGGAATAGAAACGGTATTCGGAAGGCCATATACTTTACCTCAACTTAGGATAGAACTGGTTGTCATTAAATTGTTCTTAGTATATATATATATATAACAGGAACTTCGCGGTTTTTGACCAAACGAGGTTATAAGAAATTGGACATAGATGAGGTGTTTGCGCGTGCTAATAACAACAGCCGCAATGACCTACTAAGTACAAACAGAAGAGGCGCAGCAAAATAGTTCCGTTTGTTTTAACATACAATCCCGCCTTTACTAACCTTTCACGTTTGATCCATGCCAATTGGCAAACTATTGCCAAGCACCCACAATTGTCCAAGATCTTTCCCAATCCTCCTGTCTTAGCTTTTCGGAGACCAGCAAGTCTGAAAGACTTATTTGTGAGAGCTGACGTCTCCTCTAATAAAAGCTGTTCAACTGCAGGATGGTGCAAGTCGTGTGGTAACAGACGATGTCTGACTTGCCAACAAATACAGAATACTCAAACATTTACTTGCCACTCCACTGGGTCTGTGTACACTGTATTTTGTAATGTAACTTGCAAAACACAGAATGTTGTATACCTTCTTCAGTGTCGATGCGGCATGCAGTATATTGGCGAGACAGAACAGCCATTCAACAAACGCATGAATGGTCATCGAAGTGACTACACCTGCAAGCCCGACCTTCCCGTAAGTCGTCATTTGAGATCACCTGGGCACGCCCAAGCTGATCTCAAAAACCTTACAATCACAGTCATAGACCACAACGAGGGTTGGTCAAGGGCCGAAAGACTTGCTCGGGAAAGGTTTTGGATAAGAAATCTAAGGACAGTTTCCCCAGAGGGCATAAATGAAAAAACATAGAATGAGTCACTCATTTTCCCTACCATCTCTCATTTTCCTGACATCATTTGTTTCCAGTTACTCCGGCTTCCTTACTTGACTCTTACAGTTTTAAGGATTATTTTGGAATTTTGGGAATTTTACTAGTTTAAATACCAGGGCTCTTTTCATTTGGGAGGGATGTACAAGTACGCATCCACGTCCAATTATTTAACCTTAGCCAAATTTTACTATTATGTTTTCTTATCATTATAAAACTGCTATTTTTTGAAATGATAAATACGCAGCCTCTGTTTGACATATTTTACCAGCTATGAATTTACACACAGTTGTTGTAACATCTTAACTGACGTCATTTTGGAATTTTAGAGTTGTGCCAGTTCATATCTCTAATTACTATTTTCATTTTAGGCATGTCTTTGAGTCGTTTTTTGGAAATTTTAAAATTTATTAGCGTCTCTACATATGATGTTCGGGTAAAACTGTTTCACTTTTTTTATTGTATAGAAATCAAGATTGCTATAGTTAAATAATCAGAATAGTTTGATCTGATTCATATTACATCGTGCTCATACTGATGAAGGATATCTGTTATCCGAAATATTTATAGTTACATTTGTTCGTTTATTGTCATTTTTTGGTGATGTTGTACCCTTTTAGACTGGTTATATATATATATATATAATTCGTCTAAACATCAGCCCAACAATATTAGATCTGTAACTTTGCTGTCGCAAATTTTTTGTTCTTCCCTCGCCGGGATTCGAACTCATGCTACTGAGATATCGTGGCACCAAATCGCCTTGCACTATGCCCGATGCGCTAGACCACTCGACCATCTAGGCTCTACTAAAATAAAGCTTTCGGTGGCCGGGTGTTACCTTTCCTCGTCATTTTTAATCTAGCGTCGTAACATAGTACATGATATATAAGGCATGAAGATGGAATTGTTACAGATCAGCTGAATTATCTATTGTAAAGGATCCTATGTATATATATATATATATATATATATATATATAATATGTAATACTTGTCAAAATATGCTTTTTAGCTTCCATACCCCAAAAAATGTTTAACAGTTTCATTGTTTGACAAAACTAAATAAATCAATTATTGTATAATAAGTGATTTTTCAAAATACAAAATACATAGCTACATCAACAGAATTAAATGATTTCTTCGAAGTCGCCGCTATTAAGACATTAGGTGGCATTGAAACGTTTAAACACAACAAACTTAAATCAGTATTATTTCAGAATATGATCTATTTATACATACAAGTTACTCTATGAAACTGTTCATACATTTTGACAGTAATTTTGAAAATGGCAACCAACGGATAACTTTTGACACCGGAAATCAACTCAGAATGGCATATACATTTTAACTCAAAAACAAGTTTTTCTAAATTGTGTGATTCTTAAAATTATATAAAGACTAATTTTTCAGTATAAAGACAAAAGTCGCTAGAACACAGACTCGGTCACGTGTGGAATGTGTCGGGGTGAAACGTGTTTTCGATCCTTTCCGTTAACACGTCGGGAACTCTAGATTTCCTGACGTCAGAATGTATTTGCATAGTAATTTCCCAAATAGAAGGTAAACATGGCATTGAAAAAACGGACCAATCGACTCAATGAACTACAATGCATTGTGGGCTACCACGAGTTTACTACCACTTAAAAACACGTGGAATTAGTGGGAAAACTGTCAACTAATATAGTGTCTGGGACTCTCATAATACTTGTTTTTGTTCAGCGAATGTGTTTAATGTAAAATATATAACATAATCTTCAATTTGCATGCTTAAATTAAACAAATATTGTTTACTGGCTACTGTTTTCGCCTTGTAAAAGAAGTTGAACAGGTTTTGTCCATTGTTAATGCATTGTACCTGTGCATTAATTTCACGGCGTGAAACAGTGAAATTTCCAATGAAGTGACCACTGTCCCGTATAAAAATCATTTGAGCTCTTTTAAACCTGTATAATGCCATTCCAAAAAACTTGCTGCTTCGAAAAACACAAAGAACATGGCACTGAAACCATGCTTAATTTCAAGCATGTTCCCGTTGTGGCATTACGGGCTGTTCGGCAGTATGGATGTAACGACAGACGCAGACTTATCTGCACTGGATGTGAAAACATTTTATCAGGACCTGATCTAAAAGTGAGTACATCATAATATTCAGTATTCTCAACAAATTGTGTTATAAAAAGCGGGGAGGGTAAATAGCTTAACATATTTTGTATACTTTTGTCCATCGATGAAGTCCGTCTGTGGCTAATTCTATCCCAAAATATACTTAAGAGGTTCGGCCGCTGTCTTATTGATTTATGAACAATATCGTCAATCATTTAAATCCTCCGGATCATAAGTAGGTGCCATGTTGACCATTTAGGTTTTCTTAAACGTGCTTTGTATATAGAAATAAGAAGATGAGGTATGAGTGCCAAATGATACATCTTCCATCCAAGACACAATCTAGTAAATTAAGCAATCATAGGTTACAGGACGACCTTCAACGCTGAAAAGTAAGTTATAAAGGGACCAAAAATGACTAGTGTAAAACAATTCAAACGAAAACAACAACGGCCTAATTTATATACAAGACGAGAAGAGAAAGTATCCAATAAATGAGAGAAATATAATAGGTTTAGATCCAACGCTGCAATTTTCACAAAACATATCAAAGTTCACGTCCTTGTCGCACATAAACATGGATAGCATCATAAATAATTTTATTAAGATTGGCAAATATCCGAGTCCACATAGAATTTGTTAACATTGTCAGACAAGAATTAAGAAATGTCTTCAGCAGTTTTGATGAAATATGACAGATGATATAGGCTTTATATATGCTCTGTACCTGCCAAATTCTAAATATAAAAATATTACACAGTATTCTACAGTAAATATCTCTTTTCAAGATAATGGAAAACCAATCTTTCTGAAAGATGTTTGTATATAAAAATAAGGAGATGTGGTATGATTGCCAATGAGACAACTATCCACCAAAGTTAAAATGAGGTGAGTGTCAGAAATTATAGGTAACCGTAAGGCCTTCAACAATGAGAAAACCGATACCATATAGTCGGCTATAAATGGCCCCGATTGATGATTAAACGTGTTTGTTTCTTAAAGACAAATTAATAAATACATACTTTTCCTCGATTTAAATGACTTTTTAATCATAAAAGAAGGTACAATATCATAACATCAATTTCGTGAAAAGCTGGGAAATTTTAGTGACCCCAACAGATATTTGAAAAAAGTAAAATAACAAAAAAACAGAACTCTCTAAGTCTTCCCCTTTTTTACGAACCCAAAATTCAAGGATTACTTATTTTTTTAGCTATCTGAATGAAAGTTTGTCTTATGGGTAATTGTGTTTTTCACTGTTGTTTCGTTGCTGTATTGTGGACAAATACCTGAAATCTCCGTGTAATCATCAATCATATTATTGGCTATATTTCGGGTTATTTAAACACTCGTTTCTTCGCATAGAAACATCTCTTCGTTAATCTGAGCATGGAACGAATACTTTATATCACGGACTTTAAATGTGGATACAAAAAATGAAAAACTAAGCGAAATTGTTAATCCCGCAATGCATGAAAAAATGTGTTGTATTTCAGTAAATAACATGTGTTCTCGGTTGATTGTAAACACGTAGTAGTCCATCATGCATTGTTACTCATTTAGTGGATTGGTCAAAAACCCAGGTAAAAATATTGCGTCATACGTAAATAAACAATTACATGTGCGAGGACATAAGTATGCTAATTTATGCATATCCATATAAGGTAGTGTTCCCTACCTGGTTAATAAATTGTAAAAAAAAAACAACTGGTGAGTTTCACGTTTGCTTTCGAGAGTTATAGTTCTTGATTGATTGAAAAACGATACGGTATATCGATTTTGAAAAAAAATAATTTTAAGTTAACATTCACACTTGTCACTGTGATTTTGACAAATATTTTTGCATCTTCCTTACCACTCAGGTTTTATTTAACAGATTTATGTTTGTAAGTTTAACAAAATGCTTATATACAGTCGTACGAAAAACCCTTTAATACAAGACTATTTTTCAAGTTGTCGAGAGTTATGGAGTTTTTATGGATCGAATAATAGACGAATCTTAGTGTATTCTGTACACCATTCAGGGTTCGTTTAGGTGTTTTTGTTGAAGTGCTTGAACTGTAATAGTCTATTTAATGGGAACAGGCAAATAATGCACAAATGATGCACCTTTGTATATTTTAGCATTTAGTATGAAAAACAAACTTGATTAAATAAATTCATTATAATGATCGTATTATTTTAAAACCATGTGGTTTAAAAATGTTAGTAATACTTTATGCATGTGTTAGTGATTATCTGGATGTATCTTCATCAGGAACGCTCATACCCAAAATTTAGAAAGCCAAGGATGTATAACTGCCTAAACACACGAAGAGCTATATGACCAAAGTGACCTAAACGAATAACAAAATTTAAAAGTATAGATTTTAAATGAGGTTGAAAAATTCATCAAACAGTTTAAGCCTTAACCTGTACATGCTGTATATCAATCATTTGCATGTGTTCAAATACTACATGTATGTAAATAAAAATTTGTAATGACTAAAAAAGACATAGAACTGAATTCGTAATGACTAAACACAGAAATTATAAAAATATCTATAAGTACGCAGTTTTACTTCCGCTGTCATTACACGGTACTGCCATATAAACGAAGAAGTAATAACTTCCCACAACAACAAAACGACACTTATAGTAACACGGCTTAAACAGAAATTATAATTCAAGAAATATGACATTATAATCCTATAATTGTTTTTAACTAATCGGTGTTCAAATATTTTTTCAGTAAACCAGTACATATATATATAAATATATATAAGATCGGAAAAGTACACCATCTACTTGCCACTATAAATGATTTACTGTGTTACTACCCTAGATAAAGCAAACGAGGGAAGGCATTACATCGACCACCGAAAGCTATATTTTTTATGTAGCCTAGGTGGTCGAGTGGTCTAGGGCGCTGGACACGGTGCAGGCGGTGTTGCCACGATGTCACAGAATCAAGGGTTCGAATCTCGCTGAGGGAAGAACAAAAATTTGCTTACGCGAATTTGATGATATAACATTGTTGGTCTAAATTTGAGACGAATTATATATATATATAGTGTTAGCCCTGTATAACCACGTGTTTTCCGATGGAAAATGTATGTCATAAAGTTGTCACATGTTTAGACGTGTTAATTAACATAATCATCCTTTACGACAGACAAAATAGCTGATCTGAAAAGTACACCATCTACTTGCCACTATACATAATGTACTGTGTTACAACCCTAGATAAAGCAGACGGGGAAAAACATTACATCGACCACCGAAAGCTATATTTTTATGTAGCTTAGGTTGTCGAGTGGTCTAGAGAGCTGGACACGGTGCAGGCGGTGTTGCCACGATTTCACAGACGCAAGGGTTCGAACCCCGCTGAGGGAAAACAAAAATTCGCTAACGCAAATTTGTTGATCTAACATTGTTGGGCTAAATTTTAGACAAATCATATATATATATATGGTGTTAGCCCTGTATAACCACGTGTTATCGGAATGTCTGTCATAAAGTTGTCACATGTTTAGACGTGTATATATATATATGGTAGAGCAAACACGAAAAAAATTAATTAGTATTTTAGTCTTACTGGTTTGGCAAGCGGTTCCATCTGAATAGTGGGTGGTTTTACAAAGACATTTATTTACTCCTGCACTATTATCTTTACATTCCGTGTTGGCTTCACTACATTGATCTGTGGCAAGTTCCGCAATGTCACAATTTCCATCCAAGCCAACTTCTGTAATTTGTAAATGATATTAAACATTTATGAGTCTATACAGGATAACAAAGTTCTAACAAAGTAATTAAATAATTCAAACACGTTTTTTAGAAAGTAATGGGAACACAACAGTGACAAATAAACTCATGGACCGCCCGATTCTCTGTCTGCCATGAACATTTGTATAAATAAGCTCATCATAGATTCTTTTTTAAGTCCAACACATCCTCTATCAGGGTAAGAAATGACGTCAAAAGATAGCTGCTGCTAAGGATTGAAATATTGAACCCCAGACTCGCGTCTCTTCTACAAAATATGCATCGAATCAAAAAAATTTAAGATAAATAAAGCAAGAAGTTTATAATGTTATATCAAAGGAACATAAACACTATGACGACTAAACGAAATAGAATAGGTATCTTTGTTGAGCATATTTATCCGTGTCCCTCATTTATAAATAACGTTAACTATGACTCACTTTCATCAGATGTACGTCAGTGATCAATTATATAAATATACAAATATTATTTTCCCAGTCACGTCCAAATACTAGTACATAGATGTGTCATAAATTACATCGGAAAGAAAAGGGCTCCATTTAATTCCAAAATATAATGAAAATTATAACACGGTGTGGAGCATTTGTTTACCATCAAAAAGGCATTTATTGGTAATAAAATGCTATTTCGTATTGCCAGTAGTGAACAGCTTCACAAAGGTAATTTCTGATTTTCTTGCAAAGTGGTAAATTAAAATAATTTTCATTATGTTTGAGTTCCTGTTTCCTTGACGTATACCCAACATATCTATCTGTGTAATTTATCAAAGGTCTTTAAAAAGTAATGTCAACGGGGTTTTTTTTAACAACCAAACATGCCATAACAATACATGTGATGTCGTAGAATTCTGTTGTATTCATATGTTCTATTTTGGCAACAAAACAGTCAAAGATATCATCAAAACATTTTGAATTAATATTTCTGAGAGAAAATATATTCAAACATGTTTAATTTAACACTGAAAACGTTTGACAGTACATATAATTGAATTCGTATGTGTTCGTAGGTATAAAGGTAAGATGGACCATGTTAAATTTACCTGTTAAGTCGTTAAAATACATTGATGTCCCCGGCAGAATGCGCCGAGAGTGACAGTTATCAGTTGAATAGGGAGTTTTTTATTCACAAAAATGCAAATGAATAGGTCTATGTTTCGTGTATATGTCTATCAGACTGAATTTATAGGAACATGAATGCATGCAATGAATAATAATCAATCGAAATGGAAGAGGTACTGTTAGTCACATACAAAGCACACATTGTATACATGTTTTGACAAATTACTTATATAGTCGGTGTGGTTCAATCTTCCTTTCCAAAATTACTTTGGAGAAAATATGCTGTATGTGTTTTGCTAAGGATTCTTGGTTTTGCCCATTGTTGAAGACCGTATGGTGACCTATATATAGTTGTCAGTTGATTATAACTCCTGTGTATCTGTTGGGAAGTTGTCTCATTGGCAATCATAAATTTCTCTGACTGTCTTCTTGTAAAGACATTTGGTTTTTTTTATAAACTATATGTTGACCTTCAGGCATTTGTTTTATTTGTGTTGTTGTTGTTGGGTTGATGTCTCCTACTTTGGATTCATTATTATTTTGGGATACAAAAAAAATGATTTCATGGTAAAAGGTATTGTAGGTAAACCACAAAAATTTAAAACTATAACTTCCTCTACTTAGAAATTCTCCTTTCGCATTAATTATGAGCATGAATGTAAAATAATGCATTATATATCCATGTATTATTTGTTCAGGCAAAACTCTCGAAAAATCGGTTTTTTCTCCGTTTGAATATTATTCTTTTAACAATAAATTGTTTAATAGTTTTACGTCTGGCTTTTTTTAAGAGACGTGCTTAATTTATCTACTTTATCATTTTAAAACAAAGTCTTATATGGGGCTCTACACTGGTATGATAATGCTAGATCTACAAAAAGCTTTTGATACAGTTGATCATTCTTTGTTTATGTAATAAACTACAACCAATGGATGCAAAATCCATAGAATGATTTAAATCCTATTTGAATAAGAAAGCAGAAAGAAGATGTAAATGGCTTTGAATCTAATTTTTGTAAACAGTTACCTCTGGAGTACCTCATGGTGAATTTTGGGTTCATTTTTATTCTTGTACTATGTAAATGATATGTCTATTAGTATAATTTCCGATTGTAAATAATTATTATATGCCGATGATAGCACAATGTTATTCTCGCATAGGAACCCGGAGGTAATATCTTAAAAACGTGGAAAGGAACTCCAGTCTTGCTGTCAGTGGTTAATTAATAACAAATTATGCTTAAATTTGGTCAAAACTGAATGCATTTTGTTTGGTTCAAAACGCAAACTTGCAGAGGTTGACCATTTTCAAGTCAGCTGCAATAACCATATTATTCCAGCTCAAAATTGTGTAAAATACTTGGGCCTAAACATAGATAAAAATTTGTCTGGGGTAATTATTGTCAGTAATATTTTACACAAAGTGAATGCAAGACATGAGTTCTTTATAGACAGTGTCGATGTCTATCACAAAAGAAAAACTTTATATAAATGCTCTAGTACAATGTCATTGTGATTATGCATGTTCGGCGTGGTATTCCTGTTTGTGTAAAAAGTTTTAAAATAAGTTACAAGTATTTATGGATATGGAAAAAAGAACTTCTCTAAATTTCAAATATCACTCTTAGAAATTAGTGCGACGTCAATAATCGTGTATGTTCAATTACATCATGTAAGTCAGGTATATAATTTTTCTAAACATAAAGAAGTATGGTAACCATAAGTAGTAATTATATGAAGATAAATAATAATTAAGTAAAAAAAAAATGTGTTTTGCGTTTTAAATTCCGTCAGACTATGTAAAAGTGGTCAAGCATTGCGATCGGATTGTGAAAGTTCTGGTATCGGATCGTGAAAGCAATTAAATACAATTTAATTTTAAAAATCTGAAAAAATCTGTTGTATCAATATAAACAGGCGGAAAAATTAGCATAAAGAAAAATATCTGTCAAAATGGTTGAACTTCCTTAATAAATATTATATTATGCACCAAAGCGAAAAGGGTAAAGTATTTGTTAAGAAAACACAAAAGTCGACACATAACCTTATGCAAATCATTAAAGAACAAACACATTTTGGATCAACAAGGGTCACGTTCAAATAAATCATAACTCTTTGGTTTGTCAGATAGTACAGATAAAATGGAAATGGTGTTTTCCTTTAGAAGTTTACTGTTATTTTTTAAAGAAGTTTGTTGTTAATTTTATTAAGAATTCATCTTGAAAGATCAGGCAGCGCGTTATTTTTTGCATGAAGGCAATGTGAAAAACTGTACAGGTTTTGCTAATCGTTAAAGGCCGTACTGTTACCTCTATATGCTTACATTGTACATCTACGTCATTTGGCGTCTTGTGACTTGACGCCCAAGATAATAAGGCCCTAGAAGCCTAACTTTTCATAACTTAGTATCTGTGTATCTACTAGTAGAATGTGTTTAATGCATGTTAGAATGTGCGAAGCGATCGAGAGGGGGTCTAGGAGTCTTACATGGAAATACATTGAATGAGTGTGCATTGATATACGTCATAATACTCAACTAGGTGAAAATTTGAAACGTACGTGCCTCGAGTGTGGTTGTGGAATCGATTTTCTGGCTTAGTCTGTAAATTTATCAATTATGTTCTATTCCCGATCGTAACAAGTCTGGATTCGCTTGCCTAGGCTTGGTGATGCATGCATAACATAACTTCCCTGGCAATGCATGCATAACAGAAGACACTTATCTCACTTTAAGGATACTAAGTAACAATCAGATGTTTTTTTTTCTCATGGTATATATCGTCTATATTTTTTAATCTAAAGGGATAGTCAATTCATTTACGCTTAGCATGCAGCACTAGTAATAACAGCTAATAAAATTGAGAATGGAACACTGTCCAACTCTAAGTCAAAAGCATATATCCAGATGTAGTGATCCTGAACTGTTAACACTTTTTTTCAGCTCGAACGTAAATAATGTAGCTCGGCGTATCTAATACATAAAGGTAGGATTGCCTTTTGGTCGTTTCAATCATTATTTCCATCGCCACTATTTGCACATTTCGTGGCATTGAAACGTTTGAACACAACAAACTTAAACAAGGAATTATGTAGGATTATGTTCTACATGTATTTTTATGTAAAATTTCTTCTATGAAATTGATCATACATTTGACAGTAATTCAAAAATTGCAGCAAACGGATAATTATTGATACCGGGAATCAATTCAGAATGGCATATACATTTTAACACAAAAACAAATTTTCAAATTTTTGTTACCTTTTTTTCTTAAGTACAGTATTTTCCGCAATTTTGACAGCGGTGATCAAATTTGGATTAGCATAATAAACTTCATTTAATTTCTATCAAGTCCTACAACAGAAAGATTTTGTAAATTGTCTTTAGTAAAAACTATTTATCATGTCTTTAGAAAACCACGGACTAAATGACATTGGACCATCATAGTCTCACAGATTATTCCCTAACGAAAAGAGAACTTGAAAAAGTCATGGAAGTCCGGTCTTTTGCTGTATCAGTTATATAACAAATTTTCATATAATTACAAAAGGATTTGAACAATTTCAATAAGTTGTGCAATGACAGATTTAAGACAACGGATCTTTCACGGTCCTTTCACGATCTCAAAAAAGTGGTTCCGATCTTTCACGATCACAAATATTCCAATGTTGACACATTTTCTGATTAAGCTACTTCAAAATAATTTTGAGAGCCATTTGAAATATTAATATACAACGACATTGTTCAGAGAATAGTAATTTAGTTATTCTTATAATAACAAAATCATATTTGTTTACATTTTTATGTCATTGCCAAGGTTAAGAGCAATCTGCTTTTTGCAGTTTTATAAAAACGGTGATATTTTAGTCTCTGATTTTAAAAGATACTGTTCATAATGTTGAACAATTTTGACAAACTGTTTTATTTTTTCAAAGTTGTTCTTATATTTGATAATAAATTAAATTGTCTATTGACCTTGCATGTGTCTTCTCGATAAGATTTCCTTCAAGATCCCATACCAGATCCTTCACGATCCGATCGCAATGCTTGACAACCATTACTTACTCCTCCACGATAATTTTTCTCGATATACCGAATGACAACCGCGTGTATAAACATTAAAGAGAGATTCATATATATAGTTTATTAAACAATTATTTTCTGTTTGATCTGTCTCAGTAAAGCAATGTTTTGTTTGTAAATAAATCTAAGATGATGCACAGGTTCTGTCTACTTTTACAAAATTAGTTGCTAAGCATTAGCATTTCGATCCGCTTTCATTCAGACATTCTGCCAGAGAATCTGCACACTATTCAGCCGGTTGTTCGGTTTCCGGAAACATCATTTAATGCAATTTTTAAAAATAAATATACTTAATACAAATTTAATGTTTAAAAAAAAGATAAAAAAAAAAGTATGTTCGTGATGTTCATTTACATATGATGCATATCAGTAGTATAATACTCTAAAGCATAGTAAACATTATCGCCTTATTCTTATCCTTTATAGCCAGTTACAACTAGATTGTAGTCAGAATGGCCGTATGAAGTTGTCAGTTTCTATCCTATTGATGAGTTCTAAAAAATGCATGAAACAGTCAGATTTTTCAGGAATCTCATTAGTACTCGATATTTAATGCATATTGAATGAAACATTGTAAAATGTAATATAAATATTCTTAAGAGCTTGTGGAATGCAAAATACAGTTAATTTCTCCATAGGCAACAAAAGTAACCTTTATCGAGATAAGGACTTAAGAAAAGTGATTTTTAAAATGAAATCTTGGTTAAATTAAAGAAAATTATTAGGACAGTATTTACTATAACAATTAATATAGGTTCCCGTGACTTTTCTATAAGCAATTTGTACTAGCTTATCTCCATTGCCTATCAAGTCTTGACTTATAAGTACGCGGTTCAACACAGCCTAGAAAAGACTACTCAGTTCCTTTAGGGCAAAGGAAAATATATCATTTTGCTTTCGGTATTATTAAGAGTGCACGATGTGGCTAGTAATAACAAATATCGGCTGCACACAACGACCAAACAGGATTAACCATACTCTTAATTCTGAATACCATGTTATCTTCATAAAATGGCTGCGCCCATAGTACTTAATATTTTATTATAACCTACGGTTTCGTTATCATTATGGCCTGTTAAAGGATTTTCGTCTTCTTATGTCTTTATCTTTTTATTCAATGTGCGTGTGGTTATTATCAAATTTGTTTAGTTCAGAAGAAAAAAAAAGGAGATTAGAACACATATCATTGAGACATATACCCAATTTATATATATAACTAAACTCTTACTTGCAGCACATGCGGTATTATCAGTGTTTCTAAAATAACTGTTGCCACATATACAGGTTTTAGGTGCCTCTGTTCCACATATATGAGTTGTATCTGGACATTCTGAGTCGTCTGCACAAGTTTCACCGTAAGCTGCTCCTGAAAAAAAATATATATCATCATACAGTGTTTTAATTTTGAACATCGTTTTTAATCATGTTATGAAAAAAACTAATTTTACACATAGCTACCGAAATTCATCCATCATTAAGGGGTGGAGGGGGTCTAAATTAAAATCCATAGAATTTTTAATAATTTGTCAAAATGTAGTTTTATCATGCTTTTTCAAAATATAATAAAAGGTATGGGTGGCCGGGCTTTTATCACGCTACAGGTTGTGCAAAATTGTCAGATTTTGTATAGATTATGCATGGAAAACCCAATTTTGTGTGATAAAAAGAAAACTACACCATAGAATTTTAAGATAAAATATGAGAAGATAGCTCTAACAATATGCTTTCAGATAAGAAAAAGAAAAAATGGGGTCACCGTACTCACTAAATACTACATAATAAAATAGGTAAATTCACAACACATTCCATTATAAAACTTACTTTATCTGAAGTATGTCCCCTTATATCTGAGTTATCTACCCTTATGTGGCAAAGTTGGAAAAAAGTTAAATCAAACAAAAATGTTCTGCTTTTTGTAAAATACAGCCATAAATATGATAAAACACATATTTTCTATATTAACATGACAAGTCTTACACAATAATTACATACTACTCTCAAAATTTGCACATTTTATTAAAGATCTAGACCGATATCTATATGCTATTTCAATATCCAAGATGGAGGAAGACACCCCAGCTACCTTAAAAATATTTTAAATTTATTATATAATAAACAACAAATTGACATAACGAGTTTAAAAATATCACACATAAAGCTATGAATACGTTCATTTCAGTGATTTAAAAAAGATTGACAAACTTATTTAAATAAATTTGGAGTGACATAGATTTTAGAGAAATTAGCCATACATGTTTAGTACCGCGATAGTTCTTTCTACACACATGTATCCACTAGTTAACTGTTGAACAGAAAATGCATGCAATCAAAACTGGAAAACAATTTTTCTAATGATGAAAATCATAAATCATAAAATTATAAACGAATATTTCGAGAAAATTATTTCCAGTTTTAATTGCATGCGTTTTTATTCCAAAAGTTCACAATTATATGTGTTTTGAGAAAATAAGTCGACCTCACAATTCAAACCAGAAGGTTGATATATGTTCATTTTTCTGTGAAATTTAGTAAATTGAGCAGAATGTGGTAACTTGATTGATTTGAAAGATGTGGATGAAAAAGTGTTTGCCAATAATGAATATGTTAATAAAATAAGCTGTTACATTTTTCTTTCTTTTGAAAGTCTAATTAAACTGTATTGATTCTAGAGGGGATGTAGAAGTTTGAATAAAATGGTTAAATTCATAAAGAAATGGAAATATAAAATGCTGTAAAACATTTTGTAGGTTCCCACTCAAAACCAAATAGGACAGGGTTTCTTCTGATCATTACCAATCGGCTGGTCTAGAAGGCTTCTGTCTAATAGTACTCTTGAAAATAAACATTTTGTAATAAAAAAGCAAATGTTTTTCTTTTGACTTTCTGTTCTTTTCAGGAAACCAATTTCAAAATATTTACGAAAGGTGTATACTCACTTGCAAACATTGAACTTTAAGATTATTCAACAACTTACATGTATATTGTTGTAAGCAGTAAACAATATGATAAACAATATTCCCATAGGAACCTTTAAGAAACCCTATCCTTGTTTAGCCTCTCAAAGTACCCCTTAAAAGGCCCACGTGCAAAACCAAAATGATACATATGATTATATAAGTCTACATAATACAAAACCATGATTACACCTGATTTTTGGTTTCTGAGAAAATCCGCCAACAAGACTAATACGAAAGTGAAAACAGAATAATATTTATAATGACCAACAGAAGCAGAAGAACAGAGCATAACGTATATTTAAAAGAAAAAAAGGTGAAGGTGCATTTTGTGGATAGCAAATACTTTCTGTAAAACATTTATTCCAGATAGGTTATGGAGACGACGGACTGAACTATTCGCGTCACAAGTTTTTAGATGTTGTATAGATTGTTATAACATACCTTTAACACTTAATGTAGAATAAATAACAAACACCATCAAGATGCCGATAAAACGAGGTAAGAGGTCCTGTAAGAAAAAGTAAATATATGTTTGTACATACTTTTTCTATTAGTCAAACTCTACTTCATGTGTAAGCAACAAAACACATGTACTATCAACAAATATAACTCTACATTTAAATGAGAACCAATGTAATTGTTTACTGCTGTCACTTTTATGCCAATGATGATGATGATGATGATGATGATGATGATGATGATGATGATGATGATGATGATGATGATGATGAGAGTAGCCACTACGAATTTTCTTATTCGAATAGTTTTATTTTTGCACATATCTTAATCATGTTAATATAAACCAGGAAAAAGCAACATAATTAGGCATTTTTAGATTTTGAAAAACCACCAAAGCAATTTAACTACTTTGCAATAATGATATATCAAACACTATTAAAGCACTCATATGTCACTATTAAAGCACTCAAAGGTTGCAAACCCTACGTATTGAATTTTTGTTGATTTGTTTTCTCGTCCTGTATATGTATTCCATATTTACATGTACCAATGGACGTTCAGCAAACAGCAATCAATCAGACAATAGTATCAAAACTAACTGGCGTTAAAAAATAGATAGATAATGATGGGTTCACTTTAAAGGGGATAAAGTAGTAGTCCTCAAACATAATGAAAAGGTATTTCACTTATTGTATTCTTTTAGAGGTTTTAAAATAAATTCGTCACTAGATAGAAAAAGCAATTATAATTCTAATCAAAAGACAATTATCATAATTATAGATGATGGTGATTTATATGAAATTCCTTTTGAGATATATTCCGATAATCTCACATGTGAAATAACTCTATAGTCTTTCCGTGCCTTTTACTATACTATACCCCTACTTGATACTTCCAAATGAAGATTTGCACATTGATACTAAAATCTAATTGATTAAGTGGGTCACATATCAACAATAACAACATTCAAAATAACTTCTTGCTTCACCATAATTTTAATATCTGCATCAGTCTTCTCGAAGTGACAATCTGTCATTTTGAAGATTATGTGCAATACAGATATATTCATACGCCAAAAAGTACACTGAAATCGACAATACCTAAATAAACTCAACTAGCGCCCGTAAACCGTAACACAGACAAGAGTTTTGATATTCTGTTTCTACATAATAAAAAGTATAACTAATAGCGTTGTTCGGTCACAGGTGGTCTTTTTTTATATTCGAATACGGCGATTAGTTTTACTATAATATACTAGAATTTCATCAATTACATGTAGGCGTAGTTTATCACATGTCAGTTCAATAGCTTATCCTTCAAGTATATAAAATAAATGTTTGTAAACGAAAAAGCTACAAACACTTACACTATTGCTAGAATTAATCATAATCGTTAGCTAAATAATTCTAATAGACGTTTTAAAAGTCAATACGATTTCTGGCGCTGATGTTATATATACGAATATGACAACAACAGGCTATAGTGGGGACCATCTAAAAAGGTAGAAATAATGATTCATTATTATAGTTACCTGTATAGGTGTATTTGGTACTGCTCAAGTGATTTTATAACGATAAAATAATAACAATGTATTTCACAATACGTAGATGATAATCCAGCAAAATTAAATATAGTTATTTGTCATGTATATTTATATCATTATTATTTTAATCATAAAATGACCTATTTTCTAACTTTTACTAAAATTTGATTTCAAAACGATTTTGAACGGATACAAGAAAAATCCGCCAAAAGATAAAAGAATAGCAAATTATGCAACAGCAATCAGCATGATCAAATTTTTACTTGAAGGTTTAAATAATTTTTGGTTCAAAATGTTCGTTTATTTAATACTTATTGAAAATGTGCTTTTCATGTCAGGGAATCAAAATGCTCGCTATGCGGTATGAATTTTGCTCATTGCTGAAGGCCTGATAGTGACCTACAGTAGAAAAAACCTCGGCTAGATGGTTGTCTCATTGACAATCATACCACATCTCCTTATTTTCTATCAAAGCATGCGAAATGTTTCTAGTAGAGAAAAGTGTAGCTTTAAATTCTAATAAAAAAAAACTTAAGTATTTGTCAAAATGTTTGTGTCTACTTAACAATTAAAAAAAAATCATAGAATGAAATAAAAGCATTTTGTTTGTCTTTCTTGGCCGGTCAATGTAATTAAATCCCAAACCTTAGATAATATTCATACCAGTATAAAAAAAAAGTTATTTGCATTCCCTCAATAATTTTATCCATAAAACCTGATATAATTTTCATACCGAAAACAGGACAGTTTTTATTATTGTACATTGTGTAAAGACGGACATTTTACACAATTTAAAAAAAAATATTATGCAGTTTAAAAATATTTATAGCGATGCTCGTATAAATCGTCTTAATAGTGACTTACATTATAACTGTTCATTCAATATATATTTTTACCATGTTTTCTTCAATGCTCTAATTTAAGAAACTTTGTTTATATCGATCGGCCAATTCGGTTTGCATGTGGAGTCATGTATAATGAATCTGAAATAGGAATTGTAGAGGTACCATTTCTGCAAAATCTGGTTCCAATATCCTAATTAACAGATTTTTTAATTTCAAGGGATGACATATTGCTTTTTACTGCTCCATTCTCATTGATTCTATTATCTCTATTTTTATTTTATTTAGAAATTTCACTCTGGCAATTAAATGTTATTCTGAAAGGGGACAATCCCTGCGAAGACCCGTTGAAATGTGCGAATTACGTAATCTAATTTCGCATTTTCCCTTACATTTTATTTCTATCAGTGTTTGCCAGTTAGTTCTGCGGACAGAGAAGGTTATTGAATTACGTTTCAATAGAAGACCACATTTGGACACTATTCAAGCAAAGTGTTACATTTATGTTGTTCGTGGTATCAAGGTTTCCTCCTCTAATAAAACTGATCACAACGATATAACTGAAATATTGTTGAAAGTGGCGTTCAGCTTTCATAAGGGTTTCTGAAGGAATAAATGAAATATGGTATGGAAGAGGTGTATTTTCCTTTTTCGAATCATTGATATTCATTTTACCTCTCTTGTGGAGAAACACCAGAAACTATACTGCAAATGCTAAGAACAATTGTTGATTACCTGTGGCCGTAACACCCATCATCCCATTTAAAAAAAAAATGTGCACTCCTAAATCAAACAAATACAAATACATATATTAATATCTATGAAATGCCCGTGCACTCTTAAAATTTGGATTAGACGTTACCTGTTCGCTATATTGTATCTAACACAACACAAAGGTAAACTATGCTAGGCCTGGATACCGTTCAGTGCAATTGAATTCTGAGAAAGTCCACATTCTAATATTGTATCGGTATTGCTATTTACAATTTGCGCAGTTCCTTTCCTTACACGTCTACCAGAAATACAAGATATAAACAACCAATTTAATTTGACAGGTCACCACACGGCCTTCAACAATGAGCAAAAGCAACGGAATGTCTAATTGGGATCAATTCGGTAGAAAAACTCACGCCCTGGTACATGGTTGAAATATCAAATGAAAAACAGTTATGTAAGACAGTAACCAACGACAACGACAACTTCTGGGTTACAGCTCATGACTTTGGACAGGCACATACATAATGTGGTGGGGTTAAACATGTTTTTGAGTGATCAGACCCCGTATATCTTGCGACATTAGTGATACAGAAATGTTTATAAAATATTTGTGCATAGAAAAAGAAAAAAAAAGTATTTTAGAAATTGATGTTAACTAAAAAAGAAGCATTAACCATATGTTATGTTATGAGGACTACCGTAAATCTTCACTTTGTTTATTTGCATAATTATTTGTATTACTCATATTAATATTGAAACTCGAAACTTACTGATCACTTTAAGAATCACCTTTTCAATAAAGATAGCTTTTCTGTAAACTCCGATAAAACAATTTAATGCATTTGACGTCACAATACCCAAATTGCACCGAGTACCCAATTTGCACCTATTTTGCAAAAAAAGCAGCTGGAATCTTATAGTTTTTTTCTTTTTAAAGAATTACAAAAATAACTGCAATTTGGGACTTTCACGTTGTACCAGAGTAAACAAGGACTCATGCAAAAAAACTGTAGAGAACCACAATAACTCTTAACAACTACTACGTCAATATTTCCATTATTTATATATAAAAAAAAGAGAACATAGATCTTTACAGACAAAGTTGACCTAAGATGGAAGTGCCTGTTAATTTTAGGTCCCTTATACAGCTCTTTGCTTGTTTCGGTACCTCATACATCATTGGTTCCGTTTATGTTATTACTTGATACCTCTCTGCTGGTGGACTGTTATTCCTCGAGTGTATCATCAGCATAGTTGCCAGTACTTTGGTACTGGCATCAAAATACAGATATTGTTTTGATCGAAATTTTCTATTATACAATTTAGGAAATAATGTTAAATGAAGGAATTATAGATTTCCCTCATGCAAAGCTCTGATTCCTTTTCCGGATTTGGCTTTACTTCAGCCCTTTGACATTTGAATTAGGTTTTAGATTTTCAAATGATTTGGCCTCCAAGCTTCACTGAAGAGACATTAATTGTTGCAATGCACATCCGGTGCAGTTAAATTGGTACCGTTTATGGTATTCAACACTGGCACTTATTCATTTTGGACATTGCAAAAGATTTGGTTTTTTCTCGGACTTTTCAATCATTGCCATATGAAATCGGTTCGACAGTACAGATGTTGATTTATGGTAACTGATTTACTTACAATATTCACAAAATCATGTTTTTCGGTTCTGGTCATGCCGTTGTCGTCATAAAATCATATTCGACGGTACATAATCTGTGCATACAGAGTGTGACATTATTGGAATGGTTAAAATGTAAATAAATGTGACATTTGAAAAAAAATTATAAAAAAAACTGTTGATGGTAATCGTGGTAAATTTTCGCGAAAGATATTCTCAGTTATTATAAATAAGATGTGGTACGAGTGCCAATGAGACAACTCTCCATCCAAGTCACAATGTATAAAAAGTTAACAGTTATAGGTCAAAGTACGGCCTTCAACACGGAGCCTTGGCTCACACCGAACAGCAGGATATAAAGGGCCCCAACATGACTAGTGTAAAACAATTCAAACAGGAAAACCAACGGTATAATCTATATAAAAAACGAGACACGAGAAACACCTATGAACCACACCAACAAACGACAACCACTGAACAACAGGCTCCTGACTTAGGACAGGTGCATAAAAATGCAGCGGGTTTAAACTTTTTAACAGGCGCCAACCTTCACCCTAACTTGAGACAGTAGTGTAACGTTACACCATGAAAAGACACACTATAAAATATCAATTGAAAAGGGTTAACTCGATCAGTTATATCTATTTGTTAATACTTTAAACTTAAAACAAAGGTGTATTATAAATCGTACATTAAGTCAAAAAGATTCTTTATCAGAGGATAGGAACTTGCCAACAGAATACAATCAGATAAGACATGTAAGCTTATATTGTTGATTAGAACATTGTACAATAATGTATATGAAGCATAGTATTTCAAGAACTAGTATTTTGTTACGTGAGTTTGTGAGTGAGTTGTTTGACTTAAAGTTGGAAATGTAAATGGACGAAAAGGAGTAGGGGCATTAAGGTTCAGTTTTGGTCCAAGTAAATAAAGTTTTAAAGAATAATTTCAAATATGCACATAATGTTTGGAAATGCATAAAATCAAGAAACATAAATGATTAACATACGAATTTTGATGTTATGACATTACAATTACGTCATGATATGCACCGTTTTCGTGAAAACGAAACAAATTGCAGTATTTAAGCAGTTTTCTATTGTTATTTTTAAGGTGGAAACATCGTGCACAGACAAGAAACAACAAAATGATTTAAAATAATCTTTATTATAACTATTGACATTATATCGCCAATGTAGAGATGTTTTTGGGGTGCAAACGTACTATTCCAATCTAAAATATACTTAAAAAGTTGATGTAAAATAAGGAAAATAAGACATTTTACCAAATAAACATGTCGTGGTTTGTTGTCACGGTAACCCGTTTAATGTGAAATTTGTATTTATTTTCTGAACACCTTATACATGTTATACCTTAATGTGGTTAGGACAAATTTAGGAATATGTATGGTAACTTTTCAATTTGCACTAATATTTGGGCCAAACAAGGGCCTTATTGTCCCTACTCCTTTACGATTACTGAATAATATCTTATTGACTAGCTATAATAACTTAACAACAACTACAATTGTCAGTTTTATTAATAATCTAGTATTCAGATTTGTCAAAAACAAACGTTAGCTGTTTGTCGAAAAAAACTTACAGTATTGCATTTGCGTACAAAAATACAATAGAGGATGGAAAAGGAGAATGATTAGAGAGACAACAACTCGACCAATGAGCATAAATCAGCGAAGGTAGTAGCACACAAAAAGTATGCATTTTGGTATAAAAATGCACAAGAAAACTAAAATATGGTAAATACTTATTGGTTGGATGTGTCGCAATCACATTGTACATTGGTCTGTTTGTAATTCGTGTTACAAGTCTCTCAGTTTTGTATTAAAGGAGACGTGACACGATTTTTTTATTTTATTTTTTTATCAAATTAATAAATATTAGTCTTAACACATGTTTTGTACAATTTTGCTGGTCAAAACCTGATCAATCGGCATTTTATAGGTAAAAAAATCCAGCGCTTGTTATAATGAATGATTTTTAATTAGATAACGATCACGTGATCGTGCTTACGTCAGTGGTTACAAGCTGGGAAAATGTCTCTAACTGGACGATGTCGATACACTATATACGGTATTGACATCACTTTTCCCGATAACTGACAAACTTCAAAGACAATTGACCTCATCAATTTTAGCCATTGTGTGTAGAAAATAACCAAGAAAAGGCTATTAATTCTTCATGCGAAAAGTCCAACAACGACGATTTTTCAGACAATACCGATCGGATTGTTACCATACATATGGATTTGTCTGATGGATAAATTTAATAAACCGCTTTCCTCATTTTTTTTATTTAAATAAAACTAATTTTAATCATGATTGAAAGTATAATTTTATAATTATTGATGATCAAATTGTTCTTTTGTTTCCTCTGTTACGGTAATGTTATAATTATGTGTGCGCCAGAAGCAGAAAGAAAAACGATAGTAAAAGTCAAATTAGGCGTTCGCAAAGGTTACGTTTTTTGCTGTTGTTTTTGTTTTGGTACGTAGAGACTTTTAATAGGTATAAACTATCACCAAAAGTTATGCTTATTTTATTTTTTGGTTGGAAACCATACATCACGCCAAGGATTTGTATAGTGACAAATCCTTTATCACACTTTTTCTGCATTAGGATATTCAATTACTAGTAACAATTTTATTACTCCCCCTCCTTTTATGTAAACAATTCAATTAAATATTTTATTTACGTCTCACCTTATGTATAAAATTAAACAATACAAAACATTTATTGGAGGCTGTTGTTTTAGTAATTAAATTTTGACACCTATAGCATACTTTTCCAGGTGAAAGGTAAGAAGGCACCTGTATTGTGATTTAGTCACGTGTTATGTTATTTACCTTTTAAAACCATACATTTTTAAGAAAAATTACTATAGTCTTATGTTGAAATAATAAATATAGTTATATTACACTTCTAAAGTATGCAATTTCATCCAAACCCTTATAAATCTAACTTCAAATTTAAGGAATTACTCAAAGTAAATTCAAATTCACATATTTCCATCCCTTTTTCCAAATATCATTTAGCAATCAATTTGTTTATTGCTACCAGCAAAATGCTTGAGTCCAGGAAAATATTCATAACACATAATGTTATTTTTCAAAATATTTCTTCAAAAAGGGGTCATTTGAATAAATGTTAAATCTTCCATCGGGCTGAGCATGAAAATGTTTACATGTAACATACTTCAGTCTTCGAGAACATGAATTATGTATTAGTTGTACTTGGCTTTGATCTAGCTAACAGTATTTGTGCTTTGTCTCTATTGTTTTTACGTTAGTGGTTTCTGTACTTCGTGCCGATCTTTTTTGAGTTAGAATGTTTTTTTTTTATAGTTCTTATGTACTGCTGTAAGACCACTATCACACATTTTTTTATGTGCCTGTCTTAAATCAGGAGCATATAGAAGTGGTTGTCGTTGGTTCATGTCTGTCAAATTTTTTTCTGCGGAAATTATTTTGTTAAAAACAAGTTAGTTTTCTCGTTAAAATTGTTTCACATTTTCATGTTGAGAACTTTTATAGCCGAATATACGGTATAGGGTTTTCTCATTGTTGGAGGCCGTACGGTTATACCAAATAATTGGTTCAAACGACACTTTCTTCATTTATTATTAAGTTTCCATTTTAAAAAGAAATGTTTTTCATCATCTGAATCTTTACCAACAAGATAGTTGTCAATAACTATATTCGATGTCCAATATAAGAATGTAAAAGACTTATATGATTCACATTCTCGTATCATTTCCTTGTTTGCTTTTTTCATCATGCCTTTGCCTTATAATTTCTTATGAAGTTATAGACTTGCAAGCATACAGGAATATTACTTCTCCATCTCATGAAGTCAATTAAAAAATGCATCTGTTATAAAACTTTTTATATCTGCATATTCTTAAAAGCAATAAAAGTAAGATTTATATACAGGTTGTCTATAATTAGTTATCAACACTGGTTAGGGTATTTAATTGGTGGTGCATAGGGTATTGTATGGTCGTACTACAGGTATTCATTAAACACCAGGTAGTTGTACCTGTATTACTGTAACAATAATATATCCCAATCTCACCTATGCCTTCGGCAAAACCAACATCCAGGATGTACACAAAGAAGAGCTTATGAAGTAATATTGTGTAATAACTATATCTTATCAATCCCCCATGTGGCGTGACACCTGAGGCTTGCAACTTCAAACGAGACCTGAAATTGCGAAACACCTGTCCCGTACACCTGTGACCTATGATGAACTCATGGCATGGCACCCGAGACCCCAACTCTGGATTCCTTATGAAAGTGGGCGGAAAGAAGTGTAGTTTGGGCTTGTTAAAAAGTCTCATCTTTACACCTTCGAAAAACAGAAAATATCATGTCAATATTCTTTTTTATTATATTGTTGAATCCATCGGCATCACACATAATCATTGTTTATCACTGTCATGCGTTCTGTTGGATAATAATCGAAACTAAATTTGCGCTGTACCCATATGTCAATATGAATGAAAGGAACCACTGACGTAGTAGCCTCGTTCTGAGTGACTTCCGGGATGGAAATATGCATATTTGACAGGTCGATAAATCGTTGCATTAAATCTCATTAAAATACATATTTTACCAAATATTTGACACCTATATTGCTATCGATGTATTTTTGGGGAAAGTTAAGTATAAATAAACATTTAGAAACACAAATTGAAAATCGTGTCATGTCTCCTTTAAGGATGTTCGTTTGTCCTGCTTTCCACGTTTTGTCAGATATTCGGAATCCTCTGGTTTTATCCATATGGTGCCATTTACAAATTTTGCCCGCTTACCCTTACTTTTCTTTTCATAATTTTATTACATATAGTTTGAAAAGCCATTGTTATTTTTCATAGTTTTTGAAAGAAAATAGGTGTCAATGTTAATGGTATGAAAATTCTAGAGAGAATCCTTTCCCGCCAAATTTTCAAGAGCTTATATCTCAAAAAACAAGGACACGAACCTTGCATGTTTTCTTCTTTTTTAGTTCTGTTTTATTTATATGTATATATAGAGAGAGAGTAGCTAACATCCTTAAGGAACGATTAGATATTTTATTTTTAACTTTCAACATTGATGAGTTGTGCACGGTGTATATGATTGTCAGATTTGGTGGATAGTCACTTTCTTTTTAAAATGCTTATAAAAATCTGCGTTTTTTTTTTTTTGGAGATAATACGTCGTCTTGATATAGGTATTTTGAAAGCATCTGTCTAGTGGTGTTTCATTTTGAGTATCCTTGAGTTAGATTACAGTAAACTTACAGGTAACTAGGGAGAAAATAAAGTTAATGATCAGCAGTGTGTTCCCAGTCGATCGTATATTGTATTTGAAATGTAAAAATGTTATCTTTAAACTTCTATATAAGATAACACATAGTTGATTATTATCGAGTGGATTCCCACTGTTGTATTTTACTGCAGCAAACTATCGTCATCTCAATTCGTAAAGACATTTCCATGACTAAATGATTAAAAAGTTTAAAAAACCACTAATATTCACAATATTAGTGTACATGATTTGTTAAGATTCATCTACTCATGTACTTTGTGTTTTTTTTTTTTTTTTAAATATTGAGCAACCTATTCAAGATGCTAGTTTTACTACTAGTATCATGAGTAAAGCTAGATACCAACTACCTGTAAGAAAATCAGATAAGACGGATAAGCTTATATCTTTGAATGAAACATGACATTTTGGTACATAATTCTATACGAATCATAGGATTTCAAGTACTAGTATTTCATACTCGAGTTTTTTTGTAATAGTAAAGTTCAATGATAAGTTAATATTGATATTAAAGACCTCCGAACAAAAGGAAGTTCCGATCCCGAGCCCGAAGGGCGAGGGATTTGAACAGCCCTTTTGTGAGGAGGTCTTTAATGTCAATATTAACTTAATCATTGAACTTTACTGACTTACAAACCGTCAAAACATAAGAAAAGTACACAAAAAGCACTTGCAGAAACCTAATTCCCCTGAATTGGACGAGTCTAAAGATGTTCAACTTAATCGATAGTTAAACAGTACTCAGACTGATATGTACAATTAACAGTTACCAAATTGCAATGGAAACGGACCGATTAAATGGCAGTACATCATTTAATTATTTATTTATTATAAATTTGTTAGCATTAAAATAACAGCAAATGATAGTTTTACAAACTTGGGGGGTAAATTCATATTTTTGAATCCAACTTTTCGAAATAACGATTTCTTATTTAATAAATGAGGCAATCGAAACCCTATACAGACCTCATTTATAACTGACAAATGAATATTCTGCACAACAACGTCTTGTTATATATATTTGATGTTTTTAATCTGTCAGTAATCATGAAATAGATTCGTAAGGACCAGATCTTAGAAAACAGTAAGTAAATTCTTCCGACAGTTAACTTTTTAAACTGCTTGTTTCAGAACTTCTAATCGAACAGACCTAGATGTATAAGGCCCTTCACAATATTCATCCGGTAAATGTTCATTTTGTTTTTGATTCTGTAGTTTCCAACACTACGTTACATGCGAATGCAAAATAATTAGTGTTGTCTGTTCAGTCCAATTAATTAATAGATCTTAGTTTTTTTAAATAAAACTATGCATGCAAACTTCAGTGAATAAAATCGTATCAAAAAACCTAATTGTAACATATATAGCATCAACTAGGTTTCACTTGTCAGATCAAAACGTGTTGAGTTGAGATATTTTCGCAAGTTCAATGTATTATATGAAAACAAACTCTTTTATTCTAGTCGTCCGTTATTCCCTTTTCTTGTCTAAATAAAGCAAAAACACCTGAAAAAACTTTTACATTTCTTAGTTTGATCCTTGCCTGACAAAAAATCATATGTTATAAATCGTATTAAAACATTAGATAAGAAGCATAGTAAAAAAGTATTTAAAACTTTTTTATAAGCAGTCAGTAATGTAATAAATTGAAGAAAGAAAACCAAAAAAACCCATAAGAATTTAAATGGAAATTGTACATTATAGCATTTTACAAGATCTTGTCTTTGTGTGCTACATGGAACAATTTATGAAGTTGATTGATTTTTGTTTGCTTTACGTCCAGTGGCAAATATTTCATGCATGTTCATCATTATAACAAATAGATTTAAATACAATGGGTAGGTCGTGCAATAGGTCAACAGTGAGGTTGGACGTGAAACTTTAAAATGCCACTGGAAAATGAGGGTATATTGAATAAGGACAGAAATTTAGACTTGCAACAGCTGGTCACATTCGGACCACTCAAATAATTGGTGCAAGAGTTTTTAATTTGCCGAGAGCGTTGATCCATGAAATCTTCTCTGAAGTCGATCATCGATGTTTACGTGTAGTTTGAAATATCATTTCACGCATCCAATTTAGGTTAGATACTTTAAGCTCGCTTTAGTAACTGTGAGAATTCTGTGATTAGATATAAGAAGATGTGGTATAAGTGTGTAACTGTTTTGTTTATTGTACTTGATTTTTTTGGGTATGATATTCTGTACTACCGCTCTCCTGGTTGGTCTCGTGTGAGGGTGTTCGCCTCGAAAGCGGGAGGTCGTTTGTTTGAATCCCGACCGGGCCAAATAAAGACGTTAAAATTGGTATTTGCTTTTTCAACGCTAAACACCTGGCATCATAGAGTAAGAGCACAGACTGGTCGGCTCAGAGTCGGAAATGTGTCCGGGTCGGGTGACTTTTCTTACTGCGAACTAATATCTTGTAAAGTTACACGTTGAAAAAAAACGACTCAGCGTGTCAGTCTAGTAAAAAGCGGGGTTAATACTCATATCGTATTTACATGTTATCGTCCTGAATATTCATTATATTTGCCGCTGGTCGTCATCCATTATCATCATTCATTTACCGTTATATTATACAGTGAAGTGTTTTTCTTCTACTGGTTTATAGTACAACTTCTTACATTTTCACCGATCAAAATTAAAATTGGGCAGGTGAAATTTTTCAACCAAACACTTCTTGTGATGTTGGGATACCCTTGATGGTAAATAATATTAATCAAATGTGCCTTTTGGATATATAATATTTGACGGTAAATATTATTGAATTAACTCCGTATAACTATTATTTAGTCATGGGGCGGTTTTGAGCTTTTTATTCTGTATACGCATCTTTCTATAAAAACTGAATGTTGAATCTTAATGTTTTGATTTGTCTTTGTCTTTGGGTTGCTGTCGCATTAATGTATACCTTTATATCCTTTTATTCAAAACAAAATGTTCTCCCGTCCCACAGTATACCCTTGCCTTGGGTGCGTTCGTTTGGCTTATCGGATATAAATGCGCAGCTTTGTCTGATCGAAATAGGAATGTATTTCCGATGACTGGTGTAGTGGGAATTTCACGCTATCTATACGTTAAAAACATTAGAGGGAAATACGATCTAAGCACGAGTTGAATGATTGAAATGTGTAAACAACAAGAAAGGTCGGCTAAATCTTTTCAAATATTGATTGATTGATTGTTGGTTGCTTAACGTCCAGTTGCAAATATTTCATGCATGTTCAGGACGAGAACAAATTAAATACAATAGGTAGGTCCTGTAATAGAGGCCGTCCGGGATGAAGGTCGGGAAATTTGGACTGCCACGGTAAAATGAGGGTATATTGGATAAGGACAGAAATTTAGCCTTGCAACAGGCCACCTACGGACCCCTCAAAGAGTTGTTGCAAGGGTTCTTAACGTGCAAAGAACGTGGCACTCTCTTTACACGAGGCATCGGATTTAACGTCCCCATTCTGACCGGACGTTCTTTTCAAATAAGTCGCATGGCTGATTTTAACACATTTTTTGCCACTTTTGCTAGGACAATTGTAGATGAAAAAAAATTAACAAAACCGATTAGCAAGACAATTAATAATTAAAAAAAAAAAAATAAATGAAACGCTCAAAATAAGTTGAATCCTTGTATAAATTAATGTCAACATTTTTTTATCCATTTTTTGCTTTTATGTCAACTATTATACCAGTCTGAGATATAAATAAACTTTAAGCAGCAAATGTTGTCACCTAGACGAGACAGTCGTCATTGTACGCTTCAATATAAGAGTTATTGCCACTCAATGAAGATTGTTTTTCTGTTCTAATCCCCTCTCCTATTAGTTTTGCTGGAAAGGATACAATGTAACCCCTGATGTGTACTTCCGTTTTTTAGTGTTAAACAAAAGATTTAATGCAAAGAGAAAAATGATGGAAGAAATGCTAAGATTTACGCTTAAAAATGCAATTGAAAATAAAATTGAAATATATAAAATTAGGAAAACTGTTAGAGACAATTATCAACTGAAGACAATTGATTATACATCACTAAATGAAGCTGATAAATTAACTGCTCCATTAATGTCCAGTGGCAAATATGTCATGCATATTCACGACGAGTGGATCAACCTGAATCAAATGATTACAATTTTAGAGTGGCACTTTTTACGATAAGGCAGAGCGTTCGATTGAGGTCAAACGTATGCCGTAATAGAATACAGTTGAACCATGGTCAAAGTCGTAAGTTAAGCTATTAGCCCTCCTTCCCTTTTTTCTTCCACGGTAGACGAATGTCAAAAATAAAACGTCATGAATTTACAATCAATAACGGCCACTATAAGTAAATGAGATATATGAACTTTTTTGTAAATAAATTCTTATTGCAGCCAACATCTACCGGTTCGAGACAGGTTAGTATTTCCACTAAAATACCATTTGATTATTGACCGGAGATATTAAAGCAACCAAAAGCACGTTGAATCAAAAAAATTCTAAAATTGTAAATTATGGTATTTTGCTTGGTGTTTTCCCAATCCTAATTCGGACCCCTGATTTTAAGAGGGCGTATCTAATTAGTCATGCCCGATTAACTTTAGTAAATTGAACCTCAACTTAAAGACCTACACCGGGTAAATAAGTTCGAGGTACAATAAGTAGACAATAGAAATCCTTTGTGAAATGAGATCGTCCCAGGTCTCTTAGATAATTATTTTGCGTTGAATAACAATGAAAATGCACGAGCAGGTTTGTAATATATGTTTAAACTTGCAAATCCATCGATTGGCGACTTTTTGCTTTCAAACCAAATGAACAGTGATTTATGACAATTAATAATTTTACAAGTCCAATCGCCTGAATCTGCGTCAATAGTTTTAAACTATCAGAAAAAGAAAGTGGCTTCAAGACAACGTTAAAACGTGTTACAACCTCCGGTCTTTTTATTTTCTTATACCCTATTTAATTATCATGATTTTACGTAATGGAAAGAAAATTATTAACAACACAACTTCTAGGATATCCACGTGCTTAAACAAACGTATTCGTAATGCCTCTACAGCCAGATTGTTTAACAAAATGCGCGTGGATATCCACAAATTTTCCGTGCAATGCCAAAAGTGACTAACCTGTTTTAGATTAACTTCACAAAATACTGTACGGTCAACAGTGAACGGGAGAGCTTTTCGCTCTCCTTTTCCTGTGACATTACCTGAAAAACTCAAAACCTTATATATGTGGTAACTTGAACCCAACCTAAATGTGGTATTCAATATGTGGGACAGACGGGACGAGCGTATTACAAAAGAAATCAAGAACACCTTTACCGCTTTCGTAGACCTAAAAAATTCAAAAGTTTGATATATCAACATTTAGATAAGCATAATCACAATCTAAAATTTATTAAATTCCAACCACTTGAAACCGTTCAGAAACAACCAGGAGAATCACACAAGCAATTTGAAAAATCACGTGAAATTCGCGAATTATTTTGGATAAAAAGACTTCAAACTGCTTATCCTCTCGGTCTTAATGACAAAATATTAGGACAGGGGAACATAACTAAAACTTCAATCGATGTCATTAATATTGTCGATAAACGACTTAGAAATAAAAGGTCTCATGGCAAACGCAAAAACCGTAATCAACGTATTAAACATCGTATAAATTATACACTTGCTGATCTGTTATCTATAATAAAAAATAATGGCAGACATCAAGTATTATGCAAACTGGGTCAGATACCAATAAGTAAATTATATGCTATTTTTCTGGAGTGTGATACAATTTTTTTTAGCCCGATGTATGAATACACCCGTATTATTACAGCCTTTTGTCATCATAGGCTATTTCCTAGTATCGATAAACCTGAAAATCATAAACGGCATTTTCTTAAATTAAAATATATAAATAGAGGTATTGATTTTATTAACTTATCTAGTATATTCAATGACTCTACCATCCAAAGCCAAATACCTCCATATTTTGATAATATAGAACCACCTATTATTTCGTATTCTTATAAAAAACCAGCAGAAGTTTGATTTTTAATTATACGTCAGTTACATCAGACGTCAATATAGTAAATAATGTTCCTTCCACTTGAGATTGTGAAACATCTAGTTTTAGATATGTTCCCTATGGTCATGTCCTTACAGGAGACCTCAACATCGTCGAAGACCGTGAGGTCATAACTTTTCTTAAGAAAGGACCGAAATATCGTCCTCCATCTAAAATAGATTGGAAACAGTGTCGTAAGGTTATTAAAGACGCTCTGTCTGTCTACTGTAAAATTGGTGTAAACGTGAAAAATCTGATAAAAATCTCTAGACAGTTATTTGAATAAAATTATGAATACTGTTAATATTCGTATATCTCATTTTAAAACAATTCTGAAATTAGTAATAGGGTCCATGATATTCCCATTTCCAGAATAAAAATAAACTCAAGTACTCGCAAAGCGGTTTGTGTTCGTACCGGCAGATAAAGCAGCAAATAATGTAGTGGTGGTGTGACGCATATACTACACGGAAGTTCTCCAAAACGAAATTACAAATTCATCTACATTCAGGTCCGTACGCTCCACAGAGAGTCGAATTGTAAACAAGCATATCACTGCCACTACCCAGCTTAAAGCCTCTTCCAAACATTTGAAAGTCCCTACTATGTACTGGTTACCTAAATTGCACAAAAACCATTTAAATTCCGTTTCATCTCCGCATCTAGTAAGTGTTCTACTACCAATCTATCAGTTCTTCTAACTACCTCCTTACTACTATCAAATAACTTGTTATTAACTTTTGTAATAAAGCTTATGAAAATAATGGTATTAATTATTTTGGAGTGTTAAAAATTCTTTAGAGGTTTTAGATAAAATACATGATTTTGATGGTCCTTTTAATTCTGTTGACAGTTATGATTTTTCTACTCTATACTACACTTCCACACAATCTTATCAAGAAAAGTTTTCATATTTAATTAAATGGTCTTTTGAAAAATCTCATTACAAATTTATTTGCTGTAACTCGTTTAAAGCCTTTTTCTGTAACGAAAAGGAAAGTATGCTAGATACACTTACTGGAAATGTGAAGATATGATTGAAGCTTTAAATTTTCTCCTGGACAACATATATGTACGTTTCGGCGATAAAGTGTATCGACAAGTAGTAGGTATTCCTATGGGCACTAACTGCGCCCTTTAATAGCAGATTTATTCCTGTATTGCTATGAATCTCAGTTTATGACCAAACTAAGTAAAGACACGTCATTGTTACATTTGGTTGATACATTCAACAATACCTTCCGTTATCTAGATGATATTTTTCGTTAAATAATCCAGAGTTCTCTAAATATACTACCGAAATTTACCCAATAGAACTTACTTTAACTAAATCTAACATAAACAGCAGTAGTTGTCCTTTTCTGGACTTGGACATTTCAATCTCTAATGGAAAACTCCATACGAAAATTTACGACAAAAGAGACGATTTTTCATTCCCTATTGTTAATTTTCCTTTTTAGACGGCGATGTTCCTTTGGCTCCATCATACGGTGTGTATATATCCCAACTCGTTCGTTATGCCCGTATGTGTAGTGATGTCATAGATTTTAACGAACGTAATCAATGCATCACTAGTAAATTATTAAGTCAGGGATTTCGTTACCATAAATTACGTAAAACTTTTGCTAAGTTCTTTCATAGATACAAAGATTTGATTAGTAAATTTGGCTGTACCTGTAGAAAACTGATTAAAACGGTATTTCACATCCTAAATTTTACGGTAATATTGTACTTAAAGCGCGGAAATCACTATATGATCCGTGTAAACTCATCGAACCTTTAAATAAACTTATAAGTTCAGGTTATCTTACCAATGTTGTAATTAGATCTTTGCATATAGTTTACATTGGCACTAATATCGATTTTGTCATCAGCAAATTAATACATAAATAAATTTGTATTCTTTTCAAACGGGATGTTTAAAGACACACCCACGTTCATTTTGATCTATATAGAGGTTAAACTCCTAACTATCCTACTGTCTGTCGATACATTTATTTTTGGCATTGCACTAGTCATGTCTTCTTTGACTGTCCATGACGTTAAAATACTAAATCCCTGGGATGTGTTTTAGTTGATTTTAGTCTCTGATGCATGATTTTTATTATTAATTGTTTTGGCTTTTAACTAGCTGTCAGTAACTGCGAGTACTCTCAAATCGTACTTTCTTGTTTATTTGACCTGTTGATACTAATTGTAATGCTTTTTTGTTATTTAATGTTATTCAGGGTTATATCTGGTCTATATACCAGCTTTGATAAGTGTTTGGTACTAATATAAATTTCCACTTCGTACTATGAACATCAAAATTATTTATTTTGTTAAAATATTTCCTTTCTCTATTGTAACTGTATACGTATACCTAACAACAAAATTATTTTATTTACCTGTGTTTAAAGTTATTGCAAATGGCTGATATTTTTGTTCGAGCATATTGTTTTTCTTAAATTGTTTAACATTTCATACCGATATAACATGTTACTTTTATTATTCTTCCTTAGTTTATTTATTTTGAATTTACATTGTATCATAGGTAAAATTTATTTGTTCAGTGTATGTTCAATGGTGTTACTATGTCCTTTGATTGAGTTAAGCTATTTCAGTTGATATTTTATAGTGTGTCTTTCTATGTTGTGATGTTACACTATTGTTTCAGAAAAAGGGTGAAGGTTTGGTACCATTAAAACGTTTAAACCCGCTGCATTTGTTTGCACCTGTCCTAAGTCAGGAATCTGATGTTCAGTAGTTGTCGTTTGTTGATGTGGTTCATAAGTGTTTCTCGTTTCTCGTTTTTATATAGATTAGACCGTTGGTTTTCCCGTTTGAATGGTTTTACACTAGTAATTTTGGGGCCCTTTATAGCTTACTGTTCGGTGTGAGCCTAGGCTCCGTGTTGAAGACCGTACTTTGACCTATAATGGTTTACATTTATAAATTTTGACTTGGATGGAGAGTTGTCTCATTGGCACTCATACCACATCTTCTTATATCTATTTACACATTACAACTCAACTTTATCAAGTTTCACACCAAATTCAAAATTATTCGTTTCCGGAAAAGCCAAAAAAAGTTTGACGAAAGTATTCTTTGTACAGTGAGTGTAATAAAGTTTCAAACTATCGACAAACAGAAAATAGCTAGCTGCACGGGTGATCGAAAAATTGCTCACGCGCGCTACACCTCAACATTATCAAGCTGCAGACCTAATATTTAAGCATCCCTTTTCACAGAATCGTAGAAAACTTTTATGACAGTTGTCTACCCAAGGTCTTTGAAACGGACGGAAGGAATGACAGACGGAGTCGAGTGGTCACTAGACCTGTCGTTACCGTTGACAACGCAGGTAGCAACAACGTATGATATACTTTAAAAAAATTATAAGCCAGAGATGCCTCTTACAAAATGTTTATGTGCTTCTACGATGCCAGAACCTCGTTTTTTATTGCATGTCTTTAGTAATATATTCATCTGTGTCTTTTAGAATGAAAAATGGGAGGTTGCATGTAAGCAACATAATTTTCATAAATACTTGTATCAGAATCGAAGCTTTAAACGATTCAGTAAAAATTGGGCTGTTTCAACTAATAACATTTTTAATATACAATTATTGTCTTTGATGAGGTAAATGTGTGGTTTATTAACTTTTGAAAACTGATATTCAGTGAGGCCAACGGCCGAAGTGAATATCAGTTTTCAAAAGTCAATTAAACCACATATTTACCGAAACAAAAGACAATAATTGTTTTATTCCATATTCCGAGATAGTACCGAGAGAAATGTATGAAATGACAATTTTTATCAAAACAATTGTACATCAAACGATTTTAACATAATTATACACGTAAAAGCACGCGACGTTTTGCGCGGTGAATATACTTTTTCGCAGGTGAATATGCTTATTTATTCAAAATCCAATTCATATAGAAAACCCTACTAAAGTTCTATCAATATGGAATAATTACTATTATTACCTTAGTTTTCGATTATTTTTTCCTGATAATAACTATTTTGTGTTGATATAAACATAACACAAAACGCCTCGAGTTTGGTTTTGCCAAATTTAGAATGAAATATGTAAACAATTTTTATGATAATTATAGATTATCAGCCATAGCGTTTATCTAAACATTACAAATAAAAATATGGGTACAGTAAATAAAATACAATCAAAGCGATGATCTGCTATGATATTTGTCTCTATTAGGATATGTTGTTTGCGTGATCTTTCAAGCAAGACACTTCTTTTGACAGAGTGATGAGAATCATGTAACTAATAATAGAAAAGATTTGTATCATTATAACTAACATTTCCATTATTGTTTGTTTGGGCCGTTGTCAACAATATATATATATATATTCAAATTTTCACAACTTATTTTACAAAATCATCCGTCCTGTTTCTAGAAAGTTCAACGGTTGAATTAATTCAGAAACAAATCAACGATCATTTATCTGTTAAGTGCACGGCTATAATGAAGTTTGTTTTTATTTTTTATACCCTCATCCTTCGTCTCTCTTGTTAAAAATTACTGTTTCGATACAGTTTTATCTATTCCAAAAAAACTCGCAACTATCGTTATGTTAAATGCATTCTAAAATATTCTGCGTATTTGTTACTATGATATAATAGTATACTGATATGTTTTTTAATGGACAGGACATTGTGAAACTTGTGTCTTACCCCCTTGTTATTTATAGTTTAATGTTACATGCCAACTATCTGTTTATCTGTTTCGTTACTAAAGATGAGATTTTCCCTCCCCTTTATCATGTTTACATTAATGTACCATATGAATCCTTCCTTTTTATATGACATAATGAAATAATGGTTTATGAATGAAAAAGCGAGACCTTTACATAATACTTTTGTTTTAAACGTACACCATGTACATTTATAAATCACACTGCTACAATGTATGTTCAATACAGTCATTTTAAAGAAATATAATATTTCAACAAATATCCATAATTGAAAATGATTGATCAGTTCCGCACCCCGAGGTGACTGGGGTTTGGAAATATGGTCACGTTTGATCTTCTTTCGTCTAGAAGTATAATAACCTTGCCAAAATTGTACTTCCGTTTGGTTGTGCGGGATGTATAAAAATGAAGCCACGTCCAAATAGAGACGTTACATCTGATGCTTCGTGTAAGAAGAGTGCAACTCTCTGTATGTTAAGAGCTATCGAAACAACCCTTTGAGGGGACAAAATGGACGGCTAAATGTCAGACCCTATCCAATATACCCACTTTTTCGGTGGCAGTCCGATATCCAGCCCTTCATTCTGGCTGACCCTTTTTACAGGTTCAGCATAATGTATTCATTGTTAATCTGTTCTCTTCCGGAAAATGCATGAAGTATTTGCCACTGGACGTTAGGCAAACAAAAAATTATCATTAACACGCCCGAGCCAAAGATTTTCAGATGGTCATACCTACGGGGTGTATTAAAAGGTAGTTACGTCTGGTCAGAATGGAGACGTTAAGGGCATACGATACAGTTTTGATCCCGTATTTACATTTTGATAAAAATTTCCATATAGACTATTTTTTACCTGATTAAATCAAATATGTAATAAAAAATATACCTTCATGTGCTACTTTTTGAGTAAAATGAGGTCGAAATTTTGTATATTTGCTCAAAATTCGGATTTGTGGCCGTATTTTCCCTTTCGAAAGAAAGACATAACTTTTTTGTTTTAAAAGATAAACACAAATTGTTTTTTGTTAAATAATTTGTAATTTCTTTATTTTATAAGTATCCTAAAATTTTATACATTTTTTATTCACAAATAACTCATATTTATCAAATGTTCATGAATGTAGAAAAAAACATCATTTTTTGCTGTATATTTATCTAATTTGAAAAAATTGTACTATTTACGTTTTCATGAAAATTTGCACACGTTATCGTCTTACGTAATCAAACTAAATGGCATTTTAAAAAGAGGGTCCATGAACTCGTTTTCAAGTTAAATAAGTTTGAATGCTAAATATCAGTCGAAAACTGAATGTTTTCCCGATAAGTCGTAGTTTGACGTCGCGAAAATAACAATTTACGTTAGTAACGTCATTACCTCCTGTAACTGTATCGTATGCCCTTAAATCCGATGCTTCGTGTAAGAAGAGTTCAACGCTCTGTACGTTAAGAACTATTGCAACCACCCTTTGAGGGACAGTGGGTGAACGGCTAAATGTCAGTCCAATATACCCTTTTATCCGGTTGTAGTCAAATAATCAGCCCTTCATTCCGGTCGACCCTTATTACAGGATTTATCAAATGTTTCATTGTTTATGTGTTCTATTCCGGAACATGCATGAAATATTTGCCACTGGACGTTAAGCAAACATCAATCTACAATCTATCATTAATAGGCCCAGCCAAAGGCTGTAAGATGGTCTTACCTACGGGATGTATAAATACTTATCTTTAACAGAAGAACATGATTTGCCTTCCAAAATTATCACTGTAGCAGCCGGTGAATGAACCCTTACTACGTTACATTTATCTCAGTGTGTACAGCTGGGTGGTTTTGTGAGAGGGCTGCCAGGTTCGATCTGGTAGTTATAATTATCGAGGAGAACCATATAACTGTGGACAAAGGAAAAGGTAGGATAATTATGGTCGTCTCTTTGGTCTCTTGATTTCAATTTAATCTCTTGATTTTCTCTTATATGAAATTACTAGTATCATTATTGTGTCCATCTATCAATATCTTTAATCTGTTACATATAAAACTTCACACCTTTCACATTTATGGAAAACCTTTTAAATTTGTCTCATATTGATACATAAAAGGAAGATATTAACACTTTGATATTGGAAAAAAGCCTTATGAAAAAGATACTTTTGGAGAAATGTTTTATACGTGTCCATAGATTTAAGCTAACAAACATTTATGGTCAAGACTTTTATTCACATTAAAGTAACTTAACTATATGAATGTAAACTGCCCATTTTTCAGTGTATCTGCACGAGCGTAAGCGTTCTAAAGTCTTATTAGAGATTTCCAATAAAATGGCATACGTACCTAACTCGACGTACGCACGTAACGGGACCGGTTATTGCTAACCTATTAATTTTGTTAAATGAGTCGCTCAAGTTTCAACTAAGTATTCCTAAACTACAAAACAAACCCATTCATGATAAATTTTATCACTATCAAGTATTTCTAAGATGATGAAAAACGAAAGAAATATGAGAAGAAATCATGATTATTATATATCACGTGATTATTGAGATTCCCGCCAAAACATTGCTGTCATAAGACCACGTATATACACGTATCTTTACCTATCATACGATTGATTCGAGTTATCTTTCATGGTTTCGACCATGACTTTGTTTTTCGATATACTTTGCAAATGAACCTTCTATTATTTAATATTTGACATGATTTTATTTGTCGTTATCAGATTGGTGTCCCTTTTTCCTTTTGTTTTAAAATATTTAATTTCCTAGGTATTTATTTTTAGACAGAGATTTTTCTAGCAATTTCAGAAATATCGATTTCAAAGTGTTAGTCAAAATTTGTCTCTGTTAAAGTTGGGATTGCATCATACTTTATTAAGCATTATTTCAAACGTTTTCTTCTACTGTAGTTAATCTTGTTTATTTATAATCTCAGATGTTTTCCCAGGAAAAGGTACGACAAAGGGATGTGTATATTTAAAAAATTGATACAGGTCTTGTACTACTTATTTAAATTTTAATAGTTTCAACCTTTATTAAAAAAAAAAGAATTTTGTAAATAATAATGATATATGTAAATAAGTGTGTACACCAATTCGTTATATACATTGTAATTTGAAGGTGTACTTGATTAAGCAATTGATGACTAATCTGCATATAAACATTGACCGCTGTTGATAGTAAACTGATTATAGCAATTTATAGTACATAGTAATTGGCTAAAAAATGTCCTGTCCCAAAGTATCTCTGATTAAAAGTGGATGAGAATGCCAATTTACATACTTGTTACATTTTAAGACAATTATAATGCCACTTCAGTCTTTACAGTAATTTTCTTTTAAAATGAACTTTTAATTAGTAAGGCTTTTTTATATAGATTAGACCGTTGGTTTTCCCGTTTGAATGGTTTTACACTAGTAATTTTGGGGCCCTTTATAGCATACTGTTCGGTGTGAGCCAAGGCTCCGTGTTGAAGACCGTACTTTGACCTATAATGGTTTACTTTTATAAATTTTGACTTGGATGGAGAGTTGTCTCATTGGCACTCATACCACATCTTCTTATATCTATTGATATTGGCATAGTTGTTTTGGATTAAGACAACTCTTACTAATCCAAAAGTGGATTCTAAAACTATCACATATTAATTGAGTAAAGAAAAATTTTTAGTTTCAATTTTGTCTCGCCTTAGAGGTATATATTTATATATAAAAGTTTAACTCTACGACTTATCCATGTATTGCATCACCATTGAAGGTGATACACGGCTGAAAACACATTTTATATTCATAATTACTTTAAATATGTATATATTCTTTATGTGCCTGTCCCATGTCAGGTGCCGGTGGTTCACTTGTTGTCGTTGGTTCATATCTCTAATATTTGTTTTCGTAAATTGTTTTGTTTTAAATCAGTTTTCTCAATTGAATTGTTTCATATTTTTCAAGTTGGACCCTTTTATAGTCGACTATATGGTATGGATTTTCTCATTGATGAAGGCCGTACGGTTGCCTATCATTGCTTACATCCACTTCATTTCTTATTGGTAATCATACCACATCTCCTTAATATTTTTAACTAAATACGTTGAATATTTTCAGATTATTTAACATGTAAGAATCAGCTTTCAGTACCTGGGGTACTTTAAGATCGGTACTCTGTGTCTTTCATCATAAAATGTAATTGTTTTGGGCTTAATTCAAATTTGATTAGTTGAGCTATTTCCAACTGAATTTTTACAGGTTTTTTCTTATATTGTGCTGTTACACCAGAGTGTTGAGCGCTGATAAACACGTTTAATCAAACCAAATTCAATATTGGCCTTCCCAAGTCAGGAGCTTTCAATTCAGTGGATGTCGTTGGTTACTTTCTGTTACTTTTGTCATTTTGAGTTATTTTACTCTTGTAAAATATTCATTTTCGTTTGAACTGTTTACATTTTCAAAGTCAATGCCTATATACTAGTATCTGGTAATACGATATGCGTATTTGCTTATTGTTGACAACAGCACGAACCACTGTAGTTGCTATTCACACCATTTGGACTCTGTTTGATAGTTTGACGCTCCACACGGATCCAGGTATATACATGTCGGAGTGTGTAAGGAATGAATCGAAAAAAAAACAAATGTATGCTAAGCATACTTATGCTTTTGAAGAGAAAATTGAATTTATTTGTTGAACGGACAGACTGGCGGACGGACAGGACAGACAGGGTGATTGTAATATGAGTGCGAGTACAATATTTTTCAGTGAATGTATCTTAGATGCTAGTGGTAAGGAAGTCTGTATCAAAACGGGGTAATCTTTACTTGCATTGTTAAAACATTTTATACTATGTAGAATAATAATTGCATGCCTACTGGATATTAATACAATAGCAAGTCACAAGGATAAAGGAAGCTGTGAAACACCATTTTACAATAAAACTGAGCTTTTGATACAGAAAAAAAGGCGAAAAATCAAATAAATTATGCAATAAAAGTGTTATCAAATCAAAACAAATGTTGCTAGATTAATAATATATGCACATAAACCATAAAATATATGTAATATTTGTCGCTGGATATAAGACATACATCAGTATCATCATCATCATCATCATCATCACCACCATAAGTATTAAAGCCTGAGGCTAAATCTTCGTCGTATGTATTACAGCTTGAGGCTTCTTCGTCGTAAGTATTATAGCTTGAGACTAAATTCTTATCTGATATTTTATCCAATTTATGGCGACAACTTATTTTACGCATGCATCTCTTTGCTACATAGGTTTTGTTAATGTCCAAGTTAAGGCCAATAGAGATCATAGAAGTATATTTATCAAATGATCATGTCTACTCATAACTAAAACAGTAAGCAATGGATTTATTCGTCCGACTCAAACAAAGCACAAAACAGCAATTACTAGTATTTACAAATAAACTCCATCTTAGATTATTCACAGCTACTGAACACTATCTTAAAAACAACTACACGTGACCTATAGTTGTTAACTTCTGTGTCATTTGGTCTCTTGTGGAGAGTTGTCTCATTGGCAATCATACCACATCTTCTTTTTTATACAACTAATAATCCAGTCTAGAATATTAATCAATTGTTTCGTACTGTTACACCACTGTCCTAGGTAGGTGGGCCCGCTAACATGTTTAACCCCGCTAATTTATGTACGGATGTGCCTGTCCCAAGTCAGGAACCTGTAATTCAGTGGTTATCGTGCTGTTGCTGTGCTTTCGTTCATTTTACTGTACATTAAATAGGCCGTTAGATTTGTCGTTTTAGTTTTACATTTGTCATTCTGTGGCCTCTTAGAGCTGTCTATGCGGTATTTGCTTTGCTCATTGTTGAAGGCCGTACGATGGCTTATAGTTTTTAATTTCTGTGTCATTTGGTCACTTGTGAAGAGTTGTCTCATTGCAAATCATACTACATCTTCTTTTTGTACAGTTCACAAATTAAATATAAAAGTACATAAACAGTCTAGAAAAGCAAGACCTTATAATTATAACTTAATATATAGTTGTGCATACAATTACTCACCATATTTGTAAAATAATCCCAGTTATATCAAATTGAGATCTAATAAAACTTAGTAACCCAAAAAGGATACAAAACACTATTAAAGAGTAAATTAATGAGTGCTGCTAATTATTTAATGCGCATGTGTAATAGTCGTGCATTCAAGTTTTGATACTGTTAAAGGGCAACCTGATATGTCCAAGATCATAAGCTTAAGATAAAGTGTTTGTTAAAAGTTAAGAAAAGATACAAACACCAGAAGAATGATAAAGGTGCATGTAGATAAAATTAGGATTCGAATTGGTTTTTTCTTATTTCTTAATAAATACTCATGTTAACGCATGACCTTATCTTCTTTCAAAGTCGTACTCTCCCCATTAATTGTTTACCTAAAGAGCTAAGTAAAAGTAGCATATTTTGTTAGCTTAGCTTAATTATTAGCGGATCTAGTAACTACTGAAAGGGAGGAGGTTCATTAAAAAGAAGGGTTTTAATTTTTTTTTCGATAGGAAGATATTTCACAACAATCAAAGAATATAATGTTCCTAAACCTATACATTTTCCTTGTTCCGTTCCTGGTCAAAATCATGTGTAAACACTGATTTAATGTTTCCTGAAAGTTTCAAGTATATTATCATAGGTTTAAGATACTAAGATACTTTGGAACTTTGTAGATTCGTTATAATCTTTTCTACAGGTCGTGTGAGTATAAGAGCATACTTTGAAGGTATAAATAAGGAGATATTAAGTCAAGATCAACATGATCAACAGAATTAATATCTTTTGGAGTACAAATCAAATGAATTTATTCTATTTACACACTTATACACAGAAGGGCTTTATGGCATAACAACAAAACAACTAACTTAAGGATGTATTCTTCTGACGTTTCAGTCTCGTTGAAATCTCGTTCTGTAATTATTTCCAAAACATGTGATACAAGTGGAAAATATCAATGAATTTTAAAAATGTTATAATTAAACTTAACTCTGTGAAAAAAATGTGTATTTACAATGAGTAGTTTTTGAGTAATCAATTTTTCAAATTTTACGACCAATCAAGTCAGTCTTTTTAGCCAAACTTTTGAGAAAATGGATGAGGGGTACAAAAAATGATTTTACCAGAATCATGTACATCCCATATCATTTTGTTTTCTTTTCAAATTTCTTAGATATGTATTTTTTCAATCATTTATAACAAAAAAGTTGAAATAATATGCAGTTTGTTCTTAAAATTGAGAAAAATCACAAATTTACAAAATTGACAGCATGGTAAATTTGACACGAAAAAGCATCAAAATATGATAAAACTTTCTTATATTAACACCTACCTATAGTTTTTTTTTTAGTTAAATTTTTTCAGATTGGTCCACTTCACCTTAATTGAAAGTATGAAAAAAGTTTAATTGTGGAACTGTGATTATTTTCACAATAATAGCCCAAAAATATGTAAACATTTATGAAAAGTGGGAAAATCATCAAAATTGGGTACTTTCAAAGGGCCGTAGCAAAAAAAGAAGTGCACCACCATAAGAATTTTTCTTCACCAATTATTTTTTTACAGTCATATAAACCCAAAAATCAGGTTAAGAAAAAAGTTTAATTCTAAAAATTTTGGCTCCTCAGAGGTGTTCATCCTTAATTGTATGACCTATACATTAAACATAACCATACAGTGCAAATTACTCAATACATAACATGCATCAATATAAATACCGCGCTGAAGTACGTTCATTATTCATTTTCATTATTCAAAATTCAATAATGAATAATGAAATAGTTCACTATTCACTATTCAATGTTAAGTGATGAATACTGAATAATGAAATAGTTTATGTTTCATTATTCAAGTTGAAGCAGTTTATAGTGAAATAAAAATAAAAAAATTAGGCTGTGACACTATAGCTATATCCCGTATTTCTAAATTAGTCTTTTGGTGTTATCTAACAAATATTCAAATTGATATCAGAAAAATAAATAAAACACTAGCTCTTTAAATTTTAATTTGATTTATTTATCTGGTTCCTAGTTTCGGAGGATAAACTAGTGGGTTTTCCTAACTATTTTAACAGAAATTCCTTGGTTCAATGTATGGACGACCTGAATACCAAAACATATATATATAAATTAAAATACTCTACGTCGTCTTTTTATTTTCACTGGACCTTTGCTATTCTTCATCCTCTTATTATAGAAATAACAAGTCGATTGTTCAGCAATGACCATTAGAGGGGTTACGGAGGACCTAAATGCCAAAATACGCATGAAAATTAAGAAATACCCAATTTTGAATAATGAAATGGATATTTTGAATAATGGAATGGACTGCTGCGACCCTTTAGCCCCTAATTATAGATATACCTTATACCTCATTCGAAAGCTTATCAATAGAGGAACAAAAGGTATATAGTCAATATGTTCCGCAACGCATATTAGAGGAGTAACGAAGGACCTAAATATCGAAATACGCGTGAACATTAAGAAATAGCTTATTTTGAATAATGGAATGGACTGCTGCAACCCGTCAGCCCCTAATCAAGGAAAAATTTATACACCAAATTAAAGCTTATTGATAGAGGAATAAACTGAGTATAAACGATATGTGCCGCAATAACCATTAGAGGGGTTACGGAGGACCTAAATGCCAAAATACGCGTGAAAATTAAGAAATAGCCAATTTTGAATAATGAAATGGATATTTTGAATAATGGAATGGACTGCTGCGACCCTTTAGCCCTAATTATAGATATACCTTATACCTTATTCGAAAGCTTATCAATAGAGGAACTAAAGGTATATAGTCAATATGTTCCGCAACGCATATTAGATGAATAACGATTGACCTAAATATCGAAATACGCGTGAACATTAAGAAATAGCTTATTTTGAATAATGGAATGGACTGCTGCAACCCGTCAGCCCCTAATCAAGGAAAAATTTATACACCAAATTAAAGCTTATTGATAGGGGAATAAACTGAGTATAAACGATATGTGCCGCAATAACCATTAGAGGGGTTACGGAGGACCTAAATGCCAAAATACGGGTGAAAATTAAGAAATAGCCAATTTTCAATAATGAAATGGATATTTTGAATAATGGAATGGACTGCTGCGACCCTTTAGCCCTAATTATAGATATACCTTATACCTTATTCGAAAGCTTATCAATAGAGGAACAAAAGGTATATAGTCAATATGTTCCGCAACGCATAGTAGAGGAGTAACGAAGGACCTAAATATCGAAATACGCGTGAACATTAAGAAATAGCTTATTTTGAATAATGGAATGGACTGCTGCAACCCGTCAGGCCCTAATCAAGGAAAAATTTATACACCAAATTAAAGCTTATTGATAGGGAATAAACTGAGTATAAACGATATGTGCCGCAATGACCATTAGAGGGGTTACGGAGGACCTAAATGCCAAAATACGCGTGAAAACTAAGAAATAGCCAATTTTGAATAATGAAATGGATATTTTGAATAATGGAATGGACTGCTGCGACCCTTTAGCCCAAATTATAGATATACCTTATACCTTATTCGAAAGCTTATCAATAGAGGAACAAAAGGTATATAGTCAATATGTTCCTCAACGCATATTAGAGGAGTAACGAAGGACCTAAATATCGAAATACGCGTGAACATTAAGAAATAGCTTATTTTGAATAATGGAATGAACTGCTGCAACCCGTCAGCCCCTAATCAAGGAAAAATTTATACACCAAATTAAAGCTTATTGATAGAGGAATAAACTGAGTATAAACTATATGTGCCGCAATAACCATTAGAGGGGTTACGGAGGACCTAAATGCCAAAATACGCGTGAAAATTAAGAAATAACTTATTTTTGAATAATGAATTAAACGTCTGCTATCCTTCATTATTTGAACTTACAATAACTTTTGACCTGTAAACCTCAAAATTTATTCCTTACATCAACAATCATTATAAAGGACAAGGTACGATAAGGGCATTGTTGGCCCCTCTCCAAATAAGTTTATATTCATATTATTGATAGCCTTTGAATAGAAACTTGAAAAATAATGATTTGTTTGTTTTGGTGAATGGATGGTTGTGTGATGTTAATATTACATTGTCAGTGTCGTCGTCGTCGTCGTTGCCATCGTCCAAAGACATTTGGTTACCAGACAATTACTTCATTATAAGATTGATTGATTGATTGATTGATTGATTGATTGATTGATTGATTCTCTTTATTTCCTCCATTATACTGAAGATTTACATTTTAAACACAAGTATACTAATTACTAGAAATGAACAACATATAAATACAGACTACAATTAAAGCACACACACAAAAAGTGCATTTTACATATATATGTATATATCTACATGCTACATTTGTTTGATGCAAATAATTTAGTGTCCAAAATTAAACCTATGCTCAGATAATTCACCTTTAAATTTTCCGTACAGATGAAATATATGGATCTCTATGAAATTGTACAAGGTTCCATACCACAAAAGGAAGACTGGGATTGATTTTAGGGTTATTATCCCTACTGTTTAGGAAATAGCGGCTAAAAGGAGCCAAAAAGAAGAATGTTTCTTGTCTCAGGACACTTACTTGTGTATAAGTGTATGGATATTTATGAAATTTTATTACAAGGTTTCATACCTCGAAAGGAAGGTTGGGATTGACTTTGGGGGTTATTGTCCGAATTGCTTTAAAATTAAGGACCAAAAAGGAGCAACAAACAATACTTTTCTAATACTTTGTATGAATTGTTTATTTCTTGACCAAATTCAATAGGGTTTAATTCAAAGTCTTGAATTGTCGGGGTTCTTTAATATGCTGAATATAACCGTGTTTTTAGATTTTGGATTTTGGGCCCCGTATTTAAATTGGTCCACATTGAGGTTCAAAGGGTCAAAAATTTAACTTAGTTTGATTTCAGCGAAAATTGAAATCTTGGGATTCTTTGATATACTGAATCTAACTGTGTAATTCAGATTTTTTATTTTGGGCCTGGTTTTCAAATATCTTCTGTATAACTATTGTAAGACTTCAATGGGATGACCTGCTTTTGATATAACTACTGAGCCAAATTAAACCAAACCAATCATTTTTATGGTATCTATTACTATTAATTATGATTTTAGCCTTATTTTACATGATTTCCAAAACAACAGTAGATACAGGTGAGCGACAAAGGCTCTTGAGAGCCTCTAGTTTTATTTTCGGTCCAATTTTTAAGTTAGTTCAAATTGGGGTCCAAAATTAAACTTTTTGAATTCAACAAAATTCAATTTATGGGGTTCTTTGATATGTTGAATCAAACTGTGCATTCAGATTTTAGATTTTGGGCCCCGTTATCAAATTGGTCCATATTGAGGTCCAAAGGGTGAAATATTTAACTTCGTTTGATTTCATCAAAAATTGAATTCTTGGAGTTCTTTCATATGCTGAATCTAACCATGTATACAGATTTTGGATATTGGACCATAATAGGAAATGTTCAATTTCAAATTTTCAAGTTATTTTAAGCCAACATTCATTCTGAGTTAGAAACCTATGTTTTGTCCAATTTTCAATCCCAATCCCAATTCAGAGCTGTAAAGCACAATTAATAGAAATTGTTAGTAGATTCATAATTAAAATACATATAGCATCAAATTTTAATTTTAGAAATTATGAATAAATATAGTTTGAAATTTACTGTTAATTATTAGATATTTTGAAAATTAATTAAAGGAAAGTTTTATAGATTTTTGTTTTGAAAGACATTGTATTAATGATAAATATTATTTTGGATTTTTTTCTTCATTTTTTGGTAAAAGTAAAGGTAAACATCAATTATTATGCAAATGCCAATTAGTAAATTGCACAATATTTATAACGAGTGTGATACAACATCGTTTTTCAGTCCAAAATATGAGTGTAAACGTATCATTACAGCTTTCTGCCACCACAGACTGTTCTCTCGAATTGACATTTACCGTTCAAAACATAGAACCACCTTTAATTTCTGAAAAATGACCACTATCCACCGTCGAAAATAAACTGGAAAGTGTGTTATCAGGTCATTAGAGATGCTCTTTCATCCTGCATGTATTGTAAAATTGATGTTAAAAAAATCTGACAAAAATCACTTTATTCCTATTTCATTATCAGAATGTCTGAATATTGTTGATATCCGCATATCACATTTTGAAAATAATTTAGAAATTAAAAAAAAGTAAGTTATACACCCATTTCTAGGACTAAAGACAAAATGTAAGTACTCTAAAAGCGTTTTGTGTTCATACCGGCTGACAACTATCTATCGATACCTATATTTTGGCATTGCACAAGGTCATGAATTTCTCTGACTGTTAATGATGTCTTTACGCTAAATCCATTGGATGATGGATTTGTACTGATCGATACGTTTTTTTTTATTAGTTGTTATTGGCTTTGAACTAGCCGTCAGTAACTGCGAGTACTCTCAGATCTTTACTCAGTGTCTTTTTTGTTGTGGGATGTATAGATACGCTTCCACGTCCGGTTTGTTTTTCGTTAGATGTTTTCTGCATGATGTGTATCGATCTGATGAGTTAAGCCCTTTTCAACTGCTTTTAGTTTGTATTGTTACACCACTGTCCCAGGGGATGGTTAGGCGCCAACAAACTAGCTCAACCCGTTCTATATGTGCCTGTCCCAAGTCAGGAGCCTGTAGTTCACTGGTTGTTGTTGGTTCATGTATGTCATATGTTTTCGTAAATTGTTTGGTTATAAATCAGGCCGTTGGTTTTCTCAATTGATTTGTTTTACATTTTCCTGTCTAGGCATTTTAGAGCCGACTATACAGTATGGGTTTTCTCATTGTTCAAGGTCGTACGGTTGCCTATAATTGCTTAAATCCACTTCATTTAAACTTTGGTGGATAATTGTCTCAGACGCAATCTTACCACATCTCCTTATTTTTATAAAGCAGCCACCAATGTGGTGGTGGTATGACGTAAATACTACACGGAAGTCCTTAAGAATGAAATTACTCATTTAACTACATTTAAGGCCGTGCGCTCCACACAGAGTCAAATAATCCTAACGGGGCTCCGATAAGCCGCGACTCACGTCCATTTCTTATCGTGTAGTGCGAGGGGTGTTTTGCATGTCACTACCACCGGTCATCTTAAGCTCTCCTCTGAAAATTTGAAAGTCCCTAATATGTATTGACATCCTAAACTACACAAAATCCGTTTATATTTTGTTTCTTCCAGGCTTCTAGTAAATGTTCTACTGCTAATCTTTCTCGGTTTTTAACTAGTTTCCTTACTTCTTTAAAAAAACTGGTTATTAATTTTTATAATAAAGCATATGAAAAAAATGGAACAAACTATTTTGAAGTGTCATTAACTACTAGTATTTGGGTGTTTTGGATACATTAAGTGCTTTTGATGGTCCGTTCAATTCGGTTGACAGTTATAATTTTTCAACTCTATACATTACACTATCACATATAATGGTATCGTAATTGGAGTTTTTTTTAAATTTTTATATCAAACAGATGTTCTCTAATTTATTTAAACGGTCCTTTAACAAATCTGGTTGAAGAGATTTGTTTGCTAAAACTCATATGAAGCCTTCTTCTTTAATGAAAACGAGAAATATGCTACTTTCCAGTATGTTTTTTTTACTGGGCCCGATTTGGTGGTGTTACATCTTACAAAGTCTATCTTAATTATTTTCCGCTCAAACCGGTGATAGGGGGCCATCTTAAACTTGCAGTGGGGTGAGAGTTTTTTTTTTCTTTTTGCTCCGTTTTGAATGCCTCACTGTGACCTTGAGATGAAGAACAGCAATAATATCGCTGTTCCTTTGCTTTTTGTGTGTGTGGTTTTTTTTTAGCTTTGCATACACTGATTTTGTGTCATGAATGGATAATCCATATCCTTTGTTTGGTGGTGTAACATCTTACAAAGTCTACTCGAATTATTTTACAAAGAATTCCGTTAAAACCGGTGATAGGGGCCGTCTTAAACTTGCGAGATTTTTGTTGTTGCTACGTGTTGAATGCCTCACTGTGACTTTGAGATGAAGAACAGCAATAAAAGAGCTGTTCCTTTGCTTTTGTGCGTGCTTGTTTTGCTGTGTCATGAATGGATAACCCATATCCTTTATTTTTCTATTATATATACATACTGGAACTGTGATGAGATAATTAAAGCTATAAATTTAGTTTTCTTCTTGACAACATATAATAATGTACGTTTCGACAATACAGTTTATCGACACGTTGTAGGAATTCCGATGGTTACCAATTACACCCTTTAATAGCAGACTTGTCAAACTCTGTCTAGATTACATTTAATTTTATAGATCTAAAAACCCTTGAATATATTTTTGCTTTTTAAAAATAATCAAAACTTTTCTAATTTTACTGTCGGAATTTACCCAAAAGAAATAAATTGAAATAAATCCAATACAGACAGCAATACTTTTCCTTTCTAGATTTGGATATTTCAGTTTCTCTATATAAAAAATTTCGACAAAAGTGACAATTTTCCTTTCCCGATTGTTTATTTTCGCCTTTAGCACGGTGGTGTTCTTTCCGCCCTTTTTTACGGTGTGTATATGTCACAACGTGTTCGCTATGCCCGTGTCTAAAGTCGCGTTTTAGATTTCAATGAACACAATTTATGTACAATGATAAATTATTAAGTCAGGGATTTCGTCACCAAAAAGAAAAGAAGAAAAAAAGAATATAATCTTTAAATTACCAAATTCTTTCATTATAGATACAAATATTTAGTTTTAAAGTTTGGCTGTACCTGTAGAGTTCTTATCTAAAGCGGAATATCACATTCTATTTTTACGGCGATTTTGTTTATACAGCCCGTAAATTTAAATACGATTCATGTAAACTAATTGACCGTTGAATAATTTCATTCTTAAACGTAATCAATTTACCGTAGTAGGAAAATGTCTAAATATTGTTTTATTGGTATTAACATTAATTTTGTTTTTGAAAAGTAAAACATAAATGAATGTATATTGCTGTATATGATCCTACATCCAGTCGATACTGTTAACTTATATTTGGGTATTGCACAAGGTCATAGAATTGAGAATGGAAAAGTGGAATGCGTCAAAGAGACAACAACCCGATCAAAGAGCAGAAACCGTTCAAGGCCACCACTGGGTCTTTAACACCGCGAGAACATCCGCACCCAAAGTCGCACTTCAGCTGGCCCCTAAACAATAATGTATACATGCATCTCTCAGACTTTTATGACGTCTTTACACTAAATCTGTTGGATGAATGATTGATATTTTAGTTTTGGATAACATAATTTATTTATTAATGGTAATTGGCTTTGAACTAGCTCTCAGTAACTGTAGGAGTAGGTCCTCCGTAACCCCTCTAATGGGCATTGCGGCACATATTGATTATAACCATTTTGTTCCTCTGTCGATCAGCTTTCGAATGCTGTATAAGGTATATCTATAATTAGGGACAAAAGGGTCGCAGCAGTCCATTCCATTATTCAAAATATCCATTTCATTATTCAAAATTGGCTATTTCTTAATTTTCACGCGTATTTTGGCATTTAGGTCCTCCGTAACCCCTCTAATGGTTATTGCGGCACATATCGTTTATACTCAGTTTATTCCTCTATCAATAAGCTTTAATTTGGTGTATAAATTTTTCCTTGATTAGGGGCTGACGGGTTGCAGCAGTCCATTCCATTATTCAAAATAAGCTATTTCTTAATGTTCACGCGTATTTCGATATTTAGGTCCTTCGTTACTCCTCTAATATGCGTTGCGGAACATATTGACTATATACCTTTTGTTCCTCTATTGATAAGCTTTCGAATGAGGTATAAGGTATATCTATAATTAGGGGCTAAAGGGTCGCAGCAGTCCATTCCATTATTCAAAATATCCATTTCATTATTCAAAATTGGCTATTTCTTAATTTTCACGCGTATTTTGGCATTTAGGTCCTCCGTAACCCCTCTAATGGTTATTGCGGCACATATCGTTTATACTCAGTTTATTCCTCTATCAATAAGCTTTAATTTGGTGTATAAATTTTTCCTTGATTAGGGGCTGACGGGTTGCAGCAGTCCATTCCATTATTCAAAATAAGCTATTTCTTAATGTTCACGCGTATTTCGATATTTAGGTCCTTCGTTACTCCTCTAATATGCGTTGCGGAACATATTGACTATATACCTTTTGTTCCTCTATTGATAAGCTTTCGAATGAGGTATAAGGTATATCTATAATTAGGGCTAAAGGGTCGCAGCAGTCCATTCCATTATTCAAAATATCCATTTCATTATTGAAAATTGGCTATTTCTTAATTTTCACGCGTATTTTGGCATTTAGGTCCTCCGTAACCCCTCTAATGGTTATTGCGGCACATATCGTTTATACTCAGTTTATTCCTCTATCAATAAGCTTTAATTTGGTGTATAAATTTTTCCTTGATTAGGGGCTGACGGGTTGCAGCAGTCCATTCCATTATTCAAAATAAGCTATTTCTTAATGTTCACGCGTATTTCGATATTTAGGTCCTTCGTTACTCCTCTAATATGCGTTGCGGAACATATTGACTATATACCTTTTGTTCCTCTATTGATAAGCTTTCGAATGAGGTATAAGGTATATCTATAATTAGGGCTAAAGGGTCGCAGCAGTCCATTCCATTATTCAAAATATCCATTTCATTATTCAAAATTGGCTATTTCTTAATTTTCACGCGTATTTTGGCATTTAGGTCCTCCGTAACCCCTCTAATGGTTATTGCGGCACATATCGTTTATACTCAGTTTATTCCTCTATCAATAAGCTTTAATTTGGTGTATAAATTTTTACTTGATTAGGGGCTGACGGGTTGCAGCAGTCCATTCCATTATTCAAAATAAGCTATTTCTTAATGTTCACGCGTATTTCGATATTAGGTCCTTCGTTACTCCTCTAATATGCGTTGCGGAACATATTGACTATATACCTTTTGTTCCTCTATTGATAAGCTTTCGAATAAGGTATAAGGTATATCTATAATTAGGGCTAAAGGGTCGCAGCAGTCCATTCCATTATTCAAAATATCCATTTCATTATTCAAAATTGGCTATTTCTTAATTTTCACGCGTATTTTGGCATTTAGGTCCTCCGTAACCCCTCTAATGGTCATTGCTGAACAATCGACTTGTTATTTCTATAATAAGAGGATGAAGAATAGCAAAGGTCCAGTGAAAATAAAAAAAGACGACGTAGAGTATTTTAATTTATATATATATGTTTTGGTATTCAGGTCGTCCATACATTGAACCAAGGAATTTCTGTTAAAAATAGTTAGGAAAACCCACTAGTTTATCCTCCGAAACTAGGAACCAGATAAATAAATCAAATTAAAATTTAAAGAGCTAGTGTTTTTATTTATTTTTTCTGATATCAATTTGAATATTTGTTAGATAACACCAAAAAGACTAATTTAGAAATACGGGATATAGCTATAGTGTCACAGCCTCAATTTTTTATTTTTATTTCACTATTCACCGCTTCAACTTGAATAATGAAACATAAACTATTTCATTATTCATTATTCATCACTTAACATTGAATAATGAATAGTGAACTATTTCATTATTCATTATTGAATTTTGAATAATGAAAAATGAATAATGAACGTACTTCAGCGCGGTAATATAAATACATATGCAGGTGTGGAATAGATGACAAAATGCATTGACATTTGTTGTAAGATTCTGTGAATCCCGTCAATACCCATTATCGGATCTTCTTTGCAGTTGATAACATATGAAAAATTACACTTACACATTTGGTGCGTCAGAAATACTTTTCTGGATTAAACTCCATAAAGAACATTAAACCCCAATATTTAAAGCCAAATATGTATAATAATAAATACCTGCATACGTGAGGAACATGACAAACCAAAAAGTATTGAGAAATAAAGTTAAATTACTATATCAAAGAAGAATGAGTAGCTATATGACCAAAATGAACCTGAAGAGAATAGAAAAATTAATCTAACTTAAAGATCAACTTTGCCGGAGAGATTTGGAATACATGAAAATTATGTTACAAATCCTGTCAGTACCTTGACATTGATTACTGAGTTGATAATACCTTTGTGGGGATTAAAAGTCCTTCAGTAGCCTAAACATACAGGTGATAGAAAATGTAAATATATGATAAAAAAAAAAAAATACTTTTTTAAAATCGCGTTACGGTTTTTTTATTTTTCTTATAAAATCTAATTGTTTACAATTTTTTTTTCAATTTAGAACGAAAATAAGAAAAATGTCAAAAAAAAATACTACACGTCTCCAACTAAACCGTAACCGTGAAATCGGTTAAATAAACAAAAATAGCGTGTCAGAGGTAAATAGGTAATTAGGTTGAGCAGAATTAACAAACTACAAATAAATGATATGACAGTCCAGGAGATAAAAGATATAAAGTTACTTGAATAACATTACAAATGATAAGATTCGATTTTAGTTGATTTAAATAACCAAACTTGTTGTGTATCTGTCTTGATAATCTTCGGGAAGGTTGGACAAGGTGACCATTCATTCAGTGATAAGCAAACCTTGATTTCGCGATAAGATCCAGTTCGATAGTCCTTGTGTACCATTAATTAAACACACAAAATTGTAAAATTGTTTAAAAGAACATTTGGATGAAATATGTAAAGACATGCTTAAACAAACAGATGTTAAATAAACAGATATGAAGCATTTAAATAAGAATGAAAGATAGTTTAAATGAATTTATATATGGTTTGAATGTTGCAACATAATACTAACCGGAACAATAAGTGGTAAGATCTTTGATACGGTACAAATGTACTAGTCCTGATCATCCAGATGCACTTTATGTATCGTGAGATACTTTATTGAGATTTCTTCGAAATGGCTTCTGATTTTTCATAAAAATTCATGACTCAATTTTTGTATAGTGTAATTATATCCCTTCTTAAAACTTTATTTCTACTCGCCATATCATAATGAAAATAATACGTTATACATTTCGTGCGTCCGAAGTGCTTTTTCTAGATTTACCTTCATCAGAAACCCTCAAACCATAATACAAGCCAGGGATGTCTGAATAAAATTGAGAATGGAAATGGGGAATATGTCAAAGAGACAACATACATACATGACATAGACACGTTAGGAACTGTATCACCAAACGAGATCTAAAAAGAATAGCCAAATTCGTCTAAGATCAACTTTCCCTAAGTGAGTCGGCACCTTAGCTTCTTTAATTTGTATTTATTAATAAACGAAAATTTTAGAAAATAGAATTTTTCTCTGCAATTCTAACTTTCAATTCAAGATTTGCATTTATGTCTCCTTTGAAATTGATTGAATAAACATAATACTTTGTTTATAAATTTTAGGTGTCCAAAGCATGTTTCTGAATTTACCTTTATGAGGAACGCTCAACCCCAAATATTGAAAACCGGGGAGGATAAATACTTGAACAAGTAAGGAGCTAGATGATCAAAAGAGACCGCAAAAGAATAGCCAATTCCATCTAAGGTCATCTTTGCCCGAGGGAGTTGAATCTTATTTTCTAAAAAAATCTAATTTAGTATCGAAGCTATTACACATGTAAGGTTTGTTATAAATCGTGTCAGTACCGATACACATACATTTTTTACACGCAAGTTTTAAACTAATCTTGATTTTTACAGTGCGTGTTGGTGTGTGCTTGTTAACTCCACATTGGTTAGAGGTAAAGGGAGGGTTGAGATCTCACAAAACATGTTTACTCCCGCCGAATTTTGGAATCTGTCTCAAGAATTGCAACAACAAAGAAAACAAATAATAACTCTTGGACAGAAAGTCACAGGACAAAGGGTGATAATTCTATTGTTTTTTTTAATTTGTTTTATGAATAACAAAAGACTTATTGCTTCAATCAATTATTTTTTTCTAAATAATAATTGACCAAATAATTGTCAACGAAACAAACTGTCAAAAGGAGACATACCTGATCATTCCATGTTATGCTGGGAATTAGAGGTTAACTTTTCCTCAAATAGTAAAAATAAATCATATAGTGTCAATAGTATAAATGAAAATCAGAAAAGTCAGTATCATATAATGTGAAAAATATTCCAAATAATTGGATCTCTGATCAAGTTTCAATAAATAGTATAAATGAATGTATACATAATATATAATGTTCAAATGGTTCTCAAACGATGTGGATGATTTGTATAATAATTTTGTTGATATTATGCATAATGAAATGAACAATAAACTTGAATCAAAGGTAAAAGTCTTGAATGGTACAAGCAATAAAAGGCGGCGATTTAAAAACCCTGGTGGAATAATGAACTGACTGAAAAAATGGAACAATGTATGTGAAGCTGAAAATAACTCTTTAAATTGTCAACATAATATGACAAAAAACACATGCGCAGAACTTTTGTTGAAAAACGCAAAAACTTTGATAAATTCGTCCAGCAGTCGAAAAGACAATATTGGCACAGAGGCCAAGAAGAACTAGCTAAATTGAGTGACACTGACTCTAAACAATTTTGGCAAAATATTGGCAAAATTGGCATTGGCAATGAGAGACAATCGAATATACCTAATGAAGTGGTACAAGATGAATGGTTCAATAACAGACAATTTAGATGTAGTGTTAGATAAATGGAAGAACTGTTTTCATTATTTACTCAACCAAAATGTGTTTTTGAATGTGGATAATAATTGTAATAAGATTGAAAATTTTAAAATAAGAGAAAACAATATATGTAATCAACTTGATGAAGAAACTTCAATCAATGAGGTGTTTAGAGTTGTAATGAAGGCAAAGATTGGTAAAAGCCCTGGTATTGACCTTATTTAGGCAGAATTATGTAAAAATAACATTGTTATATGTGTATTACACAACTTTTTATACGACCGCAAAAAAATTGCGTTCGTATAATGCTATCACGTCGTCGTCGTCGTCGTCCGAAGACATTTGGTTTCCGGACAATAACTTTAGTTTAAGTGTATGGATCTCTATGAAATTTAATCAAAAGGTTCAATACCACAAAAGGAAGGTTGGGATTGTTTTTGGGGGTGATGGTCCCAACCGTTTAGGAATTAGGGGCCAAAAAGGGGCCCAAAACAAGCATGTTTCTAGTTTCAGGTCAGTAGCTTGTGTATGAGTATTTTGATTGCTCTGAAATGTACTACAAGGTTCAATACCACAAGTAGAAGGTTTGGATTCATTTTGGGGGTAATTGCCCAAACCGTTCAGGAATTAGGGACCAAAAAGGGGCCAAAACAAGCAATTTTCTAGTTTTCAGACAATAACTTGTGTTTAAGTGTATGGATGTCTCTCAAATTGTACAACATTTTTGGAAGGGTGGGGGTAAAAATTTTTTGGGGTGGAATCAATTTTTTTTCCTGAAGATTTAAGAAATTATCAATTTTCCAAAAATAAATTGGGGGCACAATTTATTTTGCTATTTCTTTGTATATAGTCTGAAAACAGATTTACTAAGTATTGCGCAACAGTACAGTGTATTGCACAACAGCCAGAAATCTTCAATTGAATATAAATTCAAATCATATAACCAATTTCAAGTTCTTTAGATATAAGAAGATGTGGTATGAGTGCCAATGAGACAACTCTCCATCCACTTTGACTACATTTATTCTGTGTCAGAAACCTATAATGTGTCAAATATTTAATTACAATCCAAATTCAGACAGGTATCAAGCTTGAATATTGTGTCCATTTTTGCCCCAACTATTCAGGGTTGGACCTCTGCGGTCGTATCCAGCTGCGCTCGGCGAAGCAGTTTATTAATTTATGTTTTAAGAAGGGCACTGTCCCTTGTATGTGGAACAAAGGAATTATAACCCAAATACCAAAATGCGCAACCTCAGATCCAAGAGACCCATTATCTTATAGAGGTATATATTTAGCTCCATTTGCATATAAAATGTATTGTAATATTTTAAATGATAGATTAATTTATTGGTTAGATGAAAGGGAGGTAATCAAAGATGAACAAAAAGGTTTTGTAAAAGGGAAAAGTACAATTGACCATGTTGGTACAATAACTTCAATTATTGAGACAAGAAAAAAATGTAAGCTATCTACACATGTTGCCTTTATAGAGTATTGTTATTCAACAAATTGGAAAACTTTGGAATTAGCTCAAAATTTATGTATGCCCTTAAAGGGCTTTATTCAAATGTAGGTGTTAGTTACTATCAATATCTGGGATTGTTATTAACAGAATTTTTAGACTTTAAGGCAGAAGCCAACTCAGCCAGTAGAGCATTAGGTTTATTGATTGTAAAAAGTAAAACTCATGGTGGTTTCCAACATGATATTTTTTCTAAATCATACAACACTATGGTCTGGTCAGTTATTGATTATGGGTCGTGTATTTGGGGTACACGCGATTACTCATGTATTCATGCTGTCCAAAAAAGAGCCATAACATTTTTTGTGGGTGTCGGTAAATATACCCCAAATGATGCCATACATCTGTAAAACAATGGACAAGCAAAACAATTGTTTTTGTCCTTTAAATTCTCAAACTCACTGAAGTTTGTACAAAATACAAGTTTTTCACCACCAGTGAAGGTCAAAGCTATCATAGAAACCCAATGGAAATATTGGAAATTGTATTTTGCAGGTTTTTTTTTGTGTCAAAACAATCTTTACCAGATGCATTGCAAAATAGTACCACAGTCTATTAATATTATTGGTGGGTGTAAGAATCATCCATTTATGTCCAATTATGTTTCTTAGGCAAATAAAGTATGTTTAAAGCTTTTCCACAGGGACAAATAAACTTTACTTACTTTTCACCTAGTTAACAAAATAAAGTGTGTCTTTAAATTATTGTTCTAGATTACATTAATTACATTAATTATGGGTGAAATGTTAAAAATTTGGGGGAGTGCGTGGGGGATTTGCAGAACAGGATAAAAAAAAACCTGGTGCGCTGTGAAAAGTTATAAGGTTATATGAATGGAATAAGCCTGTAAAGCTGGCCTGCTGCAAATCATTGTTTTATACGACCCCAAATTTTTTGCGACCGTATAATGGTATGTTGATGTTTGCATCGTTGTCCGAAGACATTTGGTTTCCAGACAATAACCTGAGTATAAGTAAATGGGTCTCTTTGAAATTGTACCACAAGGTTCCATACCACAAAAGGAAGATTGGGATTGATTTTGGGGGTTATTGTCTTAACTGTTAGGAATTAGGGGCCACAAACAAGCATTGTTCTTGCTTCAGGACAATAACTTATGATTGCTTATTTCTTGAACAATTTCAATGAAGTCTTGAATTCTTGGGATTCTTTAATATGCTGAATTTAACCATCATGTATTTTGGATTTGGGGCCCCATTTTTAAATTGGTCTACATTGAGGTTCAAAAGGTCCAAAATTAAAATTTGTTAGATTACATCAAATGTTGAGTTATTGGGGTTCTTTGATAAGCTGAATCTAACTGTGTATTTAGATTTTGATTTTGGGCACAGTTTTCAAATTAGTCCATATAAAGGTCCAAAGGGTCCAAAATTAAACTTGGTTATATTTTAACAAAAATTTAATTTTGGGGTTCTTTGATATGCTGAATTTAACCATGTATTTCATTTCACAGAAACCTCTAGTTATATATCACAACTACAGTATTCTTGTATAGTACCACACAGTTCATCAACAATTGCATCACTGTGACCTACATTGTACACTTAACGGCGGGGCATCATGTGTCTTATAGACATTTCTAGTTAAAAATACAAATCTAATACACTATTGAACCTGAAGGTTTTTTATGTAATGTAATTTCAAAAGCATAACATGGATATCTTGACAGATGTGAAAAATAGAAATTTACTCAATACTGCATGCATGGTTTGGTTGCTTCCATGTTGAAGGCCACAGTAGTGGTTTTGTGGTGAATAGTGTCTTTAAATTGTTGGTATATCATGTTTAACTATCTCATTTATTAATTTTTATACATAAACAATATTACTCCTATGGAATGAAAGAGGAATTTGTCTATCTACAACTTAGATATAAGTGGCTCCTCTTATAATTCATTATACAACAAACACATAAGCTGTCATGTGTGTTATATTTGTACGCGTTCTGTCTACAATTCAAATATATATAAAAATAAGAAAATGCGGTATGATTGCCAATGAGACACAGTATGATTGCCAATAAGACAACTCTCCACCAGAGACCAAAAGACATAGATGTTGACAGCTATAGGTTACTATACGGCCTTCAACATTGAGCAAAATCCATATCGCATAGCATGATTTAAAAGCCCTGAAATGACAAATGTAAAACAATTCAAACAGGAAAACTAACAGCCTGATTTATGTACAAAACAATCAACGAAATACAAATATGATATACAGCAACAAAAGACAATCACTGAATTACAGGCTCCTGACTCTGGACAGGCACAGACTACATATTAATCTAAACCTTTAAATTTTGAACAAAAATCAAGACAGTGTGACATAAGTCATGAAGTCTTCATGGAATCATGGTTCCAAATACCATTATGCACCTATTTTATTTTTTGATGGAATTGATGTTTCAGGTTTCCCATATCAAACTTGTTGGAGAAGTGGGGAATCATTGTTTTACCCTTCTAGAGTTATGCTCCTTCATAAATGAAAAAAATGCTGAATTTTTCGTTTCCGTTCTCTAACTTAAGTTTGCCTCAACCAAATGTTATAAAACTTATACACAATGCTTATTACCACAAAATACAGATCAAGTTTGAATTTTGGTGGCGTCACTTTTACCATTCTAGAGTAATGCCCCTGTACAAATGAAAACAATTGCTGAATTTTTCGTTTCCGTTCACTTACTTTAGTTTGCCTCAACTAAACATTATGAATCTTATACACAATGCTTATTACCACAATACACAGATAAAATTTGAATATTGGTGGCGTCACTTTTACCGTTCTAGAGTTCTGCTCCTTTACAAATGGAAAAAAAAATGCTGAATTTTTCGTTTCCGTTCTCTTACTTAAGTTTGCTTCAACCAAATGTTATGAATCTTATACACAATGCTTATTACCACAATACACAGACAAAATTTGAATATTGGTGGCGTCACTTTTACCGTTCTAGAGTTCTGCTCCTTTACAAATGGAAAAAAAATGCTGAATTTTTCGTTTCCGTTCTCTTACTTAAGTTTGCTTCAACCAAATGTTATGAAACTTATACACAATGCTTATTACCACAAAACTCAGATCAAGTACGAATTTGGGTAGCGTTACTTTTACCGTTCTTGAGTTATTAGATATAAGAAGATGTGGTATGAGTGCCAATGAGACAACTCTCCATCCAAGTCAAAATTTATAAATGTAAACCATTATAGGTCAAAGTACGGTCTTCAACACGGAGCCTAGGCTCACACCGAACAGTAAGCTATAAAGGGCCCCAAAAATTACTAGTGTAAAACCATTCAAACGGGAAAACCAACGGTCTAATCTATATAAAAACGAGAAACGAGAAACACTTATGAACCACATCAACAAACGACAACTACTGAACATCAGATTCCTGACTTAGGACAGGTGCAAACAAATGCAGCGGGTTTAAACGTTTTAATGGTACCAAACCTTCACCCTTTTTCTGAAACAATAGTGTAACATCACAACATAGAAAGACACACTATAAAATTATGTCCGTTTATAACGTTGTATACAAGCGGGGACATCATCTGTGTCCCATTCTGTGTGGACACATACCCCATTTACTAATTATCTAGTAGACTAGTACATCTTGTTAATTAATGTGCCCTATTGACATTAGATCTAATAATGAGCATTTTCCTAGTGGGTCATAATCTATAAAAGTTTAAGTTTGGTACTTTTCCCTCTAAATAAATGGTATTCTGTTTTCAAAATTAGCTAGAATGTTCCCTACAATCCAAGTATTGACTATTTTAACAATAGGGACTTTGACAATTGAATTATATAATTATTCAGGTCCACCTTCCACTTATTGTTTTACATAATGTATTTAAGTAAATCTGTAAACTTTGATTTACTAATCAAATGATCTTTTAAAAAACTGTTCAACACTTTCTGAAATAACATTAATTTATGAATGTATCACTAAGGGGTATTGTTAACCAAAATTAGGTTTTCATTTTATTTAGTTTTGACTGAAAATGAGAGAAAAGGGTGAATTTTTATCAAAATTAACCATTTTTTGTTGTTGCCATGGTTTCACACTTTTAGTGATTTATCTCTCTTAAAAGGTCGGTGACCCCACCTTTTTTGCTTTTTCTAAACTTCACTTATAATTCTCTTATAATAGAAAGTTTAATGGAAATCTGTAATTTAGTTCTCTTAAATTTATAGGTTAAAGGTAATGCAGGTTCCATTTTTCCTATTAGTCTTTGTTATTATTGTACGAATTATGAGGAAAAACCCTATTTTTTAGCATTTTTTAATCCATATGTCAAGAGGTTCCAATCAACAAATTATAAGGGAAAACTGTAATTTCAATTTTATACCTTCGAGCCACCTTAAATATGATTATTGTACTGAACATTACTTAAAATGTAAATTGCCACCTAAAATTAGGAGCGCTTTTGCAAAATTTAGATGTGGAGTTGTTCCCCTTAGAATAGAAACAGACAGATATGAAAGAAAAGAAATACATGAAAGAACATGTTTTTATTGTAATAATAGTATTGAAAATGAACTACATGTTTTATTAAAATGTCCACTACGAAGATCTTAGACACATATTGTTTTATGAAGCTGCAAATTTTAATGTGGATTTTAACGTTTTATCAGATAATGAAAAGTTGATTTTTTTATTCAATAACGATAAAGTTTTTGAAAGTGTTGCCAGAACCTGCTATAACATTTTAATCAGAAGAAATGGTTTTTTATATCATTAATTATGCTGTATTTTAATGATATTCTTAAACAAATATATATTATATATAATATGTACATTATCAAACTGTATTTTAATATTGCTTGTAAAGTCTCTCATAAATCTTTTAAGATGGCAAGGTTAACAAATGGTTAAGGTAATGTTTCTTGTTATCTGTTTTATGTACCTGTATGAATATTTTATTGTGTAAATATATGTAATTGTTTGTGGTGAGACTATAATAAAATATTGAATCTGAATCTGTTAGTTGACTGGCTTCATGGTACTAAACCTATCGGTGCTTTGCTATGCGGCAGTTTGCATTTCATTTGCGCCAAAAAATATATTTCATTTGCGCCCAAACCGTATTTCATTTTCGCCAAAATAAAACAATTCATTTGAGCTGATAATAAAAGTGAATAATATATCTATATTGTAAAGAGACTTTTAATAATAAAGTTGCATTATAGTTTTAATACCTTAATGTAACATATAATTCACCATAAATCACATACAGCAATACACCAAAAGGAAAATAATAAATACACTGATTAGTTTTTTTTTAAATGGTGAGATTGTACTTTTTGTTGATCTTAACAGTGACTGACTGTATATAATGGTTTTGCTGTTCACATCTTTTGTAATTTTGGTTTTGCTGTACTTTTTTTTGGGGTACTGTACATCTATACGATTTATCTCCGTCATTCAAAAATACATTAGATACCATAACTGTGAGGTCTTATATATTACAGACTGAGGTATTTGACTTCGAATAAACTATGTTCATTTTGTCACCTCGAACATGTGCACACTATACAATTTTATAAATTTAAGTGACTCTCAGTTTTGTATGAGAAATTAGTATGAAGTTCACCACAGTTGCTGCGTGATCGCCAGTTTGCAAATTTTTCTGCTCAAGCCGGTGCTAGGGCCATCTTAAACTTGAAGTGAGGTTAGAGTTTTTGCCTCGTGTTTAAGGTCCTCACTGTGACTTTAAGTTGAAGAACAGTAATAAAAGCGCTGTTCCTTTGCTTTTTGTGTTCCATTGGCATACACATATCGGCTAGGACATGGATCAAATGATTTTCTTTAAGGGGCATTAGTTTTCAATGAAGTTCTTCCTAAAAGGAAAATATATTTCTGTTAATTTCCCAAAGGAAAATTAATTTCAATCTGTCAATTTCCTCAAAAGAAATTTAAGATATTTATATTTCCATAAGGAAAATTTAAATCTAAAAAATGTCCGTTGAGGAAATAGTTTGTTTGAATATTCCTCAAGAGAATTTTAAATGTACCAGATTTCCTTGCAGGAAATGTTAATGTAATTAAATCCCTCTGAGGAAAAAGTATTGCAAGAAATTTCATGAGGGAAATTTTTCTCTTTAGGAAATGAAAATTTGATTTCCCTTGAGAAAATAAGTTTTCCTCAGAGGAAATTTGTAAAAAAAAAGGGGGATAATTCCTACAACAGTGGTGCTAAACCCAATTATTTTGAAAGACAAATACCAGATAACTTCACTGTATCTACAAAAATTAAGATGCCAACTTTTGCACGCAGCGAAATGGAAAACTTGTGTCGAACGGTGTTCACTACAATCTGCATGTGGAATCGAAGTTTATACTAAAATTTATGCGGTTTGTGCGCACGTTAAACTGACTTAACTCCACAATATGTTGTTCCTGTACCAGTTCGTGCTATTTTGACCATATGTTATTCGTTGTTGTTTGTCTATGTTTGTACGTTTATTTCTCCGGAGGAGTTGGGTGTTTGGTCGGATTAGTATGATCTCTTTTATGGGCCAAAATGTTTGTTTATTCCTGTCATCCTTCTATTACATTAGTGAAACATAAATTTTCTCTAAAGTGTAAAGTGAGGTCTTTTCCGACTAATTACATGTATAATTGTACATGTCGAGCCTGCGACATCTATGTCGCGAAAGCGAGAAATAGCGATCCTAGATTCCGTCGTCGACGTCGGCGGCGTCAACATTAATATTTAGGTCCAGTCTGTGGTTAAATTTTTTTATACATCAATAACTTTGTTAACTTAAAGACAGAATAAAAGAAAGTATTCAACTTTTTAATATAAATGATCAACGCAGATACAAATATATTGTCTGTAGGAACGAGCAAATTATACTTTGTAAAACAAAAGCCTTTATTCAAACAAGATATTAGAACTTTAAAATAGCATGATGCTTAATTTGTTTCATTGACAACATAATGTGTTGCCTTGATGGACCTGTTTTTCAACAAAAAATTGGCATTCGATGGGAACCAATTGTGCTCTTCTTTTCACAGACACTGATATATTTCTAAATTCATATGATGCAGTTAATATATCCATGCGAATACAGTTACAAGTCAGAGCTAAACTTAAACTATAATATCTTCGAATCTTGGAAATATGGTCATCCCTGGACTCGCCAATATGAAGTAATGTCCAGTCGAAATAAGGGGCGTTAAATCCACTATCGCGTGTATGGACAGTGTCACACTCTCTTCTCTTTTCAGAACACTTGCAAGAATTCTTTGAGTGGTCCGTAACTGAACTTGTGGAAGGCAACATTTTACCATATCTAAAATGCACCTCTTTTGAAGTGGCATCCTAGTCGACCATATCTATTGAATTAATGTCAATTTGTTTTCGTCCTGAAAATTAGTGAAGTATTTGTCACTTGACGTTAAACAACAATCAACCAAACCTGTGTAAAATTCGTGTTTTTGTTTTTGTATTTCGAGTCTAATAGGAAAATTTAGAGCTTTTATCCTCTCAAGCGGACCTATAATGTACGTTCGAAAGGGCAGCCATTTTGATTTGATCAAGCCAAAACAATATAGAAAATTAACCGTTTCACGATAGAAAATGAACAGATACATGTAAACTTACTTTTATAATGATTTTATTTTATTTCCTAGCGAGCAACACAAACACAAATGTCCATTTTGATCTCCGGAGTTGTTTAAATGGTATGGGTCTCGTATAATAACTTTTAAAGAGATATCCCGTCTCCCCCTGTGTAATACCGCTTTGACCATAATAAAGTCTAGAGTCACATCACGGTCTCTGGACCGCGATGAAACATTGAGTCACACACATCAAGTTGTTTGCCGCACTAGAAAAAAGGATCAAGCAACGTCACTGATAGGGCCAATTTTATCTTAATTTATTTTACGCCAGGGCTCTGTTTGCAAGTGTCCTTATTTAGAAATTCGATAATACATACATATCAGGTTAATCGACATGTTCTTCGACAGCGGAATCGTAAAATAGAGCTTTCTTACATTTTAACGAAAGCTACGAACGAATGTAAGGGGAGCATGTATTACATTCCAACAATAACACTGAGAGAATATGTTTTATCCGGTAAAACCGCATTCTCTTCCGAATCAAAAGGAACATGACATTGGGTAGGCATTATATGTGTCAACATTTTACACCTCGCTAACGCTCGGTAAAAAGATATTGACAACTATAATGCCTACCCATGTTAAAATGAGCATAGAGCATGGCATGAAACAATTATTTCTTAATAAAAACACAGTTCTCCAAAAACTATAACAATTTTATAGGAGAAAGCCGAAATATAAAAAAAATTATAATTTAAAAGTTACCAACCTTGTACTACATAAATGCGTATTTTCACCCTTTCTTTACCCTACAAGAAAACTTTCACATGAGCCGTTAATTAAAAATCGTCCGTTCATGTATATTGATGGCGTCATGTGTTAAAACAAGTCGGTATATATCATTTAATCTGCACAGTCGGGATGACACATTAACCCGAACTTCTTCGTCGTTTGGGTCAAGCAGGGTCACCCAAGCGGTGCAGATTAAATGACATATACCGACTTGCTTGGTCCATTACTATAACTTAATTTTATTTAAAGTTATTTTTTAGTTTAAATTCATTTTAGAATCCTTTAAAACCGTCTTTCAAATCCTAACTATATATTAGATTCTTTGTTTTCAGTAGTTATTGCTAGCAAAAATACTTTAACGAAATATAACGGATACTTCAAAAGATTCAAATAGTGTTGCTTAAAGAGCAATTTACAGTTTGTGCCTTCCTCCGTTTGTACTGTTGCAAATTATTTGCTTCAAAAATACTATAAAGAAATATAACGGATACTTCACAAAATTCAAATACTGGTGCTTAAATACCAATTTACCGTTTTTTCTTCTTCGTTTGCACTTTTGCTATTTATAATCTTAACTACATGTAACATATTCAGCTTAGGGTTTCAACTTCCGTTATAAACGCATCCTTCTATTCAATAAAATTGGAGCACGGTTTAAATTTTTACAACAGTATCTTAAATGACAAATTGCTCGACATGGTACTAGAAGGTGACATAATATAAAAATAAGGAGATGTGGTATGATTGCCAACGAGACAACTATCCACCAAAGTTCAAATGAAGTGGCTGTAAGCAATTATAGGCAACCGTACGGCCTTCAACAACGAGAAAAACCAATACCGTATAGTCGGCTATAAAAGGCTCCGACATGAAAGATATGAAACAATTCAATTGAGGAAACTAACGGCCTAATTTATAGCAAAACAATTTACGAAAAACAAATATGATAGACATGAACCAACGACAACCACTGAACTACAGGCTCCTGACTTGGGACAGGCACATAAAGAATGTGACGGGGTTAAACATGTTTGTGAGCTCTCAACCCTCCCCTAACCTTGGACAGTGGTGTTACAGAACAACATAAGAAAAAAAAATCAGTTGAAAAGGGCTTAACTCATCAGATCGATACAAAGCAGTATATTTATAGACGTGGCAGGGTAACAACAAACAGACTGTTATTTAGTCAATTGAATAGGAAATTAACTATATAATAATTACTTCTACGATTTTCAAATCAGTACTATAGCCATATTCGGCCAAAACGACAATTCACAAGGGTTGAGGATGTGTGCTATGATGTTGCTAGGTTTTGCATGTTCTTTTAAGATATGACGAGAAAGAACACATTTAATTTTTTTATTTAACATTCCACGATTCTCATCTACTGATGTACATTCAACAGAGTAAGATGGATAGATATCGACATGGTAACATTATGATTTCTAGAACAGACACAGATCTTTGCCCAGTTTCCATGCTACAGAATTATTTTCGTGCTGCAAATTTGACATTTGGAGCTCTGTCTCATTTCAAGTCTATAGACAAGCATAACATTGTCTGCAAGAATAGGCCTTGATCATACACTTAAGCGAGAGAAATTGTTTTAGATGTAATTTTCAACATAGACCTAGATATATCTGTTTTGCCTACATACATGTAGTTTACTGAGCGGGGTGCTACAACAGTAATTCTGTCACGGACAAGCCATTGCAAGTTCAAGGTAGATAGAAGACAGACAAGGCTAAAGACGGTCACATTAAAGAACATTTAGAAAACAATCTTATTAAATAAGGTTTCTAAAATTCAAAATTTTTGATTTGATTTTTGCGTATCAGAAGCTTCTTTGTTGCTTTCTTTTTGTCTAAACTAATCAGTGCGATCATTTGGGTTTAACAGTGAATAGTCGGAAAGTCTTTAGAAACGGATTTATAGTTTAAATGTACAAATTGAGAAGTACCGTCAAATGTATAAGTGTTTAGATTAAGGTTGAGATTAATTTATCTTTATTGCTGTTTCGTTTCATTATTATATTAATTTTTGGCGAAACAAAACATTTGTATGACCATATGTGTTGATAGTACTGTTTAGTATGGAAAACTTGAAACAAGTCTCTAGAATATGTAATTTTTAGATTTCTTAATTCCGCTGTAAACTACCCTTATGTAAATTCTATGATCATTTAAAATAGTCCATTTGCCAATTTCCGATTTGATTCTGTTATTACACACTTTTAACTCAAATTAAAGATACCGGACAAAATTGCCTTTTCCCGCGAAAGCATGATAAGTTCACACTGAAATATAGGCGTTTTATCCAATTTTTAGTGATAAATAACTACTGGTATAAAAGATTTGAAAAAACTTAAAGGTTACGCACATTACACACAGATAACTTTGCTCTTTCAACTAGCTCTTCATTGTCAATGAAAATTTATGTCCCTTCTAAGGGAGACAACTAAAAATGGAAGTATAATTACAAGGTTAATTACGGGAATTGGCAAATAGACTATGTGTGCAGATATGACCAGGTTGTTTGTAGGATCGGTCATATGATATATTTTCAGGGAAACTATATGTAGCTGCCCTAAGATACAGTCTAAGTCGCTGGAAAGTTTACATATTTATTCACATCTATATATTTCAATCATCAAAAACATAACTGAATAACAACATAACATCACATATAAATACAAATTCAACGTCTAATTGACATGCAAAATTGAACCCTTCAAAATATCAAGTTACCAAATGATAGAAATTCATGTTTTGTCGAAAGCAGGGATTATAGATTTAAACATGATTCGTTTCTTAAGATAGTCAAGATTCGCTTTCGGCAGTTATCATTAAGTGTCATATCAGCTATATTCTTTGTTGCGCAATCTTTAACATAAAGATGGATATATATATATACAGAATTCGTACAGTGTAAGAAAATATAAAATTTATTGAAAGAACTTAAGAAACAGAGAGAAAAGCGAGGCTTGCCGAGCGTTTCTCTTGTTTCGTAGCGAGTACAAATAGTTTTTATCTGCACTGTACGAATATTGTTTTTTATCCTGCAATTTAACATTGAGCAACGAATAGCTTAAATTTGTTTTCCATCCCAACCATTGAATTTGTTTTTGAATGAAATCGACATGACTTAAACGATGACTGCAATGCAGACACCAAATTGAACTCTGATGTAAGCAGTAATTTGAACATAACCGTTTGCTCGCAACAGAAGCAGGATATCAGGAGATCGCTTCGTGTTATCTGTACATCTTTATTTTCATAGTAAAAAGTCGATTGCAAGATAAAAAAAAACTTTGATAATGAGTGTGAACTAAAGGATTATGGTTTAGCGTAAAATAAAAGTATCTTTTGAAAAGCATAACATACACGTATGTTTTGAATGATTGAAATCGATGACTCGGAATGATAAAAAAAGGCATGAACTATAGAAATTTACAAAATCAACAATAATGAACTTGAGACGAACAATTTTCGGGTCATACGACCATGAACTGCATTTATATAAATATTGTAAATTAAATACAGATATTCTTATTAATGTGTAAAGCTATAAAAGGATGAGTAACCCTAAACTCAAAAACAACAACAACAAAATACTAAACCAAAGGAACATATAAATAATAATACTTTATTCAAAAGCAATGCAGCTTATAGAATATACATTTTTACATTAAATTTTCAAAGTATCGAAACGTGTTTAGCTAATACAACTAGTTAAATCCCCGTCACACGAGTCTGTATATTTCTCGGCTCAAATTGTCCGAAAGCGGTTTGATCTGATGTTTTCTAGGGCAACGACCTTTCATCTTTTGTGCGTGTGTACGGTGGGAGTTAGGTTATGGTCGTTGCTAAAAGTGGCTGCCAGCTTGAGTCTGCATGGTGTTTATTCAGTCGAAGGATATTTTTTTTTTAATTACTTATGTGACGTAGTTTAACTCTTTCTGCATGCCGGGAGTGAAATTAATGCGATTTAAAGCGCATCGACGACTTTCGGTGGCTATAAACCAACTAAAAATAGGTGATAGCCATGCAACTTTTAAAATTAGATTGTAGGATTTATGTTTTAACGATTTTGGATACGAATTTTAGTAATAAAAGTAAATCATACAATAAAACATTTTTATGATTTTTTCCCGACAAATACTTTAAACAAACATAGGAAACTGACATGATCGATAGTGTATTAAAATGCTTGTTTGTATTGACCTTTTGCTTCAGTCTGAACATTTTAATGTTATGTTATGATATTAAACAAATATTCTTTACAGATGTGAAACACATCAACAGAAGTCATTCAAACATATTTTACTCACATTTTGTTCACATTATTATCCATTATACCCAACAATTGCACACTGAAATACTTACCATAATTATAGTATATTTTCTTTTAATCCAAAATCGTAATCAAAATGAATCCGTTACCCCTTAAAAGCTACAGAAACAATTTAAATGGGTGTAAATCAAATGTTCCTAAATACTTTATGAATGTATATTTTAATCTGGTTAAAATGCAATCTGATATGATCATGTTGTAGATCAAAAGATAAAATTGTCAAAATCTCAAAAGAAGATACAAAAAACAATTGGGTCTTTGTCATTCTAAGTGCCTATTCCAAATCATGAGCCTGTGGTCCAAATTTTCTGTTTGTTACTGTGTCATTCTTGTTTTTTGGGGTTTGGTTTTTTTTGTTGTTGCTTTCTTTAACTTTATCAGTCCTTTTAGGATTCTTTCATATTCTGTGTTCGATGGCATTTTATAACTAATAAATTAACCAGTATGGGTTAAGGTAGTCTTTAAATATGTACGATGACCTATTGGTATAATATGCACAAATGTAATAATAAGCTGTTCACAAATGTAATGAGCGACGTGTCTTTATATGAATAAATGTCCCTCGTAAAACATCCAATGGTAATTCACACCCTAACTTCTACTGCGGTAAATATAATTAAAAGTAAAATTTATATTTTTACACTTTGGGAAGTTTTTCAACCAGTGTGATCATGGTGATATACTTACTCAATTTGTTCAGTTGGTTCTTTCTACCGATGGGCTGATTACTTTAAACACTTACCGCTGTTTCGATTAAAGTCTGTGGTGAGACTATAATTTTTTTTTATTCATTCAAGGAGGGTGAACAATTCATAAAATTACGGGAACAAGAATGGCCAATATGGTTTAATAAACTTATAAATTGTATGTAATTTCCAAATTGATTAAAACATTTGAAGCCTATACTATTTCAGCAACAGAATTCAATCAACAACTGTTGTTACATTGTTTAACTTCCTGGAGTACGACCATTCTTCCCAAATAATATGCCGTCGTTAAGATGACTTGCCTGTTGTTTGCTGAACTGACTTTTTTATTGTGTTCAATACTTTTACGACGTATGTTCTAGATAGGTCTGTACCTAATCATGTCATCTAGATCATGTGTTGTTCATTGTTGTTTTTGTTTGTTTGTATATGTTTAATTTTCGGAGGAGTCTATTTTGTTGGTTGGTGTGGTCTGTTCTTTTGCATATATATTTGGATGATACATGCTGTTATTTTGTGTATTCTACGAATTTGATCACTCAGTCTGTTGGTTTGTAGCAATGATAGTTCGTCATATTGTTTTTTTTTTTAAATAACTTTTACCCTTTTCATTTTGGGGCTCATTTAAGATCAAGTATGATAATTTTGGGCCAAATGTGGTCCCTATCGCCATTTTTCAGTTTTACCGTTGATGATTGGAGCGAGACGTTAAAAATTATGTTATTATGTGTAGTGAAGTATATATCTTATCATATTTACACGAGTTAAATATGTTCTATCATTCTATTGGCAGATAAAGAGAAGAATCGCTTGTTTGACTTCTTTCTGTGTCCGGCCAGTAATATTTAAATGCAGCAGGGCGTTTATTTGGCGTAGCAGGAAATTTAAGACAATGCAGTATGAATTTGGTCTATAAATCAATAACTTGTGTTAGATACAGTAGTGATGAATGCAAATGAACAACAACTCTCCTTATAGGTCTGTACGTTATTTGTTCTAAAGTAAATTTCCTGGTCCTAAATTCAGAGTTTTCTATTAACATTCAAAATCCCTTGTCCCTTTCTCCATTCATCATTATCATCTGTATTCGTTTTTCAAAGGGACAGCAAAAGAAAACACACTTGTCTTTTTGTCATTTTACAAATAAATTGACTTGGAAAAATAGTCAAAAGATCAAGAGTTTTCAGTTTAAGAAGTTTTTGTGTTATAAAAACAAGTACTAGCTTTAAAAAATCAAAGTTTAACCCTTTCAGATTTGATTTTGCATGATTATGTTTAAAAATATTGTCGGCTTAATATACATTTAAAGTTTTATATTTTGTACGTCGAATTCGAGCTGTTGCAGAACTCACGTATCCGTATAAGCCGGCTGTATATGAAGCAATTTGGGAAAATTTAAAATGTGTGTAACATGTACTCCTATGTGAGGGATTCATTAGTGTGAAGCTAGCCGTCGATTACAGCCGACGTTAATATTCATGAAGCCAGCCTTCAATAATATTCATGAGCCATCAATAATATTCGTGTGATGACTTGCGTTAGATGAAGTGTTGTAAGAAACTATCGATTATTATGATGAAATAACGTTTTTTGTTAATATTTGATACAGTTTTAAACAAGCAAGTCAATTGGTGTCTTCTTCGAGGTTACCTAATCAATTATAAAAAGGAACTATTAGTCTTCTGCAAGGTCTGCGTCTTTTAACAGCATTTAAAATGAAAGTAAAACATAAAAGTTAATGCTTCCGTAAACACAGAACCAAGAACCGATCTATTTAAAATTCTGTGATTAGTGAAATAATGTACACCGAAACCACAATAAATAAAAGGATGATTGAATATAGAAATTTAGCGTTTACTATAAACAAAGAAATCGAACGAAAGAGAATATGCATAATTATGAATCTTATAAACGGGACATTCCCGGAAAAATTAAAAGAACAGTTTTTATAAATATCTCTGACTTCTTGAAGTATTCAAATATTTAACAACTATATACATTACACGTAAACTGAAAGAAATTAAAGGAATTAGTTGCCATATTGGCATTTCATAATCTGTTCGCTGTCTACAAATATAGTCCCATCTCAAAAGTACTACATACCGTAAATGCGATCGTTTATCTAATTCTAAACAGACTAGACAAACAAAAAAGAAATTTTACAATTAAAGAAAAAAGAAGAAGAAATAAAAACTGACAGTTACTTTATCAATGACCTTTCATTATTCAAAACTACGGAGACCAATCAGAGTCTTAACATAATCAGGTTGTTGCCATTCAGAGGTAGTCATTGCCTTGGAAATGGCCCATGGCACTTATGTCGTAGACCCGTACGAGTTTGTCAGCAAAGGGTTAGGGGAGTACCCTGATTTATCACAAAGTCAAAATTTACTGTTGCAGGCTGGCTAAACTAAAAGATTCTCCACGTGGGCCATGATAACAGAGGAAGAGGTAGGCATTGCCTTTAAAATGGCCCATGGCACTTATGCCCTAAACCCATACGAGTTTGTCATCAAAGGGTTAAGTAGGGAGGGGTACTCCGCTATATCACAAGAGTCAAAATTACCTATTGCCGGCTGACCAAACCAAGAGATTCTCCATGTGGGCCATTATACCAGAGGTATAGGTGAGCATTGCCTTTGATATGGCCCTTAGCACTTATGCCCTAGACCCTAGACTTGTCATCAAAGTGTAAGAGGAGTACGGGTCTAGAACATAAGTGCTATGGACCATTTTAGAGGCCATGCCTACCTCTACCTCTGATATAATGGCCCACGTGGAAAACCTCTTAGTTTAGCCAACCGGCAATAGTAAATTTGGACTATGTGACATACTTGGTATCCTCCTCAGCCCTCGGCTGACAAACTCGCACGGGTCTATGGCATAAGTGCTATAGGCCATTTTAGAGGCAATACCTACCTCTACTTCTGGTATAATGGCCCACGTGGAGGATCTCTTAGTTTGGCCAGCCGGCAATAGTAAAATTTGACTATATTACATACTGGGTATTATCCCTAAACCCTATGAACAGAAACTCGTACGGGTCTTGGGCATTAATGCTATAGGCCTTTCTTGGAGGACATGCCTACTTCTACCTCTGGTATAATGGCCCACGTGGAGAATCTCTTAGTTTGGCCAGCCGGCAATAGTAAAGGTGGACTATGTGACATACTGGGTACCCTCCCCTAACCCTTTGCTGACAAACGGGTCTAAGGCATAAGTGCCATGGGCCATTTTAAAGGTAATGCCCACCTCTACCTCTGGTATCATGGCCCATGTGGAGAATCTCCTAGTTTAGCCAGCCGGCAATAGTTAATGTTGACTTTGTGATATAGCGGTGTACCCTCCTCTCTTCACCCTTTGTGACAAACTCGTACGGGTCTAGGGTAAAATGCCATTAACCATTTTAAAGGCAATGCCTACCTCTACCTCTGGTATCATTGCCCACGTGGAGAATCTCTTAGTTTAGCCAGCCGGCAATAGTTAATTTTGACTTTGTGACTTTTTTTTTTGCAGGATATTCCCCTAACTCGTACGGGTGTATAGCATACGTGCTGTGGGCCATTTCAAACGCAATGCCTATCTCTGAATTGCAACAACCTGATTATGTTAAGACCCTGATTTATCTCCGTAGTTTTGAATAATGAAAGGTCATTAATAAAGTAACAGTCAGTTTTTATTTCTTCTTCTTTTTTCTTTAATTGCAAAATTTTTTGTTTGTCTTGTCTTTTTAAAATGAAAGATAAACGATCGCATTTACGGTATGTAGTAATTTGAGATGGGACTAAATTTGTAGACTAGACAACGAACATATTATCATGATTATGGAATGCCTATATGACAATTTAATTCCATTTAATTCCTGTCAGTGCACGTGTAAATTATATTTGTTAAATCACGAATGTCAAATTTTTAAACATGATGATAATTATTTAGAAGAACCATATTCATATGGATTGTTTGATTGAATGTTCCATTATGAAGAAGTAATTTCTTTATCTACAGTAATCGCTAAATTTCTATATTTAATGATCCTTTTATTTATTGTTGTTTCAGTTTACACTATTTCACTAATCACAGAATTTTAATGAATCGTTTCATGGTTCAATGTGTATTGAGGCACTAACCTTTTTTACTAGTATTTACTTTCATTTTAAATAGCGTTAAAGAAGCGGACCTTGCAGAAGACACCTATTGATTTAAGATTTTATATTGCTATAAATAGCAGAACCATATTGGATATTTACAGCAAAAAGTTATTTTATTGTCACAATCTATTAATTACCCACACCAATTCACAGAACGCGGTCTCATCTCATGAATACTATTTAAGGCTAGCCTCATGAATAATAACGCCGGCTAGCTACACACTAGTGAGGCATTCGTTTTGTCGAGTCAAATTGATAGTTACGAAAGTCGAGTTGCGAGTTAGAAAAGTCGAGTTGCGAGTCAGGAAAGTCGAGTTGCGAGCAAAGAAAGTCGAGTTTCGAGTCATAAAAGTAGAGTTGTGAGTTACAAAAGTCAAGTTGCGAGTTACGAAAATCGAGTTGCGAGTTATAAAAGTCAAGTGTCGAGTTGTGCAAATTTAGAAAGTTTAAAATATTTGAAAATAAGTTTATTTAAATCAGTGGTATATAAGAGGACGGTAATTTTAATTCTAAATGCAGGCCTTGCAGTTTTTTGAAAATTAAATTATTGTTTTATGTTTAACGCCGCCACTTTTAATACTCTACGCTGTGTAATGGTTGCCAGTTTTTATTGATAGAGGAATTCGGATATTCGGCGATAAGTAACGACCTTCGGGAGGAAAACTGGTATTCATGGTCAATTAAGTATGGAGTCGAACACACCTTGCTACGCTCACTATCTCAGTGTATGTATAGCAGGCTGATATCCAGTTGAAATTAACAAAAGATGCTCGATTGATTGATTGGTGTTTGCGCAACGTCCAGTGACAAATATTTCATACATGTTTAGGACGAGTAAATACAATAGGTATGTCCTGCAATAGAGGTCATACGGGTAAAGGTCTGAGAAATTTGAATGCCACTGGAAAATGAGGGTATATTGGATAGATACAGAAATTTAGCCTTGCGACAGGCCACCTACGGACCCATCAACGAGTTGTTGAAATTGTTTCTTAACGTGCAGAGAACGTGGCATTCTCCCTACACGAGGCATCTGATTTAACGTCCACAATCTGACCGGACGTGGCTGCGTACTTATACATCCCGAACACCCAAACGGACGCCCAACTCTGGCGAGGATTTTACTGCAGGCCGGTAGAAGACAAAAGTGACCACATTTATATTCCAAAGTCACCATTGGTGTTCGAAAGAAATGAAACTCTTATTCAGATAAGGTAAAAAAAGACAAGTTGGAATATTTGAATTGTTTACATCTGTTTCTATGGCATTTAAAAGTTTAATGTCGGTGCATAATTCAGGATTTTTTGCATCTTGGAAATATGTTAAATTAGATCCACGACAGCAAATTGTATGACACCCGGAGAACTTGGTCGAATTCCTACTAGATGTTATAATAGCAGTTAGAATGGTGTTATCCTGGAATAAACTTCTCGCCAATGAAAACAAATTAAGCAGTATCAAGTTTAAAATTATGTTCAAGAGGATTAACTAACTTAAATCGGTTTAAGACAATTCTGGACTTAGCTATGTTTGGACTCAGCAATTGCTATTAGATGTTAATCAATTGAAAAATGTTCTTACATAAAACCTTAAGGATGAATACATTCAAAAATGGTATAGCCAAAAGTAAAAATAACAAAAACATCGAACTCCAAGGAAAATTCAAAACGGAAAGTCCTTTATCAAATGGCAAAATCAAAAGCTCAAACACATCAAACGAATGGAAAACAACTGTCATATCCCTGACTTGGTACAGGAATTTCCTTATGTAGAAAAGGGTGGATTAAACCTGGTTTTATAGCTAGCTTAACCTCTCACTTGTACTTGCATAGAATTCCATTATATTGACAACAATGTTTGAGCAAAACAAGGACATAATAGGTAAAAATGTAAAAAATTGAGGTAGAGCAGTCAACAGTTTGGCATTGAGTTATAATCTTAATCACTATAAAAATGAACTTGTGACAACTATGTCAACAAAGAAAAACAAAATGGCATATAGACAAAGCACATAAGAAAAATTAAGGACAAGAATACAAAAAATGTCGATAGCACAATAACACAATGGCGGGATGTATAAATACTGAGCAACGCCAAAAGAATATTACGAAAAATGGACTAAACAGAAAAGGTTAAAAATATACAAAGACAAATAAAAAGAACACTATAACATGTAATTAAGATAATAAACAACGTCAGTACATAGAATCTATGCTTCATTATTATACAGTTATCACTAATCGAACGTGAATATATTCTATATCTACTAGTGTGTTCACCATTTTATGTCGGAATAATGGGATGATGGAATAATGGTTTTCGGACTAACGAGAGGTCACATGGTTGGTTATTCTATATCTATATAAAAATAAGAAGATGTGGTATGATTGCCAATGAGACAACTCTCCACAAGAGACCAAATGACACAAAAATTAACAAATATAGGTCATTGTACGGCCTTCAACAATGAGTAAAACCAATACCGCATAGTCAGCTATAAAAGGCCCAGAAATGACAAATGTAAAACAATTCAAACAAGAAAACTAACGGCCTGATTTATGTACAAAATAATGAACGAAAAACAAATATGATATACAGCAACAAACGACAACCACTGAATTACAGGCTCCTGACTTGGGACAGGCACATACAGAATGTTCACCATTTTTATGGAAAACCTTTTTACATTTTGATGTTGTAGGCCGTACAGTGACTTATAATAGTTGTTTACACCTTCGTTATTTGGTGAATAGTTGTCCCATTGGTAATCATACCACATTTTCTTTTCTACATTGGTATCGGAAATTTTGCACCGTATTTTAATGATCATGCATAAGAATCGTAATCCCGCAAGTTATATGCATATTTTCTTATATGAAAAATTAAAATGAACAAAAAAGACTTAACTTTAGTCTTAGATTCATGATTAGTTGTTATTGGCTTTGAACAAGCTGTCAGAAACTGCAAGTATTCTCAGATCTGTACTTATTGTCTTTTTTGTTGTTGGGATGTATAAGTTTCTTGACGCGTCCGGTCTGTGTTTTTGTTAGCTGTTTTCTGCTTTATACCGATTTGATGAGTTAAGCCCTTTTACACTACTGTCCCAGGTTAGGGAGAGGGAAGGGGGATTGGCGTCAGCAAGTTTAACCCCGCCATTTTCTATATATTCTAAATGTGCCTGTAATTGAGCGGTTGTCGTTTATTGCTGTTTTTCATATTTGTTTTCGTTTATTGTTTTGTATAGTTTGTTCTTCGGTTGTGACGTTGCACCATCGTCCCAGGCTAGGGGAGGGTTGGCGACTTCAAACATGTTGAATCCCGGCACATTTTTTATGTGCCTGTTCCAAGTCCGATGCCTGTAATTTAGTGGTTGTCGTTTGTTGCACTATATCATATTTATTTTCCGTTCATTGTTTTGTACATAAATCAGGCCGTTAGTTTTCTCGTTTGAATTGTTACGTTTGTCATTGCGGGGCCTTTTACAGCTGACTATGCGGTAGGGTTTTGTTCATTGTCGAAGGCCGCACGGTGACCTATAGTTGTTAACTTCTATGTCAGTTGGTCTCTTGTGGAGAGTTGTCTCATTAGCAATCATACCACATCTTCTTAATTTATATATTAACTTTGCTAATCTGAAATATTTCATCCACCAAATGGTGTATTTTTGGTTCGTATTTTCTATCAATTACACAAATGTTCTGCATCATTGATATTGAAAATTTGCCACTTTTTACTCAAAAATAAAGGCACAGAACCAGTATGATTTTAATCACTTACACATCATCAGCAAGGACAAATTCGTTTGGCGAATTGTACGACTTTTGCAATAACAAATCGTTGAAATATACCTCGCTAGGCACATTTGACGTAAACATGAAATATCAAGCAACAAGACGTTTGTTTTATTGCTGTTCTGATACAATGTAAACAAACCCAACAGAACAGATTCAGAACCCACCGACACCAGTCAGGACCAAATCACCAGCACAGAATATTCTCTCGCAGGACAACTTTACCCACCGTGAAATTAATTAGGCGGAGGGGGCATTAAGACTTTCCCTTGTCCATCTGTACGTCCGAAATTCGTTTCCGTTCTCTAACTTTAGTTTGCATCAATCAAATGTTATGAAACTTACACACAATGCTTAATATCACCAAAAACAGATCGATTTCGAATTTGCCGTTTTCGCATTCTAATTTCAAACGTTATACGAATGAAACTTTAATAATGAAACCATCTATAATCTTCAATTCATGTTCTTTCATTGCCAAATTTGGTAGAAATGATGTCTGATGTTCTGTTGAATCCAGCTAGAAATCCGATTCTGGTCTTTTTATATGAACCCAAATGGCCAATCAAAATCGTACTCATCAGAAATAATGTATGGATGCAACTGTTGATGTTTATATGTCAATTTTAAAATTCCATAAAACTTGAAAACTGAGTCATCAAAATTTTAAAGTTCAATGATGAGATGAAGACCTTTAACATCGATCCCCATGTCGTGTTGACTTGATTATATATATGACATGTGTACATCAATGGTGCCGCATAGATGCTCATTGAGCCTTATTGGGACAACTATTTCCTTTTCTAATTGAAATCGAATGGATAGCCACTATCAAATTTGCTAGAAATAAGCACACCCTTCGGACAATGATCTGAACAAGGGGGAGGAATGCATGACTGCCAGAGTTTAGTCTTCATTTTTGGTGGTCAATTTGCAAATATCTTTCATTCAAAACAGGTACTCCAATAATAGTCATAATATTTCTTAATTCTTATCGATTTCTAAATGCAAGGGAAAATTAAGAAAAATATTTTAAAGAGGCAAGCAAATTTCTGAATGTATTTCATAGGGTTTGGATGTGGCTATTTATTTTTGAAATTGAGCATATTTCCATCTGAGATATCATGCTCTCCAGAGCCTCTAATTCTAATGACAACTGTACTTCTTAAAAACTTTTTCCGGAACGTTTTCAATTACTATAGATACGGTGTCTTTTCTTTGAGCAATGGCTTATGCAAAAATCGTATATTATTCGGATCAAAATTAAAATATTGGTTTTATCAGCTCTTCAGCGTTTGCACTTGGTTTTGAATTTCAAACTTTTTTTCTATCGAGCGTCACTGAAGATACATTAATTGTCGAAATGTGCATCTGGTGGCAGACAAAAATAGTACCGTTATTGTTATTGGGATACAAAAAGCTTTTTAATCCATTAGGTTTTTTGCACTGTGTTCTGAAAATGATGAAATGTTACAAAAAGGTCAATATCAAAGCGTTGGAATAACAAAATCATTCCTGTAGAAATATTAGAATGTGTTTTAAACACGAAAAAATCAAAGTTTCCTTTATACTGCATTATAATCATGCAGACATTTTGCTACATTTGAATACTGTTGATAAGAAAGTGATATTTCGCACAAGGTAACACTGAAGGAACATATGTTGTGTTGATTTTATCGTTTCAAAAGATTGATATGGCTTCCACGGTTATCGCTCTCGACCAGACTTGATATTTAGATTTTCAGTCACATTATCGTGTTGAACGTTTGGAATGAAATATTACATTTTTGCATGCCTACTTTGTGTGCCAGGGTCCTGAAAAGTGTTTATCATAATATATAATCTGTACAGTCACAAACTTTAGTAAGTATACCACCGACATGATTGATTGATTGTTGGTTGTTTAACGTTCAGTGGCAAATATTTCATGCATGATCAGGACGAGAACAAATCAACAATAACTACAATTGGTAGGTCCTATAATAGAGGTCGTCCAGGATGAAGGTTGAAGAATTTGGATGCCCGGGAAAATGAGGGTATACTGGAAAGGGACGGGAAATTTTGCCAGAGGCCACCTACAGATCCCTCAAAGAGTTGTTGCACTCTCTTTACACGAGGCATCGGATTAAACGTCCCCATTATCACCGAACGTGCCTGCGAACTTGTACATCCCGCACAGCCAAACGGATACCCCACTTTGGCGAGGGTTTTACTGCCGGTGGGAGGAAGAGCAATGGTGACCCCATTTCTATTCCCCAGTCACCCTTTACATGACAATCAATGCTTCTCTGGAGAAAGTAGCATGCTTCGAAGTATCTTTAGTTGCAACTCAATTGAACCACAAGCATGCAAACTTATCATGAACAGGGTTCAGGTATGATTTAGACAAACCCACCTGGTTTATAATGTACGCAAACATACTTACTAAAAGTATCCTTCATACGGTAAATTTAAGTGGTATCAAATACTACTCAAGTAGAACAAGCTTATACTTTGTTTTCAAATTATCATGTTTAAAAGCTTTTTTTGTAGTTTTCTACCGATACATACATATGTCTTCAGCCGGCTTGTCGACACTGGACATGTAATCTATATCCTTAGCGCAATACACGGCTAAATAATCCGTACACTTAACTGTTAACCACAAAAGTAACTTTTTGATGCAAACGGAATAATTAAACAGTATGTAAGACGGATTGAAGAGGCCATTGTTTTCGTTGTTGTATCTTACGTTACCGAGAACCAAATTTGTGTTTCTTAAATATGAATGTGGTTTTGAATTCGTCACGGTTTGTACATTTTGTACTTTGTACAATTCTCTCAATGACTGGCGTTTTATTTATTAAGTGAAATTATTATTTCGTATTCAGTTTTTATAATTTTCAATGCGACGAAACAAAACAGAAATGTGATAAAGTGATAAAGACAAAATACTTTTTGCACGATTTATAACACAACTGATGAATACATATATAGGCATACTTGTATAATATAATTGTAACATATGTAAATTAGATTAATGAATATTTCAATCATTCAAGTTCAAGTCCAAAAATAAAGTTTGAAAGAGTACAATATATTATATAGTACATGTATATACATGTATTTAGGAATTGATTGAAATAATTCATTTTGACAAGAAAGCTTTTAACGCTTTCTTTTTATCTAAAACACATTTTATTTTTCAATTCTTTCAAAATACATGTATAGGAAATAAAGAGTTCTAAAATGAAGTGTAAAATTAAAAAATGTGTCTAATTTTTATCGAAATTGTACCTAATACTAATTATTCAAAAAATTGTCTAATAATCTATTACTTTTTTCTTAAAATGGTCTTATAAGTTTCCGAGATTAAATGTAAACTGACACATTTGGTCACTGCTGACATAGACATGAATAATACTTATTTATTAGTAATGAGTAGTAAGTAAAACGGACACATTGTGTTTGTTGCTTAAAAGATAAAACAAAATACACACAAATATTAATAAAGCGTCAACAAATTATATGTGTACTAGACACGGGTTAATCGAAAAATATATTTTAACATCACCATGTAAATCAGGTGATGGCGAAGATGACATAAAACATATTTCAGACCTACGTAACGCCTATAAAACAATGAAATATTGTTTTGTTGTTTCATATGTCGCTTTAAAGGATTTTTTTCGTTCAAATTTATGTGACTTTTGCCTTCCACAAATCCCTCGTTTGTGACTCTAAGACTGTGTGGCACCCATATTCGTAAATTGTATTCCACTTCTTCATCATTAATGCACAACTTTGATGAGCGAATAGCATGTAAATCTAATGAATATATAAATTTTACTTTTAACTATACACTTTATACCGTTGTTCTCCGTTTCATCAAATAGTGACATTGTCATGACGTTTTCCAGCAGTATAGGTATAGATTCAGGAATTTGACATAATGTATTGACAACTGTTGAAAACTGTATGTTGACCTCGTAATGTCTTTTAGGTATGAGTGTCTATAGTTGGATTGATATTTCATTTACGTATATCCCACATCAGTCTTCTTTTTAATTTGCAGATATATAACTTAATACCAAATATTATAAACTGCAATTACGGGTCACGAGCTAGTCAGGTTAAAATTGTTTCATGTTATGATAAATAACAATTATTGTATCACTAAAACCAAATAAAGGTACCAGAAAAAACAACATTTCACAACAGTAACTGTACAAATAAAAACAAACAGCAACATAGTATAAACATATAAGGTACCACTACAATATAAATTTTATAAATAAAATTCAAATATCACAAAAGAAAACACTTCAGAATAATCTAGAAGAAACATTCATCGAAGAAGAAACATCATGGATACAAGGATAGGTACCACGTACATGTATGACAGAGATGCGAATTTGACAACACCACTACTGCCTGAAAAAGTTTTAAAACAAAACATCAATTAAAACTATCTATACAATATTTTTTCTAACTCATTTAATATTACTTCGATAAAGGAAATGATAAAACGGACTTCATATTATTGGCTAATTGCTTGTTTCATTAAATAAGTTTGCGAAACACAGATTATTTTTGGCATTTTTATGAACTAGATAAGTGTGCATAAAACCTTAAAGTTTGTTCATAAATACTCAAAATCGGAAAATTCTACATTGAGAAGACAGTACGGTAAATTCAATCATAGACACCATATGTTGGTCGTTGTATGTAGCGGAAATACACGTCAAATAAACACAACGTTATACTATACCGGAAGTCGTAATTGTGTTTCCTGCCATTTTGATCAAATGAACGATTTCTTTTTGTATACGTATTTGGTAAGAAGGAAAGAAGAAAGTACAGCATAGAATTGGACTGAAAAGGAATCAAAGATTCAAGGGTTAGAAGTTGGTACGCAAGACGCGTTTCGTCTACATAAGAATCATCAATGACGCTCGTATGAAACAGTCGTTAAGACATGTAAGAGTTTGCTACTATAAAATAGTGGCTGTATACACTTGATTGTCTTCATGTATTTTTAGCGACGTAAAATATTTGAGAGTCTCCTTCTCGGAACTTGTATCTGATTACCTTGATGTTACTGATAAATTACAAATCATAGAGATGACAAGATAAAATGCCAAATGCAACGGCGACATTGACCAGTTTGGATCAAATGTTGCCAATTTATTGCATTTTAACTTAAACTTACACGTAGTAGGAGTGACGGTTGGTGTTTCAGTATAACCTGTATTACATTCACATTTACCAGTACCACCGACGTCACATTCAGCATTGGTAACACATTCACCTGTAGCAGAACAAGAGATATCTGGATTCTTTCCTGCAATAAAAATTAGCAAAACTGTATTTAAAAGTATACGTCAATGTGACAGTAATCAAATACAAAGACACAAATTGAGTTCAACATCTGGTCTTGATCACTAGATATGTGCCTATATAGTATATATAGCTGTGTATCGAGAAGAGTATACATTTGTGAAAAAAAAACAATTAACAGTTAATATATCAAAGGTATGTAGCATCCCCTCAAAATTCTCAAAAGAAAGAAAAACCAACACCACTTAATTTAACTAAAATAAACCACTGACTATTTTCTAAACTTGGTAAAGACACAAATATAAACAGAAGACTCAATCTTTTATTCTGGAACGGAGACGATACAAAAAGAATTTTTGTTTGAAGTGCTCAATAAAAATCGAGGAAAAGATAAATATAATCAGCAGACCTTTCAGTTTTTGTAGTATCCTTAATCTCAAGTTCACTGTGATATATGAGGTTCCTGCAATCACTCACTGAAATGTGGGTTATTTACTTACAGGACATCATTAATATATATCTTTACAAAATGCTTATTTATAGTATTACGAGCAATCCTTTAATAAAAGAATATTTCCCAATTTAATATTCGAGAGTTATCGAGTTTTTAAATACATGTATTTCGACGTAAAGACAATTATTAGTGTACCCTGCACACAGTTAAGTGTTCGTTAACTTTTGTTGGAAGTGTTTGAACTTAAATGGTCTATATATTGGGGACAGGTAAATAATGCGTTTATGCTCTAGCTTTTTATACAGTTTGGCAATCGGTACGAAAAACAAAATGAATAAGGTAAATTCAGTACATTGATCGTTTATTTTTAGAACATGTAGTCTTAAATCATGTGAAAATAACACTTTTTGAATTTGTTGCCTCCAAAGCGCTTTGTCAGGATACCAAAAGTTTGAAAGCTAAGGATGTATAACTACATAAACACGTGAAGAGCTATATGATCAAAGGGACATAAAAGAATAACCAAATCTAAAAGTATAGTTATCAAATGAGGTTGAAATTTGATCTAACAGGTTAAGTCCTAACCTGTATATCAATCATTTGCATGTGCTCTCTTACTAAAAGTATGTAAATAATAATGTGCAATCACTAAAACAGACAAAAAACTGAATTTGTAATGAATAAAACAGAAATTATTCAAATATATTTAAGTATGCAGTTTACTTCCGCTTAATAAGATTACACTGTACTACCATATGCACAAAGAAGTTAACATGCCACAAAAACAAAACGACACTCATAGGAACGCGACTTAAATTCAAATTAATATTCAAGAAATACGACATTAGAACCCAATAAGCATATTAAACTAATCTGTGTTCAAATATTATTTCAGTAAAACAGTACATGTATGCACCTCTTGGTAGAGCAAAAACGAAAATTATTGATTAGTCTTTTAAAATTTACACACGAGTAATTAGTTACAAAATATTGTCTATATTTTTAGTCTTACTGGTTTGGCAAGCGCTTCCATCTGAATAGTAGTTGGCTGTACACAGACATTTATAAGAAGTGCCAGTTTCGAGACTGCATTCCTGATTGGCTGCCGCACATTGATCGGTTGCAGTGACTGCGTTTTCGCAAGCTACCCCAAAGGCAATTTCTGTAATTTGTAAATATTATCTTTTTTTTAAATTATGAGTCTATACAATTGTATCTAGGATAGCAAAGTTCTAACAAAGTAATTAAATAATTCAAACATATATTTTTTGGAAAATAAATCAAAAGAACACAAACAGTGACAAATAAACCCATGGAACATCCGATTCTCTGTCTGTCATGTACAGTTGTATATAATTTTAATATTTTATCAAAAGATCACTTATATTTTTGTTTCGTTCATTGTTTAGAACATAAATCAGGCCTTTAGTTTTCTCGTTTAAATTGTTTTATATTTGTCAATTTAGGGACTTTTATAGTTGACTATGCGGTTTAAGTTTTGCTCATTGTTGAAGGCTCTTACGGTGACCTATATTTGTTGATTTCTGTGTCAGTTGGTCTCTATTGGAGAGTTAAATTATCTCATTTGCGATCATACCACATCTTCTTATTCTATTTTAATTTTGCAGATCTGAAATATGACGGCCATGTTGATCAAATAACTTTCACAACAATTAATTAAACCATTTATAATATATCAATGTATTATTTTTTCAGCCGAAACCGGTATTTTGTATATGTAAAGACGGTACTACAATGTGTTACCCAAACCCGGAAAGGAAAAGATTGTATCGTTAAATACTTGCAGAAAAAAATTAAATAAGCAAAATTTAATGCTTTGAGATTTATCCTTATATTTTATGATGTACTGTCCACATGGATTTCTACATATATTTTTGTAACGAAAGAGGACGGTGATTTGTGTGTTACTGTGGTTGTTATTTTAATTTGGTCCAAAGTAATATGTATAAGCTATTTTATCATGCAATTTAATTTATTTAACATCGATTGAAAATAATTCTAAATGTTAACATAAAAACCGAACATATCGATAATTGTTGTTTCAATGAAAGTAAATGCAAGTGCTGAAGTACTAATGTGATACATGACACATGCTAACGTTAAGATTTTAAAATATAAAAATAAGAAGATGGGATATGATTGCCAATAAGACAACATCCCACAAGAGACCAAATGACACAGAAATTAACAACAATTTGCTTTAACGTCTTCCTGTTGGATTCTAGTCTAAATACTCCTGTTTGCTAAAATAAGTATGGAGCTACAAAATGCAATATCATTAATGTTAAGCTTGTTTTGATTCTAAAACATGTGGCGGTATTGAGCACAATCCCTATTGTTACAAGCAAAGTGAGTCTGAAATTGCATCTCGTCTTCACTTCTATTTGTTGTTTATTCTGTTGATCGACGATTGTATTTGCAAAATGTTCTTTACATTTTTAGGGTCTTAAATAAAAGGGAATGATCAGTAATGCTTCAGTATACATTCTAACTCAATAAATTGTATGAAGCGACTCAGGTCCAGGCCCGGTATATCTAATTGTTATCATTTTGACCTTTTTAAAGATGTGGGTTGTCTTCTAATATCTGTTTCATTATTTTGATGGGATTAAAACAACAATACATCATTTGAATTGATATAAATAAACAAAGGTATTTTGAATAGCCACCAACCCAATTTTAACAAAATACTTACTTGTAACACATGCGTCGTTAGCATTATTTCTGAAATGAGTGGTGGCACATGCACACACACTGTTGATACACGCACGAGTTCCTGTACCAATGCAGGTATCAGTACCATCGATACAAGCGTCACCATAAGCTACATCAGCTCCTAAACAAATAATATAACTTTTAATTTAAAAATTATTTCATGCAAGTATCATTTAAATTTTGAAGACTGAACAAAATTGCGAGACTAATAACTACGATTTCCGGAAAAACTTGATACAGATAAATGTATCAGATATCAGAATGCGAGTTCTTATGATTGCGATACACACCAGTCGCAATAATAAAAACCTCGCAATAATTTCAGAATTGACAGTACAGAATGTATTTAAAATTTCACTTGGTCTTACTGGTTTGCAATTCTATATACTAATATTAAAGAAAAACGAAACCGAAATTAGTAAAGTCTTCGAGGTTTTTTATTATTATTATTTATTATTAACATAAGAATAAACATTCAATTTCCGCTTGTGTGTTACCGACATTTAACATGTTCAAGTTAATAAATAAAGGCAACAGTAGTATACCGGTGAGAGAAACAAATCCTGGTTACAAACTAAAACCGAGGGAAACACATCAACTATAAGTCAACATTTAAAAAAAAAAAAAAGGAAAATGTCTTTCCAATTCATATTATGACAATTTGATTCATCCAATCGAAGTTCGAATATCTTACTAAAATCCCAGTTGGACTTCCTAGTCCGACTTAAGTTTCAGGTTTTAGGAAAGTTCGAAAATAAGTACAATAAACACATGATAAAAGAGGCGAATATACCAAACGGGCATTCAAACTCACTCACTCGATTTGATTGATTGATTGATTGTTGGTTGCTTAACGTCCAGTGGCAAATATTTCATGCATGTTCAGGACGAGAACAAGTTAACAATAAATACAATAGGTAGGTCCTGTAATAGAGGTCGTCCGGGATGAAGGTCGGGAAATTTGGACTGCCACGGGAAGATGAGGTATATTGGATAAGGACATAAATTTAGCCTTGCAACAGGCCACCTACGGACCGCTCAAAGAGTTGTTGCAAGGGTTCTTAACGTGCAAAGAACGTGGCACTTTCTTTACACGAGGCATCGGATTTAACGTCCCATTCTGACCGGACGTGACTGCGAACTTGTACATCCCGCACAGCCAAACTCATTCGAAACCTTTCTCACCTCATCCCGATTATTAAGGCAACATGATTAAGCAATATTCATTGATAGAGGTAATCCGAAAACGGTAAATACAATTTCAGACAACACGACTGCACGGCACTAATCTCGTGATCGAATATTGAAGAATGCGTTGTGTATATAAAGTGGGAAAACGTCTATACAAATAAATAATTTAATCATGGAATGAGAATGACGTTTACACATAGCAATTTTATGCGACTGTCATACAAGTAAGAGGTTTAGCTAGCTATAAAACCAAATTTAATCCAACATTTTCTTCATAAGAAAATGCCTGTACCAAGTCAGGAATGACATTTGTTATCCATTCGTTTGATGTGTTTGAGCTTTAGATTTTGCCATTTGTTTAGGGACTTTCCGTTTAGAATTTTCCTCGGAGTTCGGTATTTTGTTATTTTACTTTATAATATGACGTAACATAAAGACAGCGCTTACGCTTATACATAAGTACATGTATAATTCCAGCGGTACTATGATAGTCTCTAATTATCTTCAATAGTATGCATAAACAATTCTATGGATTACAGCTTACTAGTAAAAAAAGATTTCCATTCAACAGAGAGTTTTAATCAAAATTTCTTCGGTGTAATTAAACAGATATATCATGTTATGGAGGGTATTTGCGAAAATATCAGTCTTGGGATCAAATTTCCTCGCCTAACGGCTTAGGAAATTTCATAATCACATGACTGGTATTTTTCGCAAATCCCTCCATAACATGATATATCTGTTTAGAATTCGAGATGATTTGTCCCTGTTGAACTTGAAGTAATCTTTAACATTATCTGAGTACATATACCCTTTCTTGACACTTAATTTATCTAGATTGTTATTTTGTTTGTGAAATTGGTATTCAAGTTTCGCAGTTAAAATTCGAATAATATCGGAAACGGAAAGTTAAATAATATATGAACTGCTATTCACTGTATAAACAACGTCAGAGTCCAACAAAATTATTAATTTGATCAGTTGTGTATGGCCCAGAATAATAATGTAGTTATATTTACTCCAGAATCATAACTGCGTTCCCAACATGAATGTCCCTGCTCTTTAATGCTAGGACCGTTTTCGACCACGTATATAATTATTGATTTTTGAATGTACCTCAATGTATAATATTGTTGCTCCTTCTTATATAACCCGTGTTCGACTCCTTTTTATTTAATATTTTTCTTTTATAGGATTATTTTTCTCAGATCGTTTATCATACTTAATTAAATGACCTTCAAAATCACAGACGCTTCAGTCGGACTTTTCTTCAAATGGAGCTTGTTTTCATGAAATTTAATTTTGAATATCGCCGGTAGTATTAAATACTTGCATTAGTCGTCTTTGTTGAATTCGAAAATTGCTTTTTATTCCTTGTCTATTTTGAAAAGTCTTATTGTGACCTTTATATATCGATTGTGGTAACCCTTATGTCATCTCAACATCTGTTACTCAAAATGATAATTAAAAAGCCAAGAAAAACGATCTGATAGATTAAGTATAAACAATATTTTATTTTCAAAAGTGCACAAATTACTATATACAATAGAAATACTGGGATTCGGAAGGATGGAGAACTGATTGATTTGAATTGTAACACGATTGTAAATTTATTTTATTTTCCTAATTTAATTATTAGTATTGAGATGTATTGTGGAAGATGTTGTAGATAATGTTCTCCAAATTCTTCTCATTGGCAATTTTCATATACATATTTAAAATGTACTGTTGTTTAATCACTGTGTGTGTGTGTTTTTTTTTTTAAATCATCTCCGTCAATTAGCCGACTTATATTTAAAAAAAATACTTTAGAAGTATTTTCTGTCTGGTTTGTTTTGGTTTTGCACAGATTATATTAAATAAATGTTCCACAGAAAGAAAAGTATACTGGAAAAGCATTTCTAAATGGCTCATAACATTGTATAACCATATCTAATACATGAATTGGTTGTACTTGTTCTAGATCTGCAGTCTATTCCGTGAATTCAAGATATAATATATTTTCAAAAACGAAAAAGAAGCTAATCATAATTGATGTTTAAATTTACAGAAGGACAACCACTATTTATATTAACTTTAAATGAACAGAAACATGTTTGCACAATTCAAAAGGATGGATATCAGCATTTTGGAAGATACAAAATTAAACATCCACCAGCCTATCTTTCTGATAAATATTGAACAGCCCATTGGAAGAAATGAAAATACATATCTTCTACAAAAGCTCATTACGTTAAAACATAAATGATCAGAACTTACCTTCAACAGTAAATGCAGAGTATATGACCACCACTAGCAAAAGATCGAAAACCCGACATACAAAGTGATCCTGAAATAAAAGTTAATTGTGCATGGATGTATTTAAATGTCTCAATTTCCCGAATTTTACGGTGTTTGCAGATAATAGTTTGTTTTATTAATTTTTCAAAGGGCGTTTAAACAATATCGAGTGATTTGAATCACTCTAGCGGTCAATAGACTTAAGTTTGGATAGAAGCAATCGATAAAAGCATAATATTAACACTGAATTATTCGGGTAAATTTTCAAACTTAATTCTGAAAACGCATGGCTTGTCAAACAATTGTTTTTCGTTTATTAATAAACTAGTAATAACCAACAAACAAAAATCAGTTCAATTGGTTTAGTGTGATTTTTATACAGTCTTATAAATTTTGGTCTTGAGTCTACCCTATAAATGTCGTTCCTGAAACATGTATTACGCCTACGAAAATCATTCAGATAACTTTATTGCAAAAATAACATGAAGATATCACTAGTTGTTATGGGTGCCTTGTCATAGAGGAAGACCATATAAAGACGATTAAATTAATGCCTCGTGTGATGTTGCTGTCGGTTCACTGACATGCAATTCTTTAGAAAAAGCCACAATGTTCGTTGTTTATTGAACATTTACATTTGAGAAAGAAAATATGTTCCATGATGTTATTATCAATATAAAAACCCTTTTCTTAAATGAAATATTAATAACAATTTGAATAAGTTAGTAACATATAAAATATCGTCACATACATATACTTACCATAATTTAAGAATGATTGCTTTTAATTTAAATTGTATCTAAAACACTTGGTTACCCGTAAAGCTATAACATTTAATTACATAGGTATTTCTATTTTATACTGCTGATTATTTAATGCGCATGCGTATAAGTCATGCATGCAGGTTTTGATACTGTTACGCGGCAATCTGATATGTTTAAGATCATAAGCTTAAGATAAAATGTTTCTTAAAATCTCCCAAGGCGATACAAATCCCAGAAGAATGGTATATGTACATGTAGATATAATTAGGATTCGCACGTATGCACATTTAATGTTGCCGACGAAATGACGATTTAAGTCGCCAAGGAATTTTGAAAATCGCTAAAACTCGCCGGCTGACTGACTTCATGGCGAAGTCAAATCGCTATCAAAATCGGTAAAGGGATACAACTTGAATTTTACAAGTTTCACAGGTAACAAAATGGCGGCGACAAGGAAAATCGGAATTTTCGAAGTGACCCAGGACTAATACTTTCGACGTTTAAATGAAATAAATACAACGGCGACTTTGAGCATCCATAGATTTAACATTCAAACTATTGAAACGAGAAACAGAACGTCTGTTTGAGTTATCATTTTACGATGATTTTCATCCGAGGATGTTGCATAATCACTCAGCTGATTTGTTTTCTTTTATTTATTACGAGACGATCAATTTTACTATTTGGTAGGTCAAGGGTGGGAATGAACGGAAGACTTTTACATTCTTTGATCAAAATTGAAATATAAAAGGTAGAAAGACAGCTAATGGATAAGTTGACTGCAAACGTACAACAAATGGCCAGCTTGTGACCAATTTGTTAATTAGGGCTCATAAATTGGGAGATATCTTTTATAACAAAATGATAAAAATTAGCTCTTTATCGACTTATTAAAATGTGATTGCTAAATATATTCATTTATATATAGGCTTGCAATTTTCACGAGATTCTCAACTTACAGCTGAATTGATGTCCTGGACAGTCAATATTTTTAAAAATTATGACGTGATGATAAACATTAAATTGCCCAGTCATTAAAAAGTCATCACATAAACTGGGAGCCATAATTTTCTGGACTTATTGAAGCAGATGCACATGGGATAAATGCATGATAATATTACTAGGCAAGCAACAAACTTAATTTCAAGTTGACAGCACAAAAGGTTGAATGAATAAATAAATAAATGAAGCCTCAATAAACCTGATCTTTTCATGTGCCTGTCCTAACTCCAGAGCCTTTCCAGTGGTTGTCTTCTGCAATTCTTTAGTTTAATATTGTTTATTTTTCCGATTTTTCCGATGTTTTCTCTATTTAGCCTTTAAGCTTATATTTGTTCTATAAGGAAGAAAGGTATTAAAATAAACCACAATCTCTTTTCAGAAGTTATGTTATATCAAATTTGTACGTTTTACCCCTTATAAATCAATGTTTTAAAAGAAAAAGTTCGAATTCTTCGTATTTTAAAAGGCATAAAATGAATTGTTATTTCATTACACTAAAAGCATAGCAAACTCTTTAACTATGATAGATCGATTACAAGAGAAAAAACTTTTGTGTTTATCAAGCAATGACTGAATAAAATAAGGTAACTGCAGTATTCTAGCTGAAGTTTCTAAACTACCGGTAAAATTTTATTTCAATCGCAAAAATATCATAATGTGTTTAAAACTGTTTGATTTTAATTTTTTATTATTATTACAATCATTTTTAGGGGGTTGAATGACCGTTTTGTTATTTGCACCCTTGTTCCATCTCCCATAGCGTATGTCTGTCTTGCATAGGTAATTTCTTAGTTCTTTTGTGTTTCCTATCTTAATGACAGACCAAATTGTCCTTCTATTACTAGACTATTACTCTCACATCATCAAATGATAAAATAATTCATTTTATATAATGTTTATATTATTGAATACCCTAGAGGTAAACTTTGATTAATTTAGTTAGCTAAGCTTCATCATTATCGGAACCAGTTAGAATTGAAAGGCAGAGCTATGGGGAATTAAGAGGGGTTCAATTTTGTTTTCTATGATTCGTAAACAATTGCAGAACAATCTAAATAATTCCTTACCCCGGATTTTTTATTCCTTACTGATCAAAATCATGTGTAAACACTGATTTTTTTTTTCTAAATGTTTTAAGTATAAATGGACATAGATTTGTTAATATACTTTGGAGTTTTGTACATTTGGTATTCTCTTTTTTTCAATTCTTGTAAGTAGCAGAACGTTATATGAAAGATATAAATATTTTGCCCTGAGTACAGCTTTTTTCAATGAGTATCATTAGTTTATAGTAAACTTACAATTAAGTAAGGAGAACATAAAGTCAATGATCAGCAGTTTGTTCCCAGTCTATTGTATATTGTATTGAATTGCAAAAAATGTTATCTTTAAACTTCTAAATCAGATGACTCATAGTTTATTATTATCATCCCACTGTTTTAATTCCATCGCAGCAAACTATTGTCATTTAAAATCATAATTCTTTTTTCAGATTCAAGAATTCATGATAAGACTTAATAATTCAAATGATACATTCGTTCACAATATATGTTCAAAGGAGTTGTTCAGGTCCATCTACTCTTGTATATTGGGATTTTGTCAATATTAAACAATATATTAAAGATTTAAATTATACCAATATAGATCAAGACGATAGCAATTACCTCGAAGAAAATCAGATAAGACAGGTAAGCTTATATCTTTGAATGGAACATAACATTTTGGTACTTAATTTTATACAAAGCTTAGGACGTAAAGTACTTGTATTTGATACTCGAGTATTGTCTAAACTTGCAAATCCATCGATTTGTGACTTGTTTGATTTAACAGACGCAAACTAAATGAACAGTGATTTAGGACAATTATATAGGACACTGTGATAATTTTTACAACACCAATACCGGGTCTGATTCTTGGTCGAAAAGTTTAAACTAGCAGCACGTAGGAAGTGGCTTCAAAACAAAAAGTGCTTAAACACTACAACTCAACATTATCAAGCTCGTCACCAAGTATAAAATTATTCACTTTCAGAGAAAACAAAAAAAGTTAAATGTAAGTTTTCCTTGTACAATAAATTTCACAGTATCGGCAAACAGGCAGCAGCTCCACGGGGGATCCACAAATTGCTTACACGCTAGAACTTAAAATAATTAAGCTGATAAAATGAAGCATTCCTTTTCATAGAAGCTTAGAAAACTTTTACGAAAATTGCTTACCAAAGGTGTTTTGATAGACAAAATCACAGACGAAATCGAAAGGTTAACTAAACCTGCTTTCGCCGATAAAGCCGTTGGCAACGCATGTAAAAAATACGAATTATATACTTTTTTTTAAAGACTTTATAATCCAAAGCTGCCTCAAGTAAAATGTTACGTGCTTGTTCGAAACCAGATTTTTTTTTTTTTTTTTTTTCGTTTTTGCAAGTATTTTGTAATATTTCAATCTGTGTCTTTTATAATTAATTTAACAATTGCAGGTAGCAAGCAGGCAACATCATTGTTATATATAACATGAATCAGAATTGAAGCTATAAACGATTCAGTAAGAGTGGTCTGATTCAGGTAATTACAGTTTCTTTAAAATTACTAGCATTACCATTTCAATTTATTCTCATTATATCTAATCTGGGTAATATTGGCATACCATTGTTTGGTTTTCACTATTTTAGAATGAAATGTTAAAATAATTTGTCATGGCTAAATATAGATTATCTGCTATAGCATTTAACTAAACATTAGTAATATGGGTAAAGTTAAAAAAATAATAAAATACAATCAATGTAATAATCAGCTGTGAAATTTGCTTCCAGTAGGATAGGTATGTTTGCGTTATCTTACAAGGAAGACATTTCTTTAGACAGTATGATTAGAATCATGTTATTAATATTATAAAATATGTGTACCATTAACTACAATTCAAAGTATTGTTTGTTTGGTCGTTGGCAACCATATCTATTGTAAATTAGGTATCATGTTTTACAAAATCGGCCGTCATGTTTCCAAAAAGTTCGATGGTAGAGTACAAAATAACAAAAAGTCTAAAATGGGTAAAGCCCTCCTCCTTTGTGTCTGTTTTTAAAAATGTCTTATTCGTCGCCCTCTTATTTGTTCGAAAATAGGTAGAAATAATATCGTAACATGCATTCTAAACAATTATGTGTACTTGGTACTATAGTATAGTCATATCCCCATGTTATTTAGTTTTATTCAATATTCCTAACTAAATGTTTGTTATATTTGTTTCTAAATTTGAGATTTTTGCTCCCTTAAATATATGTTCCGGACTGTATGAGTATTTGGACCATACGAGTATTGTCATGACCCTATGCTTTGTGTGTATGGTCCGACCATACGTGTATTGTCGGTACATATAAGTATATACTCGTATGGTTATTAACGGGCCGGATCATATGAGTATTAAGACCATCTAGGTATTTAAAAAAAAATCTCTTCCTTCGCAGAAGCGCTTAGCTCGTTTTCATACCTAAAATCATCTCCTGTTATTATAAGGTCGCATGAATAGAAGCAAGAACACATTAAATAATTGAACAATGAAATATTTAAGAAATTTCAATACACTAAAAACAAAATTTAAACACCAAAGGTGAAAAAATTTAAAAGAAGGTTAACTATCACAAGTGCCTGTGAACAGTTCACTTCTAGTTTAAAATATACCAAAAATTGAAAACAACACGTTTAATAATTTCAATGCGTCCGAAGCGCTTTTCTGGATTTACCTTCATCAGGAACGCTCAAAGCCAAACATTTGAAATCCGAGGATGTATAAGTACCGAAACAGTTGAAGAGCTATATGACAAAATACCTAAAATTGATAACCAAATTCATCTAAGGTCAACTTTGCCTGAAGGAGTTGGGAACTTTAGTTTTTTTAATCATTTCCAAATTTATAAACGGACAATATTAGAAAATTATGCTTTAAATTATGTAAGTACCGAAGCACGGACTACTTAGCTGATGATACTCCCGGGGACTAATAGTCCACCAGCAGAGGTATCGACCCGGTGATGTAAAAATTGAAAACAACACGTTTAATAATTTCAATGCGTCCGAAGAGCTTTTCTGGATTTACCTTCATCAGGAACGCTCAAAGCCAAACATTTGAAATCCGAGGATGTATAAGTACCGAAACAGTTAAAGAGCTATATGACAAAAATACCTAAAATTGATAACCAAATTCATCTAAAGTCAACTTTGCCTGAGGGAGTTGAAACCTTCGTTTCTTAATAATTTCCAAATTTATAAACGGACAATTTTAGAAAAGTTTGTTAAATCATGTCAGTACCGAAGTACTGACTACTGAGCTGATGATACCCTCGGGGACTGATAGTCCACCAGCAGAGGTATCGACCCGGTGATGTAAAAATTGAAAACAACACGTTTAATAATTTCAATGCGTCCGAAGCGCTTTTCTGGATTTACCTTCATCAGGAACGCTCAAAGCCAAACATTTGAAATCCGAGGATGTATAAGTACCGAAACAGTTGAAGAGCTATATGACAAAAATACCTAAAATTGATAACCAAATTCATCTAACGTCAACTTTGCCTGAGGAGTTGAAACCTTAGTTTCTTAATAATTTCCAAATTTATAAACGGACAATTTTAGAAAAGTTTGTTAAATCATGTCAGTACCGAAGTACTGACTACTGAGCTGATGATACCCTCGGAGACTGATAGTCCACCAGCAGAGGTATCGACCCAGTGATGTAAAAAATTGAAAACAACACGTTTAATAATTTCAATGCGTCCGAAGCGCTTTTCTGGATTTACCTTCATCAGGAACGCTCAAAGCCAAACATTTGAAATCAGAGGATGTATAAGTACCGAAACCGTTGAAGAGCTATATGACAAAAATACCTAAAATTGATAGCCAAATTCATCTAAAGTCAACTTTGCCTGAGGGAGTTGAAACCTTAGTTTCTTAATAATTTCCAAAGGGACATTCAAAATCATAAGTCGCAAATAAACTGACAACGCCATGGCAAAAAAAAAAAACAAACAAAGAGAAACAACAGTATACAATACACAATAAAAAAACCTAAGACTGAGCAACAGTTGTTTTACGGTTGATTTATATATATTTCAAAGTCGACATATTGTGTTTCATAAGTAAAAATCAATAATGACCATATGAAGATGCTGTTACCATAATTTTATCTTGTGAGTTTTATAACCCTAATTTTATTTGATATAATGAAATATTGGTTCCAAGATAAGTCAAAACTTCATCTATGAAAACATGTACCTTCACATTATACTAAGTTTTGAACGTACAGCATGTACCTTTATCAACTACACTGCCATAATGTAGGTACAATAAAGAACGCCAAAAAGTATTTTACAAAAATAGTATATTTTAAGAAATATCCATAGTTGAAAATTCATTATCAGGCCCGCACACCAAGTGTGACTGGAGAATAGAAATGTGGTCACTTTTGATTTTCTTTAGTATGACATTTGCCAAAGTCGGGAACTACGCAGTCACGTCGGGTCGAAACGAGGACGTTAAATCCGATGTCTAGTGTGAACAAAATTTCACACTCTCCCTTGTGCATGAAATATTTGCCACTGTATGCTACGCTAACAAAAATCAATCAATTTTCCGACTCGACCAAAATGGTTGATTATTTATAGAATAACTAATCGAAGAATTCGAATATAGAAAAATATTCAACAAGTGATCGAACAACACTGTGACATTAATTCACGAATGCGCATGAGTTAATTATCAGTGTTATTCGGTCACGAGTTGAATATTTTTTCGATATTTGAATTCTTTGATTAGCTGTTCTTTTAATTACATTGATAATGGGCTTTTTAATGAAATTAAAGTAGAAAATGTTAGGAACTATATCTTTTTCTACGCATTCACAACTTGCTTTGATGCGACGTCATCGACTAGTCTTGACAACACCTATTGTTGTATGACTTCAGAGGATTGAAATAACCGAGTTTTTTTCATATGTGAAATTATCGGTTTTTATTTCGCTGGGAAATCACGGTAATTCATTGCAACCAACGTAATAAATACCTATATCACCAAGGTAACCTCAAGGAAGCAGTCCATCAAAAATCACATAATCAAACGCTCGACTATATCAACAAACGGAACGGAATAGCATTTAATGAAAAATAGACCTTATTCATTTTTTAAATTCTGCCTTTTGCTGAAAAATTGATTCGTTTTTTACAGTCAACGTTTTAATTTTACACTGACAGCAGCAATTTTTTAAAGCCGTTAATATTTTACGACTCTAAACACCATTTTTAAAGTTGTTAAATCCACAGCACACTTGTCAGTACTTATATCCGTGTCTTTTAGAGGCTTTGTAAGTGGTTAACGTCTTTCCTTCTATTAAATTATAATGACTCTATTACTTGATGTATTTCATGTGACTGGGCGGGGCCTAACTGATTCGCTAATTATAGAGCTCGTCCATTTATAGACAGGTGTTTTGGGATAAATTCATCAATGAAGTGTCCAGTTATGGTCATTGATCCGGTTAGAATATATTAACACTATAATTATGTATAATCGCAAAGTAAACAGTGAGACACAGTCGTTGATTTTATTGTAAAATGGAGTTTAAAAAAAAAAGTCATATTTTTAAAATTGTGGAAATATGAAAGTATAAGTATGACGACGGCAGTTGCAAAATTTGCATATGCATATGTCGTAATTCTATAACGTTTTATTTTCGTTTTACATTTTTGTTCTTCTGTTTTTTCCTGGGTGTGCATTATTTGCAAATGGTACTTCGACCTTATTGATTTCCTTTCTTAAACAGCTTGGAGAATTTTCTTTAAAGATTTTACCAAATGCATATTAAATGTAACAAAATGTATAAAAAGATTTAAGTAACAAATACAAATATATCAGACACCGAATTCGACAGAATATTTCGTTCCATACCATGCTTTAATATATTGATTTTTTTTCTTTCCTCTGTATTTAGTTTTTTTCTAAAGGGGGATGGGTAATTGAGATGGTCACACTTTCCTTTTTGGGGTTGTTATATTTGTTGATTTTTTTTCACATTTTCTATATATTACAGACATTTGAAAATTATACAATTGAAATTAAATTATACATTGTCACTATGTCACTTTCACTCATCATACATATATCGTTTTATAGTGTTATATGTCCACTTTTCATAAAAATGGAGATATTTATATATTTAAATCCAAGTGCAAAGGTCTAACTCCCTATACAACTATAATACGAGATTTCTACACTTTACGAGTTTTTGTCAGAACTAAACTGTTCTATCTCCATACTCTAATTGGATTATAATGGCTTATTCATCTAGTTAGTTCAGAAAAAATATTTTTATTTTGATGTATCTCCATTATTTCTCATGTATTTTTGCTGTTAGATAACTGTTGTCAAAATTATCTTCGTAGTACTATGATTAAATGGTTTGCATGGTTTGAAGTCAATCTATCAGCAACTCTTAGCAAATCCAGCTGTACAGAATTGGGAATATTATAAAGTTAAAAAATCCATAGTCTATCTCCAATATAGCAATAAATTTCTAAAACTACATTGTTTGTATTGAAATTTCTATCTCAAAAAAAGGGGATGCTTTATTTGTCTAAGTTGCTTGTCTATTAAATAACATTCGAACACAGAGTTACTCTTCATGTACGTGAATTCGATTCCTGTGAAACACATATTACGCCTACGGAAATCATTAAGACAATTTTATTTAAAAAATTACACGAAGATGTCACTAGTGGTTGTGGGTGCTTTGTCATAAATGAAAACCGTATAAAGACGATTATATTGATGCCTCGTGTGATGTTGCTGTCGGTTCCTTGATATGCAATTCTTTAGAAAAAGTCACAATGTTCGTTGTTTGTTAAACATTTACATTTGAGAAAAAATGTTCCATGGTGTTATTGTCAATATAAAACCTTTTTCTTAAATGAAATATTAATAATAACTTGAATAAGTTATTAGCACATAGAATATTGTTACATACATGTACTTACCATAATTGAGTATGTTTGTTTTAAATTTAAATTGTAATCTTAATCACTTGGTTACCCGTGAAGCTATAACATTTAATTAAATAGGTTTTTATTTTATACTGCTGATTATTTAATGCGCATGCGTATAAGTCATGAATGCTTGTTTTATACTGTTACGCGGCAATCTGATATGTTAAAGATCATTAGCTAAAGATAAAATATTTCTTAAAATCTCTCAAGGTGAAACAAATCCCAGAAGAACTATATTTGTACATATATATAGAATTAGGATTCGCACGTATGCAAAAATTATTTCAAGGATTAGAGGCTAAAAACTTGATATTTTCCTGTGCCTGCCTAAGATCCACAGCCTTGCCAGTGGATGTCTTCTGTAATTCTGTAGTTTAATATTGTTTATTTTTCCGATGTTTGTCTCCATTTAGCCTGTATGCTAATATTTGTTCTATAGGAAATAAAAGTATTAAAATAAACCCCAATCTCTTTTCAGAAAATATGTTATATCAAATTTGTACGTTTTGCTCTCTTCTACAATCAATGTTTTAACAGATTAATGACAAGAGAAAACACTTTTGTGTTTATTAAGCAATGCCTGAATAAAATAAGGTTACTGCAGTATTCTAGTTGCAATTTGCAAATTACCAGTAAAATTTGGATTTAAATATCATAATGGGTTTAAACCTGTTTGATTTTAATTTTTATTATTATCTTTTGTTTGGAAGGGGGGTTGTATGACAGTTTTGTTATTTGCACCCTTGTTCCATCTACCATTCAAACACTCGTGTTTTACATAATTTAGTAAATTTGGTAGGTCGAGTTGAAAAAAAAACTAATGAAAACAAAAGACCATATAAAGTAGGGTCAAGCTCTGTATTGGAGCATGACATCATGAAGTTTTTGCAACGGTCCCATTACGTGCAAAGGGCCTGTCACTTTTCAAACATAGTAAAATGACTAAATAATGATCCAAATTAAAATATTTCAGATTCAAGAATTCGTGATAAGACTTATTAATTCAAAATAATACATTCGTTCACAATATATGTATAAAGGAGTTGTTCAGGATCATTACTCTTGTATATTTTGTGTTTGTCAATATTAAAAATATATTAAAGATATAAGTTATAAAAATTTGGATAAAGCTAGATTTCAAGACTACAGCAACCACCTCGACGAAAATCAGATAAGACAGGAAGTAAGCTGATATCTTTGAATGGATCATGATATTTTGGTAATTAATTCTATAGAAAGCTTAGGACGTAAAGTACTGATATTTGATACTCGAGTTTTGTTTAAACTTGTAAATCCATCGATTTGTGACTTGTGTGATATAATAGGCGCAAACTAAATGAAAAGTGATCTATAACAATTATACAGGACGCCATGATATATTTTTCAACACACGTACCTGGTTTGATTCTAGGTCGAAAATTTTACACTTGCAACACAAAGAAAGCTGCTTTAAAACAGATGTAAAACTGCTTACACACTACAAACTCAACATCATTAGTTAATCTAGTATAGTTAATTGATATGTCTATTGGTAACTTTTTGATAAACAGGCGGCAAACAAAATGAACAGTGATTGATGACAATCAACTAGGACGCTATAATAATTTTACAAGATCAATACTGGGTCTGAATATGCGTCAAACATTTTCAACTATCAACAATAAAGTGGTTCAAGACATAACTATGTAAAAGGAATAACACAATACAACTTGTAAACAGAACTAACACAATACAACTTGTAAAAAGTACTTACACACTACAACTCATAATTATCAAGTTCACACCAAATATTATTCGCTTCCAGAGAAGCCAGAAAAGGTTTGACGAAAGTTTCCCTTGTAAACGGGGTGCTTTAAAATTTCAAACAATCGACAATCAGGAAGCAGCTGCACGTTTGATTGAAAAATTGCTTACACGCTACACCTTAACATTATCAAGCTGCAGACCTAATATAAAAAATTACTTGTCATAAAAGCTTAGAATATTTCTGCGAAAGTTGTCTATAAAAGGCCTTTCAAACGCACGTACGGACGAAATGGCTCCATTGGTAACGCAGGTAAAAATTACGTATGCTATTATATTTTTTTTAGAAACTATTATCCAGATCTAAAATGTCTATTCGCTTTTTCGAAGCCAGAATCTACATGTATCGGAATCGGAGATTTAAACGATTCAATAAAAAGAGTGGTCTGATTCCGCTAATTACATTTTTCCGTAGACGGCCTTGTATAGTTCGCACTGGTACATTGTCTGCACCCATCTAATGAAACTCCGGTAATTTCAAATCGTTGTAAATGATTCTAGAACACTTCACGAGTGTTAAAATAAGTCAAAATCACAAACTAACAATTTAGAAACTTGTGTTTGTTTAAACCGGAAGTTCGAATAGCACGCGTAATTGCAAATGAATACGGTAAAGGGTACGGAAAATCCGTACTTAGTAGATATCACTAGAATACGACTTTGAAAGTAAAACAGTTCCGTCCTAAGTAAAATAATGTTTAGCACATGTATTACAATTAATGTTTGAAGGATCGTAAGCTAAAAAAAAAACACATGCGTCAGTTTGAAACACCAAAACGGAACGAATAACCGATTCCGTTTTGTAGTTTAAACATCGTTATGCATAAGCTTGTTCTACACTTTTGGTTCAGATAAATCCAAGCAGACATCAGTTTATTTTAAGCAATGCAGTGAAAAGAAACTAGAAAATTTTAGTGAAGCATTTAATTTTGAAATTTATCAATTTATATTTGATATTGAAATACAAATACATATTATTATAGATTATGTAAAATTATTGTTCTGAAAATGATAAGAGCGCCCTCTATAATTTCAATAACAATTATGGCGGAACGTAAACAAAACTCGCGAAATCGAACTTGTTTCTCTTATTTCTTGTTTATTGTACTCTATAGTCCGCACCCCTGTCTATCAGGTTCAATTTTGGAGAATAAAACCACGGACTATATAAGCCTGCATTCGGTGGTCTGATTCCGCTAATTACATTTTCTTTAAAAATTAACTAAGTATTTCTACTCAGCGTAATATAAGCATACCACACATCGCCTACTGTTTGGTTTTGTTCCAATTTTAAATTGAAATGTTTAAACAATTGTCTATGCTTGATATAGATTATCTGCCATAGCATTTAACTAACCATTAGTAATAAAAATATGGGTACAGTAAATAAATTCAAAAAAGCAATAATCAGCTATTAAATGTTCTTCCAGTAGGATAGGTATGTTTGCGTGATCTTACAGAAAAGACATTTCTTTCGTCATAATGATTAGAATCATGTTATAAACAAAAGAAAATATTTGTATCATTGACGACAGATCCAAGTATTGTGTGTTTGGTCGTTGGCAACTGTACCTATTTAAAACTAGGTGAAATGTTTTACAAAATCTTCCGTCATATTTCCAGAAAGTTCGATTGTAAAGTACAAGATAATGTGCTTCTGTCTAATATGTGTAATGCCCTTCATCTTTTGTCTCTCTTCTTAAAAATACTTATTCATCGCCGTCTAATTTGTTAACGTGACATGCATTCTAAACAATTCTGCGTATTTGTTACTATAGTATAGCATATTGATATGTCGATTGGTGACTTGATTGATATTAGATGCGGCAAACTAAATAAACAGTGATTTATGGCCATTATATAGTACGATATAATAATTTTCACAAGACAAATACCGGGTCTGAATCTGCGTTAAAAATTTTAAACCTATCAGCAAACAGAAATTGGCTTCAAGACAGACGTAAAAAGTGCTTACACACTACAACTCAACATTATCAAGCTCCACCACAAAACAATAAACCTTTTCCTTCCAGAGAAGCCAAGAAGAGTTTGACGAAAGTTTTCTTTGTACAGTGAGAGTTGTAAAATTTCAGACTATTGACAACAGGAAGTAGCTGCACGGGAGATCGAAAAAATGCTTACACGCTACACATTAACATTATCAAGCTGCAAACTTGATATACAATCTTTCCTTTTCATAGAAGACTATGAAACTTTTACGAAAGTTGTCAATCCAAGGTTTTAAGAACGAACAGACGGAAAGACAGACGGAATCGAGTTGTTACTAAACCTGCTTTCGCTGTTGACGCCATTGAAAACGCAGGTAAAACTTACATATATGTTTGTTTAAGAATTTATTATCAAAAGCTACATTAAGTAAAATGTGTATGTGCTTGTTCGAAGCCAGGACGTTTTTTACATGTTTTGATAATGTACTAATCTGTGTGTTTTACAATTAGAGTAAGCCATAGTAGGTAACATGTAAGCAACATCTTTGTTATAAATACATGTATCGGTGTTGAAGCTTTTAATGATTCAGTAAAGAGTTGTCTGTTTATGCCAATAACATTTTCTTTTCAATCATAATATAAGCTTTTTATTTTATTTATTATATCTATTCTGCGTAATGTAATTTCAGATTAAAATGTTTAAACAATTCTCTATGCTTGATAGATATAATCTTCCATCGCATTTAGCTAACCATTACTAATAAGAATATGGGTACAGATAATGAAATATAATCAGGTATGTTAGCTTGATCTCTCAGAAAGACTTTTCTTTGGACAATATGATTATAATCATGTTATTTATGAAAGAAAACAATTGTATCATAAACTACCTTTTAAAGGATTGGTTGTTGTTCATTGGCAACTGAACCTATTTTACAAATGAGGTGACATATCTAAGAAAATCTAGAAAGGTCGTCGACTAGATAGAAGTTTTTTTCACAAAAGTGTGTTATAAGCCCCACCCCCTATTATAGTATATTGATATCTTTTTAATTGATGAGTCATTTGTAAGTTGTAAAACTTGTGTCTTATCCCCTTGTTATTTAGTGTTTACTGAATATTCCTAGGTAACTGTCTGATTTGTTTCTAAATTTGAGATTTTCGCTCCCTTATATATATGTTCCGGACCATACGAGTATGGTCATGACCTTATGCTTCAACTCGTATGGTCCGACGATACGGGTATTGTTGGAACATATAAGTATATGCTCGTTTGGTTATTAACGGGTAAGACCGTACATTGAGTGCTGTTTCATTTCAAACTATCAAAAACAGGAAGTAGCTGAACGCGTAATAAAAAACTTGGATTAAAGGCTTCACCTTATCATTATCAAGCTGCAGATCTAATATAAAATCATTCCTTATCATAAAAGCTTAGAACACTTTTACGAAAGTTGTCTAACCAAGGCCGTTCGAATGGACGTATGGACGGAATGGCAGACAGCGTTGGGTGGTTACTAGACCTGTTCTCGCCTTTGAATTCGTTGGGAACGCAGGTAAAAATTACGTATGATATACTAATTTCCTTGGAAATTATTATCCAGAGCTGCCTCAGGTAAAATGTCTATGTGCTTGTTCGAAGCCAGAACCTCGATTTTTGTAAGTCTTTAGTAAAATCTTAATCTGTGTCTTTTATAATTAGATTGAAAAATAGGAGGTAGCATGTAACAACATAAATTTTATAAATACATGTATCGGAATCGGAGCTTCAATAAAAAGTGGTGTGATTCAGTTAATTACATTTTCTTTAAATTACCAAAATTACTTTCTCATTTTTTGTTTTATTATTTCTAATCAGCGTAATATACGCATGCCACAAATTGCCTCCTGTTTTGTTTTTTTCTAATTTCAGAATGAAATGTTAAACAATTGTCTGTGCTTCAAACAGATTATCTGCCATGTTATTTAACTAACCATTAGTAATTAAAATATGGGTACAGTTTATAGAATACAATCAAAGCGATACTCAGCTATAATATTTGCTTCCACTAGGATAGGTATGTTTGTGTGATCTTTCAAGAAAGATATTTCTTAAAAAGAATGATTAGAATCAGGTTATTAATAAAAGAAAATATTTGTATCATTAACTACAGTTCCAAGGATAGCGTGTTTGGTCGTTGGCAACAGTACCTATTTAAAGTTATGTGACATGTTTTATGAATTCGTCCGTCCTGTTTCTAGAAAGTTCTACGGTCGACGACTAGATTTAAGTTTTTTATTCACAAAAATGTGTTATGCCCCTCGTCCTTTGTCTCTCTTCTTAAATACATGATTTATTTGTTGCCCTCTTATTTGTTCAAAAATATGTATTGTATTGTAATTGTTCGAAGCCAGAACCTCTTTTTTGCATGTCTTTAGTAATATCTTAAGCTATGTCTTTAATAATTAGATTGAAAAATAGGAGGTAGCATGTAAGCAACATACTTTTTTATAAATACATGTATCAGAATCAAAGCTTTAAATAATTCAGTAATGAATGGTCTGCTTCAGATTATTCAATTTGCATTTAAATAAATGACATTATTTGTTTAATTGTTGCATTGTTTTGTATCTTTGTAATATAAGCAAACCACAAATCGCCTTCTGTTTCGTTTTCCAAATTCATAATAAAATGTTTAAACAATTGTCATTGCTAAACATAGTTTATCTGCCATAGCATTTAACTAACCATTAGTAATAAAAAATATAGGTACAGTTAATAAAATACAACCTAAGCAATAATAAGCTATATTATTTGCTTCCAGTAGGATAGGTATGTTTGCGTGATCTTTCATTTTATCATTAACTACATATGTACCGTTCCAAGTTTTATTTGTTTGGTCCTTGGCAACTGTGACTATTCAAAATTAGGTGACATATTTTACAAAATCGTCCAAACTGTTTCCAGAAAGTTCGATGGTCGACGACTAGATAGAAGTTATTTTTTAAAAGGTGTTTTTGTCCCTACTCCTTCGTTTCACTTTTTAAAAATTACTCTTATTTATTCAAAAATATGGTCTGTTTAAGCTCATTACATTTTCTTTTAAATTGCTAACAAATATTCTTCATTTTTTTATTATATGTAATCTGCGTAACATAAGCATTCCACAAATTGCCTACTTTTGGGTTTTCCAATTTCAGATTGAAATGTTTAAACAATTGTCTATGCTTAACACAGATCATCTGCCATAGCATTTAACTCAACATTAATTATTAACATATGGGTACAGTTAATAAAATACAATACAAAGCGATAATCAGCTATGATATTTGATACCAGTAGGATAGTTTGCGTGATCTTTCAAGGAAGACATTTCTTTAGACAGATCGATTACAATCATGTAATTCACAAAAGGAAATATCTGAAGCATTAACTACAGGTACAAGTGTTCTTTGTGTTGTTGTTGGCAACTGTACATTTTTAAATTAGGTGACAGGTTTTACAAAAGCGTCCTTCCTGTTTTCAGAAAGTTCGGCGTTAAACGACTAGTCAGCAGGTTTTTTTTTCTAAAATGTGTTATGCCCCTCCTCTTTCGTCTTTCTTTTTAAAAATGACTTATTCGTCGCCCTCTCAATTGTGCAAAAATATGTACAAATAGCATTGTTTCATGCATTCTTAACATTTTTGCGTATTTGTTACTATTGTATAGTTTATTGATATGTCGATTTGTGACCTGTTTGATATTACAGGCGACAAACTAAATGAACAGTTATTTATGACAATTATATAGCACGCTATAATAACTTTTACAAGACCAATACAGGGTCTTATATGTCAAAACTTTAAAACTATCTGCAAAAAGGAAGTGACTTCAAGACAGATGTATAAAGTGGTTACACACTACAATTCACGTTATCAAGCTCCACAACAATATAATATTATTTCTTTTCAAAGAAGCCAAGAAAAGTCTCAGAAAGGTTTCTAGGAACAATGAGTGTTGTAAAATTTCAAACTATCGGCAAACGGGAAGTAGCTGCACTGGTGATAAAAAAACTTACACGCTACATTATCATGCTGCAGATATAATATAAAAGCATTCTTGTTCATAAAAGCTTTGAAACCTTCAACAAATGTTTTCTACCTAAGGTTTTGGAACGGACATCCGGACAGAATGTCAGACGGAGTCGAGTTGTTACTAGACCTGCCTTCGCCGTTTCGGCAATTGGCAAGCAGGAACAAGTTACGTATGATATACTTTTTGTTTTAAAATGTATTATCCAGAGCGGCCTCAAGTAGAGTGTCTATGTGCTTCTTAGAAGCCAGAACCTCGTTTTTTGCATGCCTTTAGTAATATCTTAAGAAATGTCTTTAATAATTAGAATGAAAAATAGAAGGTAGCATTAAGAAACATATTTTTAGAAATACATGAATCTGAATCGAAGCTTTAAATAAGTCGGTATAGAGTAGTCTGTTTCAACTAATTGACTTTTTTTTAATTACCTTTTCAATTTTTTCATTATATTGTATCTGTGTTATCAGCATACCACAAATCGCCTACTGTTTGTTTTTTTTCCAATTTTAGAATAAAAATAGAACAAATTGTCATTGCTAAATATAGCTTATCTGCCATAGCATTTAACTAACCATTGGTAATAAAAAAAGTATGGGTACAGTTAATAAAATGCAATCAAAGCGATAATAAGATACGATATTTGATTCCAGTAGGATAAGTATGTTTGCGTGATCTTTCATTTCCTTAGACAGAATGATGAGAATCATGTTATTGATAAAAAAAATATTTGTATCATTAACTACCGTTCCAAGTATTGTTTGTTTGGTCGTTGACAACTGTACCTTTTTAAAATTAGGTGACATATTTTACAAAATCATCCGTCCTGTTGGCAGAAAGTTCGATGGTAGACGACAAGATAGAAGTTATTTTCTAAAATGTGTTTTGCCCCTGCTCTATCGTCTCTCTTTTTAAAAATGACTCTTTTTGTTCAAAATATGTAAAATAGTATCGTAACATGCATTTAAAACAGTTCTGCATATTTGTTTATATTGTATAGAAAATTGATATGTTTTTAATGGACAAGTCATTTGTAATTCGTAGTTTTATTTAATATTTATAACTAACTGTTTGAGATTTTCTCCTCCCTATACATGCGTGTTCCCTATATATCGTCTCATTATATATATGATATACTCATATGGCAAAATCCTAGGTACTTTATATCATTTACAACACGTGACTTTGGTCCTTTTGATAAAATTGCTTCCCTTAGTTTTAGATTAAAAATATAAATTAATTTTATCAATTTTGCGGATAAACCTGCCATTTCCCGTCTGGGATCTAAAACTAATGTGTCTTTGAAAACTTTCCTCTGATGGATATTTACAAATATGTTGTGTAGTTCTAAGGGAAACTGCTTAAAATTTGACTATTTACGAAATGGGAAGGATGACATTATCATGTTTTTACTAGAATTTGGCCGAAAACTCATGACAGCAGGTGAGATAAAACAAATTTTAACCTGAAAATTCAACCTGCAAGGTGTTCCCCTATATGCGGAAAAATATTCAAAAGTCTCTTCTTGTAACTTTATTACTATTTTGAATCATGCTTTTTACGATTTTTCGTTATTTTCTATAGCAATTTGTACTACGGATAAGCTTCTAATTTACAAAATGAAAAGGCAGAAAGTTTTCAAAGTAGACAATGCTTATTTGCACACGAACAGAAGGTACAAAACATGTACAATTCACCTAAAAATGCGGACAAATTGTCGATGCGACTAAGGAATTGGCATATTTGCTATTTTATTTTACGGGCATGAATAATCCTATTGTAATGGCTGTCGTCATGATAAGGCAATATGGCCGCAATGCAAATTAGCATAGTACCCCAATTTTGCCACATGTGAAATATTGGTTCAAAGATAAGAAGATAACTGGCATAAACTTCATCCTTGAAAAAGTTTTACCTTTTTACATAATACTTCGGTCTTAAGCGTACATCTATCATTTACACTGATACTACATGGATGTATGTACAAAAATAAATGTTTACAAGTCTTTTTACAAATTATAATATGTCATGACATACATGTAATTATAACATCAGACCCGGACACACAGAGTGACTGGAGAAAAGAAATATGGTCACTTTTGATTTTCTTCAGTATGGCATTTGCCAAAGTGGGGAGTTTGTTTGTTAAAAAGGAATGTTTAACTGCACAGCCACGTCTGGTCAGAATGCAGAACCTACCCATTTGATTCATTGTTTATATGTCACTGTCCTGAACAATAGTAAAATTCTTGCCACTGGAAGATAAGCAAACACAAACCAACCATTTTACAAACCCTTCTAATTATTATTATATTTTTGAATCTTTGTTTGGTATTCATTTAAAGGGATGTCGTTACTGTTGGATATTCACCGGATTCCAGACGCGGTGGTCCGCGGAACCCTTCATAAAATGTTTACCGTATATGTGAGAGCGTTATCTGTCCTACTCCCAACTATTTGTATTATTTGCTTGGTATGAATGTGTATTTAAGCTCTAACAAATTTACGAAACTAAAAAGTAAATATCAAGCTGAAATTATTTTAAATTATTAAGGATTTTATATCAAAATCCAATTAATTGTCATCATTTAATTGTTTTAACTTCCCTCCCATGGATAAGAAGTACAGTAAATCGTACCGAATGTAATTCTTAGGTCAGGCCCACAAATCGCCCTCTTGTAAAATAGTAAAACGCACCAGGTAAAATGAACAATTCATTCGAGTTGGGTAAAATTAAACAGTGCAAGCTTGATAAGCATTCATTTACATGTAGATCATTATGCATACAATGTATCAGAACCACCACTTACATCGAAAACATTTTGATGTTAATAAATATTAAAAATAGCAATTTTTTAAAGCCTTTAACACTAAACACCATTTATGTACTTAGATCCTTCTCTTTTAGAGGCTTTGTCAGTGGTGAACGTCTTTCCTTCTAATAAATTATAATGACTGTCGATTACTTTATTTATTTCAAGTGACTAGACGGCGCTTAACTGGTTCGCTAATTATAGAACCCGCCCATCAATAGACAGGTGTTGTGGGATAGATTCATCAATGAAGTGTCCAGTTATGGTCATTGATCCGGTTTAAATATGTAAACACTATAACTTTGTATAATCGCAAAGTTAAACAGTGAGACACTGTCGTTGATTTTCTTGTAAAATTGTCAATTGTGGAAATATGAAAGAATAACTATGAAGACGGAAGTTGCAACATTTGCATATGCATATGTCGTTATTCTATAACGTTTTAATTTTTGTTTTACATTTTTGTTCTTCTATTTATTCCTTGGGGTATATAATTTGCAAATAGTAATTCGACCTTTTTCATTTCCTTTCTTAAACAACTTGAATAATTTTCTGTAAAGATGTAACTTTACTAAATGCATATAAATGTAACAAAAGGAAATTAAAAGATTTAAGTAACAAATGCAAATAAATCACATACCGAATTAGACAGAATATTTCGTTCTATACCATGCTTTTAAGTATTGTATTTTTCTTCTTTTTTTCTCCTCTGTATTTAGTTATTTGAAAGGGGGATTGGTGAGTGGGATGGTCACACTCTCCATTTTGGGGTCGTTTTATGATTATGATCATCTTTACTTTTTCTGTACCTTTTTAAAACATTTAGATTTACAAATATTAATTGATTTTTTTTCACATTTTCTATGTATCACAGACTTTTGATAATTATACAATTGAAATTAAATTATATAGTGTCATCATTGTCATTTTCACTCATCATAAATTTGTCTTATACTCTGTTATTTTGTATTGCCGTTTTTGACTCTGATAGGTTATTATAAGTCAGTAATAATAATTATGTAGCCAATCATTTTTATCACACACGTCTTCAAATAAAGTCCTTGTGCAAATTAAAACGTAAGCTCTGCCCGATCAGTTGAAAACAAATTGATAATACGTAGGAGTAAATGCACTCAAAAAGATACTTCTATTATATCGGATAACACAGAGATAGATTATTGTTCCACTGTTTTATCCAGTTTCAGCAACCTATTATTAACTCAATTTATAAAGATATTCCAAGAGTCTAGGATTTGTGATCAGACTTATTTTTTTTAAATGATACATTCGTTCACAATATATGTCCAAGGGCGTTGTTCAGATCCAATTACTCTTATATATTGTGGCTTTTATTCAAGCTGTTAGTATAAAGTAATATAGATACAACTAAATGTGAAGATGATAGCAACTACTTGTTCGAAAATCAGATAAAACATATCTTTGAATACAAATTTGATTTTTGACACATGAAAATGTATACGAGTGATCGGATTTCATGTACTTGTATTCAAACCTGAGATTTGTCTATATGTTAGTTTGTGTCATACCTCAAATTCATCGATAAGGAACTTATTGGACTCAAAAGATGGCTATCCGAATGGACAGTGACTTATGATCATTTATTTAGCAAGCTATGATAATAACTTTCAAAATCATATGGTATCCTTTTACAATTTAGTACCTAGAGCTACCACAGGTAAAAGTAAGCTTTTTCACGAGAAATTATGCTTTTATGTAATCAAAGGCACAAGAAAACATAAACGGTGTAAATAATTATAAGCTGGACCTGTCACATTTAGCACATTGAACCCAACTTAAAGATTTAATGGTATGCTATAACAACTTTATTTGTCGCTCCATTTGTCCGTCTTAAACTTTCGTTACATATTACCCAGCTTCTGTATTAAGTAAAGATGTCACCGAGTATCGAATACTTAAATGAAACTCGACTAGACTAACCTATCTCTGCTATGACATTGCGCCCATTTTCATAAATTTAATTTTCTTGCGTATTTAATATTTTGAGAATTTTAAACTGGTTTTTCTTTTACGCTCTGATACCTTTTTTCATTTTACTGATCAAGACTGAAAGGGTAGGGTTTGATACTAATGAAAATCTAGTTTACTGTAAATCTTAAGCCAAACGCATGTCTATGTGAGAGTTAGAAGTCAGAAACTTTTGGTTTTGTGGTGGTCCATGGTGATACCTTAATCTGGATATTGTAGATTGAGCAAACGGTGAGTATGCAGGTAAGCATCATAATGTACATTAAGTTTCATGTCTGTGCGCAAAGTAATCATAACATCCGGTGTTGGTGTTCTATTAAGTTCACTCTATTTATTATGATCTTTTAAACAGTTTTATATTTCTGGCTTTCCGAAATTAAGGCTTTGAAAGAGAGGCGAAATATATCAAAGAGAAATTCAAACTCATAAGTCGAAAATAAACTGACAACGCCATGGCTGGAAAGAAAAGAACAAACAGACAAACAACAGTTCACAAAACACAACATAGAAAACTAAAGACTGAGCAACAAGAACGCCACCAAATCTGGGGGTGATCTCAGGTGTTCCGGAAGGGTAAACATATCATGCTCCACATGTGGCACCCATCGTATTGCTTATGTTAGTACAATGCTCACATTCGGGAAAAAAGGGGACGGGATTGTAATTACGACATTTGGAACATATCCGCTATCATCTGTGAAACGGATATTCCATAACGGTCAACCAACTCGTGATGCGCCCGTAAATATACGAAGGGATGATTTCAACTTCACCACTTGGAACTCTTGGTTTAATAGCTTCCTTGTGAGTAGCAACCCTCTATCAAGGAAATTATGATAGGAAATACAAGCCCTGGAATATCGTATCAACTGGAAATATGCAGTCGCTGCTGGAATGTTGCTACATAGAAACGGAAAGTTCACAATTGGGAAGCCGAATTCATCTCTTTTGTCGTAAAGTTTTGTTTTCAACCTACCCTCATTGCCAATTTCTAGATGTTAGTCAAGATATGCAGCAGACTTAACTGTATCTGTTGTATCCTTTATCTCAAGTTCGATGGGATAGATGCGTTCAACATAGTCACCAAATTTTGAATTATGTAGTGAGAGAACATCATCTATATAGCGGAAAGTAAAGTTAAAGGATACTGCTAACTTCTTTTCTTTCTTCCTAAGAAGTTCCTGTGTGAAGTCGGCCTCATATGAATAAAGAAACAAGTCGGCAAGAAGGGGGTGCACAGTTGGTTCCCATCGGAATGCCGATTGTTTGTTGAAAAACACGTCCTCCAAACGTGACAAATATGTTGTCAATCAAGAAATCAAGCATCTTGATAATGTAAGTTTTAGATTTTTTTTGGAATCAGAGTGATTTTTTACAATTTAAGTAGGATTTATCCCTTCCTAAGACAAGATACCTGTATCTACGTTTGCCATTCATTTTTGTGAAACAAAGCAGGACCAACTCTTTCAATCGGTTTTAGTTTGGAATGGGGAATACTTGTGTAAAGTGTAGAAAAGTCAAATGTTTGAATACTATTGCAAGATGAATGAGTCTTAGATTGTATGTACTCTAAAAGATCTTTCGAATTTTTTAGTATCCACATCTGATTAACACCACCTCTAGAATAGGTAATTTCACAATAACTTTGAAGCCCGGCTTTGATTGCTGAAAAAAATTGATGTTAATAATTTAGAAAGAATTTTCGTGGAGCACACGGAAGACCCAGCAATATAACGTTGTTTGTAAGGACACGTATGTAGTTTAGGTATCCAATACAGTGATGGAAGATATCCAGTTCTTCATTTTTGGTTGAAATTCCAAAGGAACCTAGAACAGACCTATGATTATCCAGGATTTCCTCTTTGGTAAGTGTCGTGGGGGTATATGTTGAGTTTGCAAGAGAATTGTCAATACTTAATTCATTTATCAAGCAGTTTATGTAATATAATTTACACACAAAAACGATGTTGTTTGGGGCTTTATCTGCGGGAACAACAGCATATTTGTCATGGAGGTAGGACAAGTGTTTTGCAACATTTGGGTATTTAAAGATTGATGTAGCATGGGTATTATTAAACCCATTTAGTTCCTTAATTCTGATTTATATTGAGTGTACCTCATACATGTCATCACAGAAACACGTGTTACGCCTACGGAAATAATTTAAACATGTGTATTACAGAAATGACAAGGAGCTGTGTTGTTGTGGGTGCCTGGTCATAAATGAAAACCGTATAAAGACTATTACTTTGATGCTTCGTGTGCTGTTGCTGTCGTTTCATTGACATGTACATCTTTAGAAATGTTGCAATGCTGGTATTTGTTAAGAATTTAAATTTGAGGAAAAACCGCCATGAAATCTTTGATGAGTTTATATACAAGTATATACATGTCGATGAAATTTGAATATGAAGGTATACAGAAAATTGTTTCAAAGTTGCTAACAAAATTTTAAAAAACTAAATCCAACAGCCTCGCCAGTGGTCGTCTTCTGTTCTTTCGTATTTCAATATAGTTTATTATTCCATTCTTTGTCTCTATTTAACCTGTATGATAATATTTGTTATATATGGAAAAACGGTGTTAAGTTAAACTTAATCTCTTTTCAGAAAATATGTTATCACAAATTTTTATGTGTTTTTTAACGTAAACTTTATACCCACTTTTTCAATCAGCGATAAAAAACCCGAACTTTTATATTGTAAAAGACAAAATATAAGTTTTTTTTATTTCGTTGCACGTAAACGCATAGCGAACTCTCTTTATCTAGTAAAAGATTGATGAAAAGAGAAACAAAATGTGTTTATCTAGTAGTTACTGGCTTAAATATGGTAACTGCAGTATTCTAACTGTACTTTACAAATTAATGGTAAAATTTGAATTCAATTGCAAAAATGTCACAATGTTTTTTAAACTGTCTGTCTGTTGATATTTTTGTTTTCTAATCTTTCATTGTTTTATACTTTTGGTTGAGAGTGCCAGTTTGTTAACGGCATTCTTGTCCCATCTAAAGCGTGTAAAGACGATTATCTTGATGCTTCGTGTGATGCTGCTTTAGTTTCGTTGACAGGTACAAAAAGTTACATTGTTGATACTTTGTTAAGCATTTAGATTTGAGGGAAAATGTTCCATGAAATTATTATCAATATGAAAACCCTTTTAAAGAAATTTAAAAAAATAATTTGTTATTTACAACTGATATATTGGTACATAAAGGTACTCATCATAATTGAAGAATTATGCCTTTAAATTTGAATTGTAATCTTAAACAAAATTAAAGATGTGAAGATTTGATTAAATTGGTATTTATTTTAAAATGTTATTTATTATATGCGCCTACGTATTAGTCATGCATCCAAGTTTTGATACTCTTAAGATGCTACTTGATACGTTGAAGATAATAAGTTTAAGATACAGTGTTTGTTAACAATCTCCAAAGACGACACAAACACCAGAAGAATAGTATATAATAATGTTCATGTAGATGAAATTATGATTTGGAATAACACAAAGTTTTTAAGGTCGAAAAAAGATATTTAACTAAAATAACCCCAACTGCCTCGCAGGGTTTGTCTGCTGTTATTCTGTGTTGCAATACAGTTTATTTCCAGTCTGTGTCTTTTTTGCCTGTATGCTACTATTTGTTCTATATGGAAAAACGGATTTAAGTTAAACTCAATCTCTTTTCTAAAAATACTTTATATTAAGAGTTTTTGTGGTTTTTTTTTTTTTTTTTTTTGTACCCACTTATAGAATCAGCGTTTAAAAACCCGATTTTTTGTATTGTAAAAGGCAGAATATGAATTGTCTTTTTATAGCACGTAAACACATAGAAAGCTCTTTTTTTTAACTAGTAACAGATTGATGACCAGAATAGAGTAATAATGGTAATTGCAGTATTCTAATTGTACTTTACAAATTAACGGTAAAATTTGGATTTAATTGCAAAAATGTCACAATGGTTTTTAAACTGTCTGTCTGATTATTTTTTTTTTTTTAATTCTTTTATTGATTTATTTTATTTTGTTGAGAGTGGCAGTTTCGTTAATTGCACCCTTGTCCCAGTTCCCATCCAAACACCCGTGCTTTCAATAAATTTTACATTATCGAAATTAGTTACAATTGAAAAAGCAAAGGGTTGGTTAAATATGTGATATCCGAAGGGGTTCAAACTTGTTGTTCTGACTAGAACTGTTGTATCTTGTTAACAGATTTGCATGTTTTACTATAAAGACAAAACTTAAGTATGAAATACAAGTACTTGAAATCCTATGCTGCGTATAATGCTAACTTTAAACTTCTATATAAGATACATGTTTTATAATTATCGTCTTGACGCCAACTGATGTATTCTATTGCATCAACTATTGTCATCTCAATTCTTCAATATATTTTCATGATAACACTAAATTATTGAAAAAATGGAGAATGTGTTCATGGGACACAGATGATCCCCCCGCTTGCATATAACGTTATAAAGATGCATAACTCGAGAACGGTAAAAGTGACACCACCCAAACTAGATCTGAGTTTTGTGGTAATAAACATAGTGTTTAAGTTTCATTACATTTAGATGAGGCAAACTAGAGTTAGAGAACGAAGATATAGAGAGGCACAACTCCAGAACGGTAGAAGTTACACCAAATTCAAACTAGATCACAGTTATGTGGTAATAAGCATTCTGTATAAGTTTCATAAGATTTGGTTTAGGCAAACTAAAGTTAGAGAACAGAAAACAATTGAGGGACGTACGGACGGACGTCCGGACAAGGGTTACACCTAATGCTTCCTCTGGTGACGGCGGGAACATAACAAAACATTCATTTACAATATTCAGATCCATACACTGTGGTTTTATCAACAGTGAGCGTTCTATTCAATATGTTAGTAATACTAGTATGAGTTAAGCTAGATGTCAAGATGAAGTAATTAAGCAAATAAGAATAGATAATTAGAACCCGATTATTTCGTACATTATGTTATACGAGGCATAGAATTTCTAGTACTTCTATTTCATACCTGAATTTTGTCCTTATTTTAAATCTGTATAGTCATCGATTGGTGTCATGTTTCATTTAAACGGCGTTAAATTCAATGAACAGTTTTTGATGACAATAAACTTAGCAAGACCAATGCAAGGTCTGAATCTGCGTCAACATTTTAAACTATAAGCGAAAAGGAAGTGGCTTCAAGACAAATCAAAAAGTGCTTACATACATCCTACAACTTAAAATGATCAAACCCCACACCAAATGTACAATTTTTCGCTTTCAGAGAGGCAACGAAAAGTTGACGAAAGTCTTCCTTGTACAACGAGTTCTTTAAAACTATCGACAAACAGTAAGTAGCTGCACGGGTGATCCATAGAATGCTTACAAGCTAAATCTTAACATTATGAAGCTACAGACCTAATATAAAATTGTTCCTTATCATAGAAGCTTAGAACACTTTTACGAAACTTGTCTACCCAAGGCCTTTCGAACAGACGTACAAACGGAATGGTAGACAGAATCAAGTGATTCCTAGACTTGCAAAGTTGGCAAAGCAGGTAACAATAACGTATGATATACTTTTGTTTATAAATTATTATCCAGAGCGGACTAAGGTAAAATGTTTATGTGCTTCTTCGAAGCTAGAACCTCGTTTTTTTTTTGGTATGTCTTTAGTAATAATTTAATCTGAGTCTTTTATAATTAGATTGACAATGGGAGCTAGCATTTAAGCAAAATAATTGTCCTTAATACATGTGTTGGAATCATAGCTTTAAACGATTTTGTAAAGAGTGGTCTATTTCAGCTTATTACATTTTCTATTAAATTACTTAACATTACCTTTTCAATTTTGTTTCATTATATATAATGTGCGTCTTACAAACCTACCAAAAATTGCCTACTGTTTGTTTTTTTTTCAATTCTGGTATGAAGTGTTTAATCAATTGTCTAAGCTAAATATAGATAATTTGCCATGTCATTTGAATAAACAATGGTAATAAAATTTGGGCAGAGTTAATAAATTACAATCAAAGCGATAATCAGCCATGCTATTTATTTCCGGTAGACTGGGTTTGTTTGCATGATCTTTCAAGAAAGTAATTTCTTTAGAAAGAATGATAAGTATTCCTTAACTGCCGTTTCTAATATTGTGTTTTGGTAGTTGGCAACTTCCATATTTAAAAGTAATTGACGTATTTTCAAAATCGTCCGTCCTGTTTCTAGAAAGTTTGACGGCTCCAAAACAGATGTAGACAGTGCTTACACACTATAAATCAACATTATCAAGCTCCACACCAAATACAAAATTATTCGCTTCTAGAGAAGCCAAGAAAAGTTTGACCAAGTGTTGTAAAATTGTTAACTATCAGCAAACAGGAAGTAGGTGCACTGATGATTGAAACATTGCTTACACGCTACACCTTAACATTATCAAGTTGCGGACCTAATATAAAAACATTCCTTTTCTCAAAGCAGCTTAGAAGACTTTTAAGAAAGTTGTCTTCCCAGCCGAGTGGTGACTAGACATGCCTTCGCTGTTGACACATTTCGCAACGCAGGTAAAAGTTACGTATTATATACTTTGTTTTAATTCTTATTATCCAAAGCTGCCTCAATTAAATTTTCGATAGGCTTGTTCGAAGCCAGAACCTCGATTTTGCATATCTTGATTAATGTCTTAATCTGAGTCTTGTATAATTAGATTGGAAAATTGGAGCTAGCATGTAATCAACATTATTTTTATAAATACATGTATTGGAATCGAGCTTTAAACGATTCAGTAAAGAGTGAGCTGTTTCAGCTGATTACATTTTCTTTTAAATTACTAAACATAACCTTTACAATTTTGTTTCATTATATATAATCTGCGTCATACAAGCCTACCGAAAATTGCCTACTGTTTGGTTTTTCCAATTTTGGCATTAAATGTTTAAACAATTGTTTATGCTAAATAAAGATTATCAACCATGTCATTGAGATAAACAATGGTAATAAAATATGGGTATAGTTAATAAAATACAATCAAAGCGATAATCAGATATACTATTTGTTTCTAGTAGAATGTTTGCATGGACTTTCAAGAATGTTATTTCTTAAGAATTAATTATAAGTAACATGTTATTGATAAAAGAAAAAGATTTGTTTTCTTAACTACCGTTTCTTGTATTGTTAGTTTTGTCGTTGGCAACGGTACCTACTTAAAATTAGGTGACAGATTTTCCAGAATCGTCCGTCCTGTTTCTAGAAAGTTTTTTTTACTAAAATGTGGTATGCCCCTCCGCCTTCGTCTCACTTTAAAAAAAAACGACTTATCTTCGCCCTCTTTTTTGTTTAAAAAAATGTACAAATAGCATCGTTCAATGCATAATAAACAATTCTGTGTATGTTATACAATAGTATAGTCATATAGTTTTGTTCAATATTCTTAACTAATTAACTGTTATTTTTTATTTGCTTCTAAATTTAATATTTTCGCTCCCTTATAAATATGTTGCAGACCATATGAGTATTTGGACAATACAGCTATTGTCATGACCATACGTTTATACTTATTTATGGTCCACATAGTCATATGGTCTGGAAAAATTACATGTACCCTATATATCCCCTAATTTAATATGATATTATGAAACATTGGTTCCATGATAAGACGAGATCTGGCATAAAACTTCATCCATGAAAAAGTTGTACCGTCACATAATACTTTGGTTTTATTCGTACAGCATGTACATTTATCAATTACACTGCTACAATGTATGTACAATAAAGAACGTCGACAAGTCTTTTTACACAAAAGTATATGCCAAGAAATATCTATAATTGAAAATTCGTAATCAGGCTCGCACACCAAGCGTGACTGGAGGATAGAAATGTGGTCACTTTTGATTTTCTTCAGTATTACATGCGCAAATTGGGGTGTTTGTGGATTGTGTAACTTCGCGGCCACATCGGGTCAAAAACAATTATCCGGCTCGACGAAAAAGGTTGAATATGATCAATCATCGACTACTCCATCTGGTTGATAATTCAATACTATTGACGGCGGCTTGTTTTGATGTACGGGATCTACAATTACGCATCTGTAAGAGCATCAGTTGTTATCACAAACAGCCGGTAATTAAACCCGTTCTCCATTATCACAGTGTGTAGAGTCGGGACTTTGATCCAAAGCTCCCAGGTTCAATCCCCGACTGTAACAGTGATAACTGTTTGATAAAACCATGTCCTACTATTAAACATCAACGACCAGTGGAATAAAGACGCTAAATACGATGTTGCGTGGTGAGAATAATACACTCTTGCTACGTTAAAACTACCTCGCAACAACTCTTTAAGATGTATGGCCGTAGTTAGCTAGTTGCAAGGAAAAGATTCTGTTTCTATCCACTATACTCTCATTTTCAGGTGGCATTCCATATTCCATTTTTCATTCCGGTTGGCCTTCTTTGCAGAACCTACCCATTTGATTTATTGTTAATTTGTGACTGTCTTGAACATTCGTAAAAGACTTGCCACTAGAAGTAAAGCCAACAACAATTAACCAATTGTCAGACCCGTCTAATTATTATTATATTTGTGAATCTTTGTTATGTATTAAGTTAATGGAATGTCGTTACTGTTGGAAATTGAAGGCGTTATGTCGTTACTGTTGGAAATTCAAGGCGTTGTGTTGCTTGACAATACAGGGAAAACATTAATAATGCAAGTTCCTATACATGCCATACAAAGCCAAGTTTTTGAAAATATATCATTTTCTCTTTTCTTGATGGACTAAGATTTTTATAGGTAAACTTCATAGACAATATGGGATTATTTTATTTTACATGATACATTTGTAACCCTTCATTGATCGTTGTCAAACTTAGACAGAAACTAATGTTGAAGATAAAAAAAAAAAAACATTTACAAAAATACCGATCTCCAAGGTAAACTCAAAAAGGGGAAGTCCATAACAAATCGCAAAATCAAAAGCTCGACTATATCAACTAATGGAACGGAAGAGTATCTATAGAAAAAGTGACTATATTTATTTTCTAAAATCTGCATTTTGCTGATAAATTGACTTTACAGTCAACATTTCAATTTTACACTGACAGCAGAAATTTTTATAAAGACTTTAAGATTTTACTACTCTGAGCACAATGTATAAAATTGTAAAATTCATAGCACATTTGTCAGTACTTAGATCCGTCTCTTTTAGATGCTTTGTAAGTGGTTAACGTGTTTCCTTCTATTAATTTATAATGACTGTCTATTACTTATTTCAAGTGACTGGGCGTGGCTTCTCTGATTCGCTAATTATAGAGCCCATCCATCTATAGACAGATTTGAAGGTTTTCCATAAAATTATTTCAAGGTCGTTTAAAAAACTCAAACAGCCTGGCCAGGCGTTGTCTTCTGTTATCCTGTATTTCAATATAGTTTATTTTTATAGTCTTTGTCTCTATTTAACCTGTATGCTAATATATGTTCTATATGGAAAAACGGATTAAACTAAAACTCAATCTATTTTAAAAAATATGTGCTTTCTGTAAATTAAACATTATTGACACCAGTTATTACTGAAAAGCATAGGGTTGGTTAACGATGGGATATAAGGAGGGATTCAATCTTGTTTTTTTTTCTTATTTGTAACAATTTTATAACAATCTAAAGAATAGGAAGTTCCTTACCCCAGAGATATACTGTTTTCCTTACTGATCAAAATCATTTGTAAACATTGATTTGATTTCTCCTAACGGTTTCAAGTATAAATGGACATAACCTGTAGTTTAGTGGTTGTCGTTGGTTCATGTCTGTCATATTTGTTTCTCGTAAACTGTTTTGTTATAAATTATTCCGTTAGTTTTCTCAACTGAATTGTTTCATATTTTTCATGTCAGGGCCTTTTATAGCCGACCACACGGTATGGGTGTTTCTCATTGTTGAAGGACGTACGGTTGCCTATAATTGCTTACATCCACTTCATTTGAACTTTGATGGATAGTTGTCTCATTGGCAATCATACCACATCTCCTCATTTTTTAATAGATTTGTAAATTTGCTTTGGGTATTTGAGCATTTTGTATTCTCTTTTACTCACTTCTTGTAAGAAGTAAGCATTACATGTTAAAATGAGAAATCCTCAAAAACATGCATTAATTTCATAGCGTTTTTTAATTGGTTCTATAAACATGAAAAAACAATTATCGTATGACTTAACTGATCTCAAAATTGAAATTGATAGGAACTTTCATTAATTGAATATATTTCGCTATATGTAATATGTAAGAATGCAGTCAATATGATAATTCAAGATCAAAGAAGGGGATGGAAAGTTAGTATACTTTGTGTGGCCTTATATTAAGTTAAGCTTAAATGTAACTAAATGTTCATTTTGAAAATATTGTTAAAAACTGTTGTGGTACTCGTGATCAGTTTTGTCAATAGACATATTTTTCTTTGAGAACAGCTCGTTTCAATCAGTATCCTTAGTTTACAGGAAACTTACAATTAAATAAGAAGAAAATAAGGTCAATGACCAGCAGTTTGTTCCCAGTCGACTGTATATTGTATTTGGATTGTAAATATGTTATCTTTCAACTTCTTTATAAGATAACACATAGTTTATTATTATCGTCGATGGATTTGCATGTTTTAACATAGACAAAACTCAAGGTTTGTCTATATGTTAAAACTTGTCAATCCATCGATTGGTGACATGTTTGATTTTAAAGGCGGCAAATTAAATGAACGGTGACAATTATTTTAATAAGCTATAATATCTTTTACAAGACCAATATCGGGTCTTAACATGCGTCAAAAATTTAAACTTTCAGCAAAAGGAAGGTTTCAATACAGATGTTAAAAGTACTAACACTATTACAAAACATTGTCAAGCTCGACACAAAATATAAAATAATTGGCTTTCAGAGAATCCAAGAAAAGCCTGACGAACGTTTTCCTTGTACAATGAGTGTTGTAAAATTTCAAATGATCACGAGTGATCGAGAAATTGCTTACACGCTACACCTCAATAATATCAGCAGTCCTTTTTATAAAAGCTTGATAACTTTGACAAAAGTATCTAACAAAGTTCTTTCGACCGGACGTACGGATGGCATGACAAACCGAGTCGAGTTATAGCTATACCTGATTTCGCCATTGGCGTCGTTGACAACGCAAGTACACATTGCGCATGACATTCTTTTTTTTTTTAATTATCAAGAGCTGCCTCATGTAAAATGGCTATGTGCTTGTTCGAAAACAGAAATTCGTTTCTTGCATGTCTTTCAAATATATCTTAATCTGTCATTTTTATAATACGTTTGGACAATTGGAAGTAGCATGTAAGCAACATAATTGTTATAAATACATGTATTGGAATAGGACAATTTAAAGATTCAGTAAAGAAGGGCCTGTTTCAGCTATTACATTTTATTTTAATTATTGAAATTACCTTTTCAATTTTTTTTAATTATATTTAGTCTTCGTTGCATAAGAATACCACAAAATTAAAAGCCTACTGTTTGGTTTTTCAAAGTTGAGAAACAAACTGTTCAAAACTATTGTTATCGCTAAATAAAGATTATTTGCCATAGCATTGCACTAAACATTAGTATAACACATATATGTACAATTAATAAAATGCAATCAAAACAATAATCAGCTATGATATTTGCTTCCAGTAATATAGGTATGTTTGCGTGATCTTTCAATGAAGACATTTCTTCAGACATAATGATTAGAATCATGTTATTAACAAAAGAACATATTTGTATCATTGACTACATATGTACCGTTACAAGTTTTTTTTTTTTGTTTGGTCGTTGGCAACTGTACCTATTTAAAATTAGGTGACATGTTTTACAAAATCGTCAGTCCTGTTTCCAAAAAGTTCGATGGTCTACAACTAGATCACTTTTTTTTTCTAAAATGTGTACTGTCCTACCTCCTTCTTCCTTCATTTTTAAAAATAACTTAATCGTCACCCTCTTATTTTTTTCAAAAATAGGTACAAACAGTATTGCTACATGCATTTTAAACGATTCTGCATATTTGTTACTATAGTATAGTATTTTGATATGTCGAATGTGACTTCTTTGAATTAACAGGTGGCAAACAATATGAACAGTAATTGATCATAATTATATAACACGCTATAATAATTTTTACAAGATCAATATCGGTTCTGAATCTGCGTCAAAATTTTAAACTATCGGCAAAAATTAGTGGCTACAAGACTGATACATGTGATATGAAACGTGCTACACTTTACATCTCAAAATGACCAAGTTCCGCACCAAATATAAAATTAATCGCTTCCAGAGAAGCCATGAAAAGTTTGACCAAACGGTCAAACTTTTCTTTGTACAATGAGTGCTGCAAAATTTGAAACTATTGACAAACAGGAAGTAGCTTCACGGGCGGCAGAATACTTTCTTACATGCTACACCTCAACATTATCAAGCTGCAGATCTAATATAAAATCATTTCTTTTGATAGAAGCTTAACACAAGTTTACGAAAGTTGTCTGCCTTTCGAATGGACGTTCGGACGGAATGGCAGACAGTGTGGTTGGTTACTAAACCTGTTTTCGCCTTTGAATCCGTTGGCAACGCAGGTAAATATAACGTCTGAATACTTTTCCTTTGGAAATTAGTATCCAGAGCTGCCTCAGGTAAAATGTATATGTGCTTGTTCGATTTCTGGATGTCTTTAGAAAAATACTACTCTGTCTTTTATAATTAGATTGAAGAACAAGAGGTAGCATGTACGCAACATAATTTTATAAATACATGTATCAGATTCGAAGCTTTAAACGATTCTGTTTAAAGTAGTCTCTTTCAGATTATCACATTTTCTTTCAAATTACTAACATAACTTTTTCATTTTTTTTTTTTCATTATATCTAATTTAGGAAATATAAGCATACCAAAATCACCTACTTTTGGTTTTCCAATGTAAGAATAAAAGGTTTAGACAAATGCCATCGCTAAATATAGATTATCTGACATAGCATTTGACCAAATATTAAAAATTAAGATATAGGTATAGTAAATGAAATACACCAAAGCGATATTTGCTTCCAGTAGGATAGGTATGTTTGCGTGACCTTTCAATGAAGACATTTCTTTAGACAGAATGATTAGAATCATATTTAAAACAAAAGACAATAGTTGTTTCATTAAATATCGTTTAAAGCATTGATTGTTTGGTCGTTGGCAACTGTACCTATTTAAAATTATGTGACATGTTTTACAAAATCGTCAGTCCTGTTTCCAAAAAGTTCTACGACTAGATAGACGTTTTTTTCTTTTTTTTTTTGAAAATGTGTTATGCCCTCCTCCTTCGTCTCTATTATTAAAAATGACTTATTTGTTGCCCTCTTATTTGTTCAAAAATATGTAAAAATAGTATCATTACATGCATTCTATACAATTCTGCGTATTTGTAACTATAGTATAGTATATTGATATGTCGATTGGTAACATGTTTGATATTACAGGCGGCAAACAAAATGAATAGTGATTGATGACAATTATATAGGACGCTATTTGTATAAGATAAATACCAGGTCTAAATCTCCGTCAACAAATTTAAAATTTCACCAAAAATAAAGACAGATGTGCAAAATGCTTACACACTGCAACTCACCAAATATAAGATTATTCGCTTCCAGATAAAACAAGAAAAGTTTGACGAAAGTTTTCTTTGTACAATGAGTTCTGTAAAATATCAAACGATCGACAAAAAAGAATTAGCTGCACGGGTATCGACAATTTGCTTACACGCTACATATTAACATTCTCAAGCTGCAGACCTGATATAAAATCTTTCCTTTTCATAGAAGATTAGAAATCTTTTACGAAATTTGTCAATCCAAGGTTTTTCGAACGAACAGACGGAATAACAGACCGAATCAAGTTGATACTAGACCTGCTTTCGCGAACACGCCGTTAAAAATGCAAGTAAAAGTTGCATATGGTATGGCTGTTTTAGAATTTATTATCAAGAGCTACATCAAGTAAAATATCTATGTGCTTGTTTGAAGCCAGAACCGTGTTTGTTACATGTCTTTAATAATATATATTAATCTGTGTCTTTTATAATTAAATTAAGCCATAGGAGGTAACATGTAGCGACATCATTGTTATAAATACATGTATCGGAGTCCGAGCGTTAAATGATTAAGTAAAGAGTGGTCTGTATATGCCAATTACATTTTCTTTTAAATTATAATATAAACTTTTATTATATCTATTCTGCGTAACATAAGCATACCACAAATCACCGTACTGTTTGGTTTTTCAAATTTAAGAATGAAATATATAAACAATTCTCTATGCTTGATAGAGATGATATTCCATAACCATTACTAATAAGAATATGGGCACAGTAAATAAAATACAATCAAAGCAATAATCAGCTATCATATTTGCTTCCCTTTGCGTGATCTATCAAGAAAGAAAATTATTTAGACAGGACGATTAGAATCGTGTAATTCTACAGATTTGTAACCTTAACTGCCGTGTCAACTTTTGTTTGTTTGGTCGTTGGCAACTGTACATATTTCAAATTAGGTGACGTGTTCCTGTTTCTAGAAGGTCCTACGGTCGAAAACTAGATAGAAGTTTTTTGGTTTTTTCTAAAATGTGTTTTACATCTCATCCTTTGTCTCTATTATTTGATGACTTATTCGTCGTCCTCTGATTTGTTTTAAAATAAGTACAAATAGTATAGTTACAAGCATTCTAGCTACTCACTTCTATGTATTTGTAACTATAGTATACTATATTGATATACAGATTATCTGCCATTATTAGTAATAGAATATTGGAAAAGTTAATAAATACAACCAAAAGCAATAATCAGCTATGACATTTGCTTCTAGTAAGATAGGTTTGTTTGCTTGATCTCTCCAGAAAGACTTTTTGGACAGTATTGTTATAATCATGTTATTAATGAAAGAAAACAGTTGTATCATTAACTACCGTTTCAAGGATTGGTTGTTTGTTCGTTGGCAAATTAACCTATATTAAATGAGGTGACATATCTATGGAAATCGTTCGTTTTGTTTCTAGAAAGGGCGACGACTAGGTAGAAGTTTTTTTTTCTCACAAAAATGTGTTATGCCCCTCCTTCTTCGTCTCTCTTTTTAAAATGACTCAATCGTCGCTTTCTTTCTTTGTTCAAAAATATGTACATATAGTATCATTACATGCATTCTAAACAACTCCGCGTTTTTTGTTTTTTCTATATTATGTTATATTTATATCTTTTTAAATCATGAGTCATTTGTGAGTTGTAAAACTTGTGTCTTATCCCCTTGTTATTTAGTTTTTACTGAAAATTCCTAGGTAACTGTTTGTCTGATATGTATATTTGTTCCGGACAATACGAGTATGGTCATGACCTTATGCTCCAACTCGACTGATCCGACTATACACGTATTGTTGGAACATATAAGTATATGCTTGTTTTGTTATTAACAGGTAAGACCGAATGAGTATTTAGACCATCTGACTTTCTTCGAAAAACGCGCAGCTCGTTCTCCTAACGAAAATCAGCACAAGTTATTTACTGAAATCCTTTATCTAGTTTCTATTTGTATGATCTTACAATAACAATAAGACTTTCGCGCTGCACTCTAACTTATGCTTCATAACCTGTTATGATAAGATGATATGAATAAGATCAAGAACACAATAAATACTAGTAACTAAATATGATTTGAAATATTTAAGAAATTTGAATTTACATTTCATAAGTATAAAACAAATTAGGAAGGTGCACCACCACAAATGCCTGTGAGGTAAAAACAGTTGACTTATTGTTTAACAGTTAGTTTTAATATTTCTAGAAGTTATACTTCAAAGTCGACATTATGCGTTTCGTAAGTAAAATGCGATAATGACCGTGTAGAAATGCTTTTACCATAATTCTAACCTTACTTCATCATTTATCATGTTACAATAAATTAATCGATGGTTAAGTAAGTCAAAGAAAATTTTATTTAAAAAAACGTTTAATTTCTGACACCTTTAAGGGTCATACTTATGTAATTTACAGTAAAAGTAACTTTTCATCTTTCCTCGAATCAATTACCTTGAACATACGCACATGTAACATATTATCCCCTCATTTAAAAAGTAAAATCACAAAAATATTGAATTCGAGGAAAATTCAAAAAGGAAAGTCCCTAATCAAATGGCAAAATCAAAAGCTCAAACACATCAAACGAATGGATAACAACTGTCATATTCCTGACTTGGTACAGGCATTTCCTTATGTAGAAAATGGTGGATTGAACCTGGTTCTAATGAAATGTTGGTTCCAAAATAAGTGGAGAATTTGCATAAATTTCATCGATGTAATTTCACAAAATGCTTTGGTTTTAAACGTACAGCGTGTGCATTTATCAACTACATTGCTATGATGTATGTACAAAAAATAACGTCATCAAGTCATTTTACAAAATAGTATATTTTAAGAAATATCCATAATTGAAAATTCGTTATCAGTCACGCACACCAAGTGTGACTGTAGTATAGAAATGTGGTCCCTATTGATTTTTTAGTATGAAATTTGCCAAAGTGGGGAGTGTGTGGAATGTTTGACTACACAGCCACGACGGGTCAAAATGGGGTCGTTAAATCCGATGCCTGCTGTTAGAAAACTGTCACACTCTCTGTACATTAAGAACCCTGCATGTGGCCTGTTGTAAGATTAAACGCCGGTCCTAATTCAATATTCCCTCTTTCCCAGTGGCAGTCCATCTTGTCCGCCCTTCATGCCGGTCTAACACTATTACATCATCTACCTAATATATGTATTGTTTATCTATTATTGTGCGGAACATGCATGAAATATTTGCCACTGTATGTCAAGCAAACAAAAATCAATCAATTATCCAATTCGACCAAAACGTTTGAATATATACCTATATCTCCAATGTAAATTCATAAAGGGCAGTCCATCCAAAATCACATAATCAAACGCTCGACTATTCAAACGAACGGAACTGAATAGCATATAATGAAAAAATGACCTTATTTAAATTGCTAATTTCTGCATTTTGCTGATAAATTGATTCAATTTGTACAGTCAGTATTTAAATTTTACACTGCCAGCAGCAATTTTTGAAAGCCTTCAACATTTTACAATTCTTAACACTTTGTATAAAGTATTAAAATTCATAGCACATTTGTCAGTACTTAGATCTGTCTCTTTTAGAGAATTTGTAAGTAGTTAACGTTTTTTCTTCTATTAAATCATAATGACTGTCTATTACTTGATTTATTTTAAGTGACTGGGCGGGGCTTAACTGATTTGCTAATTATAAACCCCGTCTATAGACAGGTGTATGGGGATAAATTCATATGAAGTGTCCAATTATGGTCATTGATCCGGTACGAATATGTTAAAACTATAATTATATATAATCGCATAGTAAACAATGAGACACAGTCGCTGATTTGTTTGTATGCCTGCGTTTAAAAACATGTAAAAACAGTGTCATGAGTTATTGAGATTGTCACACTCCTTTTTGAGTGTTGTTATATTTTTTTACCATCTTATCTCTTATGCTCTTTTATCGTTTTGTACCTTTTATAACATTTAGATTTACATATAAAACATATTAGTTGAAACTATTTTTGTATTTCACATTTTCTATATATCACAGACATTTCAAAATTATACAATTGAAATTAAATTTTTATAGTCATCATTGTCACTTTCACTCATCATACATATATCGTCATGTGAATCTTATAGGTTATGTGTCCACTTTTCATAAAATTGGAGATAGCTATATATTTTATATCCAAGTGCAATGGTCTAACTCCCTATACAACTATAATTCGAGAATTCTACACTGTACGAGTTTTTGTCAGAACTACAATGTTCTATCTCAACCCTTCAATTGGATATTATGCCTTTTTCATGTCGTTAATTCAACGAAAATATTTATATAGTCTTGTATCTCCACTATTTTACATGTATTTTTGCTGTTAAATAACTGTTATCAAAATTATCTTAGTATATAATTAAATGGTTTGCATGGTTTACACTCAAGCTATGAGCAAATTTTAGAAAAGCAAGCTGTACATAATTAGGAATACTACAAAGTTAAAAACATCCATGGTCTATCTCCAATTGAAATATATGGATACATTTCTAAAACTACATTGTTTGTAGTGAAATGTTCTATCCCCCAAAACGGGGATGCTTTATTTGTCTTATTTGCTTGTCTATTAACAAAACAATCTAACAAATAGTTACTCTTTATAAACGTTAATTCGATTCCAATAAAATTTATATATTTCAGTCAAATATGTATGGTATTGAGCTATCAAACTTTAATTAAAATTTTACTACTATTACCAAATTGGAAATACATCATTATAAGATTCACACGATATCATTTGTATTGCCGTTTTGATAGGTGATTATAATTCAGTCAATCATTTTTATCACACACGTCTTTATGCAAATTAAACATAGCTCTTTCCGATCAGTTGAAAACAAATTGATAATATGTAGGAGTAAATGCAATCAATATACATGATATAGATACTTCTATATCGTATAAAACACAGTTAATTATTATTGTCCCACTGTTTCATCCAGTTGCAGCAACCTATTGTTAACTTAATTTATACAGATATTTTAAGAGTCCACGATTCGTGATCAGACTTTTTGTTTTTAAATAATACATTCGTTCACGATATATGTCCAATGGAGTTGTTCAGATCCATATACTCTTGTACATTGTGTTTTTATTCGAGCTGTTAGTATTAACTAATATAGATACAGATAAGTTTAATGATAGCAACTACCTGTACGAAAATCAGATACGACCTTTGAATAAAACATTGATTTTTGACCTCTTTGTTTGTCGCTCCGTTCGTGCGTCTAAAACTTCTTTACATATTACTCAGCTTCTTTAATAAATAGGGATGTCAACGAGTATTGAATATTTAAATGAAACTCGACTCGACTAATCGGTTTTTGCTAGGACATTGCACCCTTCTTTAAAAAAAAATGTTCTTTTGTATAAATTTGTTTATATGTTGTGGATATTTTGAGAATTTAATGATTTTAAGCTGCCTTTTCTTTTAAGCTCTGGTACATTTTTTTATTCACTGATCGAAGCTGATAGGATAGGTTTTGATACTAATGAAAATATAGTGACCAACACATTTCTTTTTTTCTGGTTTGAAATCAGAAACATTGTTTTTGTCCTTGTCTTTAGTGATACCTTAATCTGGGTATTTTAGGTTGATAAACGGTGAGTAAGCAGGTTAGCAATATAAATGTCATCAATAAATGTATATGGGTCAAATCTTTAAAGGATTCAGTACAGAGTGGGGTTTTAGTTCTTACGTCAATTTCAAATTGCAGTTAATTCAGTATTGTTCAGACAATTGGCTTGCACTCAAATCAGCATTATTTAGTAGCTTTTCAGAAAATTCAGTATGTTGTTGAAGTGAACTGGTAACTTGCAACACAGATTTTTCCGCAGTGGATAACTGAAAATGAACTGAAAATGACTAATAATTTATTGCTAGGTCTTTTAAGAGATATTAAGATCTAAATTACCGTTTTAGATCTAAATTGGTTTACTAGTATTAACTGTCCATTTTTTTCTTCATAATAACTTTTCTGTGTTAATTTAAAAATAGCACAAATCACCTCGTGTTTAGTTCTTCCAATTTTAGAAAAAAATATGTAAACAATTTATGATGCTTAATGTAGATTATCTGGCATTGCATTAATCTAAAGATTAGTAATAATACTATGATTGCAGTAAATAGAATACCATCAAAGCCATAATCAGCTATGATGTTTGCTTCCAATGGGGTAGGTAATTTTCATGGTCTTTGTAAGCAATATTGAGAATCGTGTTGATAATTAAAGAAAAGATTTCTATCATTAACTAACCATTAATGATTTTTAGTTTGGGTCGTTGGCAACTGTACCTATCTTTAATTAGTCGGTATATTTTACAAAATCATCCGTCCTGTTTCTAGAAAGTTCGACGGTCAAATTAAGTAAAACAGTAAACAATTTATCTGTTTCGCCCACGACTCGGACTGAAGTTTTTCTTTTTTTTTTATTACTCCTCCCCCCTTTTCCTGCGTCTCTATTTTCTCAAAATTACTTCTATGTGGATATCTGTAAGCTGTGGAGCACGTGTTCTATTTTTATTTATAGTTTGGCATATGCTTTGTGCATGAAAAGCTGGATCTTTAAATTATACTTATCAGACTCGACCCAAAGGGTTAAAAATGATCATTAATGATCTAGCAGTGAAAATAATGCATATGAGGGGCGCTCGTTTTGATTTTCGGGAAGTATAAATACAGATCTGTACCAGCAGAGCATGATTTGTTTACCATAATTATTACTATACCAGCCCGTGAGTGAACCCGTACTCTCTTATCGCAGTGTTTAATGTCGAGTGATTTGTGCCAAGCCGCCCTGGTTCAATCCCAAACTGTTATAGAAGAAACTGTTAAAGGAAACCATTTGCTACTAATGAACATCATAACCGGCTGGAATAAGAATAATGAATCCGTAAAATTACACACTCTCGTCACGTCTAGAATACCTGGCAAAACTCTTTGAGGTGTCTGGAGTAGCGTGTTGCAAGGAAAATTTCAGTTTCTATCCTTAATACCGTCATTTTCTGATGGCATTCGAAAATCCCGTCCTTCAGTACGGTTGGCCTCGTTTAAAGAACCTATACCCATGTTATGTATTGTTATGTTGTTATCGTCACGAATATCATAGACGGTACCACTTTCTCTGCACCAGATGCGCATTTCGATAATCAATGGCTCTTCAGTGATGCTCTAGGCCAAAACATTTGAAAATCCAAAGCTTATTTAAAAGATGAAGAGCTATAAACCAAAAAGGACAAAAAGTATAGCCAAAGCCAGACAAGAAATCAGAGCTTTGCATGAGGGAGATACAGTCCTTAATTTTAAATAATTTCCAAAATTTTGTAACAGCAAATTTTGATAGCGGAAAATTCGTATTTCATGCCAGTACCGAAGTACTGGCTACTGGGCTGGTGATACCCTTGGGGATTATCATCAGTCTACCAGCACAGGCACCGACCCAGTGGTAGTAATAACATAAACGGTACCACTTTTTCTGCACCAGATGCGCATTTCGTCAATCAATGTCTCTTCAGTGATGCTCGAGGCCAAAATATTTGAAAATCCAAAGCTTATTTAAAAGATGAAGAGCTATAAACCAAAAAAAGGACAAAAAGGTATAGCCAAAGCCAGACAAAAAAATCAGAGCTTTGCATGAGCGAGAATCATTCCTTAATTCAAACATTTTGTAACAGCAAATTTCAATAGGACAAAATCCGTATTTTCACGAACCTCTGTAAAATACTTCCAAATGGACGTTAAGCATTTCGACAATCAATGTCTCTTCAGTGATGCTCAAGACCAAAATATTTGAAAATCCAAAGCTTATTTAAAAGATGAAGAGCTATAAACCAAAAAGGACAAAAAAGTATAGCCTCTGCCAGACAAGAAATCAGAGCTTTGCACGAGGGAGTTACATTCCTTGATTTAAAATAATTTCCAAAATTTTGTAACAGAAAATTTTAATAGTACAAAATCCGTATTTTCACGAACTTTTGTAAAATACTTCCAACTGTACGTTAAGCAACCAACAATCAATCAGATTCCGTCTAATTCTTATTATTTTTTTCAATCTTTGTAATGTATTAACATAATGGGATGGCGTTACTGTTATCAGTTCAAGCAAGGCGTCACGTCGCTTGACTAAACAGAGAAAACATTTATTATGTCTATTACTTGATTTATTTCAAGTTACTGGGCGGGACTTGTTTTTACATATAGAGCCCGTCTATCTATAGACAGGTATTATGGGACAAATTCATCAATGAAGTGTCCAGTTAAGGTCATTGATCCGGTTAGAATATGTAAACACTATAATTATGTATAATCGCAAATTGAATAGTGAGACAGAGTCGTTGATTTTCTTATTGAACGGAATTTAAAAACATGTAAAAAGTTGTCACATTTCAAAATTGTGGAAATATGAAAGTATAACTAAAACGACGGCAGTTGCAAAATTTGATTATGCTTATGTCATTATTTTATAACGTTTTAATTTTCGTTTTATATATTTGCACATAAGGGTACTAACCATAATTGAAGAATGTTGCCTTTTAATTTAAATTGTAATCTTATAAAAACTTAAAGCTGTGACAATTTAATTAAATAGGTATTTATTTTATATTGCAAATCATTGTATGCGGCTGTGTATTAGTCATGCATCCAAGATTTGAAACTGTTAAGATGCAACTTAACACGTTCAAGATAATAAGCTTAAGATACAATGTTTGTTTAAAATCTCCAAGACGATACAAACACCAGAAGAATGAAATACATAAATTTAATTCTGGTATCTATGATGAGTTTATATACATGTTTAAACATGTAGATAAAATTAGGATTTGAAGGTATACATAAAATTATTTCAAGGTCGTTAAAAAAACCAACAGCCTCGCCAGGGTTGTCTTCTGTTATTCTGTATTTCAATATAGTTTATTTTACAGTCTTTGTCTCTATTTAACCTGTATGCTAATATATGTTCTGTTTGGAAAAACGGATTAAACTAAAACTCAATCTCTTTTCACAAAATATGTTGTATCAAGTTGTTTATGTTTTTTCATGTTTTTACGTTTAACTTTGTTCTCACTTAACCAATCAGCGTAAAAAAAACGAACTTTATGTATTGTAAAAGGCAAAATATAAATTGACATTTCATTGCACATAAACGCATAGAAAACTCTTTTAAATAGTAATATTGATAAAAAGAGAAAAAAGTTTTATCAAGTAGTTACTGACTAAAATAAGGTAATTGCAGTATTCTAGTTGTACTTTACAAATTAACGTTAAAATTTGGATTTAATTAAAAATGCCACAGTGGTTTTAAACTGTCTGTCTGATTGTTATTTTTTTAAATCTTTTATTGGTTTATATTTTTTGGATGAGAGTGACAGTTTTGTTAATTGCACTTTTGTCCCATCTCCCAATCAAACAACCGTGCTTTCTGTAAATTAGACATTATTGAAACCAGTTACAATTGAAATGCAGTGGGTTGGTTAACGATGAGACATAAGGAGGGGTTCAATCTTGTTTTTTTTGTGTAACACTTTCATTACAATCTAAAGAATAGGAAGTTCCTTTCCCCAGACATATACTGTGTTCCTTACTGATCAAAATCATTTGTTAACATTCAAATAACGGTTTCAAGTATAAAAGGCCATATATTTGAGAATATACTTTGGATTTTTGTGCATTTTGTATTCTCTTGTAATCACTTCTTGTAAGAAGAAAGCATAACATGAAAGATATACATAAAGAAATGTTAAAATGTGAAATCTTCAAAACATGCATTTATTTTAAAGCTTTTTAACTGGTTCTATAAAATAAATATCGTCCGACTTAACTCGCCTCAAAATTTAAATTGATATGAACTTTCGGTAATTGAATACATTTCGCTTTAATTTAAGTTTCATGTGCATGAATGCAGTCAATACATTAATTTGTTTAACAAAAACTCCAGAGCAACAGAAGGGGTTGGAAAGTGTGTATACTGTGTGTGGCATTATATGAACTTAAACTTAAATGTAACTAAATGTTCATTTTCAAAATACTGTTATATACCTGTTGTGGTACTCGTGATCAGTTTTGTTAATAGACATATTTTTGAGAACAGCTCTTTTCAATGAGTACCCTTTGTTTACAGGAATCTTACAATTAAATAGGAAGAAATTGAGGTCAGTGACCAACAGTTTGTTCTTAGTTAATTGTATATTATGTTTTGGATGGTGGTAAAATGTCATCTTTAAACTTCGATATAAGATAACACATAGTTTATTATTATCGTCGATGGATTTGCATGTTTTAACATACACAAAACTCGAGCTTTGTCTATATGTTAAAACTTGTAAATCCACCGATTGGTGACATGTTTGATTTTAAAGGCGGCCAATTAAATGAACGGTGACAATTATTTAGCAAGCTATTATATCTTTTACGAGACCAATACCGGGTCTGAACATGCGTCAGACATTTAAACTTTCAGCAAAAAGGAAGTAGCTTCAAGACAGATAGATGTTAAAAGTATTAACATTATTACACAACATTATCAAGTTTGACACAAAATATAAAATTATTGGCTTCCAGAGAATCCAAGAAAAGCCTAACGAACGTTTTCCTGGTACAATGAGTGTTGTAAAATTTCCAATAATCTGCAAACAAGGAGTAGCTGCACGAGTGATCGAGAAATTGCTTACACGCTACACCTCACCATTATCAGCAGTCCTTTTTATAAAAGCTTGATAACATTGACAAAAGGTATCTAACAAAGACAATTGGAAGAAGCATATAAGCAACATAATTGTTATAAATGCATGTTTTGGAATAGGACCTTTTAATGGTTCAGTAAAGAAGGACCTGTTGAAGCTATTTACATTTTATTATAATTATTGAAATTACATTTTCAATTTTTTTTATTATATTTAATCTGCGTTGCATAAGCATACCACACATAACCTACTGTTTGGTTTTTCAAAGTTTAGAAACAAACATTTAAACTATTGTTATCGCTAAATATAGATTATATGCCATAGCATTACACTAAACATAAGGGTACAATAAATAGAATGCAATCAAAACAATAATCAGATATGATATTTGCTTCCAGTAATATAGGTATGTTTGCGTGATCTTTCAAGGAAGACATTTCTTCAGACATAATGATTAGAATCATGTTATTAACAAAAGAACATATTTGTATCATTAACTACAGGTCCAAGTATTGTTTGTTTGGTCGTTGGCAACTGTACCTATTTAAAACTAGGTGACATGTTTTACAAAATCGTCATTCCTGTTTCAAAAGTTCGATGGTTGACAACTAGATCAAAGTTTTTTCTACAATGTGTAATGCCCAACTCCTTCGACTCTCATTTTAAAAAAATGACTTATTCTTCACACTCTTATTTGTTCAAAAATAGGTACAAATAGTTTCGCTACATGCATTTTAAACGATGCTGCATATTTGTTACTATAGTATAGTATTTTGATATGTCGAATGTGACTTGCTTCAATTAACAGGCGGCAAACAAAACGAACAGCAATTGATCATAATTATATAGCACGCAATAATAATTTTACAAGACCAATACTGGTTCTTAATCTGCGTCAAAAATTTGAAACTATCGGCCAAAAGGTAGTGGCTACAAGACTGATGTGAAGCGTGCAACACTTTACATCTCAAAATGATCAAGCTCCACACCAGATATAAAGTAAATTGCTTCCAGAGAAGCCAAGAAAAGTTTGACCAAAATTTTCTTTGAACAATGGAGCTTCACAATTTCAAACTATTGACAAACGGGAAGTAGCTTCACGGGCGATAGAATATTTCTTACATGCTACACCTTAACATTATCAAGCTGCAGATCTAATATGAAATCATTTCTTTGTATAAAGGCTTAAAACAAGTTTTCGAAAGTTGTCTGCCTTTCGAATGGACGTTCGAACGGCATGACAGACAGCGTGGTTGGTTACTAGACCTGTTTTAGCATTTGAATGCGTTGGCAACGCAGGTAAAAATAACGTCTGATTACTTTTCTTTAGTATCCGGAGCTGCCTCGTGGTAAAACGTCTAGTATGTGCTTGTTCAAAGAAATAACTTCGGTTTCTGAATGTCTTTAGAAATATATTAATCTGTCTTTTGTGATTAGATTAAAGAATGAGAGGTAGCATGTACGCAACATAATTTTATAAATACATGTATCGGATTCGAAGTTTTAAACGAATTGTTAAGAGTGGTCACTTTCAGATTATCACATTTTCTTTTAAATTAATAACATTACTTTTTCATTTTTGTTTTCATTATATCTAATTTAGGAAATATAAACATAGTACTAATCACCTGCTTTTTGTTCTTCCAATGTAAGAATAAAAGGTTAAACAATTATCTAAATATAGATTATCTGACATAGCATTTAACAAAATATTAAAAACTAAAATATGGGTACAGTAAATGAAATACAACCAAAGCGATAATCAGCTATGATATTTGCTTCCAGCAGGAAAGTTATATTTGCTTGACCTTTCAAAGAAGACATTTCTTTAGACAGAATGATCAGAATTATATCATAAACAAAAGAAATAGTTGTTTCATTAAATACCGTTTTAAGTATTGATTGTCAAATCGTTGGCAACTGTACCTATTTAAAATTAGGTGACATGTTTTAAAAAATCGTTAGTCCTGTTTCCAGAAAGTTCGATGGTCGACGACTAGATAGACGTTTCTTAATTTTTGGAAAATGTGTTGTGCCCTCCACCTTCGTCTCTATTATTAAAATTGACTTATTTGTTGCCCTCTTATTTTTCAAAATATTTACCAATAGTAACATTACATGCATTCTGAACGATTCTGTGCATTTGTAACTATAGCAGAGTATATTGATATGTCGATTGGTGACATGTTTGATATTACAGGCGGCTAACAATGAGTGATTGATGATAATTATATAGAACGTTATAATAAATTGTACAAGGTAAATACCGGATCTATATCTCCGTCATCAATTTTACACTTTCGCCAAAAAGAAATACCTTCAAGACAGATGTGAAAAAATGCTTACACACTATAACTCAAAATTATCAAGCTCCACACCAAATATAAAATTATTCGCTTTCAGAGAAGCCAAGAAAAGTTTGACGAACGTTTTCTTTGTACAATGAGTTCTCTAAAATTCCAAACGATCGACAAACAAGAGGTAGCTGCACGGGTAATGGAAAATTGCTTACACGCTACACCTTACATTTTTGTAACATTATTGAGCTGTAGACCTTATATAAAAGCATTCCTTTTCATAGAAGCTTACAAATCTTTACAAAAGTTGTCTACCCAAGGTCTTTCGAACGGACGGAATGTCAGACGGAGCCGAGTGATTACTAGACCTGCCGTCGCCGTTGTGGCAGTTGGCAAGCAGTACAAATTATGTATGCTATACTTTTATTTAGAATTTATTATCCAGTGTTGTCGCAAGTAAAGTGTCTACGTGCTTGCTCGAAGCAAGAACCTCTTTTGCATGTCTTTAGGTATATCTTTAGCTATGTCTTTAATAATTAGATTAGACAAATTAGGAGATAGAATGTAAGAAACATATTTTTTTTATAAATACATGTACTAGAATCGAAGCTTTAAATAAATCAGTAAAAAATTATCTGCTTCAGATTATTCAATTTTCATTTAAATAAATGACGTAACTTGTTTAATTGTTTCTTTATATTTTATCTGCGTAATATAAGCATACCATAAATCGCCTACTATTTGGTTTTTCCAATTTCAGAATATAATGTTCAAACAATTGTCATTGCTAATTATAGTATAGTATAAATATGTATTGGTACAGTTTAAAAAAAATACAACCTAAGCAATAATTAATCAGCTACGATATTTGCTTCCAGTAGGATAGGTATGTTTGTGTGATCTTTCAAGAAAGACATTTCTTTAGACAAAAGAAAATATTTGTATCTGTAAGTACATTTGTACCGTTCAGAATTTTGTTTGTTTGGTCGTTGGCAACTGTACCTGTTTAAAATGAGTTGACATATTTTTCAGAGTCATCGGACCTGTTTTCAGGACGTTAAGTGGACTAGATAGAATTTATTTTCTAAAATGTGTTTGTCCCTACTCTTTCGTCTCTGTTTTTAAAAATGACTCTTATTTGTTAAAAAATATGTACATATAGTATCGTTAAATGCATTCTAAACAGTTAAGCTTATTTGTTTCTATAGTATAGTATATTGATGTGCTTTTAATGGACAAGTCATTTGTTATTTATATTTATATTTAATATTCATAACTAATTGTTCGTCTGTTTGTTTATCAATTTGAAATTTTATTTCCTCTATACACGAATGTACCCTATATATATATATATATATATATATATATATATATATATATATATATATATATATATATATATATATATATATAAATGATATTATCAAATGGCAAAATCCTAGGTACTTTCTTCATATCATTTGCGCCAGGGGACTTTGGCCCTTTTGATGTAATTACTTCAATTATTTGTAGATTTAAAATATAAATTATATAAAATTTGCGGATGTTCCAGTCTTGTTCCGTCTTGGATCTAAACCTAATGTGTTTTGAAAACTTCCTTTGGCGGATATTAACAAATATGTTGTGTAATTCTAAGGTATAATGCAAAAAAAAATACTATTTACTATTGAAATCATCATGTTTTAAAAGAATTTCGCTGAAAACTCAAGACCGCAGGTGAGATAGAAGAGTTTAACCTAAAAATGCCAACTGCAAGGTGTTCCTATATGCGGAAAAATCATGAACAATCTCTGAACTTGTGTAACTGTAACTTTATTTCTATTTTGAATCTTGTCTTTTTACGATTTTTAGTTATTTTATATAGCAATTATACTACAGTTGCACTTTAAAGTTTTCAAAGTAGACAATGTTCATTTGAATACGAACTGAAGGCAAGAAACATGTACAATTCACCTATATGCGGACAACTTTTTGATGCGACTAAAGAATTAGCATATTTGCATTTTTATTGTAGGGCATGTACAATCCTATTGTAATGCCTGTCGTCATGATGAGGCAATATTGACGCTATGCAAATTAACAAAGTTCCCAAAATTTTGCCATATGTGAAATGTTTGTTCCAAGATGAGAAAAGAACTAGCAAGAATTTCATTCATGATTTTGTTTTACTTTTTACATAATACTTCTGTTTTAAACATACATTCATTTGCTTGGTATATATATATATATATATATATCTATAAATATTTAAGTTCTAACAAATTTAATTAAAAAAAAATAAGTTGATATAAAGCTGAAATTATTTTATAGTATTAAGGATTTTTATATTAAAATACAATTATGTTTTTTTAACTTCACTCCTATGGATAAGAAATACTGTAAATCGTATCGAATGTAATTCTTAGGTCAAATTATAATGGTAAACTCATCAGGCCCTCAAATCGCCCTCTTAAATTCCCAAAAGCACCAGGTTAAATGAACCATTCATTAGAATTGGGTAAACTTAAATATGCAAGCTTCATAAGCAATCATTCATGCAGATCACTATGCATACAATGTATGAGAATCAATGCTAACAATAAACACGTTCAGATATTGATAAATATAAAACAATTGTCCATTTTTAAAAGCCTGAAACATTTTACGTCCCAAAACACCATTTATCAGGTAGTAAAATTCTAACCATACTAGTCAGTACTTAGATCTGTTTCTTTCAAAAGCTTTGTCAATTAAGGTTGTTAACTCTTTTCCTCCAATAGATTATAATGACCGTCTATGAAGGGTAAATGAACTCAATATAGATACTGCTATATCGGATAACACATTGCTTATTATCATCGTCCCAATGTGGTGTCCCATTGAATTAAACAATTGTTATCTCAATCAATAAAGATATTTTGAGAGTCCAGGATTCACAATAAGACTTAATTAATGACAATAATGCATTCGGCACAAGATATATCCAAGGGAGTTGATCAGACCCTTATACTCTTGTACATTGTGTTTTTTACAATATTGTACAATCTATTTAACCTGTTAATATCAACTAATATGGATAAAGCTAGATTTCAAGACGATAGCAACTACATGTACGAAAATCGATAAGATTTGTTTTTCTTTGACAAAACATGGCTTTTTGATACATTTAGAACATGTAGAATAACCATACATTGTATCGAATTATAAATTTTATTTGTACAAGGCTTAGAAACAGGTAGAAAGCGAGGCTGTGCCGAGCATTTCTATCTATTTTGAAAGCGAGACAATGTATGGTTATTCTTTATATACTGGTACTCCTACAACTGTTCAAAATGAAATATTTAGGATAAAAACCATCATTTTTTAATTTGGAGCGAACGACGTGAAAATTCCGCGAACCTGTGGTCTTTAATGACGCCATAAATAAAACTTTACGGAAACGCATTGTCAACGTCATAAACAAGGCGATATACGGTCAGTGACTGTATATCACAAATGATTATACGGTCAATGCAATTTGACTGCGCAAATAGCACAGCTGCAATATATATAATTTATTTGACCTAAAAAGTGGCAATCTGAATGGACAGTGATTTAAAAATATGTTATAAGCAAGCTATAGTACCTTAAAAATCCATATTACATCTTATTTTACAATTAAGTACCTAGAGCTGCCATATGTAAATGGAAGTTTTTTATCAAGAAAATTTGCACATAAAGTGTGCATTTTGGTAATCAAATGCACAAGAAAACATAAACATTGTAAATAATAATAAGCTTGACCTGTCACATTTAAAATTGTATACCCAACTTAAAGAACAAGTGGTATACTGTAATCACCTTGCTTTTCAGCTCGTTTGTTCGTCTTAAACTTTCGTTACATCTTATTCAGCTTCTGTATTAAGAAGAGATGTCAACGAGTATTGAATACTTAAATGAATGTACTCGAGAAATCGGTATTCTGCTGAAAAACTTTGTCCCCCTTCTTTTCATAAATTCATAAATGTTATTTTGAGAATTAAATGATTTTAGTTGATTTTTATTTTACACTCTGATACATTTTTTTTTTTATTTCATCTCATTTCACTGATCAAGGTTACTAGGGTTGGGTGCTCATAAGAATGCAGTTAAAAATTCATGAGACCATCATATTGTCTAGGTGTTTGTTCAAAAGAGGAACCTCGTTTTAGTAAGATTTTATTTAGTAATATATTAATTAGTATCTGTTAGTGAGTAAATGCGAATGTAGCATGTAGGCAACATAATTTTCATGAACACACGTATCAGAAACGATTCTTTAAACAGGTCAAGACCACAAACGCTCTGACGTTATACTACATTTGTATAGTAAATTCCCTAATACGGGAACATAAATTGATCAAACGAGACAACGAATCACAATGCTTTGTGGGCTACTACGGGTTTTCTATTTTGTTGAAAAGTTTCATTTTGTATTGTTTTCGAATTTCATATTTTATTCTGTTCTCCATATAATTTACTATATGTAGTCAATAGAGAGTAATATACAATTTGCATGCTGAGATTTAGAATAATATTTTTTATCTGCTTTAGCATTCGACGATTTTTTTGTCTTGTAAAAGTGGTAAAGAACAGGTTTTGTCTATTGGTATGCACTGTACCCGTGCGTTCATTTCATGTGAAATTAAATAACAAAGGGTTCATTATCCAGTAAAACTCTTTTGAACTCTTCAGATCAGTTCAAATATTTTAAAGGAATGAGTAACATGATAAAAAGAAGAGAAACCGTGTTTGTGGTGTTTGGCCTTTTTCAAAACAAAGTTATATATTAAGGACTCGAACAAACAAAAATTGAGGATGAATGAAAGTAACTGTATATTATCATAAACTAATTAAACAATTACAGAGACAATAAGTATTTACTGTACAACAATGGTACTGCAATATTTAGTGTATGTCGTAATACTAGAAAACATTTTCTGATAAATTCTGAGGTCGCGCAGCACCTTGCTTTAATGTTTGTGACAATGGCATTTCATTAGCTTTAATTGACCTCTGCGGTGACGGAAATAGGTTTAATACAAAAATAAGATTTGCCAGACAGGTGCATTTTACGAATTTTACGAATATTCGACTATATATTGTCCCTATTCTACGAGTAAAATGAAATGTGGCTCCCATTTGCAAAGTCTGAATGCAAGTACAACTAATTATTTTTTAGGATTTTGGTTGCTGTCTCGATAACGAATGACTAAAATTCTTGTGTATTTAATAAAATAAAATATCGCTAAGTTCATGTATTTTCAACACTTTTTGTTAGGACAGAAGCATTTTCCGTTAATTTGACCATAGAATTAAAACTGTATATCATGGTTTGCAAATCTAATCACACAATAAGAAAGATGTAACTTTTTTCCTGCAATCAGCTGTGAAAAATTGCATTGTATGTCATTAAAAAACACGTGTTCAAGGCAAATTTTAAACACGTAGTAGTCCGTAAAGCATTACAACTCATTCAACTGATTGGTCAAAGACCCTGGTGAAACTAAAAAAGACTTATGTTAACAAACAATTATGCTGGTGGGAACATAAATCCAGTGTGCTAAATTGCGCATACACGTATAAGGTCGTATACCCGACCTATTGACCGGTACAGTAAAGAGAGGTCTTTTTCATTAAGTAATAATAAAACTATGGGTACTGTAAATAAAAATACTATCAAAGCGATAATCAGCTATGATATTTGTTTCGGGTGGGATAGTACGATTTCGTGATCTTTCAAGCAATGATGAGAATCAAGTTATTAATAAAAGAAAAGATTTGTATCATTAACTGACGTTTCCAGTATTGTTGGTTTGACCAAGTATTGTGTGTTGGCATTTTAAAATTAGGCATCATATTTAACAAAATCTACCGTCCTGTTTCTAAAAAGTCGAATTAATTAAAAAAATAAACAATTTATCTGTTTCTTCAACGCCTGTAGATTGAAGGTTTGTTTCCACCAGAGTTCAAATGAAATTTAAGCACATATAGACCACCGTACGGCCTTCAACAATAAGACAATAACTTTACAGTTTAGTCGGCTATAAAAGACCCCGACATTAAAAATGTATAACAATTTAGACGAGAAACCTAACGGTTTAATGTATTACTAAACAAGTTACGAAAAATAAATATGACATACATGAACCAACAGGAATCACTGAACTACAATCTCCATTAAAAAGATTCTTGTGAGCGCTCATTCCTCCCCGAACCTGGAACAATGGTGAAACAGCACAGCATTGGGAAAACTGGAAAAATTAGTTGCAATTGGCTTAACTCAAAAGATCGGTACGAGGAGCAAAAACAAGCAATATAACAAAAATAGACACAAAGTGCAGTTACTGAACTCTAGTTAACTCTAGTTAAAAGCCAATTACAACTAATTTATAAACCATGTTCTCTTAGACTAGAGTATCAGACTAAATTAAGTATGCCCTCCTCTTTCATCTCTCTATTTTTGAAATTGTTTTGTCATGGACAAGACATTTGTAAGTTGTGAAACTTTTGTTTCATTCAACCGTATATACAGTTTAGTGTTATATGCTTAACTAACTGTCTGTTTTGTTTCTTAACTTGAGATTTTCTTTCCCTTTATATAAACGTACCTAGTGAATCCTTTCATGTTATATGATATAATGAAATATTGGTTGCTAGATCAGAAAATAACTGACATATTTATACTTTATGCAGTAAAAGTTGCATCTTAAATAAAACTGTAGTTTTAAACGAACAGCATGTTAATTTATTAATTACACTGCTACAATATATGTACAAAACGTACGTGTACAAGTCCTTTTACAAATCATATGTCAACAAATACCCATTTTGAAAATTCGTTATCAGGCCCGTTCCCTTAAGGAGTGACCTGGGAATATAAATATGGTCACTTTTGATCTACCGACGACCTGCAGTATAAAGCTTGCCAACGGGGGCGTCCGTTTGGTTGTGTGGGATGTATAAGTACACAGCCACGTACGGTCAGAAATGTGACGTTAAATCCGATGCCTCGTGTAGGAAAGTTTGCAACGCTCTATGTACGATTAGACTACTTGCAAAGATCCTTTAAGCGGTCCGTAGGTGGCCCCTATTTAAATATACCCTTACTCTCCAGCAGCAGTCCGTCATCCCTTTCAATCTCTATTACAGGATCTACCTAATATTGTATTTTATTGTTAATTGTACTCGATAACATACATGAAATATTTGCCACTGAGCGTTTATCAAACAACAATAAATCATTAATCAGGAACGACAAAAGGGTTTAATGTGGTCATCCAACAGTTATTCCATTATCTTAAGAGTGTGGATCCAGGTGGCTTTGTGCCAGAGCTCCTGTGTTCGACCCCCGACTAGTAAAGTAATTATTGTTGAAGAAAACTATAGAATTGTGGACAAATGAGAAGGTGCGATGTGGTCACCTCTTTGGTCTCTTGATTCGAAAATTTTTCAAGTAAAACTTTAGATTTTCACTGATCGTTATTGTGTCAGACATCAGTAGTAATATCTGTAATCTTACTTTACAGATAGACATCCGCACTTTCTTGTTTATGGAAAAACTACTAAATGTGTCTCATCTTGATACATTAAAGGAATATGTTATAGTAGAAATTGTAATTCAGTAGGAACCAGAATTTACTTTTAGAAATTTGGATATATAGATTTGTACTTGGAGTACTCTTGATTGTCCTAAATTTCTAGTATGAACCAGGATATTACTAAAAAAACAATAATAAGTAAGTATGATTATGCATTCTTCTGGTTTTATTATTTTTGCTGGTGCACTTGATAAGTATAAAAAATGATAATATAGTCCACTTTTTATATGTTATTTCAAACAAAATATGGTAAAATAAATAAACTTTCGTGATATTCTTTTATGAAAATAATATTTACTAATATTTTATTATGATATTTTGATAACCAAACAATTTTGACTTTGAAACATGAAAAGAGTTCCGACAGGGAAATAGTTTTTCCGTAAATTAACAAAATTGTCTTCTAAATATTCATTTTGAGACATTATTGAAAATCTAACATAGTACTGGTAAATTTTGTATCAAAATATATCTTGAACATAAATGTGTATCTGATAGACAAGTATGGAACGCAAAACTGTCTTGTTATGACCATTTTCATTATATGATGTGCATTTACCTTTATATGATGTGCACTTGTCATTATATGATGTGCAAACACCTTTATATGATGTGCAAATATCCTTATATTAAGTGCAAGTATCCTTATATGATGTCCAAACATCCTTATATGATGTGCAAATATACTTATATGATGTGTAAATATACTTATATAATGTGCAAATATACTTATATGATATGCAAATATCCGTATATGATGTGCATTTTCCCTTATATTATGTACAAACATCTTTATATGATGTGGTTGTGTCATTATATTATGTGCTTGAAACCTTATATGATGTGGTTCGGTTAACTTCATTATATGATGTCGAAACGTCATTATATGATGTGCTTTCATCGTCGTTATGGTCAATGAACATGATTACGATTAGAACAATTAATATCTACGTCATAACTGATTCTGATCTGCTTCTCCGGAATTACTATAAACCCGGCTCAAATCTGTAGCTATCGTTTGGAAAATGGTTGAGATAAACCTTGGCATGTTGGTAAAATTGTCAAAATATGAAATGCAAAGTTTAGTTTTAATCGATGGGTCTACAATAATGAACATACAGGGTCTAAAATAAAAACATACGGTTAGTTATTAAATTTAAGAAATAATTCTGTTATGCCATGCTCTATGCTCATTTTAACAAGGGTAGGCATTATATCTGTCAATACCTTTATACCGAGCGTTAGCGGTTTTTTCTATAAGAAGTTGATACATGAATTTCCAGTATGTTCATTTTTTGTAAATTTTGCCTTGCTGATCATTTTAGCTGTTCAAGTTTCTCTTTATATATTACTTTTCTCAAGAAAGACAAAAAAAAAATGTGCAAAATCGGACATTGATAGGGTAGTGACTCATATAAGGGACCGGTCATTTGTAACCCAAAAAAGAGGGGATAGGAAGAAATTAAGGGGCCTTTAATTATTTGTTATTTTTTTGGAATGGAAAGGTGGTATTCAATTTTTTATAGTTATAGATTTGCCGCCGTATAATGTTATGGCGATGTCTTCGTCGTCTGTAGATATTTTGTTGCCAGAAATAACTATTAAGGAAGTAGGGGCCAAAACGGGACTAAAACAAGCAATTCTTAGGGTTCTTTGATATGCTGAATCTAATAATATATTTAGATTTTGGATATTGGACCATATAATAGGTAAATGTCCAATTTCAACTTTTTAAAATCTTAGACCACATTCATTATGTTTCACAAACCTATGATGTGTCATATATTTAATCATATCAAAATTCAGAGCTGTATCAAGCTTGAATGGTGTGTTCATACTTGCCCTAACTGTTCAGGGTTCGACCCTCATCGTACACTCCCCTACAGTAAAGAATAATAGTTTTGACTCGAAAGACATCAATGTTTAAGCCTCGCTCCGCTCGCCTCAATTGTTAAAATCTAAATCCTTAGTTTCAACAATTTCTTCTAGCAGAGAATTTTTCATCTGAAGCTAATATTGAATGAAGGTATGGTAAATATCAATGAGACCATAATCGCCATATCCAAATTAAGTTCCCTGAAGTCGCAAACAACTTCCACGGTTCAAGATCCACTACTGACGCAATATTTTAAACTTCTAATGCAATAGAAACTTAATGCGGTTGTTTTTTTTGTTATTACGAACAAAAGTATTAAGAAATGTGTGTGTGTGTTTGTGTGTGATTGTTCGGTGGTGGCTTTTTTATTGGGGGTGAAATGTTTATGTCTTTGGAAAGGGGGTCTTCATTGTTTTTTCCTTCTTTAAGGTATAGACTTGAAAAAATAAGAGAAATTCCAATGTTTCCTCCCCCACGTCCCACCCCCAATGAAAGAAAATGACCATAATTATAATTTATTTATTTTAAATCTGTTCTTCTCTATACCTTTTTGCAAGGAAAGGTTTCTCTATAGATAAGTTATCAAGATAATAGGCAATAAAACAACAAAACTTTTAAGAGCCAAAATCGTCACTTAAAAAAATGAAAACACAACACTTTATCTGTAAGAGACCAACAGGCCTCAATAAACAATAAATAAATGCAGTTTTTTATGTTCATTTAGACCCCAATCTGATTAAATTACTGATATTGTGTGTTCAAGCATTGCTTACCCGGATCTGAAAACGCTCCATTCTATTTTCTGTTTTAAAGACCATTGGGATTCTCTGGTTTTGTCGGATTGATACACACCTTCAAAAATGTGAAGGCTGAAATTTCATTGGCTGATGTAATATTTACCAGAACAGAGAGTAAGATGAAGTGTTGTCAGATCCTTGTAACCAAAGCTTAGATAGCTGATCTGTACATTGTATTTTAAAATCAGATTGGCTAGGAACCGACTCTTCATCTAGTGTGGGCTGGAGTATGTGTATTGCCTTGTCCTCAGGACAAACATATTTTTCGACTTTAATAAAAATAAACTTTTTTTTTCAATAACATGGTTATTTTTTTTTTAATTTCGTTATTGTTTTATTTTTTCCCTCATTTTCAATGGAAACAAACTATTTCGCTTCCCTTCTGAAATAGATAAAATCTCTTTCAAGAAATTTGAAATCAAACATTTACAAAAAAACATGCCCTCACTCACCAAAAAAAAATCAATGGTCGGTACGTTAGCCCTGTTTACTTGAGTCTGGAGGTGTATACATGAGCGGCTTTCCACGAAACATTTTATATTGCGGGTTACTTTCTAGTGGCGGTGCTTTCGTGATAGCATTTTGCCTCGAGTGCGGGAGGTCGTGGGTTCGAACCCCGGCCGGGTCAAAACCAACGACTTTAAAATTGATGTTTGCTGTTTCCCTGCTAAGCACGCAAAATTAAGGAGACTGGTCGGCTCGGAATCAGAATAATGTGTCCGGGTAAGGTGTCATAATCATCCATAATCATCTAGTTGAAGCTTTGAAATAAATGCACGAAAACATAATATAAAGCTGCACTCAAATGTAATGCACCGAATTGAAGTTAATCCCATATCTCCTTTAATCCATTTCTGGGAGGGGGCTCGGTGGCCGAGTGGTCTAAGTAGTCGAACTACTGTATCACTAGCCTGTCAACACTTAGGTTGTGAGTTCGAATCCCGCACGGGGCAGGTAAGCTCGACTCCAATCTTAATTGACTTGAATTGTCAGTTTTCCTACCGAAGGTCGGTGGTTCTCTCCGAGCACTTCGGCTTCCTCCACCAATATGAACTCACCGCCACGAAATAGCATGATAGTGTTGAAAGTGGTGTTAAACACCAATCAATCAATCATCCATACCGGTATAATTATGCATGAGTAGATAATTTTATAGCTATTGTTTTGAACATTTTTAAAACTGACTGTGAGTTCATTGGTGTCCTTTGCAATGAATAGAAATAAGAAGATGTGGTATGAGTGCCAATGAGACAACTCTCCATCCAAGTCACAATGTGTAAAAAGTAAAAACAATTATAGGTCAAAGTACGGCCTTCAACACGGAGCCTTTGCTCAAACCGAACAGCAAGCTATAAAGGGCCCCAAAATTTTTTTTATCATATTTTCGCCGCTGCCGGGAAATTCTTCTACTAGCTCCTGTATTAATTGATCTTGATCTTCCTCCGAAATGTTTGAAACGTTGATTTTTGTTAAATTGCACTGTCTCATTTTTTCTATAAAATGCACTTTCGCTAGCGATAGCTACAGATTTGAGCCGGTTTGATAGTAACTCCGCAGAAGCAGATCGGAATCAGTTATGACGTAGACAGTAATCATTCTAATCGTAATCATGTTCATTGACCATAGCGACGATGAAAGCACATCATATAATGACGTTTCGACATCATATAATGGTGTAAACCGAACCACATCATATAAGATTACAAGCACATAATATAATGACACAACCACATCATATAAAGATGTTTGCACATAATATAAGGGAAAATGCACATCATATAAGGATATTTGCAAATCATATAAGTATATTTGCACATCATATAAGTATATTTGCACATCATATAAGGATCTTTGCACATCATATAAGTACATGTGCACATCATATAAGTGTATTTGCACATCATATAAGGATATTTGCACATCATTTAAGAACGTTTGCACATCATATAAGAATGTTTGCACATCATATAAGTACATTTGCACATCATATTAATTTATTATATTTACGCATCATATAAGTATATATGCACATACTATAAAGGTGTTTTCACATCATATAATGACAAGTGCACATCATATAAAGGTAAATGCACATCATATAATGAAAATGGGCATAACAAGACAGTTTTGGCGTTCCATAGACAAGATATAATACACAGATACACTAAGTATCTATAATTTGATAAAATGTCCACGATAACATATACATTAAAGTGTTATTAAAACATTAAAGAACATCATATAAACTTATGATTATGGTGCTGTGATGTATAGTTAAAATTGAAAGACTTTTGGAAAAAGGCTCTGCTGTAAAATTGATTCATAGATAATGAACTCCGGATAACCCAATTTCTACAAGTAGTACTTCCTATTGAATTCCAATTTCTACTGTAACCAACACATAGCTAGATCTTCCTATTGGCAGTAAGATAGTGGAAACAGCTTTTTCAAAAAGATTGTTTGCCAGAAATGTTTTAACAATTCCGTAAATCTTGATATAAATAATCCAAAATGTTTGACCAAGGCTATTGCTCACATTAAAATAACTAAATTATACATGTTATATATGTAAACGAGCTGTTTTTCACTGTTTCTACCCAAGCGTTAGCATTCTTAGTCCCAATAATCTGTATTTTGCAGATTGGTATGAATATGAATGTTAGTTCTGACAAATTTACAAATCCAAACAAAAATATAAAGATGAAAATTATTTTATATTATTCAGGCAAATTTAAATTATCTTCACTAAAATTTTACATCTTGACTCCTATTGGTATGTAGTATGTCGTGTCATAGTGTAATTCTAAAGTCAATTTCATTGAATAGCGTTTTAAAAGGAGATTCGATTGATCCACAAACCCGTTCATAATTTCTAAAAATAAAGCACCTGCTAAAATGAACTATTTTCATAAAAATAAGGTATAATAGACAAGCTTGATAATTATATGATATGCACATGAGAATCGCCGCTATCATTTCTTTGACAGGTATATTTTTAACGTTTTAATAGTAAAAATAAAGAAAAAAATGTCACATTGTTAATTTAAAGCATTTAAATTATAAAGGAAAACTATTTCATCAAAGTATTATCAATATATATAAAACTATTTAAATGAACTAAAATTTCTTAACAATCAAAGAATGAGATGTTATTTTCTTTTCTTTGGGTACTATGAACATAGTTTGAAAGGTATAAAGAAAGAAAAATTAACAAGTATAAATAAGGAAAGTTGGCATGTAAAAATAATGAGAAGTTGAAAAGTATAAAAAAGGGGAAGTTGAAAGGTATAAATAAGGAGAAGTTGGAGAACAAATGAAGGTAAAATATATTGTATTCATAAATAAATGAAAGGGATAGGGAAATAAACGTAGAACAACTACCACAAATTAATGACATTTAAAAGGACTATACAGTAAAAGATAAAGACATGTATTAGATATAGTCTTTTCATATCTGGGTGGCGTCAGCCACGGAGGTATAAAAGCATTTATATCTACTTTACAAAGAAGTGATACTAATGATAAATGATAATACTTGTATGTACAATATCTTACAAAATTATAACTTACATTGAAGCGTTATAATTTATCAGCAAAAAATCAGGATTTAGAAATTAAACAAGAAAAAGACAAGATAGTACAGCGATTCATATTGCCATACAAAAGCTGTTTTAAGTTACATGTATCAGTTTGATGACAGCAAAACTAATTGCTCTTTTCGAAATAGAGAAACGATTTAATAATTATTCATTACTTCTATGTCTCATATCTTCGTGCTTACGCCACTGATATATGAGAAGATTTATTCAATACTGATGCAAGTGTTGAGACCACCATCTCCAATGTCAAAGACGACGTGTGAATGAATCTACCGACAAGCAGCATAAATGTACGCGATAACAAAATTAATGGTCATTTAAAATTTGTATGATGACAAAATTATTGGTAATTTATTTTTTAGAAAAATTTGTTGATCCCGGTTAGATTATGTCAATATACTTTATCGTATCTGTGTTGAAATTAAATAATATGAAAATACAATTTGCAAATGTACTAGGTCCGAATTGTTTTTTTTTTTTTTAGATTTACCGTCATCAAGAACACTCCAATCCAATATTTGAAAGTCAAGGATGTATCAAAACCTTATACGTAAGGAGCATAATAAATACAAAAGTATACGATACTCAAAAACTGAATTCAGTTGCTAAATCAAAGAAGAAGAAGCAGCTTTGTGACCAAAAGTAGCTTTATAACCAAAAGTAGCTTAACAGCCAGTCTGCCATAAAACCATTCAAAATCCCAAATTTCGTCCAAATTGGTAGTTACAACTTGCCAAAATTATATATATTTCAAAAATTTGGGTATTCAGGAGTTAAGATAAAAAATTTTTTTGTTAATTTGCACTATTTTCCATTAAACAGTCTTATTTGCATATTAGTGAATTATTTTTAAAAATGGCAAAAAATACACCATATTTAGGCACTTTTTAAAGGTCTGGATAATTGATATATCTTTTAAATAAAATATCATTTTTATCATATTTTGCAAAGAACTTTATTTAATAACCAAAAAATAGCTTTTTGAGAATTTTTGACCTTTTGGCAGGTTACCAGAAAGGTTCGTGCAACAGATGTAATAAACAACTTGCATATACTACATGTACTCAATAGCAGTTTTCTTGCTAAATATCATGTTTTTCTGGTTAATTTGCAAAATTTAACATTAAGTTACCCAAAGGTAGCCTCAATGTTATTTTTGTGCTTGAATTGTCTTCCTTAGTGGAAATCTTTTACTGGCAATATGGCAGCTTCCAGTGATGAAAAACAGACGTCTCTGTTCGGTGCGATTTTTCTCATCTTGGAGGTTGTTGCGGACAATCCAAGCACTATACATCTTATCTTTTAGACAAGGTTTATCTTTGTACAAAGGACACAACCACCACCTTAAATTTATCCACAGCACTGATGCCTCTTTATTAAACTTTCCAGAAGCCTGGAGTATATAGAAGTGACATTTGTTTCTGTTGATCGTGCTACTATAAAATTGTCAATATGTCCATGCCCATGGCACAGAGACATTTTTGGAATTTATTGGCGGGACAATTCAACAAAGTGTAGATTCAAAGAACATCATGCTGATAGTAAGGCAAAAGCTGATAGAGGAACCACACCAACCCTGTCAAAAGAATACTGGCTTTTGACATGACAACTAATTCCAATAGGATCAGGTAAAAGTCAAAAATAAATCAGCTAATTATGACAGGGGTGATTCCAGCCATTTAAAAAAAAAAGGGGGGGTTAAGGCCTAAAAGGGGTCTTACAGGGCCTACTCCTTTAGTATATGTTTAATTAAAACTAAGTTAAACTGAGTTTATTCAAGCAAGATAAGCAATAAACATTAGTTCAGTTATTATTTTTCTTATATTTTGACTATCACATACATTTGTAAAGTTTCTCTTGTAACCAATAAAAAAAATCATAAATACGGCAAAATTGCCACCATGTCTATCTTTAATTTTTATTTTATCGTAAGAAGGTATCATTTGTCGAGCACCATTTTCTTGCATTTTGTAGATAAATATATATTAAGCTTCATGCTATTTTATATTTTATTAAAAACAAAACATGATCTTACAAGATTCAGACCTTTAAAAAAAGACAAATTTTGCTGAATTGGCACTTTTTCAAATCCATGCAATATCAAACTGCCAATAGGGTGTTGACTATCCTAATTTTCTTTCCTTTTATGTTGTTTGTTAAGGTATTTGTTATTATTAAGCTGTAATTGTTCTATAACACTAAGAAAAACAGATGAAAATACCCTAAAATAGGCTTAAAATGGCCTTTTGTCAGTACAGAAATGGACAATTATCGAATGTTCTGCATATATAAATAATGGCTGAATATTTTTTTCAAAATATATTGCACAAATAGTTATTACATATAAGGTATCTAAAATACAAAATATCAGTCTGATTGGAATATTTTGGATTCGGACCATTTTGCATGGTTTTAACACAGATTGGCTCTTAAAGAGAATAATCATATTCATGTCAGCCCAATTTTGCCTAAGGGAGATGGCATTAAATTAAATTATTTTTATAAATTATTTCCGTACCGAAACACAGACTACTGACCTGATGATACCCCCGCGTGTAACAGTCCACCAGCAACCGACCAAGGGTTTGAAAATGAAAATAGATGATTGCAAAAAAGATTCTAGGGTACAATCTCGGTAGCGGTTTATTTTTCTATCAATGTGAAAATTTTATTGTTTGAATAGCTGGGTCATTTTCAAAATATGTCAAATTTTGAAATTGCAAAATTGAATTCAAGTTGCTAATTCAAACAACCCTCTTCATAAGCAAACCAAAACAAACAGTACTTATGGAACAACATATAAAAAGACGTAATCTTAATAAGTTCACACAAGAATAATTGTATTGAAACATTTTTTGATAGGTGGTGCAATATTTTGTGTCTCCTGTTACCATGTTCAAGAGAAATTTCGGGTTATTTAGAATTTCGATAAAATTTCAAGCTTGTTTTTCATAGCCAATAAGATGGTTTTCAAGAGTAAAAACATCTATATATTTTCATTTTGTGTAATGATAGATTATTTGTCAATGTTCCGTGTTGTACTGAAAAATACCTCTAAAGATTGGTTTTCAAAGGTTATAAAAATAACCGCCAGCAACGCAAGTCTAAGATAGAAATTCATAATGTTCAGCATTTATTTTTTCTCTTTCTAATAAACCCAACATCAAGTAATTTCCTCGCATGTTGGTTTACTTTTGTCTTTTTTTTTGTAACAGTAATGTACATTAACGACATATCACCATATTAAGTTCTATCCTGTTTCCCTTTTTTTGTCTATCCTGTTACCGATAGCAGTATTGCGTGTGTATATGCTAAATTGCGAAGATTAAGACGTTGTATCCTTTAAATGAGTTCAAACAACCAAACATTTCATGGTGTGTAAAACTATATGTAATTATATACTTTTTAAAGACGTTTCTGTCAAATATTGTCTATCCTGTTACTGTAACCATTGTAACCATAGTAACAGGATAGACAATTTTTTTTCATTTATGAATGCTGTTGTGAAATAAAGACTCCCTTTGATGAAGTGATATGTTTTTCTGTTGTGATTTTGGTTTCCAACACGATATTGCACTTTTTTCACGTATAATATTGGTTTGATTAATAAATATATTGGTAACAGCACAAACATGACAAAAGGGTACCCACTAATTTTGTCACTAAATGTTTTGAATTTACTTTTCTCTACACTGTTATGCAAGAAATGTGTTAAATTTTTAGGATTAAATGTGCTTTTGAAATCATCACTGAATAATTCAATATGCATAGGGAGAAACGGCTGATTTAGTAGCGGTAACAGGATAGACATGCATTTCATGTACGCCGATTGAATTTAGTTTGTAGAAAAAATGTTACATAGAATAATAAAGAAGCTGTGATTTCTCGTTAGATTTATTATTAACATTATAAAATAGTTCCTTTTGCAGATATCAAGGCAATCAGAAAATAAGAAAAAAAATCATTTGAAATCGGTTACCCTGACACTGTATGCACATAAATAACGCAAAAATCTTACTTAAATATATTTAAATCTTATCAAAACAGATCTAAATCGTGTTTATTATTGATGTTCCGACTCATAAATCCTACAAACTTTTATTTAAACACAACTGCATTTTCCTTTAAAAATATTTTTTTTAGTATAGGTGTACTGAAAATTCGACATTTTTGAAAATGACCCAGCTGTTTAATTTGGAACACAATAAGAAAATTTCAAGGTTAAAAATAACACGCCTTCAAGGTGAATAAACAAGAATGGCTTGTCGACGTTAAATATGTAAATCGGTTAAGAAAAATAGGAATTTAATTACAAATTATAACAGGATAGTCCAGGGCCATAAACTATATAGATAATCTAAATAACAATAGAAATGTTAAGATATGACTTTATTTGATTTAAATAACACAATTTGTTTTGTTTCTATCTTGATGATCTTCGTGAATGTTGGACAGATTGACCATTGATTCATTCAGTCAAAATAGCCATGAGTTCGCGATAAGATCAAGGTCGAAGGTCTTTGTACATGTACAAAAATAATATGAATGTATGCGAACAATAAACGATACAATTTTGGGTTATTATTCAAACGATTAGCTGTGAAAAATTGCATTGTATGTCATTAAAAAAACACGTGTTCAAGGCAAATTTTAAACACGTAGTAGTCCGTCATGCATTGCAACTCATTCAACTGATTGGTCAAAGACCCTGGTGAAACTAAAAAAAGACTTATGTTAACAAACAATTATGCTGGTGGGAACATAACTCTAGTGTGCTAAATTTAGCGTACACGTATAAGGTAGTATACTTGACCTATTGACCGGTTCAGTAAAGAGAGGTCTCTTTCATTAAGTGATAATAAAACTATGAGTACTGTAAAAAAAATACTATCAAAGCGATAATCAGCTATGATATTTGTTTCGAGTGGGATAGTACGATTTCGTGATCTGTCAAGCAATGATGAGAATCAAGTTATTAATAAAAGAAAAGATTTGTATCATTAACTGACGTTTCCAGTATTGTTGGTTTGACCAAGTATTGTGTGTTGGCATTTTAGAATTAGGCATCATATTTAACAAAATATACCGTCCTGTTTCTAGAAAGTCGAATTAACTGAAAAAAAATAAATAATTTATCTGTTTCTGCAACGCCTGTAGATTGAAGGTTTTGTGTTATATAAAAAATAAGGAGATGTATTAAGATTGCCAATGATACAACTTTCCACCAGAGTTCAAATGAAATTTAGGCACATATAGACCACCGTACGGCCTTCAACAATAAGACAATAACTTTACAGTTTAGTCGGCTATAAAAGGCCCCGACATGAAAAATGTGAAACAATCAGACGAGAAACCTAACGGTTCAATGTATTACTAAACAAGTTACGAAAAATAAATATGACATACATGAACCAACGGGAATCACTGAACTACAATCTCCAGACATAGGAAAGTCACATTAAAAAGATTCTTGTGAGCGCTCATTCCTCCCCGAACCTGGAACAATGGTGAAACAGCCAGGATTGGGAAAACTGGAAAAATCAGTTGCAATTGGCTTAACTCAAAAGATCGGTACGAGGAGCAAAAACAAGTACCATAAAAAAAAGAATAGACACAAAGTGCAGTTACTGAACTCTAGTTAAAAGCCAATTACAACTAATTTATAAATCATGTTCTCTTAGACTAGAGTATCAAACTAAATTTATTATGCCCTCCTCTTTCATCTCTCTATTTTTGAAATTGTTTTGTCATGGACAAGACATTTGTAAGTTGTGAAACGTTTGTTTCATCCAACCGTATATACAGTTTAGTGTTATATGCTTAACTAACTGTCTGTTTTGTTTCTTAACTTGAGATTTTCTTTCCCCTTTATATAAATGTACCTAATGAATTCTTTCATTTTATATGATGTAAATAAATATTAGTTGCTAGATCAGAAAATAACTGACATATTTATACTTTATGCATGCAAAAGTTGCATCTTAATAAAACGTTTTAAACGTACAGCATGTAAATTTATTAATTACACTGCTACAATGTATGTACAAAAAGTACGTGTACAAGTCCTTTTACAAATCATATGTCAACAAATACCCATAATTGAAAATTCTTTATCAGACCTGTTACCTTAAGGGGTGACCTGGGAATATAAATATGGTCACTTTTGATCTACCGCCGACCTGCAGTATAAAGCTTGCCAACGGGGGCGTCCGTTTGGTTGTGTGGAATGTATAAATACACAGTGACGTACGGTAAGAAATGTGACGTAAAATCCGATGTCTCGTGTAGGAAAGTTTGCAACGCTCTATGTACGATAAGACTACTTGCAAAGATCTTTTAAGCGGTCCGTAGGTGGCCCTATCCAATATACCCTTACTCTCTAGCAGCAGTCCAAATTTCCAGCCCGTCATCCCTTTCAACCTCTATTACAGGATCTACCTATTGTATTTTATTGTTAATTGTAATTGATAACATACATGAAATATTTGCCACTGAGCGTTTATCAAACAACAATAAATCATTAATCAGGAACGACAAAAAGGGTTAAATGTGGTCATCCAGCAGTTACTCCATTATCTTAAGAGTGTGGAACCAGGTGGCTTTGTGCCAGAGCTCCCGTGTTTGACCCCCGACTAGTAAAGTAATTATTGTTGAAGAAAACCATAGAATTGTGGACAAATGAGAAGGTGCGATATGGTCACCTCTTTGGTCTCTTGATTAGAAATTTATCTTGCAAAACTTTAGATTTTCACTGATCGTTATTGTATCAGACATCAGTAGTAATATATTTAATCTTACTTTACAGATAGACCTTCGCACTTTCTTGTTTATGGAAAAACTACTAAATATATATCATCTTGATACATTAAAGGAATATGTTATAGTACAAATTGTAATTCAGTAGGATCCAGAATCCTCCTTGTACAAACTCGAATTCCAAAATCTATTTTAGAAATTTGGATATATAAATTTGTACTAGGAGGATTCTGGATTGTACTAAATTTCTAGTATGGACCAGGATATTACTAAAAAAAACAATAATAAGTAAGTATGATTATGCATTCTCCTGGTTTTATTATTTTTACTGGTGCATTTGATAAGTAGAAATAAACAAAATAAATGATAATATAATCCACTTTTTATATGTTATTTCAAACAAAATATGGTAAAACAAATAAACTTTCGGGAAATTCTTTTTTATGCAAATAATATTTACTGATATGTTCATTATGATATTTTGATAACCAAACAATTTTGACTTTGAAACATGAAAAGAGTTCTGACAGGGAAATAGTTTTTTCGGTAAATAAACAAAATTGTCTTCTGAATATAAACTTATGATTATGGTGCTGTGATGTTTAGTTAAAATTGAAAGACTATTGGAAAAAGGCTCTGCTGTAAAATTAATTCTTGGATAATGATGACCGGATAACCCAATTTCTACCAAATTTATAATTGGAATTCCGATTTGTACTACCTTTTGAATTCCAATTTGCACTGTAACCAACACATAGCTAGATCTTCCTATTGGCAGTAAGATAGTGGAAAAAGCTTTCTCAAAAAGATTGTTTGCCAGAAACTATTTAAACAGGTCAATAAATCTTGATATAAATAATCCAAAATGTTTGACCAAGGCTATTGCTCACATTAAAATAACTTAATTATACATGCTATGTATGTGAACGAGCTGTTTTCATTGTATCTATCCAAACGTTAGCATTCTTCGTCATAATAATCTGTATTTTCAGCTTGGTATGAATATGAATTTTAGTTCTGACAAATTTACAAATCCAAACAAAAATATAAAGTTGAAAATAATTTTATATTATTCAGGCAATTTTAAATTATCTTCACCAAAATTTTAACTTGACTCCTATAAGTATGTAGTATGTCGTGTCAAAGTGTAATTCTAAAGTCAATTTCATTGAATAGCGTTTTTAAAAGGAGACTCGGTTGATCCTCATACCCGTCCATAATTTCTAAAAATAAAGCAACTGCTAAAATGAACTATTCATAAAAATAAGGTATAATAGACAAGCTTGATAATTATATATTTATTCAGATAACTATGCAAATGAGAATCGCCGATATCATTTCTTTGACAGGTACCTTTTTTAACGTTTTAATAGTAAAATAAAGAAAAACAATGTCACATTGTTAATTTAAAGCATTTAAATTATAAGGAAAATTATGTCATCAAAGTATTATCAATATATATAAAACTATTTCAATGAACTTTAAAAAGTTCTAATTATAACTTATAAGTGTACATATCATTACTTACCATTCTTGTCAAACTGCGGTCTAAAAATATCTTTGCAACCCAAAAGCAGTAGAAAATACTTTCAAAGGGGATGTAATTATTTTTTTGCTGCTATTTATTTAAGGCGCATGCGTATTTGTCAAGAACACAAGTCAGTTTTAATTTAGTTAAAAGGCAACCTGGTATATCCAAGATCATAAACTTAAGATAAAACGTTTGGTAAAACAAAAAAGCGATACAAACACCAGAATTCCATTCTGCTTACTGGTCAAAATTATGCGTATTCACTGATTTTAATTTTTCCTTACAGTTTCAATTATTAAGGAACATTGTTTACTAATATACATTGGCGGTTTTTTTGTATGTAGGTGGGGGTGGGGGAGGTGGTGGGTAGAGGAGGGAATGGGATGTTCCGAACCCTAGTCCTGTGAATTGTTCCATTCTTCTCACTGGTCAAAATCATGTGTATTCACTGATTTAAATTTTTCCTTAAAGTTTTAATTATAAATGAACATTGTTTGCTAATATAAAGTGACGTTTTTTGTAAAAGAGGGGTTTAATCTTGTATTTGTTTTATTTGTAAGCAATTTCTTTACAATCAAAGAATCGGATGTTATTTTCTTTTCTTTAGGTACTGTTAACATAATTGAAAGGTATAAATAAAGAAAAATTGACAGGTATAAATAAGGAGAAGTTGACAGGTAAAAATAAAGAGAAACTGAAAAGTATAAAAAAGGAGAAGTTGAGAGGTATAAATAAGGAGACGTTGGGTCAGGATCAACGACATTATTTTCCTTTGGAGAACAAATCAAGATAAATGTATTCTATTCATAAATAAATGAACACTTATACCCCAAAGGGATTGATGAAATAAGCACAGAACAACTACCACAAATGCAAGACTATACATTTAACAGGAACATACATTGAAAACATTAAGACATGTATTAGATATAATCTTTTCATATCTGAGTGGCGTCAGCCACGGAGGTATGAGAGAATTTATATCTACTTTACAAAGAACTGATACTAAGGATAAATGATAACACTTGTATGTAAAATATCTTACAATATTAATACTTACATTGAAGTGTTATAATTTAGCAGTAAAAATCAGGATTTGGTAACTTAACCAGAAAAAGACAAGATAGTACAGCAATTCATATTGCCATACAAAAGCTGTTTTAAGTTACATGTATCAATTTGATGACAGCAAAACTAGTTGCTCTTTTCAAAATAGAGAAACGATTTGATAATTATTCATTACTTCTATGTCTCATATCTTCGTGGCTTACGCCACTGATATATGAGAAGACTTATTTAATACTTATGCAAGTGTGGAGACCACCCTCCTAAATGTCAATGACGACGTGTTAATGAATCTAATGACAAGCAGCATAAATGTACGCGATAACAAAATTAATGGTCATTTAAAATTTGCACGATGACAAAATTGATGGCAATTTATTTTTTTTAGAAAACTTTGTTGATCCCGGTTAGATAATGTCAATATCCGTTATTGTATCTGTGTTTGAAAATAAAATTTGCAAATGTGCTATGTCCAAAAAGTTTTTTTTTTTTCTAGATTTACCGTCATCAAGAACACTCCAACCCAATATTTGAAAGTCAAGGATGTATAAATACCTGTATACGTAAGGAGCATGATAAATACAAAAGTATACGGGACTCAAAAGCTGAATTCAGTTGCTATATCAAAGAAGAAGAAGCAGCTTTGTGACCAAAAGTAGCTTTATAACCAAAAGTACCTTAAAGAGAATAATCAAATTCTTGTCAAGCCAATGTTGCCTAAGGGAGATGGAATTTAATAAAATTATTTTTAAAAATTATTTCAGTACTGAAACACTGACTACTGAACTGATGATACCCCCGCGGGTAACAGTCCACCAGCAAACTATCAAGTGTTTGAAAATGAAAATAGATGATTGCAAAAAGCTTCTAGGGTATAATCTCGGTACAGGTTTATTTGTCTATCAATGTGAAAATTTTAGTGTTTGCATAGCTGGGTCATTTTCAAAATATGTCGAATTTTGAAATTGCAAAATTGAATTAAAGTTACTAATTCAAACAACCCTCTTCATAAGCAAATCAAAACAAACAGTACTTATGGAACAACATATAAAAAGACGTAATCTTGATAATGTCATACAAGAATATATTGAAACATTTTTTGATAGGTGGTGCAATATTTTGTCTCTCCTGTTACCATGTTCAAAAGAAATTTCGGGTTATTTAGAAAAGTTTCGATAAAATTTTAAGCTTGTTTTTCATAGCCAATAAGATGGTTTTCAAGAGTAAAAACTTCTATATATTTTCAATCTGTGTAATGATAGATTATTTGTCAATTTTCCGTGTTGTACTGAAAAATACCTCTAAAAATTGGTTTTCAAAGGTTATAAAAATAACCACAAGCAACGCAAGTCTAAGATAGCAATTCATAATGTTCAGCATTTTTTTTTTCTCTTTCTAATAAACCCAACATCAAGTAATTCCCTCGCATGTTGGTTTACTTTTGTCTTTTTTTGTAACAACAATGTACGTTAACAACATATCACCATATTAAGTACTATCCTGTTACCCTTTTTTGTCTATCCTGTTACCGATAGCAGTATTGCATTTGTATATGCTAAATTGCGAAGATTAAGACGTTGTAACCTTTAAATGAGTTCAAACAACCAAACATTTCGTTGTGTGTAAAATTATATGTAATTATAAACTTTTTAAAGTGGGTGTCAAATATTGTCTATCCTGTTACTGTAACCATAGTAACCATATAGACAAATTTCTTCATTTATGAATGCTGTTGTGAAATAAATACTCCCTTTGATGAAGTGATAATGTTTTTCTGTTGTTATTTTGGTTTCCAACACGTTATTGCACTTTTTACAAGTATAATATTGTTGTAATTAATAAATATGTAGGTAACAGCATAGACATGACAAAAGGGTACCACTAATTTTTGTCACTAAATGTTTTGAATTTTCTTTTCTCGACACTGTTATACAAGAAACGTGCTGTGTTAAATTTTTAGGATTAAATGTGCGTTTGAAATCATCACTGAATAGTTCCATATTCATAGGGAGAAAAAAATTAACGGTTGATTTAGTAGCGGTAACAGGACAGACATATGCATTTCATGTACGCCGATTGAATTGAGTTTGTAGAAAACGTGTTACATAGAATACATGTAATAAAGAAGCTGTGACTTTTCGTTAGAGTTATTATTAACATTCTAAAATAGTTCCTTTTGCAGATATCAAGGCAATCAGAAAATAAGAAAAACAATCATTTGAAATGGGTTACCCTGACACTGTACGCACATAAATTACGCAAAAATCTTACTTGAATATATTTTAATCTTATAAAAATAGATCTAAATCGTGTTTATTATTGATGTTCCGACTCATAAATCCTACAAACTTTTATTTAAACATTTACAACTGCATGTTGCTTTAAAAATAAAATTCGTTAGTATAGGTGTACTGAAAATTCGTTAGTATAGGTGTACTTAAAATTCGACATTTTTTGAAAATGACCCAGCTATTTAATTTAGGACACAATAAGAAAATTTCAAGGTTAAAAATAAGACACGCCTTCAAGTTAATGTGAAAATAACCGTTACAGTGGTGAATGAACAAGAATAGCGTGTCAACGTTAAATAGGTAGATCGGTTAAGAAAAATAAGACATCAAATTACAAATTATAATAGGATAGTCCAGGGCCATACAATATATAGATAATCTAAATAACAATAGTGATGTTAAGATGTGACTTTATTTGATTTAAATAACACAACTTGTTTTGTTTCCGTCTTGATGATCTTCGTGAATGTTGGACAGGTTGAACATTGATTCATTCAGTCAAAATAGCCACGAGTTCGCGATAAGATCAAGATCGAAGGTCGTTGAACATGTACAAAAACATATGAATGTATGAGAACAATAAACGATACAATGTTGGGTTATTGTTCAAACGAACAACGCGGTCAAAACTATGCAAGGCATTCTTAAACAAAAATATCAGATATAAACAAGCTTTTAAATACGGATGAAAGATAGTTTGATTGCATTTAATATGGTTTAAGTGTTGCAATATAATACATCATGGGAATAATAAATGATGATCTCTTTAAATCAGTTCAAATGTACTAGACTAAATTTTGATCATCCAGATACATGTACTCTATATATATTTCGAAATAATTATTTGAGAATACTTCGAAATGGCTTCGGATTTTCATATTAAACTTTCAATGTTAAAATGAAAAAGTAATATTGAATCATGATCAGAAATCTATGAATTTTTCTTACATTGTATATAGAGAAAAGTGAAATTTCTATTGTTTCCCACGCAAAGCACGTTCTCTTTGGATATTATTTATTTTCTCAACAACAAAAAAGTAGTTTATGTGTGTATATTTTTCAAAAGTGTCAATTACCTTTTTCCAGTTCGTTATAATATTATTTTTTTCGTATGAAGTATTCCGATAGAGTCAGCTGAATTTCAGTAGAGTGCTAAATCATGATTTGAACTCTTTGTAGTTTTATACATTTTTTATTTTGAATAATAATTGTTGTTTTACTTAGACAATTTTTATTGCTATAATTTTTCTTGAATAATTTTCAATTGACTCTTACAAACAATTTTTTAAACAAGATACTCTATTGTTTAAAGTCGTCAGTAGTGTTAAGACTATAAAAATCATACTACAAGATAATTCATATGATTCAGATGCAAGTCTCTGCAACTGAATCAACAAACGGGAAACGGGAACGTTTCCGGTGGTTTCTTGTGTGGTCTATCTTTTTGTTGAGCCTATTTAACGCTTGGTCAATTTGCATCAATATGATTCTTTTGTATACGGTACATCTTCCTCTCATAATCAACAGTTCCACTTGCTATTTTTTCTCAAATAACATTCAATATCTAATATCACTTCTTTTATAGCAAATTTTCTTATCAATTAGTAAATCGTTGTGTTATGAAAACACATGCCTACACACCCACAAGAATAATTTTATCAAAATGAAGAAAGATAGAGCTTATGGACTCTTACTTTGATGAAGTTGAACGATTGTATGATTTTCCATAGTTTTCTTATAAGAAATATAAAAAAGAAGATGTGGTATGATTGCCAAACTATAGGTCACCGTACGGCCTTCAACAATGAGCAAAACCCATACCGCATAGTCAGCTATAAAAGGCCCCGAAATGACAATGTAAAACAATTCAAACGAGAAAACTAACGGCCTTATTTATGTACAAAAAATGAACGAAAAACAAATATGTAACACATAAACAAACGACAACCACTGAATTACAGGCTCCTGACTTGGGACAGGCACATACATACATAATGTGGCGGAGTTAAACATGTTAGCGGGATCCCAACCTCCCCTAACCTGGGACAGTGATGTAACAGTACAACATAAGAACGAACTATAAAAATCAGTTGAAAAGGCTTAACTCATCAGATGGACAAAATACAAGTGGACGTGGCAGGGTACTTGTACATCCCAACAACAAAAAGACATTAGGAACAGATCTGAGAGTACTCGCAGTTATCTGACAGCTAGTTCAAAGCCACTAACAACTAATAAAAAAAATCATGCATCTAAGACTAAATTATCAATCCGTACACATCCAACATCCAATGGATTTAGTGTAAAGACGTCATAAACAGTCAGAGAAAAACATGACCTTGTTCACTCACCCTAGTCTTTCTTTAAATATATTTGAACCATATTTTTACACAGTCTTTTTGCTTTTAAACATTCGAAATCAAACATTTTTTTGTAATGTCTTTTATGCGCTTTATTACCTGTGAGACCGAAAGTAGTTTCTGCAGATTTCAATAAAATATTAAAAAGATCAAAAACTACCTCATCTACTTCCTGTTTCCGTGCGTTATCTTTTGCATCATGTAAAGACTGTATCTTTTCAGACTGAATATTTTCTCAATCATTTCTCCATCTAAATTATATCTAAAAGGCAAAGTTGTCTATTATAACCTGATTAAAATTAAAATGTAATGAATAAAGAAATGGGAAACAAATTAAAACGTTTAAACCCGCTGCAATTGTTTGCACCTGTCCTAAGTCAGGAATCTGATGTTCAGTAGTTGTCGTTAGTTGATGTGGTTCATAAGTGTTTCTCGTTTCTCGTTTTTTATATAGATTGGACCGTTGGTTTTCCCGTTTGAATGGTTTTACACTAGTAATTTTTGGGGCCCTTTATAGCTTGCTGTTCGGTGTGAGCCAAGGCTCCATGTTGAAGACCGTACTTTGACCTATAATGGTTTACTTTAATAAATTTTGACTTGGATGGAGAGTTGTCTCATTGGCACTCATATTACATCTTCTTATATCTACCAACAGGAAGTCGAAACGTAAATGATATATAGCACTTTTGATTTTAAAACGAAAAGGCAACAATATATTACTGTAAAAAAAGAGTTTTGTATATTTAAAAAATATCGGAAAACAGAAAGAGACTGCACGGTTGCGGTAAAAATTGATTACACACAACAATTCAACATAACGAAGCGCTAGAACAAATATAAAATCATTCCCTTTCATAGAAGCCAGCTAAGAAAAGTTTAACGCAAGTTTTCTACGCAAATGTTTAGAACTGGCGAATGGACGGAGTAACGAATTGACGGACAGAGTAAGCGATTACTAGAAATGCTTTAGCCGTTTATGACACAGATAAAAAACTGCTGATCTGTTGACCGTTTAGGCAGAAAAAAATATTATCCATTCGACAATAACTAATCAGTGATACTTTGAAGCGTTGGAATAGGACTGTTAAAAATATTAGAAAAAATAATTAGAAAAAAAAATCCACGGTAAAGTGATGTTTTATGGAATTATTTTGACTTTCTATGAAATTCTGTAAACTTTTTAGATTGTAATTTCCATTAATTAATAACCATAGAACAATACCGACAAAGTGGTTGTCGTCGGTTCATGTCTGTCATATTTGTGTTTCGTTAATTGTTTTTCTCATTGTTGAAGGCCGTACGGTTGGCTATAATTGCTTATATCCACATTGTTTGAACTTCGGTGGATAGTTGTTTCATTGGCAATCATACCTCATCTCCTTATTTTTATAAAGGAATGAATATCTCTCTTTCTCACTTTACTTAGTAATTTTTTATTAACCCGTGTGCATCCAAACTAAAGAAACGGCTCATTTTCTTGTATGAATATTTATTCATTGTTTGTATGTATGCATGCATGCATGGTCCAAACGGCTCATTTTCTTGTATTTATTCATTGTTTGACCAAAGTCCATCCGGAGTCCAGTCCGGGTTTCAGTGCTTACTCCACCAAACCCTCATTATCTTTGCAAACTATTTCAAATATGAGTTGTCTCCCTTTCGGGTTTGGTTTACCACTTATTTCGGTAGAAATGAAAGAAATTGTTTTTTGATACAGTTTGAAAAGAAAATCTTTGTTTATATGAGATGGAAGATGATATTCATCACATGAAATTAGAGATTTCTTTCAAGAAATCAGGTAACAGAGAAAATAAAGAAAAATGAGATTCCGAGTTCGGGTTACCACTTTTACCAAGGTGGAAATATAAAACAAAACCTGATTTTTCAAGCTTTGGTAAGTTAAGAACAAAGACATACTCATACATAACATGAAGCTTTAAATTCTACACCATATACATGAATGTTTGTAACAAAAATCTGATATAGAAGGATTACAAAATATGTTGTTCCGGTTCGGCGAATTTCCGGCAAATTCCGGTTCGGGTTCGGGTTACCACTTTTACCGACCACCTGTTTAAACCAGTCAAAATCTTTAAAAAATTAAACAATCTTTGTGAGCACGCTCACATACCCCACGCCCTCCACATTGTCATAGGGCAAACAAAATATCACAAGATTCCTAAGTTCAAAGACTCATAACAGCTACAAAAGTCAACTGATAAAAATTTCTTGTGGATATGCTCATCTACATAGTATGTCCTAATTATCTACAAAGTTTTATGAAATTCTCTTTCGTGGATTCAGAGGAGTTGCGATGACAAACTGTTCCAGTAGTATATTAAGGCCAAAATTCTATGTTCAAATGGGCATAACTTCTAGAAAAAAAATTGAATCATAATTTTCTGTTGATATGCACATCTACATAGAATGTCCGTATTATCTATAAAGTTTCATGAAGTTCTGTTGAGTGGATTTCGAGGAGTTGCGATGACAAACTGTTGCAATAGTACATGCAAGCCAAAATTCTAAGTTCAAAGAGGCATAACTCCGAGAAAAAAAATTGAATCATAATTTCGTTTCTATATGCACATCAACTTAGAATGTCCTTGATATCTACAAAATTTCGTGAAATTCTGTTGTGTGGTTTCAGAGGAGTTGAGATGACAAGAACAGGACTGACAGACTGACGGACTGACGGACGGACTGACGGGTTAAAAACATTACCTACCTACATTGATATAGGAAGATGTGGAATAAGTGCCAATGAGACAACTCTCCATCCAAGTAACAATTTATAAAAGTAAACCATTATAGGTCAAGGTACGACCTTCCACACGGAGCATTGGCTCACACCGAACAGCAAGCTATAAAGGGCCCCAAAAATTACTAGTGCAAAACCATTCAAACGGGAAAACCAACGGTCTAATCTATATAAAAAAGAGAAACACGTATGAACTACATAAACAGACGACAACTACTGTACATCAGATTCCTACATTACCTACTTACCTACATGTACCTACCGAATGTTTTTCAGCATGTTAGCGAAAACACAGGTATTGTTATAGGCTTTATGCTTAATGACGGTTGCTATGTATACTACAAACAAGCTCAATAGGAAGATGGTTGTGCTGTAATTTGATTAAAATTTCAAAAAACAGTATATATACTGTACTTCTTTCATACATAGCTTTCGTATCCTGTGTTTTATGATAAAAAGTAACAAATTCAGAAAATAATAGTTCAGTCGCCTGTGATAGAAAAAAATACTTGTGTTTTCCCATAGCCCTTGAGGTTTTACTATTGTCGAGTTGTGAGTTGCTAGTTAAGAAAGTCGAGTTAAGAGTTTTGAAAGTCGAGTTGCGAGTTATAAAAGTCGAATTGCGAGTAACAAAATTTGAGTTGCGGGTTTAAAAAAAAAGTCAAGTTGCGAGTTAAAAAAAGGTCGAGTTCGGGTTACCACTTTTACCGACCACCTGTTTAAACCAGTCAAAATCTTTTAAAAATTTAACAATCTTTGTGAGCACGCTTACATACCCCACGCCCTCCACATTGTCATAGGGCAAACAAAATATCACAAGATTCCTAAGTTCAAAGACTCATAACAGCTACAAAAGTCAACTGATAAAACTTTCTTGTGGATATGCTCATCTACATAGTATGTCCTAATTTTCTACAAAGTTTTATGAAATTCTCTTTCGTGGATTCAGAGGAGTTGCGATGACAAACTGTTCCAGTAGTATATTAAGGCCAAAATTCTATGTTCAAATGGGCATAACTTCAAGAAAAATATTGAATCATAATTTCCTGTTGATATGCACATCTACATAGAATGTCCGTGTTATCTATAAAGTTTCATGAAATTCTGTTGTGTGGATTCCGAGGAGTTGCGATGACAAACTGTTGCAATAGTACATTCAGGCCAAAATTCTAAGTTCAAAGAGGCATAACTCCGAGAACAAAATTGAATCATAATTTCGTTTCGATATGCACATCTACATAGTATGTCCTTGATATCTACAAAATTTCGTGAAATTCTGTTGTGTGGTTTCAGAGGAGTTGAGATGACAAGAATAGGACTGACAGACTGACGGACTGACGGACGGACTGACAGACGGACTGATGGGCGGACTGACGGGTCAAAAACATTACCTACCTACATTACCTACCTACCTACCGAATGTTTGTCAGCATGTTAGCGGAGACACAGGTATTATTGTTATAGGCTTTATGTTTAATGACGGTTGCTATGTATACTACAAACAAGATCAATAGGAAGATGGTCATGCTGTAATTTGATTAAAATTTCAAAACAAAGACCCATCGAAACAACATCTGATACAAAAATTTAACAATACTTTTAGATATTTGGATGATATATTGGACCTCAATAATGACGACTTCAGTATTTAAACTAAAGAAATTTATCCTGTTGAACTTACTTTGAATAAAGCTAATACTAACAATGACCACTGTCCTTTCCTCGATCTTGATATCTATATCATTCACGGGAAGCTTAATACAAAAATTTATGATAAAAGAGATGATTTTTCATTTCCTATCGTTAATTATCCATTTTAGATGGTGACGTTCCTTGTCACCATCTTATGGTGTTATATATCTCAACTTGTACGATTCGCTCGTGTTTGTAACAACGTATTAGATTTTAGCGAGAGAAATTTATGTATTACTGAAAATTATTACACCAGGGTTTTCGATATCATAAACTAGTCAAAACATTTACTAAATTTTATCATCGGTATAAGGACATCATTCGTAAATATAACTCAACATGCAGATATCTTATACGTTCGGGTATTTCACATCCAATCTTTTATGGTAATATTCTTTACAAAGCACAAAAATGCCAGTATTCACCTCAAAAGCTAACAAAACCTTTAAACAGACTTATTAAGAAGGGATATAGTTACGATACTGTTGTCAGGTCATTAAAGATTGCATATTTTGGCTTTAATATTAATTCACTTATAGGGTCTTTGCATCGGAATTAAACAGATTTATTCTAAAACCAATTGTTGGCATGACACGGGTTATGTTCTTCTCATATATTTTATGACGGTATAATACTAAACCCCTAACAGGAGGGATTGTGCCTGATATTCATATGATGAAGACATAATCTTTTAATCAGTTTAATTGAGGTCTGGAGCTGGCATGTCAGTAACTGCTAGTAGTCTGTTGTTATTTATGTATTATTGTCATTTTGTTTATTTTCTTTTGTTTCCTATTCTGACATCGGACTCGGACTTCTCTTATACTGAGTTTTACTGTACGTACTGTTGTGCGTTTGTTTTTTCTACATTGGCTAGAGGTATAGGGGGAGGATTGAGATCTCAAAAAACATGTTTAACCCGGCCGCATTTTTGCGCCTGTCCCAAGTCAGGAGCCTCTGGCCTTTGTTAGTCTTGTATCATTTTTAATTTTAGTTTCCTGTGTATAATTTGGAGTTTAGTATGACGTCCATTATCACTGAACTAGTATACATATTTGTTTAGGGGCCAGCTGAAGGACGCCTTCGGGTGCGGGAGTTTCTCGCTGCATTGAAGACCCTTTGGTGGCCTTCGGCTGTTGTCTGCTCTATGGTCGGGTTGTTGTCTCTTTGACACATTCCCCATTTCCATTCTCAATTTTATATACTGTACTTCTTTCATACATAGCTTTCGTATCCTGTGTTTTATTATAAAAAGTAGCAAATTCAGAAAATAATCATGATAATAGTTCAGTAGCCTGCTTGAGGTTTTATTATTGTCTAGTTTTGAGTTGCTAGTTAAGAAAGTCGAGTTAAGAGTTTTGAAAGTCGAGTTGCGAGTTATAAAAAGTCGAGTTGCGAGTTAGAAAAAAAGGTCGAGTTGAAAGGTATAAAATTCGAATTGCGAGTTAAAAAAGTCGAGTTGCGAGTTAAAAAAAAAGTCAACTTGCGGGTTACAAAAGTAGAGTTGCGAGTTAAGAAAGTATAGTTGCTATTTAAAAAAAGTCTAATGCGAGTTAAGAAAGTCGAGTTACTAGCTAAAAAAAATCGAGTTGCAAGTTAAGAAAGTCTAAAATACTGGTAAATAAGCGGGCGGCCATTTAAATTCGGAATGCAATCCTTGCAGTTTTCTTTCAAAATTAAAGAAGTCTATTCATTGTGTGTGGTTAACGCCACTTTAAACACTGTACGTTGAATTATTTATTCTAGTTTTAGTGATGGGGAAGTTGGAATACCCGAAAAAAACTACCGACCTAAGGGGTGGGGAGGGGGTGGGGTGGGGGGAACTGGAATTCCTAATTAATTGCGATTTGAGTCAAATGCACATTCATACGCTCACAACATACGAATAGTCATTCTGACAAGAATAAATGAAATATACTCTGACCCTTGTCCGAGTTGAAACAAATGATCTAGCTGCCTTTAAGTATTATGTACTCTTTTGTTGTTTCAGTGCTAACATATGGAAATATTTTAGAAAATTTACCACCTTTCCCCGTGTACTTTGATATTAATTTTGACAATTCTGTACTTTTAATTAATAGATAGAGAATGAATACATGTAGTGCTAGCAATTATTTCCCTAAAACAACTTTTTAAATAAAGATATTAATTAAAGCAAGAACAAATATGGACCAATTCATGTACACCTTCTAGAGTGCGCTCAACTTTTGTTACTAAGCGCGATGACCTTTTCTGCACAATAAACGCTAGCACAATATGGACAAACAATCGAGTAATCTATATTTCAAATGTTATAACGAAAATCTCTGTAATAAAGTCTGGGGATTTTTTGTAAAAATCTTGGCTTGAGATGCCACAAAACCACATTTTCTATTAAATGAAATGAAACAATACATATAATTGCTGCGAACGACGTTTCCCTGTGATATGTGTACAAAATAGAACGTCTTTTTATTCAGTATTTTTGCTGTTCTGATATTATTGCACTTTGGGAATTTCGTAATAAACAAACAGAAGGTGTCATAAACCTTAAGCAAAGAATTTATACTTTTTTTTAAATGAAATAGTTCTGATATGAATAGTTTTTTTTTAATTATATTATCAAGGCGTCGCTTACCAAGACGGATTCTTAGGGTTACGGAAATACGCAAGTGTGAAGTGACTTCTTGGCCAGGGGTCCATGTGGCAAATTGACACAACATTTTGTTATTATTCTGGAATTGACAAATAACAAAGTGCATTTGTTCGTTAGAAAAACATAATCATGTAGCAATAAGGTTAAATGAACAGATACATCATGTTTTAGAGATATCAAGACTTTAGCAGAAACACCTGTATGTAATTAAATTCCCCAATTATCAAGCGCCTAATATACACTCGCTATTAACCATTCAAAATCAAGCATAAGGTTAAATAAAAAAGAATTCCGCCATGTATATGAAATATTCTTGCAAAGCATTTTTTGTTGTTATCAGGACATTGACGTCAGAGAGAATTCTTGCACACCAGTTTCTATTCCTTATATTTCATGATGCAATGGAAGGATATCTACTAAAGCAGCAAATCACATGTATACCACTTTGAAAATATTTAGAAATTGACACCTCTCAGGGCACAGTTTCACATTTCTCTGAAAAATGTCTGTACCAAAAGTAAGGAATATAACAGTCGTTGGCAAGTTGTTCTGTTTGTCACTGTATGTATTGTATAAGACTTTTTAGATAACTTAGGGCTAAGCTGGACGTGATTTTATCTTTTGAAAGAGTGCATATTTATCCTGCAATCAGCTAACTATTGTACAAATAACAGGTACACAAATAAATTTTTGCTTTATTTGTACTTGTACAATAAAGTCTCCTGCTAGCCCTCTTCAATGTTGAGCAAGCGGTAATGTGGATATTTCTTTTTTGGGTACCAGTTCATTTTGGGGTCCTCTTCGCGGTCCGCGTTAAAACTATGTCGACTTCCTTGAAATATTATAGACAATGATTTAGATTTTAACAACTAAAGTTTCAAGTGTTGGGTGTAAATTTTAGATAAAAACAATATATGTACATTGTCGGAAAATATATAATTTATTTGTACTCGCTGCAAAACAGAAGAAAAGCTCGGCGAGCCTCGCTTTTCGTCCTGTTTCTAAAGCTCATACAAATAAATTTTATATTTTCCGACAATGTACATATATTGTATATTTATACGTTACTGTAGATACGTTTGATAACGCAAGCCTGTGTCTGTTTCTCTCTGGGAAAATAGTGGAGAGAGAATCAAACAAAACACTGCATATACAAGAGGTAACGTGTAGGTACCCAAATTGCACCTATTTTGACAGTTTTTTCACCTACGTTTATTTATGATCCAGGCAAAAGTTTCCAGTCTGTGTTTATTTTGTAGGCGTATCATTATTAACTATATACAGTAGTTCCACCAATTTGAGTTTGAATCCATATTGGATCATAGAAAATGGATTTGAAGTGACCTCCAAACAACACATGATTCCGTAAAGAGGAGTACCCAAATTGCATCCGTAAAAATCGAATAACAAATGTTTTGTTTTAGTTTTCAAAATAATTAGAACAATACGCTGATATTGTGAGTGTATCGGGATATCCCCGATATTCCGACACCCCATTGGTCCAACACCCCAATAGTCCGACACCTCATAGTCCGACATCGAAATATTTTTTGAAAAGTATTTTTTTTTATTTTAGATGCCACGTAAGAGGTTTTTTCAATATCAGGCAGATGACATTGTCCTTTGGGGAACGGACGATGCAAATTATCAATATAGGTTGGCGTTTTAGCGCTAAAGTAAAAGAACGTCATCACCAGCGTAATTTAAAGCAGAAACATTACTACTTTGTAAAGTGTTGTTTAATTACTTAGATATCTCTGGATACACTATCTCTCATATACAGGTTAAAGGGGACGCAGTAAGAAAATAAGGGAACCAATGAACCATTTGTGCTTATACGATAATATGTGTGAATATAGCTTGTGTGAATAAGACGGACAAGTTTTTCTAGGTTATCTTAAGCAATAAAAAGTAATAATGGTTACAACTGTAACTAGATTTAAAACTCCCAAATATTTTTTTTTTTAAAGGGAGCTACAATGTAACAGTAATGCCATTATTTGAAGAAGAAAATCGATCTAGTTTGTCTATGTGAGCACCAATATTTAAAACAAATGTTATTAGGACAGTACACTTGTCTTGAAGTGTTCTACCGTAATTTTGCTCTTTACAAACAGCGGATAAACTGGTTCAATGATTATCTCCCTTCCAAGTAATAATCTTCAGTGTTTGACGCGTTTCCCGTCAGGAATCTACTGACTATGAGTTTACAAAAATATGTTCTGGTAATAGTAAAACGTGAAAATAACAATCCAGTAGGGTTATCATATTTTTTTTTCGACATGACAAATGATAGGATTATCAGGTTATTGAATTTTTGTATAAAATCAGTATGTTTCTCTGCTATGAAAAATACTTCAGATCCTAACGGACCAACTACTATGTAATTCGTTAATAGCTGTATATGTCACAGAAACATGCCAATACTTATAGATTATCGTTGATCATCTCAACGAGATTGATTTTCTCGCTTGAGCCGGGACGGCGAAAGCGAGAAAAGCAATCAAGTTGAGATGACCAATGATAATCTGTTTATCGCTATTTTACCTATGACGACGTTGTCAATTTCGTGTCAATTTCATTAGCAACGCCACGTGCCTCCTTGTTTAGCGATAATTTTCCATCTCAAGCGAGTAGCATGATATGAAAAATTATCACAAAAAGATCAAAGGAAAAATGCACAAAATAGCGATAATACTTAATAATATATGTTTGAAGCTAAGGCAGAGAAGTTAAAGAAAGAACTACTATTGATTCATTGTTGTTTGCTTTATGTCCAGTGGCCGATATTTCATTCCTGTTCAAGATGAAAACTAATTGGCGATAAATACAATAGGTTACCGGGTATGTCCTGTAATAGGGGTCAACTGGAATGAAAAGAAGGAATTTGGAATGCTACTAGAAAATGAGGGTATATTGAATAGGTTGGGAAAGAGATTTATCCTTTCAACAGACAAACACATATGGACCCTTCAGAGAGTTGTTGTAAGGGTTCTTAAAGTGCAAAGAGTGTGGCTCTCTCATTACACAAGACATCGGATTTTACGTCCCAACTCTAACTAGTAGTGGACGTGGATGCGAATTAAACATCCCGCATAGCAAAACGGATGGCAATGGTTGGAAGAAGTTCAATAGATGACCTTATTTCTATACCCCAGTCACCTTGGGGTCAGAAAAAAACTGAATTAGAATTAGAAAATCAAATGATATCAGACAAAGATAAATGATTATTTTGGATTTAAGACACCAATGTAAATTCAGTTGAATGTTTTATAGGAAATGCACAATGCGAATAAATCATGAAATTCAGGTCCGGACAGGCTAACAAAACTAATAATTGACAGATTTGACCGGATAGACTTATTTGCCAAAAACATTTATGAATTTACACGAAGTTGAAGGCTAGGTATAAGTATTACATTTCTTATGTTGAAATAACCACATGCCAAAAACTTGAGTCTACATCAAAAGATAAAAAAAGTTCTTAAACATAAAAAAGATCAAGAAGTGTTAAGTGGTAAACAATGTCGTTTTCCATTTCTGAATAGAAGACAAACGTGACTTTCTGTTTAGAGTTTATCCGGCTATCTTGTCCTCTTTACTGTGTTTGGATATTTGGTCAATCACTCAAGATTATTTCCATATACATGTACAACCAACAGCATCAATGATGTCGTGCTCGTCGCGCGTACTACAGGAGGACGTCATCTCGATCTCCGGTCGGTTCAAACAAACGGCTTTAGTATTTTCTGCTTCTATGTCTAGCAAACGACAGTTAGAAGCAAAAGCAAAGATTGATTGACTCGGAGTTGGAATAATGTGCCCGTTATAAGCAGCACGCTACAAATGCCTAAAACTTATTGTGTTTGTTATGTATCTTTACATGTATTCCTGCGTCATTGTCCTACTGAGTTGGAACAGAATTATTTCCACACATTGTTTGTTTATGCTGTTCAACCGATTAAAATGTTGACCGTTAATTATTTAATCATTTATTCAGCTGGAAAGAGTAGAACACCGATAAAGTATTATTTTGATTTTAAGAGTTTGATTTCTAATGAATATGCAATACAAAGTCTAAATCACTGCTTTCAGAGTAAATTCAAAGCCATTCTTACACGATTGATAATTTTGTTTGTGTTTGCTGTGTTCTGCAGCCATGTCCAGTTGCAAATGTATAGTAAATATAAAAAAGAAGATGTGGTATGATCGTCAATGAGACAACTCGCCACAAGAGACCACATGACACAGAAATTAACAGCTATAGGTCACCCTACGACCTTCAACAATGAGCAAAGCCCATACCGCATAGTCAGCTATAAAAGTCCATTCTGACGGCAAATGCCATCTTTTTAACTGAGTTTAACAATCTAAATAAAGTATTCTATACAAAACCAAATATTATCAATTGTATAATTTTGCTATGAATAGTTTGATTTTCATTTTTTAAAAGTTTTTTATTTTTAAATTCAAGTTCATTGTATATAAATAGAAACCAACATGCTTGGGTAAAATAAGTTTTTTTTTCATAGTAAATGAAATCTTTGACCGTTTCAGAGAGTATATCGCGGTCTGGACATTTTCCTTTAGGACGAGAGACTGTTCTTCAAATTCTCTTCACCCCAAAGGTGACTGTGGTATAGAAATCTGTTTAATTTCGGTTGTTTTCTGATTGGTTTTAAAACTTTGCTAAAGTGGGCGTTTGGCTACGCGTATAAATACGCAGCCATGCCCGGTCAGAATTAAATCTGATGCCTCTACTGAGAGAGTGCCGTGCCGTCCGCACGTTGAGATCCATTACAATAACTCTTTGAGGGGTTCGTACGTGGTCTGTTGCAAGCTAAATTTCGGTCAATCTCCAATATTCCCTCATTTTACAGTGGCAGTCCAAATAGCGTAATAGCGTGGCGACCACAGCGTAACAATGTGTGATCGACGCAAATCTTAATTGACTAGAAATGCCAGTTATCCTCCCGAAGATCGGTAGTTCTCATTCAGAATTTAAAAAGCCGTATCTGCTTATTTACCAGTGATATAAATCATTTATATTTTTAATTATTTAAAACTTTCTTAACTCGCAACTCAACTTTTTTTATAACTCGCAACTCGTTACTCTACAACTCGCAACTCGACTTTTGTAACCCGCAACTCGACTAATGTGTAAGTATTAATATATATAACAAAGTAATGCTTTGTCATTAAAAATAGTATTTCAAGTTGTCATGTATTAATTTACCTTAGACATTTAACAAAATTTAATTATTGAATTCATGTTATATCGAAATTTGCTTAATTGTAGCTTACATGTCTAGAAAGTTTATGTGAAACATGAAAATTTCTTAAAAGTAGTGTTTTCATGTTTTTAATCATAATATGAAATAGATATCAAGAGTTACTTCCCGTACACCAAGTATTTTATAGCTTTTATTCGCCGAATTTCATTTATTTTCTTGACATTGACCTAATATGCTTGACTGTTATAATCAGGATCAAGATTTAAAATCTGCATACTTGATTTACAACCAAATTTCCAAGTCTGCATAAACACACATACACACTTATATAGGTGCCTGGACTGTCAACTTTATTGCTTAATTTTCGTTTAAATTAATTAGTTTTCAAAAAATACGAAATGATCTATTGATGTTATTTGAAGATTTATAGTAAAATTACTGTTTGATATTATCTTTGAATTTAAAAATAAGTCTATGTAGTTTTGTTGCCAATGAGATAACTCTCTACCAGAAACCAAATGACATAGAAGTTAACACCTTAAAGTTACCGTAGGCCTTCAACAGTGAGCAAAACCAATGCATACTACATAGTAAGCTATAAAAGGCCCCGAAATGACAAACGTAAAATTAATTCAAACGAGAAAACTAACGGCCTGAAAGCATTGTCCAATGCAGAAATATGATCCTGGTTTACAAAATTAATTCACATTTTGGCATTAACCAAGGTCATCACGCTTTACTCATACTGCTTATGACGCTTTTCTCTTATACATTGAATGTTTACTCATATATTTAGGCTGGTAATACATGATTTATTTATTAGTTAAGCCTTCCAAACAAAGTTTGGAGACTTATTTGTTTTGCTCAGTTCTTCTTCTTTTTTTTTTTCTTCCGCTTCTTTTTCGCAGCTGAACTTGTCAAGAGTGGATCTTGGAAACCGTTAGCTGCAAGTCGACGGTACTTCTACTTTTTCCGCATACTCATATCGGGCGCATACCCATAGACCTGGCGGGCAAGCCGGGGTTTGGGAAACCCCTTCTCAAATTTTTTGAAGGGTGTTCCAAAAGCACATTTAAAGGCATTTACAGCATTATACTGGTTCTGGGGTACAATATTTAAGGGGAGGGAAATTCAATTGCTGTTCGTTTGGAAGTCTTTCGTAACAGCATCCTGTTACAATGATATCTTGTCATGCTTGTTGTAATTAGATTTAAACTAGATTTCAGTAACTGTGAGAGTCTTAGATCGGTTCTTTGTGTCTTTTGTCTTTTGGTTAGTTGTGTGTTGTTCTTCGTAATGAGTTAAGCCCTTACAACTGATTTTTACAGTTTTGTTCTTATGCTGTTCTGTTACACTAGTACTACTGTCCCAGGTTAAGGGAGAGTGTTAATCGCGTATACTATAAAAAAATAAGGAGATGTAGTATGATTGCCAATGAGACACCTATCCACCAGAGTTAGAATTAAGTTCAAATGACGAATATAAAAGCAATTATAGATCACCTTACGGCCTTCAACAATGACTAAAACTCATACCGTGTAGTCGGCTATAAAAGGACCCGACATGAAAAATGTGAAACAATTCAAGCGAGAAAACTGATGGCTTAATTTATACAAAACAATATACGAAAAACAAATATAACAGACACGAATCAATGACAACCACTAAATTACAGATAATGTGAATGTGGCAGGTTAAACATGTGTGTGAGCTCTAAAACCTCCCCTAACCTGGGACAGTGGTGTTAGAGAACAATCTAAGAATAAACTGTAAAATAACACTTCTCTTAAATTCAAAACAGAATCGTAAAAGAGAAAACATTGGTCATAAAAGCATTACCTTTATCCTAGAAAAATTAAATTAATAATACTGTTTATTTTCTGTTACACTGTACAAAATGTATTTCACATGTGCTGAATAGTGATTAGATTTACTATTTTCGAAATTCTGAGCTCTAAAATTTTTTTTTCTCTTTCATATGTCTAGCACATAGCAAATGCGCAGAAAAAGACTATCTTGTAAATTATAGATGCCCCTGCAAGAATAATGTGACAGCCTTTTAATATCAACCTCGGACAACATGACAAAAACAAAATTAGGCTTAATTACATAATTATGTAAATAACATTCGACACTGAATCAACTATTCATTGTCTTATGTATGTTCAAAAACTTATGTCCAGAAACTTTATTTATAGTAAATTCTGTCAAACTAAAACTTTGTACAATAGGGAATAAAATTCATGAGATCAGATGTAAATTTTTCGTATCACACATAAACTATAAACTAAAACTTCATCTTTTGATAGTATGGACCTGTCTCCTAAATAAGTGTAATTGTAGTCCACACGGTATTACTTAGTAATACTTACTTATCCTATCCTCTTCATAAGGCCACATGGTATACGTACCACAAATAAATTGAGACAACCATTCTTCTCTCAATCTTAAAGATTTGTTTATTATTTATTTAAAATCACACTACCAATCTACGATCCTTTAAACTGTGAAATTTGGAAGTTAAGATATAATCCTTGTTGCCATTTTGTTATCGGAGATCTAAATATTTTAATTTGTCATAAAATACAACAAAAAGAAATACTTTACTTTGGACACATACTCAGTTCCATCCCGTGCACAAACTCAGTTTCATTCATCGTATATATATATATATATAATTGTTAACCTTTTACACCTTGTGACTTGGATGGAGTGTTGTCTCATTGGCATTCATACCACGTGTTCTAGTTTCTCGTTTTTATATAGACTAGACCGTTGGTTTTCCCGTTTGAATGGTTTTACACTAGTAATTTTGGGGCCCTGTATAGCTTGTTGTTCGGTGTGAGCCAAGGCTCCGTGTTGAAGGCCGTACATTGACCTATAATGGTTTACTTTTATAAATTGTTATTTGGATGGAGAGTTGTCTCATTGGCACTCACACCACATCTTCCTATATTTATTCACATCTTCTTATTTCTAGTTAAATTCGATCACATCCGATTTAACTCAAAGTGTAGGGGTGGATTCTAAGTTTATTTTCCTCATATAGACAGATCAGAAGATAGAAAAAAATTCTAAACTTTGATACGCTAATATTGATATAAATAAATGACCTATCCTATGTGACACTAACAAAAGGCTGTTCACATTTTTCATGTCGGGGCTTTTTAAAGCTGATTAAATGGTATGGATTTTTCTCATTGCTTAAAGTCGTACGGTGGCTTATCATTGCTTACTACCATCTTATTTTAACTCTGGTGGATAGTAGTTTCATTGACAATCATACCTCATTTCCTTATTTGTATATGAACAACTTGCCACTGGACGTTAGAATTAATATTCTGGCGTTTTTATTGAAAACAACAATTCCGATTCCTAAAACTCAGGGGCGGATCCAGCCATTTTAAAAAGGGGGGTTCCCAACCCAGGAGAAAGCGGGGGTTCCAACCATATGTCCCCATTCAAATGCATTGATCGGCCAAAAAAAAGGGGGTTCCAACCCCCGGAACCCCCCCCGGATCCGCCACTGAAACTTTTGATCATTGTGACCATTATATGGCAGAAAACCTCTATTGTCAAAGACCGACGGGTTAAAACATTTAAAAGGAACTGAAATTTCAACCACTTCCTAAAATAATTTAGTGGTTATTACATTGTAACAGGAATCATTGTCGACCCCATTGTTTTCTTAATACAATCTTGGTAAAATCTGATTGATTCAATGGATTATTTCTGTAAAACATTCCCATGAATCTCGTTGAATATGGTATTAAACATATCGAAAGTAACTTTATAAAAAACTGTTCATTCCAACCATATTAAGACTGAAAAACAAGTTAAGTAGTCTCGGAAACAGTTTTACGTATTTGTGATCGTTGAAAAAGTCGAACCAAATTATGTGTTTCCTGTGTTCTTTCGAATTGATAGCTTTTTAAAAACACATTTTTAATAAAAACTTTCACACTTTTTATCATTATCCGTAAATAATAATTTATTTTAGTCTATGCATTTTAATATGTGTATCTTTATAAAGCATGTATACACTTGTACATGTATGTGTTTTAAAAACACTTTTTACACAAATGTGACAACGTTTTTGTTACGGGAAAGTTTGATACAGTGCAACAGGTTCTGTTGCTGAAACTGGCGAAGATGCCGAAACGAAAGACAGTGACCAACGACTGGTCCCCTGTCTATAAAACACAAACCCACGGGCGGAACTAACTCACAGACTGGTGAACGGATGATGACAGTTCAAACGGCTGACTCCGACTAAAGACTTAACAAATGTGACAACGTTGGTGCTACGGGAATGTGTGATACAGTGCAACAGGTTCTGTTTGCTGAAACTGGCGAAGATGCCGAAACGAAAGACAGTGACCGACGACTGGTCCCCTGTCTATAAAACACAAACCCACTGGCGGAACTAACTCACAGACTGGTAGAGCGAATACAAACGAGTTGCCAAAGAATTAAGATTACAAAGTCATAATGACCAAGTTGACAAATTTTACAAAAATACAATTATCACTTTAAAAGTAACAATAGACGATGACTGAAAAACGGATTAATGTCATTGTAATCATACATGTACTGAACAAGAACTGATAAACGGATATTGAAAAGAATTATCTAATATGTACCCTGTCAACATTAACGGATTAAAAAAAGAAATGAAATAGTAGCATAAATAAACGTAATCCCTTATAGAGTTTTTCACACAATTTTTAAATTAAAAAGTAACACACATGAATAATATTTAAGAATGCAAATCAAAACACATTGTCTGTTGAATTTAGAATGAAATTGTCTGAAAAGATTAACAAAACTGTCGAAAATATTAGAAATAAGTCCGAATGTCCGAAATAAGAAACACACAATTTGATTCGACTTTTTCCACGATCACATTTATACTAGTTGACAAAACAGGCATTACTGTTTTGTTGTTTGACTTAAGTATATTATAAATATACTACTAGGTATTACTCACGAAATGGTCGTAGCGGAGAACTTTTATCAACGGCTGTACTCAAACACCGTATACCGATCCGAAACCGCGGAAGGATCCGAATCCCGAGGAGCAATTAATGAAATGTTTGTAACGATGGATAGGTAAAATATCGATCCGATTCCCACGGAGGAATTATGCTCCGTGGGAATCGGATCCAGAATTAAGCTACCCACCGTTAAAATTTTTTCATTAATAGACCATTTTCTTATTACCGACTTTTGACTTCGGATTAATTTGTGGTAGGGCATCCTGGTACTCGGTCAACTAAGAGCAACCAAAAGAAGTAAAATCAAATATATAATCGGTGCAATTTGTGGGGGGAAGTTTACTGTTTTCTGATGATTTTGTCGTGTATAGAAAACGTAAAACAGTTATTTTTTCCCCAAAATTGTACCGATTGAAAGCTTTCTTTTACTTCTTTACGTTCCTCTTACTTTACAGAGTACCAGGATGTCCTACCACAGAGAAGGTAACCTGTCGAAAAATTATAAAATCCGGAGTCAAAATTCGGTAATATGAAAAAAGTCTATTGCACCTCGGGATTCGGATCCATCCGCGGATTTCCGATTGGGATACTCGGTGTGGTACTGAAAACACAGATTATGTTTCTTAGTAACTAGTGGCGTACAAGAAAACATGTAAATGTCGTTGTACATCATCATCCAGAAAATGTTTTACTACTAAAATTTCTAATCTACTAATGGTTATCAATCAATATTAAGAAACATACAATAATAGCGGTATTATCTATTTCTCCAATGTTTTAATTTTTTTGAAGTATACATGTATGTTTGTTGACTATAATGATTGCTCTACTCTGGATTTTTGTTGTATGTATTCTATTATCTCCCTGTTATAGAAATAGTCGAGATTAGAAAAAGGGAGGGTTGAGTGTTAACAAGCTAGTTTTACCTTCCTTAGGCTAACGTGCCTGTCCAAAGTCCTTTTACATAAAAATTATCTTAATGCTTCTGCCCTTTAAATATAAATTGAATGTTGATCGAGTGTACATTTTTCACAGCATTTAAAGAGTTGGATCGATTTAGAATAATTATGACGTATTGCACATGCAATTCTTTTTTAGTTGAATATTTAACCTCGATTTTTGTTTGGTTGTTTTCACTTTAACGTATACCATGAATAATGTACCCTTGAATTCATCTGTACATGTATAATGCATCCAAAAACGTTTCGAGGACAAATCGTATTTAAACTATGTAATACATGTATGCCTGAGGTTCATAACACATTTACTGCATATCATACTACATGTACATGTACACATCGTCAGGAACACGACTGTTTGCAAAATGACTTGCATACTGCGTTTAAATTTTGATTTTCCGTGTAACTTTTTCAATATTAAAAAGGGAAGAAAGTGTATAAAATTTTAAAGGATGACCAAATCGTTTGAAGAAGCATTAGATAAATTACTCTCAAAAGCGTCAAGATATGTGTTTACCAACTGAGTTTTAAAATTGAAAGTGAAATGAATATGCTATCCTAATCAATGTCATATCCAATTTAAAATGCCATGTAAAATTAACAGACTGTTGAAAAGAATGAAATAAAAGTGATTACACAAAAATCATATACACCTAGTCCTATATTTTATTATGTACATATGTTATGACGACATTTATAATCATATAAATTATGTTTTTTCAGTTGTACATCATGCATTTCATTTCACCAGCTTATGATAGAGTCCATAGAATGCTACAAAGCATTTAAAGCGATAGAATATCACAATTGGAAATAAAAGGAAATAACATGTGACCCATACTTGCTTTCCATAAAGAAGAGTTGGAGCATCAGATGCAAATACTATTGTTGAAGAGAGAAATGAGTCCGTTCCCCAAATAATTAAATTATTCATTGACATGAAAAGACATGCGTATTCAGTTGACATACAATTGGACACTGACGAATGTATTCTTTCATAGCTTTTCATTTGAAAAATAAAGACAGTTTGCAAGTAAACTCCAAAAATCATTATAACATAGCTGAATAACTTTATGCCATTCGCATTATCGCCGTGAAGCAGTTTTACATAGGCTATTAGTCGCATTGTATAATATACCAACGATCCAACGAAACTAACTAAAATCATGTAATCCTTAGCAACAAATTTGTAATTTTTTCTCTAGGCATGCAATCAGTTTGTATCAGATAAAAACACCTAAAAAGCACAAGTAATAAAACTGTCATTTCAGCGCTGTTGTAAATATTAAATGTCCTATCTACAGATGGATTTCCTGGTCCATATATTCGAAGTGAAAATAGAATTATACACGGAGTGTTAATCAGAACTGCAGATGCAATAACTATAAAAGCTAATGTTCTGTCACGTGGTTTATTTGGTACAAAATTAATTGAAATTTGTCGATTCATATGCTCGTTACTCTCGGATAATATCAAACTCGTAGTTTCATCTTTATTCATACTATCGTAAACACATGAATATTTCCTTTTATCGTTAGATCTCTTTGGCCATAGCTCAGACACAAATAGAATTGCCAGCAAGGAATATTCTAATACGGCTGGATCCATGTAGCTTTCCACACTCTGCATGACATGAACAGTAGTTGAATTGGTTAGGCAAATTAAGGATGAATTGGTGGTACTATTAACGCTATAGTCACGGACATCTTGTAGTTCGTGAACAAACTCAATAACTATTACCGAAATATTCGCAAGAAACAATATGAGTAAGCCATAATATGATCCAAGATTGTTAACGAACGAACGGCGCGAAAACTGTGTAAGAAATCCAGTTTGAACAAGTCGGAAGATAAAAAGCAAGCAATCACATACTATGCGCTCTCTTACGTTAAGTAAATCGAAATATCCTCTAAAGCAGTCAATATGATAAGCTAAATAAATGACACTATAGGTCATAGTTGCTAGTGTGAAAAGCCACAGAAATCTTAGCATGATTCTATGACTGATATCCCAGTCTTCCTTCGGGACTGTAACCTCGGGCTTTATAGATGCATAAATACTGAGGGACACACAAATAACAATTCCTAAACACGTGGTCACAGTCATTGTTGTTGTAAAAAGACTGTATGTACCATCAGAACATATAACTAAAGTCTCACAGAGAATGACTACAATGCCTACCAAGAAAACCAATCCGGATATGCTTCCATCATGGGAAATAAACCCGCTGATTTGATATTTACGAGGATGTCCTGCTGAAAACGGCAAGATAAATATAGCTCGTAGAAATCTTCTTAGCGTCAACATCTTTGTTTTCTTATCTGTAAAATAAAAAAAAAAAAATCACTGTATACTTAGCTTTGATACATACAAATTGACCGATAAAATATGTAGAAAAACCTGTGATGTACTCACAGTTACTGAAAGCTAGTTCAAAGCAACTAACTCGGGTAAATAAATCATGTCCTCCGAGGCATAAGTAGCAATCAGTACACACCAAAAGGATTTAGTATAAAGACGCCATAAACATAACACAAAAAGCATGACCTTTTGCAATAATTCCAAAGTATAAGTGCATGATATCGACCGGATAAAGGACCATAAGTTTGTATAAATGTTTAGCAATACATGTTTAGTTTGATTAATCAAAAACAAATCAATGTCAGTTCCGATTAAAACAATATTAAAACAATTTAACTATACGGTGTTAAAATGATTACCTATCAGAATAACTTTATTCAAAGAATCAATGAGCTAACATGAATCGTATCTATATATAAGAATAAGGAGTGTGCAATTCCGTTTTTAATAAGAATTCTACAGGTAAAAAATATGTACAGTCAAACTTCTAAACCATATTTTTGTACCTTTGAAAGAATTTAGTAAAAGTTTTATGTAATTAGTTCATCCCCGTCACATACTACATGTATATGTACATTGTACCTGTTCCATGTTAGGAACATGTACGTAAGGAGTTATCATTGGTTGCTGTCTGTCATATTTGTATTTCGTTTATGATTAAATGTTGGATTTCTATTTTATATCTGATGCCCCTTTCACATACACGGATTTTTCTTACGAGTCCTTACGGATGCTTGCGATTGATAACGAGTTGGCGATCCGTAAGGACTCGTACATGTAAGAAAAAATCCGTGTATGTGCTAGAGCATCAACAATTAGCAAAACCGCATAGTAAATTATGCCCCCTTTACATACACGGATCTTTCTTACGAATCCTATAGATACGTTTATTTGACATTTTCTTACGTATTGTCTACGATTTCGGGAAAGGTATAAAATCTACAAAATCGTAAGGACTCGTAAATATTCGTAACAACACGTAAACAGGCCACAACTAACACGTAAAAGTTTCAATGAATAGTTACATTTTTAATACTTATACTCGTAACAAACCATTAAAACCTCGTAAAATTCCCGTACGTTTCTCGTAGTTATCCGTGACAACTCGTAACAAATCGTTGAATTTTGCCCAAAATAAATCGTAATAACTTCTAATAATCCGTAATAAACCGTAAATAGTTCGTTATAACCTGTAACAACTCTTAAATCGGTCATAAAAGTGGCATGTAAGGATTCGTGAATTTTTGTGATCCGCCAGGACTCGTAAGAAAAATCCGTATATGTGAAGGGACATCATGAAGGCTGTACGATGACCTGTAATAGTTGCTTACATCCTTCTCCTTTTGTTTTCTGGTGAATAGTTGTCTCACGGGCAAGCCTACGTGTACCAACTATTTATCCTTTTTTGTTATATTTTTTACATAATAAATTTAGATGGACGTTTAACAGCCATACATTGGACTAATTGAAATTTTATCTCTTATAACGTTATATTTTTTTGGAACTCTTAAAAAAATAATGATTTCTGTTGTCAGATTTGATTACTGAATGTTACCGTCTGCTGAAAGTTTTAATTCTATGTATGATAGAATGTTAGGATAATGATAAAAATCGCACTTTGTAAATAAACACAAGTGTACGAGTGCAAACAGAAGACGAATGATTGTGACTTACAATTAATATAAATATACTAAATAAATTAATGATTTGGAAAATACGTTGAAGGTATAAAAAGTCATGAGATTTCCGAATGCAATTAGGTTCTATCCGGGCACTCTGGTTCAAAACCTTGGTTTCATCCGGGTCTTTTGGTTCTGAAACTTGGTTCTATACGGGTTCTTTGGTTCGAAACCATGGTAACTGGTTCAACATCCGGGTTGTTTGGTTATAGCAACCCAACTTATTGGTTCTATCCGGGTTCTTTTCTAATGTTCCCGTTGAACTTTGAGAAGATATCCTCAAGTATCCGAATAAAAAGATAAAGTAGGTCAAAGACGCTTAACTTGTTTTATTTCATTATACATTTCAACATCGCCAGAAAATGAAGTGTCAGGTAAATATCGTCTCATTTTAATTATTTTGACATTGGAAACTGGATAAAATATAGAATCGTATATATTTACATCAACCTAGGCCTAAATATACAGTATATCGAACATCCTTTTCTTTTAAATCAGTCGTTCCGTCAGTTTCATTTATTTTTCACTACTCATCCTTTATTTTCGTCAATATTTTTTAGAATTTTTAAAAACACAAAATTAGGACATGTCGTTCAATTGGCCAACGATATGTGCATATAGCCACTTGCAAACTTGCATATATATTTGATTGAACATTTATTTTCAACTTCGACTGAATTTTATTTGATTTGCTTTGTAATATAAATGCTTAAAATAGTGGAAATAATGTCAGATTTGCTAAAAATGCATGTGCAGTATATGTAACAAATCGTTCTGTTCAAAACAGAATTTTAAAAAGACATATAAAAGAGAAAATAATGAACAATTTAAGTTTGTAAGTTGAAATAAAACTGATAGGCTATGAAATGTTACGTTACAAAAATGTATATGTAGAATAAATTTGTAAACTTTGTCACTCCTTGTGAAGGGGATGCATAATCATAGCTTTTTTTGCCCAAAACAAATAAATCATAATTGCGTGTGGGTTAATGCCAGTGCTGGTGGAGGTTAAACTTTGGGTATCACCAGTAGTCAGAACTTCTGTGTTGCCGCCGTAGCAGAAGGGGCATACAGTGTTACCATGGTCCGTCCGTTCCGTACATCAAAACAATAGTTTCCGTTATCCTTACTTTAGTTTGCCTCAACCAAATGTTATAAAACTTATACACAATGCTGACTAGCACAAAACACTGATCACGTTCGATATTGGTTGGCGTCACTTTTACTGTTCATGAGTTACTAGATATATAATAATTATATAGGAAGATGTGGTATGAGTGCCAATGAGACAACTCTCCATCCAAGTCATAGTTTGTAAATAGTAAACCATTATAGTTCAAAGTTCGGCCCTCAGCACGGAGCCTTAAAATATCTTAACCCTCCCTTATACCTCTAGCCAATGTAGAAGAAAAAAACACACAGCAATACGCACAGTAAAACTCAGTTTAAAAGAAGTCCAGGTCCGATGTCAGAATAGGTAACAAAAGAAACTAAGCAAAATGACAATGAGACATAAATTAACAAGGGCCCGGACTACAAGCAGTTACTGACATGCCAGCTCTAGACCTCAATGAAACTGACTGAAAGATTATGTCTTCATCATATGAAAATCAAACACAATCCCTCCCATTCAGGATTTAGTATCATACTATCATAAAATATATGAGAAGTTTGTCTGGCAAACAGTTAAACAAAGGAATGCATAATTAAATACACACAGAATGTTTATTGCAATACACGTATGATGTCAGTTTTTTTTTAACAATCTGTACTGCCTACTGTAAAGAGTACCAAGTACAAATTGTCATTCATTTATGGATAATATTTATGTAAAAGGACGAAACTCACAAGGCCTTACTGACTTCTGGTATTGAATTGCGTTATTTACTTATTTACTACGTCCAAATTTGCGATAATGACAATCCTGCTCTTTTCTTATTCCATGAATGTAAAAACTACATGCTCCTTTTTTCTTCTGCACTTTCCTTCACTGAGATTCATCATTTATAACTTTCTTCATAAAAAATGTTTAAAAATAATTGATTATGCAACAAGTACTATAGTCATGGTGTTAAATTTGTATTCTTCATATTTCCTTTTCTCTCTCTCGTAGAAATCTATAATCATGGAACAATCAATTGAATTTATCAATTTATTAAAAGTAAAGTTATATTTGAAAAAAAATCTTTCATATAATTTCAACCAAACCATGGGAGTCTAGGCTTATGTGAATAGTTTCTAGAAACACAATAAAATTTTAGTTTATGCTCCTACAATGTATAAGTTCACCTTGCCCTTAAAATAGCGTTTACACATTTTGAGTTTGTAGCCAATCCAAATTCAAGATGGCCAACACCACTAGACACTGTTTAACACAAAACTATGAAAAATACATAAAGAAAGCCTTTCCTCATAAGATATCGCGCATATTTAAACACAACTGGGATGATCCTACATTAGTGTTTTCGATTTTGAATGCCACACTGAAATAAGATATGACTACAACATTGGAACTTAATAAAGCCATACTAGAAACATACAGCTTCTCTAAAGGGGGCACGGTAGTATTTCCTGGCCCATACGGGATAATGATAGCCTTTTTAGAATTTTCACCACTTTCTAACACTGCCAAAAATTCTACATAAACAGTTAACTGAAGTACTTTCATTATACTATTCAGAAATGAATTTGAATATGTATCATGACCGTTTACTTTTTTTGATATCTTTAAACACCTAAGTCCACTAGTGCTTTTAGGTATTTTATCATGCAGTGAATACAAAATTTAAAAAAATTCTCAAAAATTCATTTTCCCCCGTATGTAAAATTATTTCATATTTTTCTACACCTGATTCATCCCTCAGTTTGGGAAAGTATGTTCAGTTGATACTGTATTTTTTTGTCCAATCACACTGTTCAGTTACATTGACTTAAGTAGGGTACAAAAAAGAGCAACCTAAATTCTAGAATGCAAATACTCCAGTTGCTACCTAAAACTATATCGCACAATAAAATCCAAATTATGCGCCTAGAGTGTTCTGGTGTGTTCTGATGTGTGTCCGGAAAGAAACATTGTCACTAGAGAGGAATAGCAGTTCACCTTGGCTGTATTTGACAAAACCTTTCCGAATTATGGGTCCGCCATGCTCTTCAGCTTGATAATTTATTTGGCATATTACAAATTTGATTTGTCTTATTTCCAGACGAAAAGCGGGTATGACGCTCAAAATTATAAACATGGTGCCTGATGAGTTTTTTTGTTTTTAACAATGCAGTCATTTTTGAATTCCATACAAATACAAAAAATGTAGCTTCTCCAAATCTTTAACATTATGATTAACAGTTGCTCAAATTTCCCTGGACGAATAAACATTTAAGGTTGAAAAAGACAGAATCTGTTCTTCGTTTACTCTCTTTTTTAAATATAAAATCATTAAATTATTCATCCTAGACAATACCGACAAACTTGCAGATTTTTAGTATTTTTCTTTCTAAATATATTAAGTATAGTAAAATGATGGCCCATATTAGAGTAAAAATCTGTTTATTGCGCTTTATTGATGAACCATTCAAATTGGACCTGGTTATTTAAGGAAAAATATCTGATAAACTATAATATAAGTTGGAGATCACCTTAAAATTGTTGACTTTCGTAAATCTTGAACAAAAAATGAAATCAATTAAAATAAAAAAAAATATATATTTATAAAAAGATTTTAACCTGATAATTATGAGCTTTTATCATAGTTTAGCACTACTTTGGTTAAAGGAAACAGCAAATGTATACTTAATTCACTAAGGGACGACATCAAAAGTTCAATGTAGGATAAAAAACTTAATTCACATAGTTTTTTCACTGACCCCCCCTCTTAACTTAATTTGGGAAAAATTGATTGGCCAATATGGATATATGTAAAATCGGTTTTGGCTAAACAAAACTTGCAGCAATTTTAACCCCCACCCCAAACTATTTGATTTAAGTTTTTATCCTACATTGATCTTTTGATGTCGTCCCTAAAGCTATAAGATAAAAAAATATATAAGATCCATAAAGCAATGGAAATCAACATTGTATATTTATATAAACGATAATACTTGTACATTGATAAATAAATTTTATTAGGACGAATATTTTATATTTTATTTCATTTTGGATTCTCGAACTGAAGACAACTTCGAAACAGCAATCCAATGAGTTGCATATAAAAAACCGATTGTTTTTACTACTTGAATTAACAACTACGTCAAAATAAAATAGGGAAATCTGAAAATGTTAATATTTATATCATGTTTGTTTATTTGTTTTGTTGCAGTGTTTTTTTGGACGAAGAGGGACAGATGCATGAGATGTATCTCTTTGTTTCATAGAGAAATACAACATAATTGCTTAAATCAACGTTATTTTGAATCAGTTGGATAGTTGTCTCATTGGCAATCATACCACATCTCCTTATTCTGTTATGTAATATTTTATATGTCAGGGATATCTTAGATTCTATTTTATGGGACAATAAAGGGGACGGTATTATAAGCTATATATTGGCATGATATAAAAAACCATTGCAAACATCCATCACACAGTCTCGACTTTTGGTTAACTTTGAGCGAGCCTCATGTGTAGTTTTAAATTAAGCTATGATTTTTGGTTAACTTTAAGCGAGCCTAATGTGTAGTTTTAAATTAATCTACATGTGTGCATATTTGCGTTTAAACATTTCGCGATAAATGACTAAAATTATAATACGGCAACTTATGTGAATTTCGTTGTTTTTTAACTTCATAAAACTTACCGTATGGGTGAAATTATACGAAAAGACAGTCCTTAGCCCAAAAGCAGATGACATTTACTTTTTATAATGCAATACAGGGTAAGTACAAATCGTGATTTAAAATATAAAAGATAATTTCTTTTAAAAAAGAATACTTCCTTATTTGAACTTCCTTGATGCATATATTTACTTCAAGTGGTCTACATTGTACATGTATGTTCTAAATATATTAAGTTTACCTCTTATAAATTTATCACCTGTCAGCTGTTTAGGAGTATGTTTAAATGTACACAAATAAATATTCCAGGTCGAGGTACGTGATTACAAAAACGTTTTTAGTTGGATTAAATTCCGTTGTCGTCAATCTAATTAAAATATTGATCTCTGATTACGTTATACTACATATGAGTACCCTTATCGCTTTCACTTTTGTGACCTTTTATTATGTAATATTTGACCCCAGAAAGTATTTATATTGACCAATCAAAATCGTCCTAATGAAAGCGGCTTCAGAATGTCTTAAAGATGGCGACACAGGATGGAAAGACGATTTCGAAAACGCATTAACAGAGAATTTTGCATCAGTACAAAGTTTCAGGGCTAAATTGTGAGCAAACACAAAGTTTGCAAAGTATTTTGGAGCACAAAGATTGTATGGTCATCATCACGGTCATGCTTTCAACGGGCTATGGAAAGAGTTTACTTTACCGTACCAGATACTGCTACATGTACCTGTTGACGTTGTAAGATGAATGGATAATTTCAGTAAAAATCTCCTATTGAGTTTAAAGCTAACATTTATGTCTTGAATTACATTTATACCTGATTTACCTTTGACGGTAAGAATTAGACAGTTAAAGAACATTTATGTCTTTTACATATATCATTCAGTGGCGATCCAGAACTTTCTTAAAAGGGGGAAGGTGTGCTCATGTCATGCTTCCTATATAATCAACCAAATTTTTCCCACGATCTGCCTATGAGGTACAGACACTAGGACAAATGGTACATTTGTAGTTTGTGGTCCATTAGTATCTTTGGTTGAAGTCTAAGTTTCCAAACTCCAGTCTGTACGTACATGTATGATCAAGTCGCCATTCAAAGGTAAATTCTCTAAGGTAGAGTAAGGTTGACATTTTATTACTTTAGGAAGGAAGCAAGATTTTTCAGCCATGGAGCCAGTTGGGTATTGGTCATTTCCACCATGTACCACCTCTGCCATGTAATAAAAGTAGTTTCAGTCATACTAAAAGATTTTGTTGTATATACTTTCATCTATTTACCTTTTATACATGTTATAACTTAAAATAACTTTAATGTTGCAATTGGTCACCTTTACTAGAAAAATATGATTGCCAATGAGACAACTCTCCACAAGAGCTAAAATTACATAGAAGTTATAATCTGTATATATATAGATTCTACCACTGCATCGAGTGTGATACGATATTTATCCACTCGAGACAGTTAAATTTTCAAATTTAAATCGCGAGGCTTGCCCGAGCGTTTTAAATATTTAAAATTTAACTGTCGAGAGTGGATAAATATCGTATTACACGAGATTTGGTGGTGGAATCTGTTTCTCTAATGATTTTCAAACAATATGCAGGCAAACTTATTCCTTCTTTTCGAATAATCTGCAAAAGATGTGTTCTTTCTATGTGACGTCATCAGGCATGGTCCCTTTTTCATGCCGTCACAATAGGAAATTCAGAGGAAAGTAAGAAAATTCTACGTTATAATCGGATTTTAACCAATGATTAACTGAGATCAAACGAACCACACGTTGATTAAATTTTTTATACAATGGGTGCAGAAAGGGTGGAGGAAGCCGGGTGCCCGGAGAAACCACCGACCTTCGATATAAATTCAGGAAGAATTAGAAGAATTATATATATATATACATGTATATATATATACTCCATTCTCAACTAATGTTCATTATAAGTTCTGCCTGAAAGCTCAAATCAAGGCTAAGGTTGGTAATATAAATCGAACAAAGATGGACGAGAGAAGACAAGCAAGGAGAATGATAAACACTGTTGTGTGCCATTATTGCACATAATGTAAAGTTTGTAAACCTAAAATTTTGTTTAAGTTTGTAAAGATGGAGTTGTCATGTTCCCATTAACATAGTTTCTTTTTATAAAGAGCCTGAGGGGCGAAAGATACCAGATGGACCTTCAAACTTATATGTGAAAAAAACCCAGACAACACGATGGCTAAAAAAGAAAAAGACCAATATAGACAAACAGCAATACTCAAAACACAACATGGTAAAACTAAATACTGAGCAATACAAACCCCATCAAAAGCAGGATTGTAAACAGAAGAAACATTTCAGTCATCATCTGTGAGAAGGATATTGCATAAATATCAACTTACTTGTGATGCCAGATGGTGTCTGTAAAACCTACAAAGGGATGTCTTCTAACTTCACCACTTGTAACACTTTGTTTAATAGCTTACAAAATTCATTTGAAAGCCTAAGGAAATTCCACTTTTTAATCTATAATGTGAAGGATACATGTATATTCCATGATTCCTCACAAACTTTTGAGATCTATATATTTATTTGAGAAAACAATATCATAGGTAAAAACCTAATACCATAAACAGTTTCAGGGTTCTCACTAAGGCGAGTCCATGAGTCCTGGACTCATCAAAATCTGTCTGGACTCACCATTTTTAAAACTGATGAGTCCACAGTTAAACACATTTATCATCATTCTATAGCAAAAGTTTAAAAGTGATCTGAATTTAATGTCATTTCATTGCTCTATTTGTGGAGAAAAATATTACATTATATTGCAATAAAATATTTTCTTCTTGCTGTTGGACTATCATGGCTAAAATGACGAGTCCTTGGAGAGAGAACCCTGCAGTTTATCTTACAACTTGTTATGTTATGGCCAGAAATTTTGTCTGTTATACAAAGTCAACAATATAAATTACAAATTTTGGGATGATTGCAGCTTTTCAACAAATAATTTATGGACATTTACATATATAAATGTAACTCAATTATATAGGATTAATGAAGACCAATCATAACTGTTTAATTTCAGGTTAGTGATCAAACATTAGTTTGCTCAAGGCAAATTTTAAATCCACTGAGTTTAAATGGACTCCAGTCTGAAAACCCTGAAACCTGACAGTGTTCCTTCAATTTTGACTGGACCAAACAAATAAGACTGCGGAGGAACTCTTCAAACACCCAGACAAGGCCACAGAAAAAGCCACTACAAGCATCTGAAGATGAAGATGAGGATGGCACTGCAGATCTAGGTTGTGAACCAGGTCCAGAGTTTAAACATGCAGATCTTAGCCTATGGTAAATATTATATTGTACATATAATGTATGATATAATTTCTGTATAATACTTTAAATTTATGATCATGATGATAAAGACAAAAAATATCTGCTGGATAGAATTTTAGTTTATTGTCTATATTTATTTCAATTATATTTAAAGTTTGCTCTCAAATACATTTTAGATATAATACCAAAAATTATGTATCACAATATCAACTGTCATTTTCATTAATGATTTATTGAATAAATTAAATTTTCTGTCTTTTTTTATTTATAAGAGTTTTGTGATAAATCATGATTAGTTTGATGAGCTGAAAACATCATCATGGAAAATAAACTCGACCATTAATCATTCTCAAGATGGTTATTCAGTTGTCAAACTGCTTCTTTATAATCAGTTTGCAATTGTAATTAATTATTTTGAATGAGTTAATTTACATCATGTACTGCTGCTGAAATATGCTGGATCGTCACAGTCCTGAGGTATGGAATACAATAAAAATGTTATATTGCTGCAGGTCTGTTGGAGTCTTCAATAGAATCAAGGTATGTTATATAAAAAGAAAATGTAGTAGTATGAAAGCCAATGAGACAACATTCCGCAAGAGACCAAAATGACACAGAAATAAACAACTATGGGTCACAGTATGGCCTTCAACAATGAGCAAAGCCCATGTATATATATATTTAATACACTGAAGAATAGGTCCATCCAATAAAATGATCTGAAAAATAATCATTGTTATACATTCATACATCATAACAAGGAGAAATTACTTATGTTTTTATGTTCCAGACCATATGAGTATTTGGATTGTACATGTACGGTCCGGTTTGAGTATACTCATACGGTCTAGTACAAATGTATGAGCTTGACAATACATGTATTTGGAACATATGGATTTATTTTAGACAAAAATTTATCAAAAAACTTTTATCGAGTATTACAAATTAATATTATTACAATTAGATGAATAAAGTGGAAAACATTACATCAATTGAAATTAAATAATTCTGTATTTAATTGTCTGTTTCAATCTTATTTTAGCACTCTCGCCGCGGGTGACACTTGCTGGCACAAGGAACATCAGATTTCTTACATTTAAATGTTTTGTTCATGCCTGTTCCTTTGCATTTGCATCTCTTGCTTGTTTTGCGGCAGCATGCAATGAAATTCCTTCTGTTTTCCAAAGTGCATTTTCAATATTGCGTGTCAAAAGTTCTATTGCTCTCATAACATAACAAGAGTTCAATATGCCAAATATAGTTTGTACAAATTTGCATCCTTACCAATAATATCAGCAACCCTAAATCCCCAGTTGCTTTTCTCACAGTAACAAAGCTACTTTTTCAATCTTTGCATTATTTTTCGACACTTTTTATTTTAATATTATTTTCATTATTTTTAAATGGTTTTTATATAATTTGTGTCCAGTTTCTTCCGTTTTTGTTATGATATACAGGAGATCAACTTTTAAATAGTTAAAACATTATGATATCAGTTATGTTGATCGGTAATATACATGTCAAGGTATCGAATAAACTTGACCAATGTCTTATAATCTGGCAGACCGTAAGTGTACAGTCAGACCATATGCGTATTTTGAAAAGTATGCATACGGACTGGATTGTACACGTACGGTCAAAATACTCATATGGTCTGGAACATAAATAAATGATTAAATCGTTAATCAATTTTACAGAGTTATCTCCTGTAGTGTTATGTACAACCTTAAAAGTTTTGTAAGTTAAATCACATGCACATACGAAAAAGGAGATGTGGGGTGTATGCAAATTGCAATGAAACAGCAACGGAACTGCAAACACAACCAAAATCATATAGATGTCCACACAGCTATTTAAATGCAATAAGACCAGATGTAAATCCTCCAGTCTATATAAGTTTTGATTAATATTAAACAGAAACAATAAAACACCTACTACCAAAAGATATAAACAATATTAAATCATGTTATATTTGGAGTAAACAATAAAATACTGTATCATAGAAAGCTCAAAGTTCTTAACTGGCTTCATATGAAACCAGACTGTATCAAACTCTAAATGTATGAATTTTTCGAAGTCAAATACTGCTTACAACATCAAAAGCAGTTAACACTGTCTATACTCCTTGTCGAGGATTCGAACCTCGATTTCTCATCAAAGATGGGTGTAATTGCCAATTATACTAACAAGGATTGCGTATAGATTTCATTAATGTTAACATACTATAGAAAATATGGCATAAAACTGATAAATAAATAATAATTAACCAAAACAGATTTCTAAAATTTCATGTTGTGACATCATGACCATGATGACCCGTTGAGCCACTACTTAAAAACTAAAGAATGAAATAAAAGAAGTAGGTAAAAAAAATGGTAAAAAATTATCGTTGTGAAATGTTCATATCAAAATAATTCATACATCTGCTTATAAGACAAATAAATTTGTTTATCAAACCACAGATGATTCATGATTGATTGTAATTATACGAAAGCAAAAAAAAATTTTGGATCGTATAATGGTATGATGTCGTCATCGTCGTCCGAAGACATATTTGGTTTCGGAAAATAACTTTAGTTAAAGTGAATGGATCTTTATGAAATTTAATTAAAAGGTTCAATGCCTCAAAGGAAGGTTGGGTTGATTTTGGGGATGATGGTCCCAACTGTTTTGGAATGAGGGCCCAAAACAAGCATTTTTCTACTTTCAGGATAATAACTTATGTATAAGTATTTCAATTGCTCTGAAATTGTACCGCAATGTGTAATACCACAAGTAGAAGGTTTGGATTCATTTTGGGGTTATGGTGCCAACAGTTTAGGAATCAGGGGCCAAAAGGGGTCAAAACAAGCATTTTGTAGTTTCTTGACAATATCTTGTGTGTAAGTGTATGGATATCTCTGACATTGTACCACAAGGTTCCGTATCATAAAAGGAAGGATTGGATTGAGTTTGGGGTATTGCCTATTTCATGGAGGAATAAGGGGCCAAAACAAGCATTTTCTAGTTTCAGACAATAACTTGTGTTTAAGTGTATGGATCTCTCTGAAATTGTCCTACAAGGTTCCATACTACTAAGGAAAGGCTGGAATAGAGTGTGGGGGTAATCGCTCCAAGGGGGAATCAAAAACTTTGGGGGGTTCCATTTTTTTTTAGGGGTTTAAATTCTTTTTTTCAAATTTTTTCAAATTTCAAATTTTTGAAAAGTTTCAAGAAGAAATCTTTAATTGCACAGTATTGCACAAATGATTTGTTAGATCTTGACATTTATTTTGAGTCAGAAACCTAAACTATGTAAAAAAATTATTGCAGTCCAAATTTAGACAGTATCAAGCTTGAATATTGAGTCCAAATTTGCCCTAACTGTTCAGGGTTCAACCTCTGCAGTCGTAATAGTTTGCGCTCAGCGAAGCATTTTATTTTTGCATTGTTAAGAAATATAATTTGCCCTTATCTAATAAAACTCTAATCTCCACCACAAAACATATGTATCAATTGAACTGTTTTTTGCCCATCTTAATTCTATACTATAATAAAATGCCTCGCTGAGCGAACCCGGAACAGTTGGGGCAAATTTGGACACAATATTCAAGCTTGATACTGTCAATTTGGATTCAAATAAATGTGGTCATAGTTCTTTAAAATCTATTGCGCAATATTTTTATTTAAGATTTATTTTGAAACTTTTCAAAATATTTGAAATTTGAAAATTTTGAGAAAAACAAATATAAACCCTTAAAAATTGGAGAAAAAATGCCACCCCTTTGGAGCAATTTCCTCCAAACTCAATTCCAGCCTTTCCTTTGTAGTATGGAACCTTGCTGTACAATTTAAGAGATCCACTACACTTAAACAAAAGTTATTGTCTACAAAAGTGCTTGTTTTTACCCTTTTTGCTCGATTCTGCATGTTTGGGAAATTACCCTAAACTGAATCCCAGCCTTCCTTTGTGATATGGAATTAACCTTGTAGTACAATGTCAGAGAGATTCATACACCTACATACAAGTTATTGTCTGAAACTACAAAATGCTTGTTTTGGCCCCTAAAATTATTTTGCAGTCATATAAAATATACTCTCAGATGTTGTTTTAATATCAAATATACATATGCATATTCATGACACCTAATTAAGAATGGAGTATGGACACCACTGTCCCATGTTAGGGAAAGGGTTGGGATCCTGCAAACATGTTAAACCCCGCAACATTCTGTTTGTATGTGGCTGTCTCAAGTCAGGAGCCTGTAATTCAGTTGTTGTCGTTTGTTGATGTGTTACATATTTGTTTTCATTTTCAGTACACAATTAATTGAAATTAGGACATTAGTTTTCTCTTTTGAATTGTTTCTACATTTGTCATTTTGGGGCCTTTTATAGCTGACTATGCAGTATGGGCTATGCTCATTGTTGAAGGCCATACTGTGACCTACAGTTGTGAATTTCTGTGTCATTTGGTGTCTTTTGGAGTGTTGTCTCATTGGCAATCATATCACATCTTTTGATATGTATAGGTCTGACATGTTACCATTGTCAACAATGATAGAATCCCATACCACACAGTTAAATGTAAATGATAGTCAACTGTTTTCCATACCCAGTCTCAATAGACGGATCAAGGGGCCCAGGTCCCCTTTCGTTGAAAAAAATTGGTTATAGGGAATCACTGAAGCATGACTGGAGACAGAAGAGAATTATAGGTAATGTCCCTTTGCACAATCATCTATTATAAATATGGTCAATGCATAGTTTTGATTGATTGATTGATTGATTGGTGCTTAACTCCACCTAAAGCACAATTGCGCTATTCTATTGTAATCAGTTTTCATTTATTTAGGAAGTTATTACTTATAAAAGACTTGTGGTGTATGTATAAGTTATTTCGATGTTTTGTTTGAGCGTCATATACTGATCAGGTTTTGCCATAATTTTAGGTGGTTTGTCTTTTCTACCTGCTTTTGGAGATCTTATTTGAGAATTGGTTGCTGCTTTACCAATTCGTTAAAAGGTTACAGTACCAGTTGTATAGGTATTAATGTTGAAAGTTGGGTTCGTTTTATCGAAAAGGAGGGGGACTGAGCGGAATAAAATTAAAATTATTCATGTCTGTTTAAGCTACTTACTTAGAGAAACATCTCAATTGAATGTTATTTATAATATTAATTCGATGACAATGTCTACATAATGCTTACCAATCTACATTGTTTTGAAGCGAGTAACAAGCTGTCGTCATTTACCCGCGGTTTTATCTTTCGGTATTCTCAGGACATATCGTGAAGATATCAATAAGCCATATATAAATTTATGTATCGAATGGACTGCAAAGATTTGTTAAGGGAATTCTAATTGGTTTAAAAGTCACGTGTGAAATAGTCAGAAGTGAAACTACATATTGGTAGTTGTTAGATCTCATATGTAGTATAACGTAATCAGAGATCAATATTTTAATTAGATTGCGTTGTCGTCAATTTTACATTTATGAGAAGGCCTATTTAGAAAAGTAGAAAAATGTAACAATATTATTTAATAAATATTTTCAATTTCACTATACCGCGTTCAATGTGGCCCAAGACAAGGACTACATTTGTCGTATCTATTGTTTCTGTAAGAGATTTGGTATTGATCGTATGATTAATGCAAATTTTCGGTCACTCGTTAAATACTTTTGAACATTCAAATTCTTCCATTCGTATCTCATAATTATTATGTTGTTTCAGCATATTTAAGTATGTTAATGTAAAATTATTCGATAAATTAAGAAGGTATGTTTGATTGATTGTTGTTTGCGTAACATCCAGTGGCCAATATTTCATACTTATTCACGACATGCGAACAATTAAACAATTAATACAATAGGTACAAATGAATGTTTTAGATCTTTAAAGTGGGTCAATCAGGATGAAAGACAGTCACAGTATAAAAGTTGTCACAAGAAAAGAAGATATGTTGGATAGGAGTAGAAATTTTGCTACGCTATAAGCCATTGAGGAATCCTCAAATAGGCATTATAAAATTTAATGATTCTGTGACTCACAGAGAGCATGACACTCATCCTACTCGAGGTCTTACTGTCGGACATTAAGGCCCAGGTTGACAATACTTCTATACCGCAATCCAACCCAAGGCACAGTAAGGAACGTATACAAAATAGTAAGATTAAAAATTAAAAAAAATATCCCTCGCTTGCCCTTATTTTTCAGACAACACATATACAGAATAACAATGTCAATGTAACAAACACTAAACAGTTTGCTATCACTATGCTAAGAATAAAGGGATAAGGAATGAAAGTTTGACACAAAATAAATAGGCACATCATCGTATGTGTACTCAGTAAGTCAAAGACAGGCAGAGATATAATATGTTACACCTTTTAGTGATCACATACTTTGAGAATACAATACAAAGTAAACATGTTTTACAGGATGCATGAATTAATATACTTCTATTTCAGGGAATGGGAGATCTTCATATCAGTGTCTGATTTTGCCAATTAATTGAATACATTTACTCAGTGTACAATGTATCATCAAACGCTCAAATAATATTGTAGAAAACTTTAAGCGTGGTTTATAAAATCAATACTAACACTAACTCATGTTTTAGGCGAAAAACATAATTATAATTTTACAAGCATTGAGATATTTATGTACTTTACTTGATTTATGTCAAGTGATGGGCGGGGCTTAACGGATCCGCTAATCATATACAATGTACCAGTCTATCTATTATAGACCGGCCGGCATGTACCGGTGTTTTGTATAAACTCATCAATGAAGTGTCCAGTTATGGTCATTAAATGATCGGTTGAAATATGTAAACGCTATAATTATGTTTAATCGCAACGTGGATAATGAGACACAGCCGTTGGCATTCTTGTAAAACGGTGTTTTAAAACACTTTGAAAATTGTCGAAGATGATGATATCAGTACACATCTTACAATTAAATCAAACCACTAAAGTCGACCATCAACACATAGATCGTTAGTGTACTAAATTATACATTAGACGTTGAATGAGATCGAAGAATAATGAGTATAACAAAACCGAATAGAAAAGACGCTAAAGAGGGAGAGTCAATTAAGGAAGTTCGCTACTCAGTTTCAAAATAACAAGCTTTTCATAACACTAGTATATATTGATAGGGGATTAATAAAGGAACAAAAAGAGCAAAAATAAAATATAGGTCAATGTGTTTGTTTTCGAGATATTAGCCATTGAAATTTTGGCGGGAAAATACTCTCTCTTGATTTTTCATAGCTTTATCATTGACAAGTTGAAGTTCTCAAAAACAATTAAAAAATAATTAAGATTTTATAAGACTTTTACAGATGGCTTATAATTATGCATGTAAAAGATTTTTAAAAAGAAAAATGGGGGTCAATGGGCAAGATTTTTTAAGGCATTCAAATAGATAATACCAGAGGATTCCGAAAATCTGACAAAAATTCCAAAACATGACAAGCGAACTTCCTTAAAGTATAGTAATTGTTCACGGGTTGTTGTTGATCTAGTGCCATATAGCAAACGACCAGTTATCAATTTAACCCATTGTTGAAGACTGTATATCGACCTGTAGATGTTTACATTCCTGTCATTTGACCTTTTGATGGACAGTTATTCTGACTGGCGATCACACAACAGGGCCTTATAAAGATACAAGTGTAAACAAGACATAAATGGGCAGATACTTTACACGGAGGAAGACATACTGTACATTTATATTTTCGACTGACAAAAAATCGACAGCTGCAGTAGTCTGAAATTTGTTTTCCTGCAAACAATCTTGAAATAGACCGCTGAAAAAATAGGTCATTTACTTTTAGATCTCAAACGTCCTATAAGACGCGTTCTACAACTATTTATATCAGGGATAGTATCTCCCGCGCCACACACACACACACACACATATATGAATGATTTTTATCAACTTGAAAATACGAACATGAAAAAATCATAAAGAAAAAGGTGTTGATAGGTTCCACACTACATAACATATTGCTTTATGTTTTATTTTAATAAACACAAATATGAGATCCAATATCTTTACATTAATGAATGCTCGGGTGTTTTACAATTATATGTTAAAATATATATAAAACTTTCAGTAAACTTATACAAACATGAAAATCAGGAAGAAAAAGGTGTTGATAGGTTCCACACTACATAACATATTGCTTTATTCTAATAAACACAAATATGAGATCCAATGTCTTAACACTAATGAATGCTCGAAGTATATTGCTTAAATTATGAATTTGGTGCTCTACAATTATATGTTAAAACATATATAAAACTTTCAGTAAACTTATTTGTACTTTTAAAAAATTGCAGACCGGATACAAAATTATTTGAAAAATGGACACTGACACTTTCATATCTGCATTTATTTCCTTTTTCTAGGAAGAAAATAATCTAACTAGTCATCAATAGTATCATTAAAGTTTCCATTGAGCATTAAGGAAGACTTTCACTACAAAACCCATTCAAAAATTGTCATATATTGACAGGAAGTATTTACGAAATCCAAATGTAGTTTAATAACTGATACGATCGATTAAAGTACAGTTCAGTTCTGCACCGACTATGTAACACAATAAATAGAAATAATCTGTAAGTAGTCTCTATATTTACCTTTTTTGTATCAAAATCTTATCATCGCGTCTATTTATAACCATATGGAATCTGAGATGGGTATCGATTTTACAATATAACTCAATTTAAAAATCGTAAAAAAGAAGAAAAGAAGATAGATCACTTTATTATTACAGTCATTATTTACTGTATCAAGTATTTATATAGCATCCAGTTAGAAAGTAGCTTTTCTACGATATTTAAACCTGCTACGACGATATGAGTTATGAATATTTCTTTGTATTAGACTGAAACTATTGATGCAGCTTTTTAGCATACTTGCGTACACATGAATACATTGTAGGAGTATGAATACTAGTTAACACAGAGAGAGAGAGAGAGAGAGAGAGAGAGAGAGAGAGAGAGAGAGAGAGAGAGAGAGAGAGAGAGAGAGAGAGATATTATATTAGTATGTTACATGTAAATGATAGTATAATTTATTATTTTATTTTTAGAAGTTATTATATCAGAAATGACTCCTTTTAAAAAACTGTTCAGAGCAATTTTTGTGCTGCCATTTTCTGCTGGAGACCCAAAGAATCAGTACCTAAATGGAATAGTCACTCATGATGGAAGTATTTCTGGTGTAGTGTTTCTTGTAAGTGTAGTTGTTATTCTTTGTGAAATGTTATTGATTGGATCATTTGGTACTGAGAAGGATTCTACGTTTCTATTCGTACTTACCATGGAAGTGACCTCTGGTCTTGCTATATTGATTTGCATAATTCTGTTAATCTATGCATCATTGAAACCAGATATACTCAAAGAAAACGATTGCTGGGATGTTAGTAACAAAATCATGATGAAATTTTTATGGCTATTTACTTTTGCTAGTTTGGCATATAGTGGTATTTTCATTGCATACCATGCTGACTGTCTTATTAACAACTACCCACTCGACCATGTCAAAAATCGTATTCTTTGCGACGTTTTTCTCTTCACCTATAGATCAGTCCAAACAGGATTTTTAACATACTTTTCACAACGAGTGTTTGTGAGTAAACTCAGATTCTATTACGGATTACTTGTCTTATTTTTGATTAACATAACAGTTATTGTCATAGACTTTGCTCACTCGATCCGTGACGTTAAAGACTTCAGTATAAATGACACACAAATCGCAAAACCAAACACATGTGCTAGCAATTCCTCTATTAGCACAATTTTGCGTAGTGTAAAGAATTTCTTGGAACCCGCTGAGCTTGAATATTCTTTATTGACTATTCTATTTATTACACAGCTATGGCCAAAGAAGAAAACAATTTCTAAAAACAGCAACTCACTGTGTATAATTCGCGATAGTGTTACTGATGGGGAATATGAACCCTTAGTCTGTGTAAATGAGGATGTAGCAATTTATGATAACATTCCATGTAGTGCGAATTCCGAAAATCATAAACGCATGACTATGATATTCGCAAATATTGCATTTCCCGTGCTTATTTCAATACCAAGCACTATTTTACTTATTATTAAAATCTACGCTTCAAAAGATGAATCGGTAGAAAACGCATTAAACATCTTTAACGGATTTCAAGTGACAATACTTCTGTTTGTTTTAGTCAAATGTTATTACTTACTCCAGTCAGACTGCAAACCGACAAAAGTGGAAAGCCATTTTACATCGAAAGACTATCTTATTCTTGTCAGTTTTGTTGGATCGTTAAGTTTATACCTTATGAGATTAATATCATACATTTTACTCGTACATACAGATAATCAAAATCCAACTAAAACATATACTTATGTTATTACGATTATGGGTATTTATTTGCAGACAGTTTTCTTATTCCAAATGAAAAACTATGGAAAGGGAAATATCCAATCATCATGTATATCAATAGAGTATACTTGCCTGTTTATGTCCGTAGTCAACTTTATGATATGGGCGGAAGATTCTTTTATAGCCGCCCGGTGGGTATTTCGCGATGACGCGCCTACGCTTTTCTATGGTAATAATGTGTGGGTGACATATTTTACTCTGCTTTTTCCTTTTGTTATATTTTACCGTTTTAAATGTTTTGTTGCATATTATGGCTTGTATCACAGACTGTCAAAGTGAAAGTTGAAGTGAAATGAAAACTGTAAGTTAGTTTTGTTACATTTAATTTAATTACAAACTTGACATATTGAAATAATACAAAGAGGGATAATCCATTTCTGTATAATGGTCGTCTGTTTGCTGCTGCCATTACTGCCATTTTATTAAAATACCACTTGAGGGAAACACGATCCCAATAAAACAAATGTTAACAAGACATTAGATGAAAGGAAGATATACGATGAACGCTAACAATTTCCTCCTAATATAGCAAACATACCCACTGCCATTTAATTATGCAATCCTTTATAAGAAACATGCATTTATAGTATGTATATTTACTGATTATGCTCATCTCTATATAAATGGCAATATTTCCAAATGATCGATTTCGGAAATTTTGCAGTCTTTTCCCGTTGGGTTGTTCACCAAATTTTGTCAATAAAACGGAACTATAAACAAGTGTCATACAAGTGAGTGGTTTAGCTAGCTATAAAACTAGGTTTAATCCACAATTTTCTTTGGAAAATGCCTAAACCAAGTCAGGAATATAGCAGATGTTTTTCACTTGTTCCGTTGATTGATAGCGTTTGATTTTGTCAGTTTTTTTTGGACTCCCCCTTTTTGAAAATGCCTTGGAGTTTGGTATTTTTGTTATCCTTTTTGGATGCGAAAAGTTTGAAGTCTTAACATTTTAACCTGTATTTGACAGAACAGTGATTCATGAACATGCAAAGGCTGCTACTAGATATATATTGCTTTGTGGTGTTTTTTTTTTTTTTTTTTTTTTCAAGGGGCAACAATAAATCCGACCATATCATATCTTCATCTTTGGAAGAAAGCCCATAAAACTATCTTGAATTGAAAGCAAACAAATTAATTTTGTATTGTTAACGAAAAGAAAAGAAAAATGACCGAACCATAATCTAAAAAAAGCAAAGACCATTAAATAGACAACATAGGTATTTTAATACTAGTATCTGATATAAGTTCACATGAGACAACTGTCAACTAAAATACAAAAATGATTATGTACATATACAAGTCAAAAGACGACCTTTAAGAATGGAAGAATAAAATTGAGAATGGAAATGGGGAATGTGTCAAAGAGACAACAACCCGACCATAGAACCGACAACAGCAGAAGGTCACCAACAGGTCTTCAATGCAGCGAGAAATTCCCGCACCCGGAGGCGTCCTTCAGCTGGCCCCTAAACAAATATATATACTAGTTCAGTGATAATGAACGCCATACTAAACTCCAAATTGTACACAAGAAACTAAAATTAAAAATAATACAAGACTAACAAAGGCTAGAGGCTCCTGACTTGGGACAGGCGCAAAAATGCGGCGGGGTTAAACATGTTTATGAGATCTCAACCCTCCCCCTATACCTCTAGCCAATGTAGAAAAGTAAACGCATAACAATACGCACATTAAAATTCAGTTCAAGAGAAGTCCGAGTCTGATGTCAGAAGATGTAACCAAAGAAAATAAACAAAATGACAATAATACATAAAACAACAGACTACTAGCAGTTAACTGACATGCCAGCTCCAGACTTCAATTAAACTGATTGAAAGATTATGTCTTCATCATATGAATATCAGGCACAATCCTTCCCGTTAGGGGTTTAGTATCATACCATCATAACATATATGAGAAGAACATAACCCGTGTCATGCCAACAACTGGTTTTTAAATAAATGTGTTTAGTTCCGATGCAAAGACCCTGTAAGTGAATCAATATTAACGCCAAAATATGCAATCTTTAATGACCTGACAACAGTATCGTAACTATATCCCTTCTTAATAAGTCTATTTAAAGGTTTTGTTAGCTTCTGAGGTGAATACTGACATTTTTGTGCTTTATAAAGAATATTTCCATAAAAAATTGGATGTGAAATACCTGAACGTATAAGAAGTCTGCATGTTGAGCTATATTTACGAATGATGTCCTTATACCGATGATAAAATTTAGTAAATGTTTTGACTAGTTTGTGATATCGAAAACCCTGGTGTAATAATTTTTCAGTAATACTTACATTTCTCTCGTTAAAATCTAAAACATTGTTACATACACGAGCGAATCGTGAGATATATAAACACCGTAAGATGGTGACAAGGGAACGTCACCATCTAAAAATGGATAATTAACGATAGGAAATGAAAAATCATCTCTTATATCATATATTTAAGTATTAAGCTTTCCGTTAATGATATAGATATCAAGATCGAGGAAAGGGCAGTGGTCATTGTTAGTATTAGCTTTATTTAAAGTAAGTTCAACAGGATAAATTTCTTTAGTATACATACTGAAGTCGTCATTATTGAGAGCCAAAATATCATCCAAATATCTAAAAGTATTATTAAATTTGTGTATCAGATGTTGTTTCGATGGGTCTTTGCTGATTTTTGTCATAAATTGTAACTCATAGCAATACAAAAAAAGGTCCGCAATAAGTGGTGCACAGTTAGTCCCCATTGAAATTCCGATAACCTGACGATATACGGAATCTCCAAAGCGAACAAAAATGTTATCTGATATCGTAACCTAAGCTAGTATATGGGAGGCCATCACATTTATGTATTTCTATACGTGTCTAGATACGCGTGGTGTATTTACACACTTGGAAAACAAAATGTCTTAAAGATGCCACCACGACGTCACTCGTACTCCGGTTTTCTCTAAACGTTTTCTTGCCTAATCTGGCAATTTAAAGCTGATAATCAAAGTAACTCCGGAGCCCAGTATAGATTGTCGAGTGAAGAAAATATGTTATTTGGAAAGAGTACATTTTTGTAACATAACGTCTGCAATTTTGGATATCAAGAAAAGAGATGTTCCAGTCATTTAAAAGTATCTGTGGTTGGAGGGAATGTTTATACAGCTGAATACATTTTACAGTTAAATAATTCGAGAATCATTCTTTTAATTTGTTAGATTCACAATTCAAACTTCCAAAAATATGTCGAATGATAAAATATGCCTTTAGAATATGACTCTGTTTGAAAGATGTTTCTAATTCTACTGTTAACCTTCAATAAATAATTGTTATTAAAAGTAAGTATCAATTGACTATTATTCTAAATAGCATGGCATCCTGACCCAACTCCCTCTCCGCGTCAGGAAGATCAGCCAGGCGTAATACCGTCCATGTGACCACTTTTCAATGCTGAACTGGACTGATCTACTGCGCATGTGCGTGTTATATAAACAGTGAATAAATATATGAAACGACACCAAACGTTCCTGTAGGAAAGGTTCTTCAAGTAGAGCAGGTTACATCGAGGATGGTATGCCCCCTTCCTCCTTAATAAAATTGTAAAGCGGCTCATCAAACTGATGATACGGAAACGAACAATGAAAATCAGGAAGTAAAAGGTTTTGATTGTTACCTCACTACATAACATATCGCTTTATTATGTTTTATGTCAACACCAACAAATATGAGATCCAACGCCTTTACATAACAGGATACCCTAATATTCCTTATATTATAAATCTGGTGTTTTACAGTTATACATGTATGTTAATACATATCTGAAAACTGACAGTAAACTTGCTTGTACTTTACATGTATGAAAATTCCAGACCAGGTACAAAAAATATTTGAAAAATGAATATTTGCACTGTTATTTCTGTATTAAGTGGAGTTTCCTTTGTTTGGGTAAAAATAAATTAACCAGCCAACAATGGTATGATTAACGTTTCGATTGAGCATCAAGGAAGAAATTCATTTTTTTAACCCATTCAAAAGTTGTCACATAATAACAGGAAGTATTTACAAATCCAAATATAGTTAAATAATTGATACGATCGATAATAGTGCATATCAGTATTAATACTGCCTATATATATCTATTGGAAAAATATTTTAAGTCAGTACCTCCATAAAAAGAAAAACACGTAAGTAATTTCTATATTTACTTAATTTGTATGATAATCTTCACATCAAGTCTGCGTATAGAGTCAGGAATGTGTAACTGATTTTCAATGTAACGAAATTTAAAGTCATAAAAAATAAAAGCAGGAACAAGTAGATGGGTGTGTGTTTTATACATCACTGGAACATGGTTATATTAAGGTTTCTTTTTATAGAAAACAGTCATTTGTTCCGGTATCAAACATTTATGTAGCGTCTGGTTAGCAGGTATAATTTTCATTTCTATTAAAACCTGTCAATACGATAATTATGTGACTACTACCTCTATTTAGACTGAACTCCTTATTCCGCTTTTATATAAAAAAAAAAGGAGATGAGGTATGATTGCCAATGAGATATCAATCCAACAGAGTTCGGATGAAGTGGATAAAAGCAATTATAGGCAACTGTACGGCCTTCAACAATGAGAAAAACCCATACCATATAGTCGGCTATAAAAGGCCCCGACATGACAAAATCTGAATCAATTCAAACGAGAAAACTAACGGCCTAATTCATACTAAAATAATAGACGAAAAACAAATATGACTGACATGAACCAAAGATACCCACTAAATTACAGGCTCCTTACTTGGGACAAGCACATAAAGAATGTGGCGGGGTTATACATATTTTTGAGTATTCAACCGTCCCCCTAACCTGGGTAAATGGTGTAACAGCACAACAAAAAACAAACTATAAAAATCAGTTCCAATTGGCTTAACTCAAAAAAACGGAACGAGGATCATAAAAACAATAGACATAATGTACCGAAATAAGAGTATGCGACGTTACTGAAACCTAGTTCAAAGCCAATTAAAACTAATACATATATCATGTTCTCTCAGACTTAAGTGTCAATCAGTACACATCCAACTGATTTAGTGAAAATACGTCATCAACAGTCTGAAAAATGCATGACCTGTATATTAGCGAACACATAACTACTTTGCAGAAATACCTGTCGGCAGAGAGAAAGAGAGAGAGGGAGAGAGAGAGATATTATAAGTATTTTAAATACAAATGATCATGTAGTATACTTTTTTATTTTAAGAAGTTATTATCAGAAATGACTCCTTTCAAAAGACTGTTCAGAGCTATTTTTGTGCTGCCATTTTCTGCTGGAGACCCAAAGAATCAGTACCTAAATGGAATAGTCACTCATGATGGAAGTGTCTCTGGTGTAGTTTTTCTAGTTAGTGTAGTTGTTATTCTTTGTGAAATATTATTAATTGGATCATTTGGTACTGAACAGGATTCTACGTTTCTATTTGTACTAACGATGGAAGTGACCTCTGGCCTTGCTATATTGATTTGCATAATTCTGTTAATTTATGCATCATTGAAACCAGATATACTAGAAGTAAACGATTGCTGGGATGTTAGTAACAACATCATGATGAGGTTTCTGTGGCTGTTTACTTTAGCGTGTTTGTCATACAGTTGTATTTTCATTGCATACCATGCTGACTGTCTTATAAATAACTATCCAATCGACGATATCCAAAATCGTATTCTTTGCGACGTTTTTTTGTTCACTTACAGATTAGTTCAAACAGGATTTTTAACATACTTTTCACAACGAGTTTTTGTGAGTAAACTCAGATTCTATTACGGATTACTTGTCTTATTTTTAATTAACATAACAGTAATTGTCATAGACTTTGCGCACTCGGTCCGTGACGTCAAAGACTTTACCATAAATGCAACACAAATCGCAAAACCAAATACATGTGCAAGTAATTCCTCTATTAGTTCAATTTTGCGTAAGGTAGAGGATTTCTTGGAACCCGCTGGACTTGAATATTCTCTTTTGACTATTTTATTCATCACACAACTATGGCCGAAGAAGAAAAACATTTCTAAAAACAGCAATCTACCGTCTAACATTCGAGATAGTGTAAGTGCTGGGGAATATGAACCTTTAGTCAGTAGAATTGAGAACGAATCAATTTATGATCAAATTCCAAAAATTACGAATTCCGAAAATTATAAACGCAGGACTTGGATATTTGCAAATATTGCATTTCCCGTGCTTATTTCAATACCAAGCACTATTTTTCTGATTCTCAAAATTAACGCGTCAAAAGATGAATCAGTAGAAAACGCATTAAACATCTTTAACGGATTTCAAGTGACAATACTTTTGTTTGTTTTAGTCAAATGTTTTTACTTACTCCAGTCAGAATGCAAACCGACCAAAAAGGAAAGCCATTTTACATCTAAAGACTATCTTATTCTTGTCAGTTTTGTTGGATCGTTAAGTATATATACAATGAGATTAATTCCATACATATTACTCGTACATACAGATAGTCAAAATCCAGCTAAAACATATACTTATGTTATCACGATTATGGGTATTTATTTTCAAACTGTTTTCTTATTCCAAATGAAAAACTATGGAAAGGGGGAAATCCAGTCATCGTGGATATCGATAGAGTACACTTGCCTGTTTATGTCCGTAGTCAACTTGATGATCTGGGCAGAGGATTCATTTATAGCCGCCCAGTGGGTTTTTGCAAATGACGCGCCTACCATTTTCTATGGTAAAATGGTATGGGTAACATATTTTACTTTGCTTTTCCCTTTTGTTATTTTTTACCGTTTTAAATGTTTCGTGGCATTTTATGGCTTGTATCACAGACTGTCAAACTGAGAGTTAGAATTAAATTAAAGCACCAAGTGTTATTACATTAAATGTAATTGTTGATATAAATTATTGGAATAATACAAAAGGAGGTAATCTTTATCTTTATCTTACCTCCTATACATTTCTAGGAATATGATTGGTTAAAAGCGTCCGCGTGGAGACCGTGTATATTCCATATTAGGTTAGTAGGGAGGCGGGGCTTATTTCAATACACGGTTAGTAGTGGTGTTACGTCCCTTTATAAAAACAAAACAGTACTGAGAAGAAATCTTAAAGGTTTCAACAGACAAAGAAATTGATGATGAAGATTGAAATAAATTCATAAAACACATTTAAACTATATATAACAAGTTGTTATCTGTTTTTGTATGATCAATGGAAGTAGTTTCTTAATGCTAACGGTATTGAAGACTTGATCATTTTGATAGGTCACTAGACTATGTCTAAATATCACACGTTAAAATAGTCGGTAAAATAAATTCGTTACATAGTGTGCTAGTGACGTAATACGGTATATATGGGGTCAGTAAATTCCATATGGGGATTCGAGCTTCGCTCTCACCCCATATGGAATTTACTGACCCCATATATACCGTATTAGGTCACTAGCACACTATGTAACTAATAGTATTATGGTTATCCGATGGTTGCCGCTAAAACTTCCATTTTATAAAACTTCTAATGAACGGATAAACGATCCTAAGCAATTTATTATTGCACAAAAGTACGATGAAAGGTAATATTTTGCTCCCAATATTGCAAAATACTCAGTAAGGTAAGTTAATCCTTTCAAAGCTGTGCCTATTTGATTGATTACACTTAAGATGGGTTAACATTAGCGTGGTGCATTTTTGTATGTGACTGTGACTTCATTATCATTTCATAATTAATAAACATATTTGATTGAAACATTTATCGTACCTTTCTCATCTTAATTTTGGTAGAATTATGACCATCAGTCTTGCAATGTACACTAAAGGACAGTTGACTCAAATCAAATTTGAACGAGACATGATATAATAGTTAGTTTATTTTTTGCGAAAGCGCATCTCTATATAAATGGCAATATTTTAAATACTAGTAAGTGATATTCGCGAATTTGCAGTTTTTTTTCTCGTTAAATGTGAGCAGTTTGAAATCTTACATCATTACTTATATTTGACAGAATATTGATTCATGAATATGAAAAGGCTGCTACTAGATACATTTATAGAGCTTCGTGGTGGGATTTTTACTTCAAGGGACAAACAAAAACGACCATATTTATCGTCTGGTTTGAAATTAAACGCTTACAACTATCGTATGAATTCAAAGCAAACAAATTGATAATGTTTTGTATACGAATAGGAAACAAAAATGACAGAACTATGATCTAAAAAAAGAAAAGACAATTGAACGGACAATATAGCAATTTCAATATCTGATATGATTGCAAATGAGATTACTGTCTTCCAAAACACGAAAATGATTATACACATGTCATTGAACGACCTTTAAGAATAAAACAATGAACGAAGTTTTATATCGTAACCCACGCTATTGTTGGAAAGGTCACTTCGTTTTACTATATACATGCTAGGCATTTATGTATGTATACGTGTATGTGTGCGTATGTGTGTATATTACAAACTTTAAACCAAAATGTCTTTATGGTGCAAACATCCTCACAAATACTCCGCTCTTTTCCACGCGTTTTCGTGGCGCATCTGGCCATTTAGAGCTGTCGCTATAGCTTTGTGTCCTTTGTCGTCCGATATGAACATTTTCAAATGTCTTCGTCTCGAAATCTACCAAATCAATTTACACAAATCATATGATTGATTCTCAGGTGTGTGTCTATATTATAGTTTAACAATTATATTTCGGTCCATCAACATTCACGGCTATTCTAAAACAGAGGCAAGTTACAAGTAACTATCTATTGTATACGATAAAAAAAAATTTAAAAAAATACCGAACTCCAAGGTAATTTCAAAAAGGGGGAAGTCCATAAAAACTGACAAAATCTAACATTAAACTTTATCAACCAATGGAACGAATGGAAAAACAACTGTAATATTCCTAACTTGATACAGACATTGGTGGGTTAACCTTGGTTTTATAGCTTGCTAAAACTCCCACTTATATGACAGTTGTTTGTAGTTCCGTTATATTGACAGAATTCGGTGATGAACCCAAGCAGACATAATAGGTAAATGTGACAATAATTGGGATCCAGCAGCCAAAACTGTGTAAACATTAATCACATACGTATGGTACCTTAATGAGACAGCAACAAAAGTGTATCTTACAGTAGATCTTAAACAACCCCATTGCCTAGGACAGTATTTTCTGTTTTGTTTGCATGGTTGGTGATGCATGCATTGCAGGAGACGCTTACCCTGTCCACATGCCCTGTCTCGGTCCTCTTGGAGTTCCTCCGATTGTCGGATTTGTTTTTATTTGATTTGCGATATTTAAAATTTCGACTTGTGGCTTTTGGTTGTCCTTTGGTATCTTCTCCCCCTCTTTTAATTGATTAAAAACATATCAGTAAAACTTTAAATTAAACATGCATAAACTTCTGTTTTATTCCAAACTTTTAACTAACTTCGTTCATTAATTTTGTTTTACATGTGACAGCTTCAAATAACAACGATACATCAAAAACTGCAATTTGATTAAACCTTATTTGACTACATTCATACGCACATAAAGTATTCATTAAGTAAAGACAAACATGTGTTTCAATGAACAAAGTATGTATGCGTAGATAATTTATAAAGCACAGTGACTAATAAGTCGTAGTTAACAATATTGAGTCCATAAAGAAACACCGACCGCTTCATAGTATACGACAGTTTACAAAAAACAAATAATGAGCGTAATCTATGTTTTACTAGTAAATTATCAAGTCAGGGATTTCGTTACCACAAACTACTTAAAATCTTAACTACATCCTTGCATAGATAGAAAGATTTGGTTTGCAAGTTTGGCTGTACCTGTAGAAAACTTATTTCAAACGGAATAGCACATCCTAAATTTTACGGTGATGTTATTAACCGAGCCCGGAAATTTAGATACGTTCCGGGTAAACTTATCAATCCTTTGCATAAACTTTTTCTAAAAGGTTACCTATTCAACACTGTAATTAAATCTTTGAATATTGATTTTTATTGATATAAATATTTATTTTGTTATCAGTAAATTAAAACCATACTAAATATTACACATATGTACTTTCACGGTACTACAATCTGTCGGTACCTATATTTTGGCATTGCACAAGGTCATGGTTTTTTTTCTCTCTGAGTGTTAATGACGTCTTTACACTAAATCCATTGGATGTTGGATGTGTCTTGATTGATATTTTAGTCTTAGATACACGATTTTTTTTATTAGTTGTTATTGGCTATGAACTAGCTGTCAGAAACTGCGAGTACTCTCAGATCTGTACTGTGTCTTTTTTATTGTTAGGGATGAGGGATGGATATACTAGTATACCCTGCCACGTCCTGTCCCTGTCTGTGTTTCTGTTTAATGTTTTTCTTTGTATCGATCTGATGAGTTAATCCTTTCTCAACTGATTTTTATAGTTTGTTCTTATGTTGTGCTGTTACACCACTGTCCAAGGTTAGGGGATGGTTGAGCACTCACAAACATGTTTAACCCTGCCACATTCTGTATGTGCTTGTCCCAAGCCAGGAGCCTGTAGTTCAGTAGTTATCGTTGGTTCATGTCTGTCATATTTGTTTTTCGTAAATTGTTTTGTTAAAAATTAGGCTGTTAGTTTTTTCAATTGAATTGTTTCATATTTTCATTTCGGGGACTTTTATAACCGACTATATGGTATGGGTTTTTTTCTCATTTTTAAGGCCGTACGGTTGCATATAATTGCTTACATCCACTTCATTTGAACTTTGGTTGATAGTTGTCTCATTGGCAATCATACCACATCTCCTTATTTTTATATTGGTTTTCGAAAACGAATATAATTTGACTACATTCATACGCACTTAAAGTATTCATTAAGTAAAAACAAACATGTGTTTCAATGAACAAAGCATCCATGCGTAGATAATTTATAAAGCACGGTGACTAATAAGTCGTACATGTAGTTATCAAGTTAATAAGTGCACATGACTAATAAAAATAACACACTATGGTTTTGAAAACGTGTAGGCAATAATCTGATAAATCAAATGACTACTTCCTGAAAGTATTATTAAAATGTATCCCGCATGATTGTGGAACATTTTCTTTCCTGTCTGTCTGTCTGTCACAAAAGTTTGTCAACGCAATGTGTCAAGCAATTTACATAGGAATTGAACAAAACTTTACAAACATTTACTTCATACTATATGTTGTGCGCTTCTATTTTCTTTATCAGATTTATGCTTGGTGTATCACATCGCGAAACATCATCTTTTCAATTTCTACCTTTTGAGAAAGGTCTGTAAGTCATTATCTAACATTTAACATTTGACTAAAATGAAAGTTGACTGATTTGTTTACACAGTGTGACACTTTGCCACATTGCATGCAATTCGTTTTTTTCAAATTGATTAAACATTAAATTTCTATAAAATAATGCATGACACATTTGCCACTGGACGTTAAGCAACCATCAATCAATCACTCAATCAATCTATAAAATAAAATTTATATGAAATTTGAATGCATGACTCCATACTCAGTCTGGATTCTACTTCGTCAAAATTATTTCCCTACTATTCTACCAACTTATTTTTAAAATCATGAAAATGGAAGCCATAATGATTGTAGAGGGATCATGCGCTGCAAAATTAACTCTTGAAAACTGATAAATTATTCACATGACAGTTGTAAGTATTTACTAGCTATTATGCATCATTTAATGTATTTTTAGGCCTTTTGTCAACGGAGTGTTAGTGAACAGTCTATCCGACAGAGATGCACATTAACGCATTTAAACGATTAATCTTTTATCTTTCTGCGAAATTTGTTTCGTTGGAATTAATGCTTATATGAACCTCCAAGAAATAAAAATATTTGCACCTACCATTGTCGGCTGTTATGTGAAAATGTGTCTTTAAATTAAAACTTGACAAATATTTCTAAGCTCAATTGTATAATTTGAGTATAAACAAGTATATAAGATGCGAAAAATCCTACATTATTCACCTACATTTAACTTTTAAAGGTCACAGAAACAGATGTGAACAATTCAAATATATCAACTTTACCATTTTTACCTTCTCTCATAAAGAGTTCCATTTCTTTCGTTTAATTTCAAATGAATATTAGCCCGTACTATGTGTAGTTATGCTCGTTTCATTTTATTTTCTTAACAGATTTGTTTTTGAAGATGTTATATCGAACAATATAGACGTCGCCGTTTTTTAGATATGAAATATGAAATTCTGTGCAGATCAGATGTTTTCTACTGTAACAGTTGATCTTCTACATTACCTGCTCGTGATTCTCGTGTACTACTGCTTGAAATTCATTATTCACCTTGTTTCGTGGAAATTGATTTAAAAAAGCAACGTTTAAGCTGTTTAACGTGTGGTCATTTTACGTATAACTATACAAAAACGTTAACGACAGGACAGTATATCGAAAAATAAACTATCGTCCTCAATATGCATGAAATATTTGACTCTGTATATGAAACAACCGACTATCTATTAATCATTATTATACTTCCTGTAAGAATGTCCTTCTATAGTAAAAGTGCTCTATTTTTGCATAGTTTTTTAAAGAAATATATAGCGTTAACTGCACTATGCGAAAATAGTATGCCTTGCTGTTGCAACATACTATTGATTTTCACGTCAATCATTGTCAATTTCACGTGAAAAGGCGGAGCTTAGTTGCTATAACAGAGAAATGGGTTGGATTCATTAGCCTGACAATTAATTAACTATTACAATTGAACAATTTAAAGGGAAAATAGTAGATATCATTTAAATTATTCTGACATTTAAAGAGACTTTAGAAAACTGTAGTTTCTGTTAGAACGTTTTTGTTCTTTATTTGTTTCTGTCGTTGAAGCCAAAATTGTTTGAATACTTAAATATATATGACCACATCACTGTTTTTTTTTAAAGTTATATCGAGTACTTCGGAAGATGTTAAGGAGAAGAAATGGAAGGGTATGGAGTAACCCTTGTTTAGACAAAATCCCCAAAAAATACCGTGCAATCAAATCTATGACACGATGCCTTTTTGGTACTTCTTCATCTTACAGTCTACATGAGTTCATAACTTCAACAATGAGCAAAACATAGGTACCTCGTAGCAAGTTTAAGACAACCTCTAGCACCAGCTTAAGCAGAATTCTACTTGTTTAACTAGTCAATAATGATTTATATTCAGATAGAGAAAAAAAATCAATCATTTCACCTCAAAACACATACTTTTGAATCTATTTATTTGTAACTCTTTCTAACAGTCAAGTAGACAAAAATCAAATTTCTTTAAGACATCATATGTATATGCAGAGTTACATAAAAGGCTTCTTTTCGTACTATAAAGCATTTTTTTACACATATAAATACGCAATGAGCACTATTTGAAATAGTAAACAGTCAGTATAATAATGATATTAATGTTGTGTTTAACATTGACTATGGAAAATAGTAGCCAGGGTGAGAGACAATAGTGCACTCCCCTTCGGGTCATGCACTATTGTCTCTCACCCTGGCTACTCCCCTTCGGGTCTCTCACACTCCCCTTCGGGTCATGCACTATTGTCTCTCACCCTGGCTACTCCCCTTCGGGTCTCTCACACTCCCCTTCGGGTCATGCACTATTGTCTCTCACCCTGGCTACTCCCCTTCGGGTCGTGCACTATTGTCTCTCACCCTGGCTACTATTTTCGCATAGTCAATGCTAAACACAACATTATTATATAATAGATCATAAATCAATCGAAGTGAAATTCAAAAACCTTTTTATGCATGGATGGGTTGGTTTTTAACGTCCAGTGGCTACTATTACATGCATCTCAGCACTGAAACATATTGATCTGGTATAATTGTGAACCCCATCGTGCACTAGACCTACAGGCTAAGCCCGCAGGAAAACATATCACCCTACCTGGACACATAGTTCTGACTACGACTCCGTGCCCACCAGTCTTGTTTACTACTTCTATATGGTGCGTGATAATGGCGGAGAAGCAACAAATGTCAATTTCCCATTCTTTGATTAGATCCGATCAGGGATCAAACCAACGAGCTCGTGTACCCGAGGCGAGCACGCTACGTTGATACCACCAAGCAATTCCTTACAATGCAAGCGCTACAAATGAATTCAAGGTTTTTAAATTGTTACATAGCCTTACTGTAATAATATGTGCTTATCCACTTTCATCTAAATGATATTCTGACAGATCTCGTGGCAAGTTTCTATCAAAAGTAAATCGTAGATTTGATAAATAAAATAGCTTTAAACAGATATTTTTAGCTAACATTTGGAGAATATTCCTATATGATTTGTATTTTTACAAATACTTGAATGTGATTGGTCTGTTTTAATTTCTTTCCTTGGTTTACACTTAAAGCTCAATATACATGTACTACAACAAGTTGACAGAACTACTTTCGCTTCCTATTTAAAAACTGTATCAATTTCAGTGTGATTTATAATTCACTCTGTTTCTATCAAAAGTAAATCGTAGATTTGATAAATAAAATAGCTTTAAACAGATATTTTTAGCTAACATTTGGAGAATATTCCTATATGATTTGTATTTTTACAAATACTTGAATTTGATTGGTCTGTTTTAATTTCTTTCCTTGGTTTACACTTAAAGCTGAATATACATGTACTACAACAAGTTGACAGAGCTACTTTCGCTTCCTATTTAAAAACTGTATCAATTTCAGTGTGATTTATAATTCACTCTGTTTACATATGAATGGAATCCTTATATTCTACAAAACGTGATTTTTTAAGAAAAAAAATCTATATACCTTCTACAGTTTTTAATAAATGCGATATTATTTGAATAATACTGTTTTCACAAAAAGGACCATACTTAGTTTATTAACGGCGTTGAATGTACTTTAGAGTTTTGCTTTTACAACTTGACCTTGCATATCATCTAAGCTTTTCAATCAAGTGGAATCGAAAGCTGTAGTGTCGTCTATAATTAAACGTCACATCTTTAATTAAACATCACAAAACAAAAGAATACTTAAATGCGTAGTCAATTATGTCTCTTAATAAATAACAAAGAATTTTGTAAATTGAAGTGAATCAATTTTCCACCTCCATTTTCTACATTTGTAAATTGCAAATTAAAAAAAAAAACTTATAATTTCGTCTTTTGAACTGCAAAAATTTTAAAAGATTTTCAAATAAGCGATAAATATCATGAATATACTGATACTTCTAGTAGACATTTGTGGAAACTGTCATACACCTACGATTAGGATTACAATTACACTTACAGGTTGCATTTAAATCTTGGGTCGTTTCAAAGTGCAAATATTGAAACGCCAACCGTTATTGTAAATGGTTGGCAGATATTATGCAAATATCAATTATAAAAGTCACAGTATTAAACTGTTTTGAAAGTCCAAACTTTGTAAAATTAGAAACAAGATTTGTTTAATAAATAAAAGCAGCTTTATTAAAAGCTAATATCATTAATAATAGTTATTAATAAATTACAATATATATGAATAGAATTGCAGTGTGTGCCAAAATACCTGAATAAATAAATCTGGGTCACTGTCTAAACTCAGCTGTTCTCTATGGGCTATAATTTGAAACTGACTATACTTTCTGAAAACGTTTGTTAGACGACGTCACTCAACACACGCTAAAAATAGTACATGTGTACACAAATGTGAAAGTAAACCAACGTGGCTTTCTAGTTGACAAGTAGGATTTGGGATAATTCTAACTTTGTAAAGGTTAAATATGGATTAAATAGGATGCATTAATAACGTCTGAATAAGGTAATTATGTTGTAACTATGAAAGATCATTCCGCATAACAAGCAAGTGTGCAAAAGTGAAAATAAGTATGACCCACTTTCGCGGAAAATATATGCCGGGAAATACGAATGAAATGAATGCTAAAAATGTTACTGTAAATAATCGTGGCACAACAAATATAAACCGTCGGTTAAAAAACTATGATGTTTTTCAATAGTTGACCAACGGGTTATTAAGAAATATCTGTAACAAAATGGCCTCTTGGCAGCTTGAGGTTGGTCCATCTCTTGTTCTTTTGATTCCTTTTCCTCTGGGTTTTGCTGCAACTTGATCGCATTTTGTACTAATGTGTACACATTGATTATTGTACATTTGGTTTTATCCAGGTTGAACATGCTGTAAATGAACGGAGTTTGATAGAATTGACAAACATCATTTAGTAAATAAGACATGGAAACAAATTTTCGCAAATCTCGTTGTAGTGGCTAGGTAGGGACATTTAATTAATAAAGCGATATTTTTGTTTATCTCGTGTCATGCAGCGGTGGGTTTAATAATTATATTGTGAAACTTGCTTCGGAACCTCTGTCTTTTGAAATAAAAAAAAGGCAAATTTACAGACACACAAACATCCACAAAGGTTGAGAAAAACATACGCAAATTTGTTTCTACAAAAGAATTGAAATAGTCCACTCCCCCTTTTCTAAATTAACTTTAAGTGTATTAAAGATCCCACGGTGAAGTTTTCATGAAATCGTACTATAGAGTCCACTAATGACGATGTCCATGTCAACACAAAGTTAATCCGCAAAAATATTCCGTCGATTAAGGGACGACATCAAAAGTTCAATGTAGGATAAAAAACTTAATTCACATAGTTTTTTCACTGACCCCCCACCCCCCCTCTTAACTTAATTTGGGAAAAATTGATTGACCAATATGGATATATGTAAAATCGATTTTGGATAAACAAAACTTGCAGCAATTTTAACCCCACCCCCAAACTATTTGATTTAAGTTTTTTATCCTACATTGATCTTTTGATGTCGTCCCTAAAAGGATAAAAGGTGCGAATGTTTATTAGGCGAGATGAAATTGTTAAAAAATCCCACATTATTCAAGTAGTTTAGGAAGCAGTTGCGATTACAAAAGTGTAATCGTGTAAATGATGGACAAGATGACGGACGGACTCCCAATTACTATATACCGCCCGCTTTTGTAAAGCGGGTGGAATTATTAATACATAAAAATGAATAAATGATAAGCGTATTTCGTGCATGTATTTCATTTTTTCACGTTATGGATGAAGAACACAGATTAACCATGGTAGAATTATCTGCCTGCCTGATGCAGACTCCGACAGATGTTATGCATTGCATTCGTCATTTGATTCTAACCCTGAGTCCAAGCTAAACCACCGCCAAACAAATCGTTTACAATCAGGGAAAGAATTATAGGCAATGATGTACACTTTTGGAATGAGAGATATGTGTTAATTTCTTTTGCAAGCAAACGATATTCCTTTTACAGATGTAACTTCTGAAACGTTACTTCAAATTGTAGCCAATGTTCATGGTCTCTGGAGACAGAGAACCTGTCAAAACCACAAGCTTTCCCTAAGAAACAGAATTCTTCTTTTATGTTATGGTTACCATAGTACCCGTCTTATCATATGCTTTCTAAAATTGTTGAAATTAGTATTTCGACTATCAAAGTTGCATGAAATACATACAGGTATACGTACTGTATTTCAAGAAACATATAACCGTTGTATGTATTGGTCTTCTTTGGATGATTGGCAGAACTTACAAGGTGGGTTGCAAAAACTTCCGTTTGCTGTAGGGGCTATCGACGGAACAGAAATTTATTGGCCGATAACAGACCAACAGGAAAAGTATTATTCAGGACACATTCATTATCACTGCATTCACACTCAAGTTGTAATATCGAACGATGACAGGATATTTTATGTTGAGTGCGGATTTCTCAGGCATCAGCAATAGAATTTATGTTGATGAGAAATATAGGACAAGAACTACTTTCCCGGGTGAGCTAGCGCTGTTTTTGCTAGGCGACAAAATATATCCGAACAAACATCTAGTGTTGACACCTTATACGAGACAAACCCCAGAATATGCAGTGTAGAAAATTAAATAGACATATTGCACACTATAGAGTAGAGGTTGAACACGCCATCGGAGAATTAAATATTATAAAGTTATGAGGACTTTGTGGCGATTAATATATGTTGTGACATATGTGCTGCGTTTGTGTGTCGTCGAAAAGAATTATTTACACGAAAAAAATCCCTCAATTGGTTTTACTTAATATCTCAATTGTTTTTTTTTTTTTTTTTTATATTTTGAGATGACCCCCTTGTTTTTCGTCAACTGTAATCGTAAGTCTAAGCGTAATCCTAGGTATAGACCTAGTTGTACATCAGTACATATTCTGTGTAAACACTGGTGTTATTTAACGCTCTCGCAAGCAGGCTAAATAGTTGATTAATGTTCAAAAATACGCATTTAGATAAACGTATATTTATGCATTATATATATATAAATAACTATCATGGTTAACTATTAAGTATCATACAGTAACTTTGAGCAAACTTAGAGGGACATACCAAATTTATTTGCATAATTGAATTTGGTTTAGAAATTCCACAAATCTACTTCCTCTTTCCTATATCTTCACTCTATAAAGATTTTATTCCAATCAAGCAAGGAAAACTCAAGCTACCATCCGGAAAACATTTTTCCATTTTTAATTTATTTATTTCTAGTAACATTGACCTTCAGATGCGTGTAACGCACCTGAAGGATACTTAATAAGTTACCATCTGGAAATCATTAGTTTCGGACACGTGGACAAACGGACGGACAAAGCGATTACTATAGGCTCAAGAAGTTTTCTTATGGAGGCATAATAACTAAAATCACTTTTTAAGGCTCTGAATGTATTCTTTTTGTCTTACTTTTTTTAGCAAAACACGGACCAATTTTGAAAAAAAATCGTGGAAATGTAACTGTAGTACTGAATGAACCCTTGACAATGTAAAAAGTTAAATTATAAGTGAAATACAAGGACATCATAACTCGTTTGTCTTCTCAACATTGTGTCCTATTGTAATATAACTTTTCACTGAACTGCAAGTCGATGTTCGGTTTTAGTTCTTACACGAATCATTAAGATATTTAAAAAATAAGCATACACCGAGAAAAGCATTCATCGGATGAAGAATAAAAAAATATTCGTTCATTCATCCTTAAAATACTACTGACATTTGATAAATGTTAAACATTTCAAAAATTTTGCCTATAAATATAGATCTACAAAAACAAAATTGTCAATAAATATGATATTTTATAAATGTTATGTTTTATATTAGTAGGTTGATGTTTCTCATTACAAAACTCGTTACAATATATAGTATTCAATTATTGTTTTCGGTAGGTATTTATTATAATAATAAACGGAATTGAATGAAAGACATTAAAGGAATAACATTGATTGATTTTTGGTTGCGTAACGTCCAGTGGCAAATATTTCATACATTTTCAGGACGAGAACAAATTAACAATTATATAAATACAAAAGGTCGGTCCTGTAATATAGGCCGACTGGGATGAGGGTCGGAGATATTTTACTGCCACTAGAAAATCAATTCACGGAATATAAGGAAGTGATATAATGTATGTTTTTATTTAACTGTTATTGATAAATATATATGATCCATTGTGATAGTTTTAACAAGAAAAACAAAAGTACAGCATCTAAATATATCATGTAATAATGAAATATAAATCTTATCCATTTAAACTAGTGTATTAATAGAACGAATTCCAGGAACTAGATAAAAAGACCTGACACGACATAGGTTATCATAACACATCTTTAGAATTTATTTTAGTTTGTTCAGTGATCCGATATAAGGTTGAATACCACAGCAAATGACACATTGTGTTACTAGAGATATCTGCAATTAGCTCCTTACACTGTTTTTTATATGACGAGTTTCATATTAATTATGACTTACTTTTTATTTGTTTGTACAATCAGTTGTATCACTCGTACGTGTAACCTGAACACCAAAGAGTACGAGCATCATTCGGTATATCGAGAACTCAGTCCGTTGATATACATTAGTATGGAGTTAATAAAAGAGAGTCCGTTGATCGTAGTAAAATGAGTCCGTTGATCTGCATGGATAACTTATCCCTTGATGAGCAACTTTCATAAAACTGTCTGTTTAGAGCAAACGTTGCGAAGTTTATTTTTTAAGACTGTCAACTGTTCAATGTGTAAAGATTTTGACGATCTGGATGGATAGGTGTTTCACGTTCAGTAGCAAAGATCCATATCTAGGCGAGCATGCTACAAAGACACCAAGGAGAAATATAAATAATCATTAAACATTGAAACGAAGCCTATGTTTATTTCATTTTAACAAAGCTTTCAGATGAATTTATATAATTGTACTGAATTCAAACTACCTCTTACACTCGAAAATATATATATATTATATAACGGTGAATACTTTATACATATTAGCGAAACAGCCATGGAAAAAAGATAGATCTGCCGTTGTTGACATCTTTATGGGAAAATTCATCTTCCATCTTCCGTTTCATTGACAACTTGTACATAGAGTATGGTAATTCCGAATACGAACTTAATATCTTAATTCGACATGTCAACACCACGCTTGACTCAAGCTAGCGAACAATTGTAGCGAACAATTAGCTAGCGAACAATTAGGAGGTATAACTAAAAACCACAATATCACAAAAGGTTATCACGTTTTTTTCGAGCTAGCGAACAATTATGAGAATACATACAATCTTAAACAAATACGAAAAAACTAACTTAAAACAAAAGGGAAACCATACTTCATATATAATAAATACAAAGCTTTTCTTTCCTAACTGAATAAATCCACATAAGGCATTCAATAGACAGCTGGATTACAATGACCATAAATTAACACATTCATGACATTCACACAATGCATTTTTTGGGAATGGGGTGCACTTTACGTTGTTTGGTCCGATTAATAGAGATTGTGACAGGTTACGACTATATAGGTGTTTAAGAGGAGACATTGGCGCATCGTTTAGAAAAATCTCCAGAGTGATTTATGTTCGAAAATCTTAAATTGTGGTAGAAAAAAACTGAAATTAACAAAATGAAATTAGGGTATAGGACATTTTAAGTTATTTTTTGACCAATTTGAATAGATTGTTACAGGAAACGACTATATATGTGTTTTAGAGGAGACATTTCCGCATCGTTTAGGAAAATCTCCAGAGAGGTTTATTTTCGAAAATCTGAAGTTACAGTAAAAAAACTGAAATTGACAAATTGAGATTAGGGGAGTAGGGCACTAAAAGTTAATGTAGAACCAATTTATAGAGATTGTGACGGGCAACGACTATATACTTGTTGTAGAGGAGACATTGCCGCATCGTGTAGAAAAAAATCCAGATCACTTTATGTTCGAAAATCTGAAGTCTGGGTTAAAAATCTGAAATTTACAAAATGAGATTTGGGCACTCAAAGTTAATTTTGGACCAATTTATAGAGATTGTGACGGGCAACGACTATATAGGTGTTGTAGAGGAGACATTGGCGAATCGTTTAAGAAAATTTCAAGATTGGTTTATGTTCGAAAATCTGAACTTACGGTTAAAAAACTGAAATTGTGAAATTGTATAAATGAGATTAGGGGGATAGGCCATTTTAAGTTAATTTTGGACCAAATTTTAAGAGATTGTGACGGGCAACGACTATATAGGTGTTAGAGAGGAGACATTGGCGCATCGTTCAGGAAAATCTCCAGAGTGGTTTATGTTCGAAAATCTGAAGTTACTGTTAAAAAACTGAAGATTTTATTGTAAAATTGACAAAATGAGATTAGGGGGGTAGGACACTAAAAGAAAAATTTGGACCATTTTTAAGAGATTGTGACCGGCAACGACTATATAGGTGTTGTAGAGGAGACATTGACGCATCGTTTAAGAAAATCTCCAGAGTGGTTTATGTTCGAAAATCTGAAGTTACGGTTAAAAAACTGAAATTGTGAAATTGACAAAATGAGATTAGGGGGTAGGGCACTAAAAGAAAATTTTGGACCAATTTCAAGAGATTGTGACGGGCAACAACTATATAGGTGTTGTAGAGGAGACATTGGCGCATCGTTTAAGAAAATCTCCAGAGTGGTTTATGTTCGAAAATCTGAAGTTACGGTTAAAAAACTGAAAATTTTATTGTGAAATTCACAAAATGAGATTACGGGGGTAGGGCACTAAAAGAAAATTTTGGACCATTTTTAAGAGATTGTGACCGGCAACGACTATATAGGTGTTGTAGAGGAGACATTGATGCATCGTTTAAGAAAATCTCCAGAGTGGTTTATGTTCGAAAATCTGAAGTTACGGTTAAAAAACTGAAATTGTGAAATTGACAAAATGAGATTAGGGGTAGGCCAATTTCAGTTAATTTTGGACCAATTTCAAGAGATTGTGACGGGCAACGACTATATAGATGTTGTAAAGTAGACATTGGTGCATCTTTTTAGAACATCTCCAGAGTGGTTCATGTTCGAAAATCTGAAGTTACGGTTAAAAAACTGAAAATTTTATTGTGAAATTCACAAAATGAGATTAGGGGTAGGGCACTAAAAGAAAATTTTGGACCAATTTCAAGAGATTGTGACCGGCAACAACTATATAGGTGTTGTAGAGGAGACATTGGCGCTTCCTTTAAGAAAATCTCCAGAGTGGTTTCTGCTCGAAAATCTGAAGTTACGGTTAAAAACTGAAAATTTTATTGTGAAATTGACAAAATAAGAGTAGGGGTAGGGCACTAAAAGAAAAATTTGGACCATTTTAAGAGATTGTGACGGGCAACGACTATATATGTGTTGTAGAGGAGACATTGGCGCATTGTTTAAGAAAATCTCCAGAGTGGTTTATGTTCGAAAATCTGAAGTTACGGTTAAAAAACTGAAACTGTGAAATTGACAAAAACGGAAAAATTGATGAAATTTTCGTTTCCGTTCTCTAACTTCAGTTTGCCTCAACCAAATGTTATGAAACTTAGACACAATGCTTATTACCACAAAACGGTCTCACTGTATGTGGAAGTTGACTCATGCATATTTAAAATCTTGAAAAATAGACCAACACTCATCCTTAATGTTTAAAATTAATTATTTCCCAGTTAATCAAAGTGACAATTTATATACCTTCAGACATTTATTGACATGTACAATATATTTCAGATCACTTGGAGTAGTATTGGCAGTAATTTTAAAGTGATCATTTGATTAAGTATTTGAATGGGCTTGATAGTGCTTTCCTTTTTCGATATCTCACTTTTTGTAGTAGTCATTCAAAATTCGTAATTTGTCTAAATAGACATATCTTTAATAAATAAATATCACAAAATAATAAAGAAAAAACATACGGAAACAGAAGAGGGCAAGTGGCCGAAAATGGTTTATTTATTACAATAACAAAAATAGACATAATTTGAAAGTCACAATTATGAAATGCTTACGTTTTCCCTTTTCTTTAGATTACTCACTGGTTCTCCGGTATAGCGCCCAACGTCCGAGTTAAAAATGATAAAATATAAATTGCAGCAAAACTTATAAATAAAGAACATCCTCATAGTATATTCTATCCACCATTTAATTTTCAGCATGTAATATGCTACCGTTAATTTGTAATGATCGAGACAGTTTAGATGAAAAAATGTGAAAAAAATACATTTTACGTCATTTTATATCCTTTGACGTCGTGATTTTCAATACCAAAAATGCTAAAAACTTTGTAATAATTTCTTTTACGGTGTTTTGATATCTTAATAATTCACATAAACTTTAATGTGCGTTTTTCTTGTGAGTTGAAATTAAGGAATATTCAGCCATGTCTGCTTTATTATGTAAGTCTTTTTTTATCTCTTCAATACAAATTAAGGTAATACATCTTCCTGTGGGCTGTTTCCTTGTGGTCGTATTTATAAATCAGCTGTTTCAATTTCAAAATGCACAAGCATGGCGTATAATGCATTCATATCTTGCTTTGAATAGTTTGAATAACTAAGAATTTTCTTATGTAGACGAAACACAATCCTTGTATCTTTGATGGGTTACTTACTTTGATATTCAATAATACTTTTTTCTTTGTATTGGAAATTTGAAATAATAGGAGAGTGACGAGACGTGTTTATATCTGACCAAAGAATTAAACGAATCACTTATTTGATAATGTTTAAAGTTATTATAATACTGCAATTTTAGAGGAGATATGATTTATTGTTGTTTTCTGAACGTAAAGTGGCAAATATTTCATGCAGATGTATGACCGATATAAATGTATATAAAGAAAACCAACACGAGAGAGAAACGACAAAAAAGCAATCAGCAAAATATAAATATAAAAACATTTTCCATAGATTTTTTATTCATAGTAGGCAACTCTCTTTGTTGATTGGTTGCAGCATATTAATCTCACCGACTTAAATTTTAAAAGAGACCACCAAAAAAGACCAATTAAACAACTTCTCCTTGTAGATACTTTTATACTTGTAGTATTATGCATCCTATTCCGCTTGAATATCAGATATTTATTTGAAATAACCTAAGATATATGAGGTGGTTTATGGAATAGAATTATAGATTATCGTTGATCATCTCAACGAGATTGGTTTTCTCGCTTGAGCCGGGACGGCGAAAGCGAGAAAAGCAATCGAGTTGAGATGACCAATGATAATCTGTTTATCGCTATTTTACCTATGACGACATTGTCAATTTCATGTCAATTTCATTAGCAACGCCACGTGCCTCCTTAGTTTCTAGCGATAATTTTCCATCTCAAGCGAGTAGCATGATATGAAAAATTATCACAAAAAAAGATCAAATGAAAAATGCACAAAATAGCGATAAATAATCTTACATCCTTCTCCTGCATTGTGTCACAATGATTACATTTTACACCACTGATAAAACAGTTCGTGACAGAGGTCAGACCAAGATAACCATTGACAACAAAAAGCTCTGCAATAGTGGAAAACAAACACAAAAAAAAACCAATTATAAATTTCATGCGTCCGAAGCGCTATTTTGAATTTATCTTCATCATTTACGCCAAGCGCCGAATATTTGAAAGCCAAGGATGTGAAAGAACAGAAAGATTTGATGAGCTATATGACCAAAAGGACATAAATAAAAATAGCCAAATCAGTCGATGATTAACTTTGCCCGATCGAGTTGAAACCTTAGTTTCTTTATAATTTCAAAATTTATAAATGGACAATTGAAGTGAATTGAAAGGAATTGCAGAATCAAAATGCTGTCATAATTCCTACGTCTTCGGTTTCATATTTGTAAGATCCATAGCTCATTATAATTTAAAACAACAATTTATTGGTTAGGGCTGAAAGAATGATGCTTGAGGACGGATGACATTGTCTTAGATTTTTGGGGTATAACATTTTTTTTAGTACCAATAAATGTTAAATATTTAAGAATTGAATGTTTCTTTTTGTAAATTTATTGGGGTGTAAAAGCGTTGACCGAAGTTCATTTTGTATGAAGCGCGGAAGCGTTTCGTTCTAAAAATGTGCGTACGGTCAACGCTTTTACACCCCTATAAAAATTACTAAAAGAAGCAATCAATACTTATAATTACATTTTTTTGCTTGGATCATGAAAACACGATTTCTATCAAGTTTTTCTTTTATTTACCTGTGCACTTTATTGTTGAAGCTCGTGTCATCATGAATGTTACATTTCATTTAATTTAAAATGAAGGTTAATTTCAGAATGACGCGACTTTGCTGTTAGCCAATCGAGTTACCTTTTATAATGACACATACATACATGTAATGTAATTATATTTGAATATTCTCAATAACAATTGATTGATAGGCAATGTTTTTATAATTTGTTGGACAGTTGGGTAATGAAGAATAAAATCTAGTTCTGGTGATTGAAATTTAATTCTATCAGATTTCAGATATGTCTTAATGTCGGTTAACTACCGGTACTGTCTTTGTTATAAAACTGAATGTTCAGCTTCTCAGTTCTAGTACCTCATATCACAAGCCAAATATGATCAAATATACCTCATGTCATCTTAACTTCTGTTTATTATTCCAGATATCCAAATTATTACGAAGAAATTAAAATACTTTTTTTCTCCCGTTTGATTTTAATCAGATATTAATCAAAATTGATAAATGGTATCATTTGTGTAGTTCAGTGACAGATTCAAAAAGAGGGGTACGGGTAATGTCGTCATACGTATGTCGTTGATACAAACAAGAAGATCTATCATGTCAAAATTGTGATACAACAGGAAATGTTCATATGCAGGAACTGAACACAAGAATTTTACAGAATAAGCATATTTCTTACTGCATAGAGAAAATGTAGACCTCCCCTCCCTAATCCAGGCCGTCATATATCATTGTGACGGATAGTTTTGTTTGATCTATTTAACTGTTTTATTTTCGAAAAGAATATTTGTACAAGGTGTTTTAATAAATGTAACGGACAATATATACTATGCCCTCTCAGCCGACGTCGTAATTTCATTTTAAAATTAATGAAAGATCGAAAGTAATTAAAAGCTTCTCTCCCTGTTCAACATGATATAAAACTCATTAGGCAGAGCAATTTTTATGGCTACTTGCATAATTGTTAAATCGTATTAAATTCGGTATCAAACTCATATTAATAATAAAAGTTTCATATCTTGAATATTGAAAAGGGGTTAAAATTATTTACCTGCATAAATATTGATATAAAACATCCGGTTCGGGGTTGTTTTTTTTTTTCTAGATCTGAGAAAAAAGCAACTCCGTTACAATTAATAAGAATTGTTACATGGTGTCTTCTTATGTCGCCTGAATTACAATGTATGTTATTGAATTATATATTCGCCATCCGTAATAATTATCTAATATGTCATTTGGCATGCCATACTCGATAAAAGTGCGGACGTCATAGAAAGCACTCTTTACCAAAACGTCAACGGAGATTACATTCCACGGAGGTTACATTTCGATGATTTCGTCATTTATAAAGCATAATATGTGTATCTGAAGATAGAAGTTGTACTAAAATTAAATGTTGACACCGATATCGATCTGCTGGACGTAGAATTTATTTTCAAAATTGGTGTTTGTTTAGAATAGACCATTCCACGGAGATTACATGCTTAACAAATCTCTGCAGTTTTCAACTTTGTTTAGTTTTTCAGACTGATATGATTTGGAATAAATGACGATTGTTATAAACAAAATTATTTATGGTAACCTTATAATCAAATTTAACTCATTTAACACTCTATGTTTTGCTAAATATTTTGTCCTGCTTGGTCTTTTATCCCAGTTAACGGAAATTACAGGTTTACGAAGAACACATTTCGACGGCCGGTACGATAACTATCGTTGTGCAATATGTACTAAACTTTATAAAAATTAATAATATAGATAATAAAGAAATATAAAAATCTCAGATATAAGTATAACAAGCTACGGGTATATAACTCGAAGTCGTTAGTTTTGCTTTCTTACGGTGGGACAAATTAACGTCATAAAATAGGCGCTTTAACGGAGAACCAGTTGTTACACATTCGTGAACATATACATGCAAACAAATAAATATTTTCCTCTCATTCTACGTTTAGAATTAACAATGGGAATGGAATTAAATGAGGTTTTTCTAAACATTTAATTATGTATACTTCTGTTAATATTTAAAATGTATGTTCTTATTATTTAGTTACTTTTTGTTGGATTGCTTAATGATTGACATTTGCACTTCATTTGGTTTTATTTATACCAAATGAATACTCATTCATTTTACAATAACAATAACAATAGGTCTTGACAGATACAAGTTCTTAATTACTTCATTTAATTTAAGGATGAAAATGCAAAGGATACTGAATTGCACATAACTATTACATCTTATTTACTTTTGTTTTAATGAGTTTGGACAGATGGGCATAAATCCTTCATTTGAAACAATTAAACTTGTTATAAAATATTGTAAGAGGAAATCTGTCACTGAAACTAATTAATCGACCTTAAAATTTGATGGTTCACACAATAAAATTCTAACCTTAGAGATTTGGTAAATTGTTTTAAATGGCTTCTATAATCATTATCATGATAATCTATCATGTGTCTCTAGATTTCAATTAAATTCATGTTTTATTAAAGAAAAAAGGGGGGATACACACATTGAATGAAAAGTGATATTACATGTTTAATATAACATAACAAAATAACAAAACATTTAACATAAATAGTTTAAGAAAGGTCGTAATGGAATTGTAGCAAACTTTGCACACTTTTAAATGACTTTGTAAATCAACAAAAATACTCCGGCGTTATGGTCATTATTTTCATAACAATTCTTTCAGTGGAATTTTGATGTAAAGTCGTGTATTTCTTCCTGAAAAGGTTCTGTTTCGTACACGTCGCTATGTGTGATTTCTCGAAACTTCTTCATTTACTGCTATTTATCCGTAGCAAGTTAACTTCTCCAGCTAAAATTTTACCGCTGGTAAATCATTTGTTATTTGTCTCATAATTGTTAAATTCATATAATGGCACTCATACATATAAGTTTTATAACATCAAGAATCAATTTCAAATAAATTTCAAACCTTCGTTCAGTTTAATAAAGGAAATAAAATACGAAACATTCTTACACATTTTTCAAATATTCACAAATTGAACCTTATATACCCGTATATATAATGTTTTGGTGAAACACTTATATTTTCTTTCCTCCTTCATATTCAACTGACTTGCCGATTGCAGCCTGCAACCAACAGTCCGCTCCGGTATCACTTGGTCCAACTCTTTATTGGAATGATTGAAATCTACATTGTAATCACAAGTCAATTTATCTACAAAACTACTTTTGAAATACCAAATGTTTTTTTTTTTCAATTCTTAATTTTCATCCTTATGATACTTTACTTCAGAACTTGTTCCTGTATTGTTATGAATTTCAGTTAATGGCCAATTTCTTAGTGAAAATTCGTCTAAATTCCATTTAATAGATACATTTAATAACGCTTACCGTTACCTTGATGGCATTTTTGCTTCAAATAATAAAGAATTCCTAATCATACTGCTGAAATTTACCCAAGAGAACTTACTTTAAATAAAAGTAATACTTGTATAAACAGCAATACTTTTGCTTTTGCAGACTTTGACACATGATTACATTTCAGTTTAATACGAAAAAATTCGTAAGGGTTCCGTGGAACCCAGTGTCTCGCCTACTTTTGCTGTTAGTCGCAGGCTCAACAAAAATGGTGAAATAATTATTACAAATTTTCCTCTAGATACTATCTTTTGATTGTAAGAAGCTTCTGTTCAAGTTTGGAAGGAATCCAGGATGGTTTATGAATCTAATAAATGTTTTAAAAACTTTAACTGCAGATTGTATGTAATGTTAACTGGAAGAAAAACTAAGTCCATTTATAAGTAATATACGGAAAACAGGATTTTTTTACAAAATTTCCTTCTAGATACTAGCTTTTGAATATAAACAAGCTTCTGTCCAAGTTTGGTACACATCTAGGATAGTTTAGAAAGTTATTAAAAGTTTGAAAACTTTAACCACAGAGTGAATGTAATGTTAACTGACAGAAAAACTTAGTCCATTTATAAGTAAAATATGGATAAACAGGATTATTTTTTAACAAAATTAACTTTTGAATACTATCTTATGATCATTAACAAGCTTCTGTTTACGTATGGTACAAATCCAGGATAGTTTAAGAAAGTAAGAAAGTAAGAAAGAAAGTTTTTTTTACAAAATTTACTTCTGGATACTATCTTATAATCATAAACAAGCTTCTTCCAAGTTCATTAGAAATCCAGGATAGTTTAAGAAAGTTATTCAAATTTCAAAACTTTAACCACAGAGTGAATATTTGTGGACACCGCCGACGACGCCGGACGACGACGATGACAACGCCGACGACGGAATGTAGAATCGCTATGTCTCGCTTTTGCGACAAAAGTCGCAGGCTCGACAAAAATCAAAAGAAAAGTTCACGACGACAAAACAGACGATTGTGTGCCCTGGATCGTTGTAAAGCGTGAATTGATCGGTCTTTTCGAGTGTTAGGTAGGTGAAATTCTAACATAAAAACGATCTAAAATTGATACTTTAAGTCAGAAGAGCATAAGTTATAGAACAAAATAACATTTGGTTGAGACAAATTGGAGTTAAAGAGAACGGAAATGAAAATTTCAGCATTTTTTCTATTTGTAAAGGAGTATAACTCTAGAACGGTAAAAGTGACGCCACCAAAATTAAAATTTGATCTGTGTTTTGTGGTAATAAGCATCGTTTGTTGATGTGGTTCATAAGTGTTTCTCGTTTCTCTTTTATATAGATTAGACCGTTGGTTTTCCTGTTTGAATGGTTTTACAATAGTAATTTTGGGGCCCTTTATATCTTGCTGTTCGGTGTGAGCTAGGGCTCCATGTTGAAGACCGTACTTTGACCTATAATTGTATACTTTTATAAATTTTGACTTGGATGGAGAGTTGTTTCATTGGCACTCATACCACATCTTCTTATATCTATATATTGTGTATAAGTTTTATGACAATTGGTTGAGGCAAACTAAAGTTAGAGAACGGAAACCAATTTTGGGACGTACGGACACAGGGAAGTTCAGACGGACAAGGGTAAACTTTAATGCCCCTCCGCTACGGCGGGGGCATAATAAGCTAAACAATACTGCTAGGTTATCGAGTTCCTTTTTGTGATATATGAATTTTTTTTAAATGGGGCAAAGAGGATGACTCGGACTTTTACATTAAATTTAGCATTGGCATTATTTGGGACATACGGATGCACGGACGTACAGTCGGACTAGGGTTAAGTTTAATGCCCCTCCGCTACGGCGGGGGCATAATAAGCTAAACAATATTGATAGGTTATCGAGTTCCTTTTTGTGATATATGATATTTTTTTTTAAATGGGGCGAAAAGGATGACTCGGACTTTTACATTATATTTAGCATTGGCATTATTTGGGATGTACGGATGCACGGACGCGTACAGACGGACAAGGGTAAAGCTTAATGCCCCTCCGCTACGGTGGGGCATAATAAGCTAAAATATTGATAGGTTATGGAATTCCTTTTTGTGATATATGTTTTTTTTTTTAATGGGGGAAAAGGATGACTTGGACTTTTACCTTATATTCAGCATTGGCATTATTTGGGACGTACAGACGCACGGACGCACAGACGGACAAGGGTAAATCATAATGCCCCTCCGCTACGGTGGGGGCATAATAAGCTAAAAATATTGATAGGTTATAGAATTCCTTTTTGTGATATTTTTTTCACTAGAATTATTTCACACGCGAGTAAATGTAAATATATTTATTTTCTAAAAGAATATAAGTTCGATATCGCACAGCTAATTATTCTAAAATCTAGAAACAACTGATTAACATAAAAGTTGACAAACACTAAAATTGGAACACGAGCAACCTAGTTCACGAGAAAGATAATAAACCGTCATTAGCTACCACAGACGAACATCTTACAACTCTTGCCATAAACTTGCGTATCGTCCCCATAACATTTATGAATTTGACAGATGCTGAGTTCGGACAGAGAAAACAATAAACATTGATATAAACATCTATTAAAATTTTAAATTCAAAACAAAGTTGTGTTTTAAATTTCGTTTTTGTATTACTGTTCTCTCATATTTTCCATTATTTTGTAAAAAAAAAAATTGAAATTGTCTCAGTCAAATAATTTGACAAAGTTTATCAGAAGTTTAGCTATTACCCTATTATACTCAACGAAGCTCGAGATAAATATACGTTCACCCGTTAGAACGATTAAACGACCGTTGACTCGTCGAAAAAGGGAAGGGTGTGGTTTGGTCATTCAACAAGATAATTCCAAAGCTTTCAGACAAATTACTTTTTATTTCAGCAATCACTTCTTTTTATTAGTAAAATAAAATTAATAGGACTGTATTATATTTCTTTCCATTTTTAGACACCATTATTATCAATTAAGTTGTGTGCAGTATACAAATATGTAATAATGTGCACGTTTACAATCATCCATGTTTTATGTGGATGGCGAAGGAGTTGACAGAAAGAGATATGCAAAAAGAATATAAAATGACATTGTCAAAGTTTAAGGACCCTGTTATTTCAATATAAACAAAAAAATACTTACTTCATTGTCGTGTTTGTGGACTACCGACTCAAGAGAATGTTGATTTCAACAAAGTGTGTTGTAAACGGTGTATACATACTGTCGGATAAATTTCGCGGGAAAAATATTGATGTACTTTTTTATACAAGTTAGTCTCTGATGCATGATTTTTTATTATTAATTGTTTTGGCTTTTAACTAGCTGTCAGTAACTGCGAGTACTCTCAAATCGTACTTTCTTGTTTATTTGACCTGTTGATACTAATTGTAATGCTTTTTTTGTTATTTAATGTTATTCATGGTTATATCTGGTCTATATACCAGCTTTGATAAGTATTTGGTACTAATATAAATTTCCACTTCGTACTATGAACATAAAAATTATTTATTTTGTTAAAATATTTCCTTTCTCTATTGTAACTGTATACGTATACCTAACAACAAAATTATTTTGTTTACCTGTGTTTAAAGTTATTGCAAATGGCTGATATTTTATTCAAGCATATTGTTTTTCTTAAATTGTTTAACATTTCATACCGATATAACATGTTACTTTTATTATTCTTCCTTAGTTTATTTATTTTGAATTTACATTGTATCATAGGTCAAATTTATTTGTTCAGTGTATGTTCAATGGTGTTACTATGTCCTTTGATTGAGTTAAGCTATATCAGTTGATATTTTATAGTGTGTCTTTCTATGTTGTGATGTTACACTATTGTTTCAGAAAAAGGGTGAAGGTTTGGTACCATTAAAACGTTTAAACCCGCTGCATTTGTTTGCACCTGTCCTAAGTCAGGAATCTGATGTTCAGTAGTTGTCGTTTGTTGATGTGGTTCATAAGTGTTTCTCGTTTCTCGTTTTATATAGATTAGACCGTTGGTTTTCCTGTTTGAATGGTTTTACACTAGTAATTTTTGGGGCCATTTATAGCTTACTGTTCGGTGTGAGCCTAGGCTCCGTGTTGAAGACCGTACTTTGACTTATAATGGTTTACATTTATAAATTTTGACTTGGATGGAGAGTTGTCTCATTGGCACTCATACCACATCTTCTTATATCTATATAAAAAGTAACATCATTCCATTATACAAGGTAACCCCCTATTTGCCTTTTTTTTCACCCAACTTCAGATTTCCAAACAAACGATTCTATAGTTCCTCTAAATAGATACGCCAATGTCTTCTCTAATGTCTCCTCTACGTTACATATACAGTCGTTGCCCGTCACAATCTCTATAAATTGGTCTTCAATCATCTTAAGGTACACCATCCCTCGTTTTTACAATTTCAGATTTTTAACCGTAACTTCAGATTTTGAACATAAACCACTCTGGAGATTTTCCTAAACAATTCGCCAATGTCTCCTCTACAACACCTATATAGTCGTTGCCCGTCACAATCTCTTTAAAATGGTCCAAATTGTTCTTTAAGTGCCCTACCCCCCTTTCCTAATCTCATTTTGTCAATTTCACAATAAAATTTCAGTTTTTTAACCGTAACTTCAGATTTTCGAACATAAACCACTCTAGAGATTTTCTTAAACGATGCGCCAATGTCTCCTCTACAACACCTATATAGTCGCTGCCCGTCACAATCTCTTTAAAACGGTCCAAATTTTTCTTTTAGTGCCCTACCCCCAGTAATCTCATTTTGTCAATTTCATAATAAAATTTTCAGTTTTTTAACCGTAGCTTCAGATTTTCGAACATAAACCACTCTGGAGATTTTCTTAAACGATGCGCCATTGTCTCCTCTACAACACCTATATAGTCGTTGCCCGTCACAATCTCTTTAAAATGGTCCAAATTTTTCTTTTAGTGTCTTACCCCCTAATCTCATTTTGTCAATTTCACAATATAATTTTCAGTTTTCTAACCGTAACTTCAGATTTTCGAACATAAACCACTCTGAACATTTTCTTATACGATGCGCCATTGTCTCCTCTACAACACCTGTATAGTCGTTGTCCGTCACAATCTCTGTGAAATGGTCCAAAATTTCCTTTTAGTGCCCTACCTGCCTAATCTCATTTAGTCAATTTCACAATAAAATTTTCAGTTTTTTAACCGTAACTTCAGATTTTCGAATATAAACCACTCTGGAGATTTTCTTAAACGATGCGCCAATGTCTCCTCTACAACACCTATATAGTTGTTGCCCGTCACAATCTCTTTAAAATGGTCCAAATTTTTCTTTTAGTGTCTTACCCCCTAATCTCATTTTGTCAATTTCACAATTAAATTTTTCAGTTTTTTAATCGTAACTTCAGATTTTCGAACATAAACCACTCTGGAAATGTTCTTAAACAATGCGCCGATGTCTCCTCTACAACACCTATATTGTCGTTGCCCGTCACAATCTCTTAAAATTGGTCCAAAATTAACTTAAATTGGCCTACCCCTCTAATCTCATTTTGTCAATTTCACAATTTCAGTTTTTTAACCGTAACTTCAAATTTTCGAACATATTCCACTCTGGAGATTTTCTTCAACAAAGCGCGAATGTCTCCTAAACAACACCTTTATAGTCGTTGTCCGTCACAATCGCTTGAAATTGGTCCAAAATTAACTTAAATTGGCCTACCCATCTAATATCATTTGGTCAATTTCACAATTTCAGTTTTTTAACCGTAACTTCAGATTTTCGAACATAAACCACTCTGGAAATTTTCTTAAACAATGCGCCAATGTCTCCTCTACAACACCTATATAGTCGTTGCCCGTCACAATCTCTTTAAATTGGTCCAAAATTAACTTAAGTTTGCCTACCCCCCTAATCTCATGTTGTCAATTTCACAATTTCAGTTTTTTAACCGTAACTTCAGATTTTCGAACATAAACCACTCTGGAGATTTTCTTAAACAATGCGCCAATGTCTCCTCTACAACACCTATATAGTCGTTGCCCGTCACAATCTCTTTAAAACGGTCCAAAATTAACTTAAATTGGCCTACCCCCCTAATCTCATTTTGTCAATTTCACAATTTCAGTTTTTTAACCGTAACTTCAGATTTTCGAACATAAACCACTCTGGAGATTTTCTTAAACAATGCTCCAATGTCTCCTCTACAACACCTATATAGTCGTTGCCCGTCACAATCTCTTTAAAACGGTCCAAAATTAACTTAAATTGGCCTACCCCCCTAATCTCATTTTGTCAATTTCACAATAAAGTTTTCAGTTTTTTAACCGTAACTTCAGATTTTCGAACATAAACCACTCTGGAAATGTTCTTAAACAATGCGCCAATGTCTCCTCTACAACACCTATATTATCGTTGCCCGTCACAATCTCTTAAAATTGGTCCAAAATTAACTTAAATTGGCCTACCCCTCTAATCTCATTTTGTCAATTTCACAATTTCAGTTTTTTAACCGTAACTTCAAATTTTCGAACATATTCCACTCTGGAGATTTTCTTCAACAAAGCGCGAATGTCTCCTCAACAACACCTTTATAGTCGGTTGTCCGTCACAATCGCTTGAAATTGGTCCAAAATTAACTTAAATAGGCCTACCCATCTAATATCATTTGGTCAATTTCACAATTTCAGTTTTTTAACCGTAACTTCAGATTTTCGAACATAAACCACTCTAGAGATTTTCTTAAACGATGCGCCAATGTCTCCTCTACAACATCTATATAGTCGCTGCCCGTCACAATCTCTTTAAAATGGTCCAATTTTTTTCTTTTAGTGCCCTACCCTCTTAATCTCATTTTTGTCAATTTCACAATAAAATTTTCAGTTTTTTAAGCGTAACTTCAGATTTTCGAACATAAACCACTCTGGAGATTTTCTTAAACGATGCGCCATTGTCCCCTCTACAACACCTATATAGTTGTCGCCCGTCACAATATCTTGAAATTGGTCCAAAATTATCTCAAATTGGCCTACCCCCCTAATCTCATTTGGTCAATTTCACAATTTCAGTTTTTTAACCGTAACTTCAGATTTTCGAACATAAACCACTCTGGAGATTTTCTTAAACGATGCGCCAATGTCTCTTCTGCAACACCTATATAGTCGTTGCCCGTCACAATATCTTAAAAATGGTCCAAATTTTTCTTTTAGTGCCCTACCCCCCTAATCTCATTTTGTCAATTTCACAATAAAATTTTCAGTTTTTTAACCGTAACTTCAGATTTTCGAACATAAACCACTCTGGAGATTTTCTTAAACAATGCGCCAATATCTCCTTTGCAACACCTATATAGTCGTCTCCCGTCACAATCTCTTGAAATTGGTCCAAAATTAACTGAAATTGGCCTACCTCCTTAATTTGAGTTTGTCAATTTCACAATTTCAGTTTTTTAACCGTAACTTTAGATTTTCGAACATAAACCACTCTGGAGATTTTCTTACACGATGCGCCAATGTCCCCTGTACAACACCTATATAGTCGTTGCCCGTTACAATCTCTTCAAATTGGTCCAAAATTTTATTTTAGTGCCCTACCCCCCCTAATCTCATTTTGTCAATTTCACAATTTCAGTTTTTTAACCGTAGATTCAGATTTTCGAACATAAACCACTCTTGAGATTTTCCTAAACGTTGCGCCAATGTCTCCTCTACATCACATATAGGCAGTCGTTGCCCGTCACAATCTCTATAAATAGGTCAACAATCAACTTAAGGTATCCCCCCTTTTCGTTTTTAATTACAATTTTTTCAACCTAACTTCAGATTTTTTAACATAAACCATCCTGGAGTTTGTCTTAATAGATACGCTAATGTCTCAGCTGCATCACTTATGCAGTCGTGTACCGTCACAATCTCTATTAATGGGTCAAAAATCAATTTAATGTATGCCCCCTCCTCCCTTTTCGTTTTTACAATTTCAGTTTTTTAAACTTAACTTCAGATTTTAAAACATAAACCATTCTGGAGTTTGTCTTAGTAGATACGATAATGTCTCCTCTATGTTACCTTTACAGTCGTTGCCTGTCACAATCTCTATAAATTGGTCAAAATCTTTATGGTATCCCTTTTGTTTTAATTTTTTTTTATTCGTTTTTGTTTAATATTTTGAATATTCTCATAATTGTCCGCTAGGTCTCTGTAATTGTTCGCTAGCTCGAAAAAAAAACGTGATTGTCTTATGTGAAATTGTGGTTTTTAGTTTACATCCTAATTGTTCGCTGGCTAATTGTTCGCTACAATTGTTCGCTAGCTTGAGTCAGGCCAACACCACAGATTCCTCATCTATAAGAATTCACTTATAAAATGTTTGCCTTTGTTGTAATAAAAAACGAAAATGTTTATATGCGTTTGATTGACTGTACGTTGAAGTTGTCTCTCGAGAAGAACTACTTCAGCGAGAACAAGGTTTGCACCTTTACATTATGGGGTAAAATAGACTTTGATTATGCCTATGATGTTACGAGGCATTGCTGCTGGTGATAGATACAATTGCTGCCGGTGGTAGATGCAATTGCTGCCTGGTGTAGAGGCAGGGCGGGAATGAAGCCTTTATAATAATAAAAAACAAAAGCTGAAAAAATTACAATGCAAATTACTATGTCCAAATTAAAAAAAACAATAATCAATACAGTAATTAACATATATATTTTAATTATTTCCTAAATAGCAAAATATTAAATACATCAATTTTAAAACTACTAGTTTAATACTGTAGTATAACTTATTACTATTATTATAGTTGTAATAAAACTTTTCTTATTAAACTTTAAATTCAGAATATTTAACTTTTAAAAATCTTAACTATTTTTACGTCGTGACTAACCTAGAATTTGAAGAAGTAGGTAACTTTGACAATATTTATGATATTGATTTCATTAAAGAACTCTATTTGACCAAACGATTGTTTAGTGTATACTTATGAATTGATAAAGATATTGTGTATTGTTCTTAAGTAGTTAACAGTAAAGTCATAAGTGTACGCCTTTTTGTTCGAACGTTATGTCAGATATTTTGTCACAATACCTCTAATATATAATTCCTTGACACTTCTACCCAATGCATGGAAACGAAACCATGCACTTTTACTGTTTTGAACTGCAAGCAAAATGGCAAGCAGCAATATATCTATCCTTAAAGCTATCACCAAAAACATTGCCTACAACCAGGCCATCAAAATAAAGCAGATTTGTTCTGCAATGATACTGTAACAAAGCGATTACAAGACCTTCACGGCCCTAACAAACATTACGTTTTCTCGTTTGAATTGTTTTACATTTGTCATACCGGGGCCTTTTATACTTTCTGTGCGGTATGGATTTTGCTCATTGTTGAAGGCCGTACGGTTACCTATAGTTGCATACTTCAACGTATATGATGGAGAGTTGTCTCATATTGCAATCACACTACATCTTCTTATTGTATATGGTCTATTAAAGACAAGCACGTTAATGGAGACTTCTCGTACTAGGAACAACAAAGTTATTTATTTTGTAAAAATCATTTCCTTACTCCATGTATACCTTACAACAATGTTTTTTTATTTACCTGTGTACGTTATTTTATTTGGCGGCATTTTGTCCAAGGTTATGGTTGTCTTTCTGATATTGTTTTAAATCTAACCCCCTTGTTTTATTAATTTTGTATTTACATTGTGTCATAGATCAAATTTATTCGTTCAGTGTATGCTCACTTGTTTTTGTTAATATGTTATTTGATTGAGTTAAGCCATTTCAATTGATATTTGATAGTGTGTCTTTCTATGTTGTGATGTTACACTATTGTTTCAGGTAGAGTGAAGGTTGGCGCCTATTAAAACGTTTAAACCCGTTGCATTTGTTTGCACCTGTCCTAAGTTAGGAACCTGATGTTCAGTGCATGGTTGTCGTTTGTTGATGTGGTTCATAAGTGTTTCTCGTTTCTCGTTTTTTATATAGATTAGACCGTTGGTTTTCCTGTTTGAATGGTTTTACACTAGTAATTTTGGGGCCCTTTATAGCTTGCTGTTCGGTGTGAGCCAAGGCTCCGTGTTTAAGGCCGTACTTTGACCTATAATGGTTTACTTTTACAAATTGTGACTTGAATGGAGATTTGTCTCATTGGCACTCATATCACATCTTCTTATATCTATTCACTCGTGCAAATAACATCAGCTGGGATGAATTTTTACAGTATAAAGAGAGACAATCTATAATTAAGATATCGTTCTCTTATTTCATACGAATGAAATCAGAGAACTATATGTTAATTATATTGAAAGAGAGACGGATTAGCAAAGAATTATCCGTCAAAATTGAATGGAAATCGAAATCACTCCAATATCCAAGAGCAATCCAAAGCCTACCGCGTACCAGCTTTTCGTAAACCCAAAAAACGGAAAGACTTTCTTGTCAAAGCTTATTTGCCTTTTGAACCAGGCTCTTGCCAGGGTTATGGGAATAAAATATGTCTAACTTGCAAACAGACACGGCATATCAATATTTAAACAGTCACTCCAGTGGAACGTCGTACACCATGATCTGTAAGGTAACTTGTAAGACTTCAAACAGTATCACATCTTACAAACAGATTTAGAGTGTTGGTAAGTCAGAACAGTCATTTCTCTACACTTGAGATCTCTTGTTCACACTAAAGCAGATATCATCCGACTAGCTGACACTTCTATTGACCACAACATGGCTGGATCTAGAAAAGAGAGATTCTCTCTGGACAGAATTTTGAAAACGAACAAGAAAACATTGCACATGATGGTATCAACGAAAAGAGGTATATTACATTATGTACAAATATAGTACATAGTATATATCTATATAAATTGTGATTATTCTGTGCTGATTAGAGCACTTTTATTACATATTACACAACATATTTTCCCCTTGTAATGCATATTGATTGTTTTCTTGATAACATAATGCCGTCATATTTTTTTTAAACCGAAAACATCATAACATATGAATCAAAATTATTTTCACCATCCTGTATTTACATGATAATCGTACAGTAGTTTTTAGAAATTAACAGTGTTACAAGCACACTCATGTAGATTATACTGAGCAGACTTTGTTAAAAGAAGGGAATCGAAAATAGTAAATTAAGGACAATACACATGATAGAAAGGTCTAAAACCACGAGAAAGTAAAACGTGTGGGATACACGTCAAAGATACAACAACAAAACACACAAATAAAAGAAAACGACATCTTGTGGTAAAGGACAGGTACGACACGCTGCACTGAACAGTAAAACATCATTGCGGTAACCATGGTAAAAGATAAATTAGGAAACCTGCACAAGACCTTCAAAACACAAAAAACTTGAGCTTTATGCTATACAAAACTCCTATAAATTAAAACCGCATTAACAAAAAATTGCATTGCAGTATCATAAACCGGAGCGTTTGTTATATAGATACATTCGGAAAAGCTCTTCAAACGCAAAGTATTGTTGTCATACAAAACTAAGTCCATGTATCGGTAAAATACGAAAAAAGAGGTAAAATATACTATTAAAATTTTGCTACATATTTTATCTTTTAATCATGGAGAAGCATCTGTTCAAGTTTAAAATGTTAAAAATTCCATGAAGGTTTGAAAAATTAACATTTCCTTAAAAAAAGACGAAACGAAACGAATCCAGACTGCCAAAACTGTCCATTTATCTGTGAAAAACGAAAATCTAAAAAAAAATGGCTCTGTACATATCCTTTTGATCATGAAGAGATTTCTGTCCAAGTTGCAGAAAATTTCATAAATGATTTGACAAAGTTATTAATATATCTAAACTTTAACCACACACTGAATTTAGATGCTGACGACACGACGACGCCGAAGATTTAATGAAGGGTCGCTTTGTATCGCACACGCGACTTTCATCACAGGCGAGAAAAAATAACAAAAAACCCCAAAAATATTAAATTAATTGTCTCATAAAATGCTTCCAGTTTATTGTCGGTTGAGAGCCATTGTTTAATAAGTTTAAAGATAATGCATACATATATATTTCCCTGATAAAAAAATGTGACCCCAAACATGAATCATACATATAAGTCAAGTTTCTGTACATTTATGTTTTATATGTGAGTGAAAGTGTCATCGCAACTTCTCTGAAACCACACAACAGAATTTCATGAAACTATGAAGATAATAAGGACATATTATGTAGATGTGCATATCGACAGGAAATTATGATTCAATTTTTTTTCTAGGAGTTATGGCCCATTGAATTTAGAATTTTGGCCTTAATATACTACTGCAAGTTTGTCAGCGCAACTCCTCTGAAACCACACAACACGATTTCATGAAACTTTATAGATAATAAGGGCATTTCTTACCGATCACAATTTTGCTTTATTATAAAATGACTGCGTGTAACGAGAAGTGCGCCCTTGCGTCTACCACAAAACTGCCTACCCATTTGACGTTACAGGTGTCTTTCGTTTATGTTTAAATACAGTATAAAATATAGAATCATACATTAGCACAAAGAAGTGCAGTGTTTGTTGTTTTTCCTACAGTGCATTTTTCAACGAAATGACATGTATTTCAAATAGCATTTAATTTTGCTTAATCTCGAGGAGATTTACATTCTGTGATTGATATAGACTTTCAGAAAATACATTTCCGTAACACAATGCAAATGTAATCCATTGATATAAAGTTTTAAAGACAATTAAGCAAGCATGTTACTAGTATATCCTTTCATTTATGAATTTTCTATGTACACTACCACAAAATTGTCTTTACATTTTATTAAGATTGCATATAAATTATATCAGCACAAATATTCTAATTAAAGTCTTTGTTATATGAAAATGATGATATTTTACAATGCAATATCTCAACATTAAACGTTATGATGAGAGTATTAAAATACATCTTTGATGTGTATTGAGGTTGAATATGTAATAAAAAATAATTGAAGATTGGACTGTAACATACAATATCTTCGCTGATAAATACATGTACATGTTGTACGCACATATAATTTGCAGATACATGTACAAGTTTATATCCTTTTACGAATAAGCCTACAGACAGCTGCAGTGAATCCAGATTCAAACTGAAAAATCTCAAATTTATATTTGGTTTTTCTTGAACTTTGATCTCCAAAAGGAATGTACAAAGCTGTTCTTTACAGAAATTAATATCAAAAGAATAGAACGTTGATGCAGCAACAGGTTTTAAGAGGAGGGTCGTAATTTATAATGAAATACAAAAATAAAATAGGTAAATATTCATTCAAAGATTACACTTTAAATATATAAAACTAAATTTATCTTTTACGAACTTTTTTTAAACATTTGAAACTCGTACCATATTGTTGTAAATTAAAAGATCTACATCATTTGATAGCGTTTGATCATTATTGACAGAAGCAACAAAGCGCGTGGGGATAATGGTGCCTTTATTTAACAAATTCTTAGTTTCAGAATCACTGTTTTCCGTATCATGTGTGCTCTTATGAGTGTAATTCATTTGATTGTAGTTCTCTTGTACCTCTATATCTGCGATGTCCCAGTTTTGAACATAATTTTCAATTTCTCTACTCAAGTTACTTTTAAAACTAAGGTTTTCGGTATCCAGTCCTAACGCATCTTTTGATTTGAATAAAACATTTCGGAAAACCCATGGTAAAAATCCGCCGGCAAGGGTAGCCAACATTTGATTGGTTCCCGATATCTGATATTCATCTCCGAAGGCTAAAACAATTAGCACAACAAACATTAAGAAAACGCATATACACAAAAAGCGCCATGTAGCTTGAACTACATTATAAATTAAGGGACCGGAACCCCACAGTGTTCATATAACATGAAGCATTAAAAAACTTTTCCGGTAGATACGGTTTATCATTCACGTCCAAAAATAGTATTAATCGACGTATTTGCCATTTTGGGATTCCATCCTTAACGACAAGTTTGACATTTTCAGTATCCTTTTCGATTTCCTCTGAATCATCCATTTGAACTTGAAATGCTGTGTTCTTTTGATCATCAGAACTCGCTATTTTTTCAACTTTTTCGCGCATCTTGTTAACGATCAATCGATTGATCAATTTGTTGAATTCAAGATATTTATCTGATATTCCCTTAAAACAGTCCCTTGCATACAATACCAACATGAATATCAAAGAGATATATTTCAACATTGCGGATGCGTTCATTATTATTCCTATGATGGTATATATAAATATTTCTGTTATAAACAGTACCATCTCCATGGTAAGTAAAATAAAAGATATAACAGTAAAGAAGCAAGCAATGAGAACAAAAAGCTGTAGAAATCGGTTTTTCATAGAAATGGTTTGCGGTCGTTCTACGGTTTCCTTGCTTGATAAGATATCTAAATGAAAGGTTTCATGACATTCTGTTAAAGCGTTTTTGCATTGTATGCAAAATGATCTACTAAAACATTCCTTTCCATATGGCATCAAGTAAGCAACAAAATGAACAAATAAACGTAAAACTAAATTCACTGTTGGTAAACAGTAAAACGCTAAAACTCCAAACACGATCGGTAAAACAAAAACTACATAAATTCCAAATATTAAAAATCCAAAGATTCCACACTTTTCAAAGGGAACTAACAGAACTAATGCGGACCATTCCAGTGCTTTAAAACATGACATTTCACGCATATCTCTCAAACATTTTCTCATTAATAATTGCAGTTTCACTTTGACTTTGTGACTCACTATTCCGAAAACCAAAGCATCAAGTATAATTATGAAATAGCATAATAAAAACAGCATGTGAATTGGTGTAAGCGAATTGGTCAAGTTCCATTGAAACGAAAGCGTCATGTTTCGCTCTAAGGCTGCTTTTGTCTGTTCTAATGTATGTGGTTTTTCATACCAGTAGAAGAAAATGATTCTAATAATCCACGGAAGTGAAATTCCTATAAGTATCAAAATTCGCATGAATTGTTTGAGGCACCGAAACCAAGAATGTCTGGCATTAATTGTATTTAACTCAGCCATATTTTCTTTGCTGCATCCTTTATTAGAATTTCCGGTTTCGTTTTCTTTGGTCAGATATCCAAAAATACTTGCTCTGCAGCATCGGCCAAATTTTGACATCTTTCGTATATGACATTTCACAAACATTGTATAAAATGTCTTCATGATTCCGACTGGAACATAATTAGCAGGTATAAGTCTTCGATATTGTACATTAATGTACATTTTCCATAGCGATAACGTTTGTATTTCATTATGTGGAAAATCTTGAACGTGTCGATAAAGAGAGGGCATAACCTTTAATTTTCCAATCGACACAACACTTTGTACAGCATCTTTAGGCGGAGATATGTCCGTCTTCATTACTTTGATTTGCAATGGCTTCATTAACTTATGTTCATATATGCTTCTACCATATTTCTTTCTGTAAAATGAATCTGGAATCAGATATGGACTAAACATAATGGCGAAAACATTTATAATAATTACACAAATGAAGACAACATAAATCCAAAAATCGTAAATTAAATTTTCGCATACTATATTACCATCCGGGTCTTTATGACAGCAGCGATAGAAGAACTTCGCATTGGAGTTATCATTTCCGATATGCACATTGCATATATACTCGTGTTCACTCAAGCTTCCTCCATCCTTTCCAGGTTTAAAATCTGACAATAAGAGATCTCTTAGTTTGTTTTCTGCGATCGTTGTATTAAAATGCAACAAACAGTTATCTGGTTTTTGTACTAAAGACACATCCATATATCCGGTTTCTAGTGACAACGTCGTCAATGAAAGTTGCTCAAATTCCGGTCTTAGAAACAATAAACTTCGTCCATGTCGACCAGCTATTCTCACCCAGTCCATAGGCCTGTGCAAAGCTCCACGATATGTATCCGAAAAGGATTTGTTTGATTAGAAAATAACAGATGAATAAATGTAACTTTCTTTCCGTCTTCAAGCAGTAGTTTCATTTTGTCTCTTATTCCATTATCAACTGTTTCTATTGAACAATTATATTCTGAGATATGTCCAAGATTTTGAGTTGCATATATCATTTTATGAAAGCACATTAAAAAAAGAAATCCACATATTAAGTTAAACATTATGACATAAATAAGATTGAACCTTACGGTAGAATTCCTGCACACCCATGCACATACACTTGTTATTTCTCGAGTGACTTCCTTTAATATTTATATTTATATGTTAATTTTGTATCCGTTCATTGCATTTAAAATTAGAATATTCTATTGAAAACCAACCACTGGTAATTAGCCATTTTTATCGAAATGAAATTGACGAAAAAGTAAGCTTAAGGAAGCTTTCTTTGTTTATTCATGCGTGTTCACGATTAAATCAAAAAGGACTGGTGTAAATTGCAATGGATTTGGATATTTAAACAGAGAACATTCATACCGCATTTAAAGTTATAATTCGTTTCACTAATTTTCTGTTTGTCACTCGTATACTATATTTTAAATTGCAGGTATATGATTGTATCATTTAAACTCTGAAATGGATTAATCTGCACTTAATTTAGATATATATACAATACGATACAAACTACATGTATTGCTGTCACCCATTTAAAATGAAAAAGAGGACTCCGGGTCTTTATTGTATGTTCCCTTAATTGTAGTAAAATAAAGATGATTTCCACCCTTTAAATACATTTATATTTCAGATATTTATATAGCAAATCAAATATTTGTTTGTCTTCTTGACTTATTTCTTAAGCGCAACTGTTGTTGTTTCGTATTAAGAACTATTATACACCAGTTAAAGTTAAACCTAATTCGAACACTAATTTGGTATATGAAGACCATTGATATTTCTTCATAAGAACGTGTCGTTTCAAGCGATCTTGATATGGTTAAATATCTCCAATGAAATGCAATATTTAAAAAAACTATTCACATAGACATGTTTGGTCTGATACGCTAAAAATAATGTCGAGACATACTCTTTACAAACCAATTTTCAGGAGAGTTTTACAGAAGATATCAATCTGATTCAAGAACAGAAACATAAACTTTTCCCGTGATGCATACATTATCAAAATAGAAAGAAATTTGTTTAACGAAAACACACTTGTGAAGTTTTCCAGATTTACCTTCATTAGGAACGCTACCCTCTCCCAACCCATTGGAATCTAAGGATATGCAATTACTTGAGTACGAGAGGACTATATGGCCAAAAGGGACCTTAAAATGACGCTTATCCTATCTTTTCAGGATGAAATAGTCGCTATTCAAAGATTGCAGAAATAAAACATTTTCAAAGTGGGACTTCCGCTTTACGGGATGTTTAAAATAAGCATGCAGCCACTTATGGTCGATATAGAGACGTTAAAATCCAACGCATCGTGTAGGTGTACGTAGAGTACTTTAGGAACTATTGCGACAACGCTCTTAGAGGTGCGTTGGTGGCCTGTTGCTAGACAAATGGTTGCTCCTATCCAACATACACTCATTTCCCTTCTATTTTATGTTCTTGTTTCAACCATTTCCAACATTTAGTTCAAAATAGACGACACTTGTAAAAACAATAAATCGAAGTGATACTATATTTACATAATTTAAAATATGATTTCATATTATATACGGAATCAACCATTCAACAATTTCGAAAGCTCTCTTTTCTCCGACAGAACCGTGAAGTTGGTTTTGAATAGTTCTCAAATGTCCTTACAACACGAAAAGTTGACTGGGTAAAGATGGAAATATTGTAATGACTTCACCCGTCCGGAATAAACTTATCAAAGGTACCAGGCTTACACTTTGTACGCCAGACGCGTGTTTCGTCTACAAAATACTCGTCAGTGACACTCGAATCAAAAACGTCAAAAGGCAAAAGTTGAAGATCATTGAGGACCCAAAAATCTTAAAGGTTTAACCAAAATTATACCCTTGCTTAAGTAAAGCGTCAGTTTGGATCTACGGGATGTATAAATACACAGCCACGTCCGGTTAGAATGGGGACTATAAATTGATTTCAAGGCAACATTTCTTCTATGCAACCTAACCTTATCAGAGGCAACCTAAATCGCCTGTTTTACAACCTTTCAGAACTTACCTTTTGTATTCTTTTGAATCCTGCTTCATTTAAATATACACAAAGGAATCGACTAGACAGGGAACATAATTAGTACCTATTTATACACCAACTGTTTATTGAAATAACCAACTTGACACATATGTTGTCAAGCAAAATGCACACCATCTTGTTGATTATCGTCTTATGCGTCACTGGTGTTGTTCACCAATAAGATTTTAAACAACCTGTTAAATGTACAATTTATGCATACGATTTCCATTTTTGTAGAAGGCACTGATTAATTAAAAGATGCAGTCGATCTGTCAATTAAGCATATTAAGGATTAAATATAATAAAGCGCTGAGTATAAGTCATAATTATGCACATAAAATATAACTCTACGAGAACATCCCGGACAAGCGTTTACGCTATAAATCTACCAAGCCTGTAGACCTTCGTCTCCACTTTTATAAACAGCAGGTTATAGAGGTGTTGCGTTAAATTGATTTGAAATGTTGATTTGAGAACACATTCCTACTTAACCAACTTAATTTATTTTCAACTAGTTTATGTCGCTGGAGCACGCTAATACCCATTACAAAGACTCAAAGTTAAAAATACGAATGGAGTCGTATTACATGAAGCAAAATTAACACTTTTGATGTGATGTATATGCAAAGGAGACAGCAACCCAACTATAGTAAAATTATTTTTTAAGTAACATCTTTCCAGTAAAATAATCTTTGTGTAGTGTAAAAGCCGTTCCAGATACATTTAAAAAATAAAACACAGAAACCAAGTTCTGCAATGTGAGCCCATGTCCTCTTTAAAAATTTGTTGAATCATACACAAATCAGGTGAGAAAAACATTCTGGTAATTCCTAACTCTTTTACTTGTTTTTGTCACATTACTGATTTCGTAGGTAGATTAAAATTAAATTAATATTTAATCAAAATGGGAGGCAGTTTCACGATAGAAATAACTTCATATGTAGAAAACAATGAAATAATTAGTATTTGTGATAAAAGTGGAATTTATTCTTATACTCATAAAAAATGCAAACTCAGGTGATCTTTAATTTTACTGAGAAAAAAAATTCAAGTAGATTATTAACTGTTTTGATTTCAAGAAGTACATTTTCATTTGCAGAGGCAGATTTAGGGGGCCTTTTGTGGGAAAAATTTGGTTGATTATTTAGGGAATCACTGAAACATGACTAAGCGGGCCCCTCTTATGGCAGTCAGTGCCCCTTCCCCTTATAAAAATTTCTGGACCCGGCACTGATTTAGCTTATTTGAAGTTAACACATAAAGCAACTGAATTCTGCAAAAAACAATCTGTTGATTTAAGGCATCTGGTTTAAAAATTACTCCGTCTGGATAAAAAAATATTATCTTTAAACCGGTCATTTATTTTATCTTTTTATAAATCGATCGACATCGATCGTAATGTATGTTTGAATTTTCCCCGCAGGAATGGGCAAAGGGAGACAATTATAATAAAAATCAGTATCCGCTTAGATTTGTTATAAATGATAAAGGATCTGGAAGGTTGAAATTTGTAGATAACTCAAGGTTTATACACAAATAGACCTGGTAGGAATATTTATGAATTTTAGAATTTTCTAAAGTTGGCAGAATTCAATCTGAAAGAGTGCATACACAATGCAGTTAAAATAAACTCGAAAGAAAGGCTTGCTTTGAATAGTGTATGTATAGCATGATAATGCAAGAACAACCTGCATAATCTAAACTATATTTCCTTCTGTTGAATCGCGCGTGTTCCTGAAAATAACGTTTTAACTGAAAATCATTCTCTAAATATATTATCCCTTCATTATATTGAACAAACATAAGTCAAACATTCTATCCTTATATTTACATATTGGAGCTATTTTATGTTGAAAGTTCACAGGAAGACTACGACTTATCCGGCGTGCTCGACTACTAAGTTGCTGAAAATTGATAGCTAAAAGGAAATAAGTTATAATGAAGACTGTCAGAAACACTCAAAGAAAATTGATTGATGGATTAAATTTTGTATCTATAGATATAGGAAGATGTGGTGTGAGTGCCAATGAGACAACTCTCCATCCAAATAACAATTTATAAAAGTAAACCATTATACATCTATTCTGTAGTCTTATAGTCAATAACAAGTCAGGGTCCTCTTTCATGAGATCAATTTAATTCCGTATTGACGATATACATGTATCTAAATGTTGTATTTCATTCCTCTATGTTCTTTATCTCTTGTTATAAATATGTTCTTATATGTATGATGAATAATTTGCTATGCTAATAAAGATTTCATTATGAAAACAAATAAATTAAGATGCACGGTTCAAGCATCGGAATAAAAACAAATTGCACATGAACACCTTAAATTTGGCTTAAATTTTGTCATATTATGCACATGATTATGTAATTTTACCGAACTCAAAATTAAGGAAGAAGGTTATTTATATACGAGCTCTTAACGTTGTAGCATATTACGCATATTCCTGGCTTTCAAATTTTACGCTTGATCGTTCCCGATGAAGGTAAATCTAGAAAAGCGCTTCCGACGCAAGAAATTCAAAAGTGTTTCTTTTCTTTTCACAGTCTGTTCTCAAAGACATAACCTAAACAAATTTGATATACAGATGCAAAGTCCTGTTAATAAATTAGGGTTAAGTCACTAGTTAATCATGTTTGTTTTAATCATGCTTGATATAATTTTAAAGAAATGTGTGACGTATATTCATTACAATTGATATGTGGATGAATGAAATGGCTTGGTTATCTACATTTGACGTTTCATTAACTTTGGTCATGAGATATAATGTGAAGTTGGTTGATTTTATACCAATCCATTGAGAAAATCAAGTACCGGAGGCGGGCTTCAGCTGGCACCTACAACAATAATGTATACTAGTACTAGTTCTGTGAGGTGTAGTTCAATGTCCGAGTTCTATTAAAATCAGACACAGTTAAAGAAATACAAGAATCAAATACACTTCTCTGAACTAGTATACAATATTGTTTAGGGGCCAGCTGAAGCCCGCATCCGGGTACGAGATGAAAACCCATAGTAGCCTTGGGCTGATTTTTGCTCTTTGGTCGGAATGTTGTCTCTTTGACAAAATGTACTTCTGTCAACGCTATTACATCCCAATAAATTTACAAAAGAAGCATTCGATTCTTAAATGCAGCGAACGTCATGCATTTATATAGCTTCCAATACATGCAGTTACGTGCTTACAGCTTCTATACATTGCTTTCTCATATATCAGTTGTGACACTCGCATATGTTACCTACATATCTGTCTCGTTTATTTAATCAAAATTAAAACATACTACCAGCATGCTATTGGAACGGGATCCATGCAATGTTACTATGTTATTTCTTTATTTAATTTTTTTGGGGAGGGGTGTTATTCCTCCTTATTGTTGAGTGTCCTTGGTTCTTCCTCGCTACAAAAAGCTGGAATTATATTTATCAAAATTATTTTGCCACGTTATTGGATGTATGGTTGGCTGGCTGTTTAACGTCCAGCGGCAAATTAAATGCATATTCAGGACGAGAACATGATAATATGATATGAATACATGTATAAACCTTGCTTTGTACTAGACCTTCGTGCTCAGTCGGAACTTATACGTGCTAGTTCACAAGGTAACTGTATGCAAGAAAACATGTCACCCTACCCGGACACATTATTCTGACTCCGAGCCGAGCAGTCTTTGCTCTTTCTCTTAAATGCTGCGTGCTCAGTGAAGAAGCAGGAAATACCAATGTTCTAGTCTGTCAAATAGATATAGAAGAATAATCAGAAAAATAAATATGTACAAAGAATTGAGTCTTTGGGGGAAAAACCTGAGCGAAAGCAATTTTTTACCTATAGTGCATGTACGTATATAATATAATAATAAAAATTTAATCAACCTCATTCATAGCGCAGTGTATAAATATAATTCATTCTAGGAACTTGATAAAAAGACTTGATGACATGTACTAATTTTGTAAAGAAGTTTAAATCTAGTTCAATCTAAGAATATAAAGAATAAATTCCACGAAATGGATAAAAAGACGTTATGAATTAGATTAAACTATTAAATGGTTATTTTTACACGTCATGCGATTCAAATTTTTTAATCCGATATATATTTATGGTTGAATACCAATGCAACGGACGTTATACCTACATGTACATGTTTATAGTTTCTAAAACTTGCTTCTTCGTGTGACAGGTTATTTGTAGAACACACTTTGCATCAATGTACAATCAGTTGAGTCACTAGAATATGTTACCTCAGCTTACCTGCACACCTGCCTCGTTCGTTTAACATAAATTATAAAAAAAATCTTTCAATTGAATAATTGTAAAACCCTGTGTTTTATAATCCTCATCACTTCTTTGTATCAAAGAACATCCTGTATTTCTGAAAACTGGCATCTAATTGTCCATTCCAACAGAAAAAAATAATTGATACCAACAGTCAAACACTATAAGGTGTATTGGCACTTGGTCCTTGCAAAGTAATCATGTTGGTTTTTCGTTTTTGTTTTGTTTTTTTTCTGTTTTTGTTTTGTTTTTTGTTTTTTTGTTTTTGTTTTTTAGGGGAGGGTGCATTGGATGCAAAGTTAATAGCAATATCTGGCGAAGTTGGCTATATCATAGTTAATTCCAGTTCAGAACATCATTTATTTACATGACAAATGAATAAAAAATATCTTCCTCAGTTTGCAAATACATTTTGAAAATTAAAAGTGTAACATACAATTCTTAGCAGACTTTCTCAAAAGTAGGAAATAAAAATGAGAGGATAATTTGCAGGCCAGACAAATGAAAACAATCAGGCATGTATAAATCTAATTGGTAGGGTAAACGTCTACGATAAAGCAACGCAAAAACAAATACCAAAAAGAGATATACGAAACGAAGTACCTGCACATAAAAGACTTTTTCGCGATAACAGCTAGCAGACAAATTGGAAAAGCTGAAGTTTAGACATCATGAAAACAAATCATCATGAAAATCATAATTTTAACCCGAGATGTTGACTTGGAATGTATATATTGTAAGTAGGTCGTAGAAATCTTTCAAAATTCGTCTGTTTGTTGATAATGATTAAATAAAACATGATTTAATCCGCAGTCACGACCGGTCTGATTGGGGAAGTTTGTTACATAAGAAACATTGTGTAGGTGAAGTGAAAAGCTTTCTGAGTATGAAATAACTCTTTGAATATATGTTGGTGGCCTAATGCAAAAAAACTTCAGACCACTATCAAACATACATTTTCAGTAATTGTGAGCACTTTTGTATCAATATTTAACGTCTTTTGTTTTTTGTTGTTGATTATTTTGTCCTTCGTGCCGATAGCGATCTGGTAAGGCAAGCGATTTTCCAATTGATTTTTAACAGGTTGTCATTACCACAATTACATCCTCTATTAATTGAATTGACATCACCGAAATCGAATTATCGACGAATTTGAACTTACGTGAAGAACACGACAGGTGCCACATGTGGAGCAGGATCTGCTTTCGTTCTGGAGCACTTGAAAGCATTCACGGATTTTGAGGGTCGTCCATCTCAGATTTAGTTTCTTATGTTGTGTAGTGTATACTGTTGTTAGTCTTTTCGTCGTTTTTCGTTTTTGTCATGGCATTGTCAGTTTCGACTTATGAGTTATATTACCCCTTTTGTATATTCCGATTCTCTCGCATTCTTACGCTGTGCTGTTACACCACTGTCCCAGGTTTAAGGGGGTACTTGCTCACATGTTTTACCTCGCACTATTATATATGTGCATGTCCAAGTCAGGAGCCTGTAATTTAGTAGTTGGCGTTTATTGCTGCTGTTTGTCATATAATTGTTTTCGCTCAATATGTAATCAACAATAAACACGTTTGTTTGCTCGTTTGATTGTTTTAAATTTTGTCGTGCCGGTGCCTTTTAAAGCTTATTATTCGGTATGGGTTTGCAAATTGTTGAATGTCGTACCGTGAACTATATTTGCAAACAACCATTTTGTCTCTATTCTCGTTGTCAATCATACCGCATCTCCATAGTTTTATATGTACCTTCTTTTACAAGTGGCAGTCAACATTTTCCGCTCTTTATCCCGATCAACCCAATTGCAGAACCCGCCGATTAGATTTAATGTTAATTGATTCGTATGATGACTACATTGAAACACTTGCCACTGGATATTACGAATAAACCAAGCAAAATTGTTTAATTTATATCACAATTTATCTGTAAATTTGTGATAAATTACTTTATTAACTAATATGTACTTTACATCATTTTCAAATACACAATTAATGTTTATTATATATAGAGAATGTTGGTCACTGAACTCTTTTATACCTGGTTCTAGTGACACTGAGCCGAGGTTGGACAAGAAAATCTGGCTATTTGGCTGAAATTTTTATACACCCCGAGTAAATATATATGTGTTATGGTTGAAACAAAATCGAGGTTAAGATGAAAGCAAAATAAAACATTGGAAAGACTGCAGAATCCGGCAAACTTGGATAAGTTGTTTTTGGTACACGTAACTGACCCAGGAATAAATAAGTGCATGTATTTTTACCTTTAAATCTAGTTTGCAGTGGAATTCTTACTGAAAAATTTCTTAGTTCTGATATTATTGAATTTTTCACCACAGTTGTCATGGGCTGATACATATTAGTCAAGTGTATCTCTTATCAATTGAGCGCTTTCCATAATAAACAGCTATGTATACACCACCTGCAGCATAAATTTCAAGGTTTTATGAATAAACAGATTTGTTACGAGTATGAACTCAATATTTATACCAAGGGCCTTAATAAATATCTGACAATGGATGTCCTATGTTTAAAAAAGTTACCCTTATGCCAGTTATTCATTCCTTCGAGCGTCCGATGCGCTTTGTGGATGGGGAACTTTGAACCTCAAAATTTTAAAACCAAGGATGGATAATTGCTGGCACACATGAGGAGCTATATGACAAAATAGAAATTATAAGTTTAGCAAAACTATCGAAGGTCAACTTTGTCTAAGGGAGCTACCATTTGATTTTTATGGGGGCTAGGATGAAATTTGAAAAAATAGGCAGGACAGGAGTTTTGAGAAAAAAAGGCAGGATGAGATTATTTGCAAAAAAAAAAGGCAGGATGACAATTTATGTAAAAAAAGTCAGGATAAACTAAAAAAAAAAGCAGGACCGAATAGAGTGAAAATAAAAGGCAGGACTGAATAGAGGGAAAAAAGGCAGGACAAAATTTTTATCCTAGCCCCCATAAAAATCAAATGGTAGCTCCCTAAAGGAGTTGGAACCTTAATTATTTCTAAATTATCGACACGAGATGTTCAAGTGTAAAGTAATGTAAAGATTACAAATAAACAAATGTGTTTTGCTTGCCTTAGTTTTCCCGATCGAAGTTTGGTTTAATTTTTATCAGACATGCGACTTGCTTCCACCACTAAACTGCTTAACTATTTGATGAACCTGTTTTCTATTTTTAATCATATACGTGGCATCAGTGTTTGATTTTAGCCTAGTATACAATTTAGACAAAATATGTTGTTTTTTTCTATCATACTTTTCGACAAAATAAAATTTCAAATAGCATTTAATTTGCTTTGTTCTGAAACAATAACACATTTTTGTTTTTAATCTTTATTAACAATTTTACGTTATACAGTGCAATATTAAACATAACTCTGTGTTTAAATTTGTCAAAGACAATCACTCAAGCATATTTTCCTAACGATTACAACAATAAAATTTGTGAATTCAATGTACATAGTTCTCCAAAATAGTCTTTACTCGGTATTATTCAGATTTTAAATATAACAGATTATATCGTTACAATGAAATGATTATATTTCACATTGGAAAATTTCGTCAAACTTAAACACTATGACGAGAAGTATTACAACACTTATGTCTTTAACGTAAGAGCGGAATATAAGAAAGGTAGAATTAAAACTCATAAATCGAAGAGAGACCGTCAAAATCATGGCAAAACACTAAAACGACGAACAACAGTCTGCTAAACACTACACAAAACTAAAGACTGAGCAACACTAACCCTAACAGAAAAGAGGGGTGGGTGATATCAGGTACATGTACTATGAAAGGAAAAGCATATCCTGCCTTATTTGTGACACCCGTTTGTACTGAAAATGTTTTAGAGGTTAAACAAAACTGAAAAATAAATGAATATATTAATATTGAAAAAAATGTCAATTTAAAACCTACAATATCTTCTGCAGAGACTCTTTCGTGTCTTTATTAATAATAACTATAACTTATGCATGTGTGTTTTAAAGATAGTCTCCATCGTTATCTACCTTTTTCCCGCGGTTACGTGTATACTTTATACAGTGTATGATAAGTTAATTATCTTATAAAGGACTACTAGCAGTTACTGACATGCCAGCTCGAGACCTCAATTTATTTTTGTTCCCATAAAAGTTACAAAATAAATAAAACGATATCCATTATTTAAAGTTTACATTTATTTCAAATGTAAGGTTTTCATATGCAAAATTACAAATATTTATGCTTTCTGAACTTAATATTCAAGCGTAACGGTCGGTCTTTCTTGATCATTTATATGTCCTCATACATTTTTTCCTGGGTAAGAACATGTCTTTTCAAACGACGTTGATATGATTGAATATAACCTATAATTAATAATTTTACCCTGGTGCATGTTGAAAACTATGCATAAATTAACGTTTTGGTAAAATACATTTATAGATAATGAAGTCAGTTTTAGAAACTGACCTATATGTTGAAATGTTTCAAAAGGACAATGCCCGCCCGCACACAGAAAGGGTAATCATTGATTTCCCTGAACAACATAAATGTATTGTATTGCCCCACAATGTCGCCGGATAAGAACCACATTGAACATCTTTGTGCCGAAATTGATAGACATGTCCGCCAACCCTTACCTCAATCATTTGACCAACACAGTCAAGCGTTGTAACATAAATGGTAAATGATATCACAGGAACGAAGTTTAATTTGATCAATGCCAAGGCAGAATAGTATGGTCACCGAAAATTTACCAAATTTATCGAATTTAATGGGTTTATTTTATCTTTGTTTAGTATTCTGTTTCACATTCGTGTTTGAAATTTTAGCTCAGTATAGCATTGCTGAAAATCGTTTTGAAGTACAAAGAAAAATATAAAAACCGTAATATGTTTAGTTTTTGCTGCGTATGTAACGGATACTACATCAGATCTGCACTTAAACCCTCATATAATTATAGACCATATTAGTCTTATCAGTATTCATTTTGCCTTCTGTGTAGATTTGAAGAGATGCCAGATTATTATATATATACAAAGTTTGTATTAAATATTTGTTAATTTGTCCTGTTTCTGAAGTTGCATGATCATTTGGTACTGGACTGTAAGCTAACAACTTTTAATTAATCAAGTTTTGACGTGTAAAATGCATACAGCTTATTAAACCTGTGGTAAACGGAGAATCAATAACGAATACGGTATGTAAATAGCAGCATACATTCATTTATAAATATTAATGAATAAAAGGATTTATTGATTGTTGTTCTTTAACGTATTTTGTGTATTCAGGATAAGAAGATAAAACTAAATACATATTAAAGAAGGTTCTGCAAAATGAGTCGATTTGGGTGAAAGGCATATCTATATTGCCGCAGGAAAAAGATGACCAGGTTAGAGAGGCATATACATTTTGCCTTTTAACAAGCAACGTAATTCCCAGAGTTTGTAAAATGATACTTAAATCATTGGGTGCCACTTGGGGAATAAGGTATGCTTACCCTTCCGAGTACATGAGATAACCCCAGTTTTGGTGGGGTTCATTATGCTTAGTCTTTATGTTTCTGTGTTGTTTTCTGTTCTGTTATTTGTCTTTTGATCGGTTTTTTTTGCCGTTGTAGGTTGGTTTTCGACTTATGAGTTTAAATATCCCTTTGGTATCTTTTGCCTCTCTTTAAACCTGTATTCAATTAAATCATAACAGGAAAAGCAATTAACACTTTAATTATGGTACAATGGTTATTATTCCACTGAATGTAAATATTGATAGCAAAATCAATATTTGATTAGTTGAGATTACCCCATGCGAAATTAAACAAAACTTTGAATTCCTCTCTGAACATCGGGAATTCCTCGTGCGACGTTACGCGCGAACGTTTAAAAAGCGATAGTATACAACGTTATTATCGTGTTCAAAATTCTTTCAGACGTAAAACCGTAAAACAACAAAATTGTCATAGAATAAATAATTAGCATTTGTTCGGTACTGTTTATCAATGTTTATGTCGTGTTTAGTTATACTAACAAGCCCATAAGAATAAAATGTATGAACATTAATATTTTATGTTTAGGAAGTAAAACAGTACAGGCAGTGGAATAAAACATTCATTTCCCTTGGCTTAGGGAGATATGAAGATTTGGTCGCCCTCGAAAACTCATATCTGACGTACTGTAAAATCAGGTAACCCCAAGATCAGATGGATGGTGATTAACAAATACAGAATTCCATGTCCATGTGGATTGCTTAAGGTAACTTGCAGCTGCTTTTATTCGTCGAGTGTCTAAATTTTGGTATGTTCTGTGAGCATAGAGGTCCGAAAGGGACAATTGAAAAAGTAAAATGTGTTTTGCACTTAATAATACATTCAATGATTGTATACATTCCGATAAGACGATTGAACTTACAATATTTTCGAACAGAGACCTCACCAAATACGAGACTGGAGAAGTTGAAGAGACTTTAACTATATTCTCATGTCCCCTCGCTTTTGTGAAAAGTATGCGGTGTTTTCGAGAAACTTTGACGTACAAATGTACATATCATTACAGTTTGCTAAAGTTATTTTAAAGTAGAAATTAAATTGCTATCCATTACTATAATGGTTTAACGTTTCTTTGCCAATGAGTATATTTGATCGTGTAGTTCAATGTCCGAGTTCTGTTTCAATCAGACACAAGTAAAGAAATACAAGACTCCCACACTTCACTTAACTGGTATACATTATTGTTTAGGGTCAGCTGAAGCCCGCTTCCGGGTACGGGATTTTCTCGCTGCGTTGAAAACACATTGGTGGCCTTGGGCTGTTTTTGCTCTTCGGTCGGGTTGTTGTCTCTTTGACACATTCCCTGTTTCCATTTTCTATTTTATTCAATAACAACTAACAAATGATGTATTTAGCCGAAACTCGTAAAAATAAATCCACAATTTAGTTACTAATCCCTTGTTCAAGTATGACACTTTGACCTAGGGGTATATTTTATGCTTTATTAATTAAAATTAGGTTTTGGTTTCGGCATCAGTAGCTATAGGTCGTGTTGAATTTAAGAATAATTCCTTCATGTCATGCTCAATGCTCATTTTAACATGGTAGGCATTATATTTGTTGATGTTTTACACCAAAGTCTACATGTATATTTGTCGATTTTGTACACCGAGCGTTAGCAAGGTGTAAAATATGGTCAAATATAAAGCCTAAAATGAGCATAGAGCATGACACGAAGGAATTTATTTTGATTCTTATAAGAAAAAACGGTATTTTATCGGTCGAAGCGTACGAAAATGCCTTAGGAATGTTTGACTGTTCCTGTTTCCTCCCATAAATTGTGTACATACTAATAGCAGGGTAAAAGTATTATATTTTAAAATCAATATATACCAGTTTTTAATTATGTAAGCAGCTAAAACATATATATTGTATTACGTTTAAAATGAATATAACGAGAATGTAAACAGTAAATTTCACAAACACTATATATGTAATTCCATCAATCAGAGATGTTTTCTTGTGGAAAATTTGGACATTATTCAAGTTAGTGTTTTTCAAAAGCAGCAAAGGACAAACAAAGTAAACCAGTTAGTGTAAAATCTAGAAAACAAAAGGAGCGTGATACAGCTAGAATGAACAGCTATATTGAGCGCAAAATATCATCCGAGCCTTACCGTTCTCTGGTATGAGAAATTCAGCCTTCGTCCAATATCTGAATATTGGAAATGTGCTTAAAACAGAACTAAATGGTGTTAAGCTGAAATTATCAGAGGAAAGACGTAAAATGCATAGCAGCAAAAGTACATAGAGGACTTAGAATCCCAATTGAACAAAATTCAGAGTGTTCAATCCGAGAAGGATCAGTTCAAGCAAGAACTTGAAAACATTCGGCAACAAAAAGAACAAAGTGCTTCGCCTATTGACGTGCAAGAATCTGTAAGTCAAATTCAGAAATTGCAACATAGTTTGGACGAAGAAAAGAAGTGTGTAAAAATGGTACATGAACTGTATGCATTACGTTGTAATGAATTTTCAGACGAAAAACAAACATTGGAGAACGAAAAATCAGACCTCCATTCAAAAGTGCAATTTCATGAAAATTCCATCAATCAGCTGACAGAAGAACTTCAGAGCCTTCGCCATGAAAACTACTTTTTGTCTTCCCGTCAAAACCAACAACGACATAATCCTAACAACAGACATTATAACAATCGCAGACGAGGACGATTTTGATAGTACGCAAGTCCGAGGACGGACTTAATTGGGAGGAGAGGCATATGTGACCAGGAAAAGCAGCTTCATTTTATTGTTTAGGACTTTAATATAAAATTCTCAATTTTATATTTAGACTTTAATTCTCTGTGTTTCGTAATTCATTTTATTTTATATTTTCGTTTCTATTTACATTTCATATCCAGGACTTTAATCAACATGCTTTGGTTTGGACATTGAGTGACATGTTTTACTCTGTTAACTAATTAGTGACAATTTACATTTTCATAATTATATGTTTTAAATATCATAATCAGATTAGTAAATTAATTTTATTCTCCAAGTTCTAAAATAGTTTAATCCTTGACAGTGAACAACATCATTCAAATTAATTGTTATGTGTTATGTTTATTCTTGTCAATTCAATTGTGTATAAATACTTGTTTGATATTTTGATAAACAGGATTTGGACTCAGGACTTTACACTGAACACAGTCCAGCTGTAATAAAAGTATTCCATGCTGAAGTATTGTTGTATTCATTGCTAGTTCCAGAGTCTCAAGAGTTAGTTTTCAACAGAGTTTCAGTCCCAGAATTGTCATTGCTTATTCAGAGCATTCGTTCGTTGTGTGATCAGGTGCATCACACAGTCTCAGTAACAAGAGGCCATTCAGTCAGGCTCTTGTTACGCAACCTCACAAGTCACCACAGTTTCCCCGATGACACATGTGTCAAACATATTTTGTGCTATTGTGTGTGATAACATTTTGTGAGGAAAATCGATGTTTACTATACCACAGTTCATTTCAACACACTTTATGACAATACCACTGTACTAATGAGAACGATTTTCTTTGCAGTGTTTTAAAATGATTTTACTTTGTATCCATGTATTATTTGTGAAACAATAAATGTTTTAAAAGGGCGAGTTTTCTGTATAAAGTCAATATTTATGTAGACTTTGAAGCCCAAACTTTCTATTGTGACAGTCTTATTCTTCTTACCAGTTCACTTGGTACAATCAAAACCTGATAATAAATTGTTCAAATAAGGCCTTTGAAAATAGTGGAATTAATTACTTTTGGAGTGTCAAAACTCGTTGGAAGTACTTGATAAATTGCATGCTTATATTGGTGATTTTGAATCTGTTCAAAGTTTTGATTTTTCTACCTTGTATACCACATTGCCTCACATTCTCATTAAGAAAAATTCACACACCTAATTAAATGGGCATTTAAAAGTCAGAATGTGAATACATATGTTCTAACTCTTTTAGGTCATTTTTTAGTAGCAATAAACAAAAGAAATATGTCAATTGGACATGCTTTGATACTATATCTGCCCTTGAATTTTTACTAGATAATATTTTTGTTCGCTTTGAAGATTCCGTATATCGTCAGGTTATCGGAATTCCAATGGGGACTAACTGTGCACCACTTATTGCGGACCTGTTTTTGTATTGCTATGAGTTACAATTTATGACTAAAATCAGCAAAGACCCATCGAAACAACATCTGATACAAAAATTTAATAATACTTTTAGATATTTGGATGATATATTGGCTCTCAATAATGACGACTTCAGTATGTATACTAAAGAAATTTATCCTGTTGAACTTACTTTAAATAAAGCTAATACTAACAATGACCACTGCCCTTTCCTCGATCTTGATATCCATATCATTAACGGAAAGCTTAATACAAAATTTATGATAAGAGATATGATTTTCATTTCCTATCGTTAATTATCCATTTTAGATGGTGACGTTCCTTGTCACCATCTTACGGTGTTTATATATCTCAACTTGTACGATTCGCTCGTGTATGTAACAACGTTTCAGATTTTAACGAAAGAAATTTATGTATTACTGAAAATTATTACACCAGGGTTTTCGATATCACAAACTAGTCAAAACATTTACTAAATTTTATCATCGGTATAAGGACATCATTCGTAAATATAGCTCAACATGCAGACTTCTTATACGTTCAGGTATTTCACATCCAATCTTTTATGGTAATATTCTTTATAAAGCACTAAAATGTCAGTATTCACCTCAGAAGCTAACAAAACCTTTAAATAGACTTATTAAGAAGGGATATAGTTACGATACTGTTGTCAGGTCATTAAAGATTGCATATTTTGGCTTTAATATTGATTCACTTATAGGGTCTTTGCATCGGAACTAAACACATTTATTTAAAACCAGTTGTTGGCATGACACGGGTTATGCTCTTCTCATATATTTTATGATGGTATGATACTAAACCCTAACGGGAGGGATTGTGCCTGATATTCATATGATGAAGACATAATCTTTCAATCAGTTTAATTGAGGTCTGGAGCTGGCATGTCAGTTAACTGCTAGTAGTCTGTTGTTATTTATGTATTATTGTCATTTTGTTTATTTTCTTTTGTTACATCTTCTGACATCGGACTCGGACTTCTCTTTAACTGACTTTTAATGTGTGTATTGTTATGCGTTTACTTTTCTACATTGGCTAGAGGTATAGGGGAGGTTGAGATCTCATAAACATGTTTAACCCGCCGCATTTTTGCGCCTGTCCCAAGTCAGGAGCCTCTGGCCTTTGTTAGTCTTGTATTATTTTACTTTTAGTTTCTTGTGTATAATTTGGAGTTTAGTATGACGTCCATTATCACTGAACTAGTATATATATTTGTTTAGGGGCCAGCTTAAGGACGCCTCCGGGTGCGGGAATTTCTCGCTGTATTGAAGACCTATTGGTGACCTTCTGTTGTTGTCTGTTCTGTGGTCGGGTTGTTGTCTCTTTGACACATTCCCCATTTCCATTCTCAATTTTATTAAATACGCTAATGAAAGATTCGAAAGCTATATCAATACAATACGACATGTTTTTGAAATTATAGCAAAACTTTTGGTTGACAAATTTTTATTCGTTATTTCAAAAATGACCTGAAAATATCTCTCATTTTCTCCCTACCCAGTTTACCCCTACTACTTATTATGATGTGGAACGGTCATTGTTATTGAATCTTACAAAATTTGATTGGACTAAGGTATAATTAGTTAACCTTCAAACTGTTGATTTTTTCATACATGTATATATTGATTAAATCAGAACGTGCACGAATTTAACAAACAAGATGAACAGTCGATGCCTTATTTATTTACTTTTTTTAAAATTTATGAAGCTGAAAATGTACAACAAAATGTATTTGAAACATTTTGTTTTCTTAAACTGAATTATAATTGCTTTTCTTTTCACATGTACACAGACGTGTACAGTAACTTTAATGACCTTCAAATTGGACACTGGAAGAGTCCATATAATTTTATTAATGAAACTAAAGGTATGAAAGATAAGAATTGCCACTTCTTATATTTTCACAAAATTTTCCACATATAGAGTGTAGAGTGGATAAATTATTTTAATAGCCTTTCCTCGAGGAAAAAGAAAAAAAATACAATTCGGACGTTTTATTCCATTAAACAAGTCATTTTTCGAAGAGAAATGCCGAAATACATTTTACGCACTGCTACACCAGGTAAAATTATTGTTTATCTTAACAAAAAACTGGTTTTCAGTCTCATTATAATGTTATAATTACAATTAATCCCAAACAAAAGTAGTCAGTACATACATACAGTCAAAATATGTCCGATCTGCCTATTTTTGGACATCAAAATTCAATACGATCGTTTTAAGGTCAATTTCTCTACCTCACAAAATCTTGTTACGCACTATCTTTAGAAGATGGCTTTATTTACAAAGCGAAATAAGGACGTCATATTAGAATCAGTCATTTGACTTAGTACAAGGTATTTTGGATGACTGACAAAATGTTCCTTCCAAAATGGTTCGTCTTAATGTATAATTGACAGATTAAAGAAGAAAATTGCATTTATTACTTGACTATTCCTTTAAAATTTATTATCATCAAACATTGGGAAACGTTTGCCTTGATCTACTTGAAACAATTGTGACTTTATTCCAAAGTACATTTATTTGATGTCGTCAGTAGATATTTATCGCAATCACAATAGTATGAAAGACATTCGCGGAACAAGGACGAGGTGTATTTAATACTTATATTCGACCTTCAGTACATGTAATAATAAAATATAAACCTCGCCAATTTAAAGCGCAGTGTATATAAAAATGCATTTCAGGAACTGATAAAAGACTTGATGATATAAATTTTATAATAAAGGTTAACTTATTAAGAAGGGATATAGTTACGATACTGTTGTCAGGTCATTAAAGATTGCATATTTTGGCTTTAATATTGATTCACTTATAGGGTCTTTGCATCGGAACTAAACACATTTATTTAAAACCAGTTGTTGGCATGACACGGGTTATGCTCTTCTCATATATTTTATGATGGTATGATACTAAACCCTAACGGGAGGGATTGTGCCTGATATTCATATGATGAAGACATAATCTTTCAATCAGTTTAATTGAGGTCTGGAGCTGGCATGTCAGTTAACTGCTAGTAGTCTGTTGTTATTTATGTATTATTGTCATTTTATTTATTTTCTTTGTTACATCTTCTGACATCGGACTCGGACTTCTCTTTAACTGACTTTTAATGTGCGTATTGTTATGCGTTTACTTTTCTACATTGGCTAGAGGTATAGGGGAGGTTGAGATCTCATAAACATGTTTAACCCGCCGCATTTTGCGCCTGTCCCAAGTCAGGAGCCTCTGGCCTTGTTAGTCTTGTATTATTTTTACTTTTAGTTTCTTGTGTATAATTTGGAGTTTAGTATGACGTCCATTATCACTGAACTAGTATATATATTTGTTTAGGGGCCAGCTTAAGGACGCCTCCGGTGCGGGAATTTCACGCTGTATTGAAGACCTATTGGTGACCTTCTGTTGTTGTCTGTTCTGTGGTCGGGTTGTTGTCTCTTTGACACATTCCCCATTTCCATTCTCAATTTTAAATCTAGTTCATTTTAAGAATATTGCGAACTAATTCCACGAAATAGATATAAAGACGTTATGATTTAATGGTTATGTGTACACATCAAGCAATTCAATTGTTTGTGTTTAGGTTAGTTATCTGCTATGTGGTTTAACACCAATGCAACGGACGTTATTTATAGCTGAAAATACCTGCAGTTATGTGATTGCCGCTTCTATACATTGCTTTTTCATATGACGTGTTTAAGATCATGTTTAGGACTTACTTTACATCAATGAACAGTCAGTCGTCTGACTCGTATATATGGTACTTGCATATCTGCCTTGTATTATAATCAATTATAAATCCTTGTATTTGTCGGAGTTGGCTATATCATAGTTAATTCCAGTTCAGACCATCATTTATTTAGATGACAAATAAATAAAAAATATCTTCCTCAGTTTGCAAATATATTTTACATTATCCGCAGTATTGGAAATTAACAGTGTAACATACAAGATAAGAAGATTCTTAGCAGACCTTCTCAAAAGTAGAAAATAAAGAGGACAATTTGCAGGCTAGACAAATTAAAAAAAACAACAAGACAGGTATAAATCCAATTGGTAGGGTAAACGTCTACGATAAAGCAACGCAAAACAACATACCAAAAAAAGATATACGAAACGATGTACTTAAGGGCATACGATACAGTAGAGATTACTCGTTGATTTTTCTTGAAATTTTGGTAGAAGGTCAATTTCGATGTGTTCTTTTGAAGTATACAAAGAAACATATACCTTCATGACTTACTTTTGAGATAATTTGGTTCGAAATTTGCACATTTGAAGGAAAAACCCTGAAATTTCATAAATAAGGACTTTTACGGAAAGTACCAATACTTTTGAACGAACAGTCATAATTTAACCGGGTTTTGTAAAATGTTCCCTTGATCCATGGCATCAGCATGCTGTAACAAGTTAACGGTTGAAATAAATAATTATATTCTAAATTATTTTAATACAAGTGAAATAAAGAAGTTGAAAATATTTTTGTGTCTACACAGTAGTGCAGAAAATTCTATCGTTGATTTTTCTTAAAATTTTGGCAGAGCGTTCTTGAAACAGAACTTGATCGATTGCAAAAGAAAAACTGGGGTCCATGTGCTTGTTTTTCAATAAAAGCAATAAACCTTAATTTTATTGGCAAACGGGACGTTTGCCGATAAGGCGCCAAACTACGTTGGAATAAGTTTTATTCGCAACAACGTCATGAAATCTTTCCCGCCGTTCACTATACTACGTTGTCAATTTCAGTGGTAGAGCCAAGGTCTTTTTAAACCAATGATATTAATCATGAAAATTGATAAAGCTGGCTCCTCGTAAAATAGCATCATATTTGCCAAACCTTTATGAATTGTTACGAAACTTGGAAAGAAAAAGTATTCTAGTAAATTACTTTTAGAAAAGAAATGTTCGGAAACAAAACAGATATATATATAATAAAAAAATTAATTTGCATCTCTGTCCGACATTAGTCATACAATTCATGTAGACAACACAGCTTGAACATAGTTTTAATTATTCAAAAGGCCCCGACATGACAAAATGTGCAACAATTATAAAGTAAGGGGGATGATATAAAAATAAGGACATTTGGTATGATTGCAAAAGAGACAACTATCAACCATAGTTCAAATGACGAAGATAAACGCTATTAAAGGTCACCTACGGCCTTCAACACAAAAAAAAAAAAAAAAAAAAAAGAAAAGAAAAAGCCACACCGTATAGTCAGCTTTAAAAGCCCCGACATGAAAATGTGAAATAATTCAAACAAGAAAACTAACGACCTACTCTATAGGCATTACATGAACACAAAATCATACCCACATTAAATCGGGTCAGCTTAGTCAGTTACAGTGTAGTATAACATTTCATACAGCAGTCGATATTAGAGCATGAAATTTAATGATTCTGTATCAATAGATAAGTTACCTAAGCTTGTCTTCAGGGTATTTTTTTTTATTACGGTACATATAATTATTGAATTACTTGTCTGTATTATACCTTCAATCTAAGAGTGAGTGCAACCACATTGTTTGTCCGGTCCAACAAATATTTTTCTTATCTGAGAAACTACTTTACAAAAGACTTCGTATTTGGTCAGTAACTCAACATCAATGAGTTGCAACTCTGATCTGTCAAATACCTAATTCCTGTGTGCCGATTTTTTCTCTCAATATGAACATAGAGGATATGCTTAGCACATCAACGGGTGCGTTTTGTTTTTGGCGTATAATACGGGGCTTATAACCGAGTCATTTTAACTGACAATTCTTCTTCATACACTTATATATTCCACGGGTTAAATTCTAAAATGCCGTTAAACTCTTTAATGTACCTTTTCAAAGTTAGGAACAGCAAGATGCGCTGTCATTATTTATTACGTTTTTTTGTCATTTTGTTGATAGTCTCTGTTAAGTTTATCCGTACAGCTCTAATTACGATTTAGAGTTTGCCAAATGGTGAAGTTACTAGGCTATATAAATTACTTATTGTTTTTTATTTTATTTTTTATTTTTTTTTTTTTTTTGTGTAGTTGGGTTTCTCTCTCATCGACGTCTTATGTTTTTCATATCTCTTATTCATTTCCTATATGAAATAACAGACATACAAAATTAAGAATGTGGATTTGATTTTTTTCCCATTCGAAGTTAATATTGTGGACTTCCTTATTAATGAATAAATATAACAATTCTCGTGATTTGGCCGATTTTCATTGCAGGTACTTTTTTCAAATTCGCGCAATCGGAATTATGACGTCAGTGGATTTCCGCAAATGTGACTACATCTAAAGCGACGTCGCGAAATGTAATCGTTCTTATTTGAAACATCGCGAAATTACAACGTTCTGATTAACAACGTCGCGAAAACAACACGAAAAGTTTTGAAAACGTTATTATCTGCCCCTGCTACTGTATCGTACACCCTTAAACAGTAAAGTCTTTTCACGATAATAGACAATCTGCACAAAACTAGCAAAACTAATAACTAAGGATTTTGCCATAAAACTCAAATCACAACCGCTACAACGAAAAACGCATTTTTTATATGCTATGCATCGTTATTGTTGAGTTTCCTTGATTCTTGCTTGAAGTATTTTATATCAAGTCAAATAACCTTCAAAATCACATTTAAAAGTCTTCAATAACTTGTTTATTTTAGGTTCGTCTCCATTTACAAGCTTTAAGAATGAATAAACCTAGTGCATCCAGATTCAAACTTAATGTATTTTACAAAATTGCTTTAAATTTTATAACGAATACATGTTCATACAGCGACAAATGGCAATAGAATGGTCGTAATTTGTAATAAACATTTTTATAAAATATAATTTGATATGAAAATAACATTAATGGTACCATTTTTCTGCAATTTTTCTAGCCTCTTTGCAGATAAAAGTTGGTCGGTAGGTAGACATTTGCTTTTAATATTGTGTATAGACTATTTAGGGACTATGTTGATGTTTAAGTGAAAATGTCTGAACATTAACGGTGCTCAACAAAACTTTTACAAAAACTTAAGGTATCATGAAAATTTAGTTTAGGTAGGGACAGGAAAAGAACAATATCTTTATATATATAAATATTTACTCAAGGATCACAGATTGAATAACTAACATTATCAGATTATCTCAAACAGACTTTTCATCAAACATTAGTTTCTCGTTTTTTTTCATTGTTCAGTTACAACATTGAATTGCGTTGGATCATTGTTGTCATCTTCCACTGTTTTCTTTTCTTCAATATCTGCAATGTCCCAGTTTTGAACATAGGTTTTAATATTTGTATATAAATTACTTTTAAAACTAAGATTGTCGGAGTCTAGTGCTAAAGAGTCTTTTGGTTTGAATAAAATATTTCGAAATACCCATGGTAAAAATCCGCCAGCAAGGGTAGCCAACATTTGATTAGTGCCAGATATTTGATATTCATCCCCAAAGGCTAAAACAACCAGCACAACAAACATTAGAAAAACGCATATACACAAGAAGCGCCAAGTTGCTTGGACTATATTATAAATTAAGGGACCGGGTACCCCTGCACTGTTCATAATACATGTTGCTTCAAAAAACTTTTCCGGTAGATACGGCTTATCATTTACGTCTAAAAACAGGATCAATCGGCGTATTCGCCATTTCGGTGTTCCATCTATTACAACAAGTTCGATGTCTTTTCGAGATCGTCTGTGTTATTCATTTGCACTTGAAATGCTGTGTTCCTTTGATCTTCAGTATTCATCATCGCTATTGGTTCAACACTAGGACGTATCTTATCGACGATCAATTTATTAATCAATTTATTGAATTCAAGATATTTGTCTGATATTCCCTTAAAACAGTCCCTTGCATACAATCCCAACATGAATATCAAAGAGATATATTTCAACATTGCAGACGCGTTCATTATTATTCCTATGATGGTATATATGAATATTTCTGTTATAAAAAGGACCATCTCCATGGTAAGTAAGATAAAAGATACCACGGTGGATAAACAAGCAATTAGAACAAAAAGCTGTAAAAATCGGTTTTTCATTGTAATAGTTTGAGGTCGTTCTAAGGATTCATTGTCTGATAACATATTTAAATGAAATATTCTATGACATGTATTTAACCTATCGTCGAAATTTGCATTTGATGCAGTAGAATTTGAATTTTCATTCGTCGGGGAATTGTCATTGTCTGTTAAGGTTTGTAACTGTGACGATTCGTGACTTCTACTTAAACCTGTATCGGCATTATCATCTGGTGCAGCAGTTGAATCGGTAACGTTATTTGTCTGGCTTTTCTTTGAATATGGCATCAAATATGCAACAAAATGTACCAATAAGCGTAAAACTAAATTCATTGTAGGTAAGCAATAAAATGCTAAAACTCCTAAAATTACAGGAAAAACTATAACAAAATAAATTCCAAACAGAAAAAATCCAAAAATCCCAAACTGTTCAAAGGGAACTACAAGAACTAATGCAGACCATTCCAGTGCTTTCGAACGTGACATATCACGCATGTCCCTAAAACATTTCCTCATTAACAATTGAAGCCTCTCTTTAACGTTATGGCTCACTATTCCAAAAACCACAGCATCGACTACGGTAACAGTATAGCATAATAAAAACACTATGTGTATTGGTGTAAGCGTATTGATCAAATTCCATTGGAAAGAAAGTGTCATGTTTCGTTCTGAGGCTGCTTTTACCCTCTGTAATGTGTGTGGATTTTCGTACCAGTAGAAGAAAACTATTCGAATAATCCAGGGAAGAGAAAATCCTATAAGTATCACAATTCGCATAAATTGTTTTAGACACCTATACCAAAGTAACTCGACGCTTTTTGTTTGTTTTACTGGTTTTTCGTCGCTGATCAGATATCCACAAATACTTGTCATGCAACATCGACCAAATTGTGACGATTTTCGTATATGGCATTTCACAAACATGTTGTAAAACGTGTTAATGATTCCGACTGGAACATAGTTAGCTGGTATAAGTTTTCGATATTGTACTGCAATATCAATTTTATCTAACGAAAACACTTTCATTTCATGGTCTTTTAAAACTGTAACGGATTTATAAAAGGAGGTCATATCCTTTATTTGTTTAATCGGCATACTAATTTCATCAAAACCTTGAATACAAATTCTATAGGTGAAATCTTTTTACTCTGATTTCAATTTTCTTATCCAATTTATGTTCATATATACTTCTACCATATTTCTCTCTGTATAGCGAAACTGGAATCAGATACGGACTAAACATTATTGCTACGATATTTATAATAATTACACAAATGAAGACAACGTAAATCCAATAATCATAAGTCAAATTCTTGCATATTATATTACCATCCGGGTCTTTATGACAGCAGCGATAAAAGAACTTTGCATTGGAATTATCATTTCTGATATGCATATTGCAGATATACTCGTGTTCACTCAAGCTTCCTCCATCCTTTCCAGGTTTAAAGTCTGACAATAAAAGATCTCTAAGTTTGTCTTCAACGATCGTTGTATTAAAGTGCAACAGACAGTTTTCAGGTTTTTGTACTAAAGACACATTCATATATCCGGTTTCTAGTGACAACGTCGTTAATGACAGTTGCTCGAATTCCGGCCTCAGAAACAACAAACTTCGTCCATGCCGACCAGCTATTCTCACCCAGTCCATAGGGTTGTACGTATCTCCCGATATGAATCCGAAAAGGATTTAACTGATTAGTAAATAACAGATGAATGAATGTAACTTTCTTTCCGTCTTCAAGCAGTAGTTTCATTTTGTCTCTTACTCCATTATCAACCGTTTCTATTGTACAGTTATATTCTGATTCCTGGTCAAGATTTTGAGTTGCATATATTATATTAAGAAATAACGGGGAGAAGACAAGTCCTAATACATTAAACATCATTGCAAAAATTAGAGGTAACACCTTCCGTTAAAGACTTAAAATGTCGCTATATATAAATAAGTTTGTTGCCCGAGCGATTATCTTCAATATCTATATCATTGATTTTTTTATTTAAACCATTTATTGCAATTAAAAAGATAATATCCTATTGACAACTAGTGACTAACAACTAATGATATAATTCAAGTTAATTCCGCGAAAAAGCGACGTAGTTGTTCTATTTATATTCTCCTGACGGTCTTAAAAAGACAGGTGTATATTCAACTTAATTGGATATTTAAATTAGTATGTATATTACATTAAACATATTATTACTTTGACTTCTTTTCAGCATTTTCAAAAGTAATTTTGCACTTTAATTTTCAAATTGTAATTAAATCATAACTGAGTGTAGCTGCTTTATGTGTATGAAGTATGATAGGTATAGATTATCGGTTAATAATTGATATCGTAAAATACCAGCCGTGAGCCACAATGTGAACCTTTTATGGCGAGTGAGCGCAGCAAACGAGCAAAAGCTTCACATTGTTTCGTCAAGCAGTGGATATTTTACGATATCTACAAATGTATACGTAGAAAACTGATAATCTGTTTATTGTTCTATTACTCTTCTTTCCACCTCCTGTAGACAGTTTTCGGTTTGACAAAAGTAAGCTTGATATCGTCTTCTCACACATTTTGACGTCACTGATAACTTCTCCTCAGAATTTGTGACTTCGTTGATAATGTCTGCTCAAAGTCGTGTTACGAGAATTACGGAGTGACTGAGCAGGGCGAAGAGAAGTACGATAACAAAACATAACTGGTACCTATCTCAATCTTGCCAACATTAAACAGAATTTAAAATGAAAAGAGATAAGATAAGATAAGAAATTAAAGGAACAATTAAAATTCATTAGTCGAAGAGAAACTGAACAAATCATGAAATGAAACCCGAAAAACTACGAAAAGACAAACTACAGTCAACAAAACACTACATAGAAATCTGTGGACTAACTTATGAATGACGTTACTTGAATATGAAACCAACGTTTTTATGTAAACATCAATGAGACAGCAACCCATTACCAAAAAAACAAACGATATATAAAGGTCAACATGTACAGTCTTCAATACTTGACATGTTTCTAGACAATATGACATGCATTGTCAGTCGCTTAAATAGATAAATAAAAACTATCAAAGATTTTCAATGAAATGAAATAACCAAAATATCCCCCTTTAAAAAAAAATTAAAAATTAAAAATAAATACAACCAAAACAAATAACCAAAGAAATAACCAACAACTTTTAAGATATGTAATCAGATAATCATGGACGTCGGTCGTGAATTGTGTCAGGCACATGCATTTAATTATTTTAGTGATACATCATTATTGTCGTAGCATTATACATTCAATATCAGAAGATTTTTCATAAATATATCTGAAACATAGTCTCAGTGGCGGACCAAGGAAAGTACGAAGAGGACGTACTATACTACGCCCTTCCCTGTTGATTGCCAAAAAATATAAAAATCCCATGTTTCTCACAATTCATATGATGTTTTAGCATACAATCGTCCAAATAATTTTTCGACTAGCTCCGCTCGGCAGTATTTCATATGTTTTCATGAATTACGACCCCCATTCCCTCTTTTAAAATTCCTGTATCCGCCCTTTGAGTCTAATGTGGTGAACCTCCGTGAAACCCTTGGTATGTGTTACGAGACTTTATGTAGTAGGTCGTAAAGCCCAATGATCAAATCCATGTTCTAGTTGAGACCTATATGAAGAAGGAATTTTGTCGGTGGTCACAGTTGTTGTATGAATGATTAAAACATATGATAGTTAATAACCTCTCTCTTGTTATCAAATATGATGACATCTTAGAAATATATTAATTCTACTTGTTTAACTGTGTTTGATCTTGAAAAATCATGACAATATATATAAAATAAGAAGGTGTGGTATAGTTGCCAATGAGACAACTTTCCACCACAGACCAAATGACATAGAACTTACCAGTTATAGGTCACCGTACGGTCTTCAACAATGAGCAAAACCATACCGCATAAATTCCATTTTCTATCTTTGAATGTTAATCGTATTTACCGGAGTAGTTCTGTCTGACTTCAAGCTCCACATTCTTGAATATTATACAGCCAAATTCTAAGTAACCTTAAATGTAAAATTCTGTCTCCTATAGATATATAAGTTCATAACTCTGTTTCTTTCACATACAAAGTCCTTTCAAGATATTTGCACCAATAAGAAATTTGTCCTCGATGTAAAATATACTGTCGGAACCAATGATGAATAAGTCTTTGAACCTCATGTGTTCTTGTGCTATCCTTTCATTTATCAAGCTCAAGCAATCAGAATCAATTGTCTTGACCCAAGACCTTTAAAGTGACACGCGTGTGGATAAACGAACACAATTTTACCTTACATTTCTTCTATGCAGCCCAAGCCGAAGAAAACGATTATATTAGCATTCCAGAGATCAATTTGCACTTAAGAAAATATAGAAAATATATGCAATAACTGGCCGTGCAATTTTGATGTACACACATAGTAAATTCCGTATTGTCGGGGAAATATGGGCATGGGGAAAAGTGGCTATATGTATACGTATTGTACGTATTGTCAACTCTCCGCGGGGAAGAATGGCAATGATCCAAAATTTCCTCGCAGGAAATTAAATGGAATCATGCTTGTTTTTCCGGGGAAAAACTGTCATGGGGAAATGGCTATATAACACCGGTGAGAAGAAGACCAAAGTGATCTTATTTCTATACCCCAGTTACCCTTGAGGTTCAAATTATGACATGTATATCCCTGCTGTAAAATTTGAGTTATCTAATAAATGTACGTCACTGCAAAACACACAGTTAGAAATGAAGACGCATACACACTTCATTCCAAACAACTTATAGACAATCAACATGTATATAGAAAAATTATGGAAAGCCTCAGTCAGCAGTCATATTTTAGAGATTTACAAAAAGTTATGCTGAAGCTTTTAATGTAAATACAAGAAAGCGTGATGATGAATCGAGTCCTCAAAATGCTAACTTTTAGATACAATATGCTAAGTTGAATCTATGTTATGTTGACTTGCAATTGCAAGTGCTTAAGTTGTGATAGTATAATGAAAAGTAACTATGTTGTAATGTAATGCCAGTAACGTTACGTTGAGTTTCACCAACATGGTTACATGATGTTAATTTGCAACTGGATAATGCTCAATCAGCCACTTTGATTGCTATGACAACACATAAAATGTAGAGCTAAAATTTATGATACTGACTTATGAGCTGAGATAGTGCGATGCTATATCAGTGTGAAATTTAAAGATCGTATTCACCCGAAGGGTGACTGGGAAATATGGTTAGTTAAGGTCTTTTTCGACCGGCAGAAAAATTCTTGCAGTCCGTTTTCTTATGCGAGATGTAAGAATGTTTCTTCTTATACTTTCACTTTAAAGATGCAACATATACATATTTTGTTCAATGTTATTGATTTTGTTTATCTTTTTAATTTAAGGAACAAAACATATTCCTAATATAAATAAGAAGATGTGGTATGAGTGCCAATGAGACAGCTCTCCATCCAAGTCACAATGTGTAAAATGTAAACAATTATAGGTCAAAGTATGGCCTTCAACACGGAGCCTTGGCTCACACTGAACAGCAAACTATAAAGGGCACAAAATGACTAGAGTAAAACAATTCAAACAGGAAAACCAACAGTCTAATCTATATAAAATACGAGAAACGAGAAACACTTATAAACCACACCAACTAACGACAACCACTGAACAACAGGCTCCTGATTTAGGACAGGTGCATACAAATGCAGCGGATTTAAACGTTTTAACAGGCGCCAATCTTCACCCTAACCTGAAACAGTAGTGAAACCTTACAGCATAAAACGACACACTATAAAATATCAATTGAAATGGCGTAACTCGATCAAAAGACATTTTAAACAAAAACAAGTAAACATACACTGAACGAAGAAGTCTATGACACAATATACATACAATATTAAAATGTAGGTGCCGATATAACATATACATTATAGGTAGTAATAAAAAGATGTAGGAAGAATGTCAATAAGACAACTCTTACCTGGGAGAAAATGGCGGTAAATAAAACAACGAACACAGGTAAATTTAAATATAATAATTTTGTTTTTAGGAGTACGGAAGTAAACATTTTTGCAAAATTAATAAATTGTAGTTCAGAGTACGAGTACAGAAGTGAAAATTTATCGTCATACTAAATACTTATCAAAGGTGGTACATATTGAAAATAATGAGACGATATATAACACAAAATAACGAAAAAATTGAATTACAGAAATGCATTACAAATTATGTCAACAGGTCAAATTAACACGAAAGTACGATTTGAGAGTACTCGCAGTTACTGAAAGCTAGTTAAAAGCTAATCCCACCTCCCTCTGTGGAGGGCATGGCATTGAATGAAGAGGAATTTGTAATTGCAAATTTATGAATCTTCCGTGTAGTATCTACGTCATACCAACACCACATAATTGGCTGCTTTGTTCGATGGTACGAACAAAAATCGCTTTGGAAATATTTGAATTTTGACTCTAATTCTAGAAATGGGCGTTTAAGTTACCCTTTTGTAAATTAAGTTTGCTCAATTATTTTATAGGAAAGAGATTTTAAAATGTTTATGTTGGCTATGGATGACCGACGATATACTTTATTATAATTGAAACCTTTCGGCCTATCGATCTTCAAATGATAGCACAGCGTGTAACTCTTTTCACTTCCATTATTTGTGGACTTCTTGGCAACTTCGTTTAAAAAGGTCATAGTGGACGTCGTAAGTCCACTGAGAAGAAATCAATGACTCGTTTTGAGCTAAAACAGTTAAAAGTGCAAATTTCTATGAGACTGGAACAAAACTGACAAAATTCGATGAAGGAATCAAATGACATTCAACGATGGCATGCACTCATATGATATGTGTAAATAATCTCAGTCAAAACAAGTTACAAGCTGAACTGAGACGACCAAATATATAACAGCAACACCAAAATCTCATTAAACACGAATTAAAAAAGCAGTAGCCATAAACATGATTCACAAAATTATTGATTAAACGTGAAGTATTTGTTTCTGTGATTAATAAAAGAAAAATCCTTTAATACGTTTAATTTTAATGGCATAAAGAGTAGAGAAGTGAGTAAAATTGCTACAATCATCATGTTCGCTGTGAATCAAAAGATGTATATTTTTTATACACGACATAAAACCTCTTTCTTAACAGCATTGAAACTAAACTTATTCGTTCAGTTTAGTTTAAACATATTTTATTGATCAGAAACTAAACAAATGGATGAGACACAAGTTTTACAACTTACTAATTCGTTCAGTGTATGTTTACTTGTTTTTGTTTATATGTCTTTTGATCGAGTTAAGCCATTTCAATTGATATTTTATAGTGTGTCTTTTATGTTGTGATGTTACGCTACTGTTTCAGGTTAGGTGAAAATTGGCGCCTGTTAAAACGTTTAAACCTGCTGCATTTGTATGCACCTGTCCTAAGTCAGGAGCCTGTTGTTCAGTGGTTGACGTTTGTTGGTGTAGTTCATAAGTGTTTCTCGTTTCTCGTATTTTATATAGAATAGACCGTTGGTTTTCCTGTTTGAATTGTTTTACACTGGTCATTTTGTGCCTTTTATAGCTTGCTGTTCAGTGTGAGCCAAGACTCCGTGTTGAAGGCCGTACTATGACCTGTAATTGTTTACTTTTACACATTGTGACTTGGACGGAGAGCTGTCTCATTGGCACTCATACCACATCTTCTTATTTATAGTTGATGAAATTAAATGTTTTCCCTTATATACATTTGTAAAAGTTCAATCTGCGAGCACAGACATTAATTTAGAAAAAGGATGACAATGAGATTTTCAATTGGTAGAATACGATATTCACTTGCTTAAAATTGTTCTTATAGTTTTATTATAATGTTATATTCAATTTAGGTAGATTTCTTTTAGGTTCAAGTACAATATTGTATCTGATTATATTTAAGGGTATGTCAATGAACGGCCACTTTTTACATCTGTCTTCCATATTCACGCAATTGCCACTAAATTACTCATTTTGCTATTTGTAGTATTTTCTTGCATTAAAAATTAACCGCAGTATACGAGACATCTATTTAATATTCGTGGGTGGATGGGGGTAGGATTATTTTTTCTGAATGAATATTCATTTTCACATTTGTACACAACTATTTCCTGCAAATGGCTGCATTAAGTGTTGTAGAATATTCATTTTATCCTGTCTTGGGCAAAATCGATGTTCTTAATAGGCCAGACGATTCATTTTCAAATCCTCTTCCAACCTACCCGTCCAAAATATAATATCAAATGATTATTCCTCTACAATACTTGTAAAACCTTGTTGAACAATAACTTGAGATCACCCCCGGTTTTTTGTGTGGTACGTGTTGCTCAGTCTTTAGTTTTCCATGTTGCATTTTTTATACTAATGTTTGTCTTTTTGTAGTTGTTTCGTGTTGTCAGCTTGTTTTCGACTTATGAGTTTGAATGTTGTTGTGTTCTGTAATATGAATATAGTCTATATGAATTCACTAAACATAAAATCTATATAAAACATTTGTTACTATTTTACCTAAATAAATGTTTTTTTAAGTATTCAGAGACACCAGGTTTATAAATTAGTACTGTTAATATCGAAGAACATAAAAGGAAATTCTAAATATGTAAAATACCTCATAAAACAGTTGTATAGACTTGTTCACTACAAGGTAAGTTAAACAATAGACAATGGTTATATTGAGCATGTTGAGTATCGAACACTTCATGGCGAGCTCAGAAGATTAAAAAAATCTATGACAAAAAGAAGAAAAAATAAAATTCTACAAATGTAAAATTTTGTTATAAAGCAGTTGTGTTGACTTGTTCCCTGCATGAGAAATTTAATGATAGACAGAGGTCATGGTGATCATCGAACGCTTAATGACGAGCTTAAGAGATTAAAACAAAAATTTATGACAAACCGATAATTAAGACATGCTACAGGAAAGTGGTATATATATGGATAATTTTATGATAACATTATCTAATAAAAATGCATGAAAGATTAAATGACGATATAACTGTACATTAACGGTTCTCTAAAACAGCAAAGTGTGGGTAATCTGTCAGAATGTTTTACAGTCGCCATTATGACTTGGTCGACCTTTACGGAAGATCTGTGTTTAAGATTTAGATGATTATTTGTATGTTATGAAATATTTTTTTATTGTTTCTATTTCATTGATACACAACTTTTTAGTTTTGACCTTGACATGTTAACTCGTCATAGATACCAGGATTAAATTATGTACGTCAGTCGACCGTTACATCTACAAACGATTGTATAGAAGCATTTATACCATTGGAGACAATAATGTAATTTGGTTGCCTTTCCATTGACCTCTACAATGTAATAAACCTATCTTGCTATTCTTAAAAATTCTGGCTACAATAAAAAAAAAATATAACAGTTGTATTCTTTATAGCCTTCTTCTGTTATTATTTCAAAACAAAGTTAACCAATATTGATCTTAATATTATAATTTTATTTAATTGATCATCGACATTTACAAAAGAAGCTATTTGCTTAATGCATATAAGGTCTTACTCTTTAAGAACATAAAAAATTATGGTTTACAATTACAATAAGTGAGCATACAGTTCAGTTAGCGTACAAAAGGTCGTGACAATGGAAGGATATGTTTGCCTACATAAACACGTATGATATCGCATGACACGTGACTGCAGGTGAAAATCTTTACGAGATACATGTATGCTAGCGATGAATTATAAATTTATAAGGCAGAAAGTGCTCGCTGGTTCATGTATCAAACAAAAAACAAATAGCCTGTATCGTACACATTCGTCAAGTTCATTATATCATTTTCCTTATCTCAGGAGTTTTAATCTTAGTTTACGAACAAATACATCATTAGTAAACTCCAAATTTACACTAATTTAAAAATGTATCATTATTAAAATGAGAAGATGTTGTTTGAGTATCAATGAGACAACTATCCACAACAGAACACATGGTATACATGTAAGCAAATAAAGTTCACCTGTACGGCTTTCATGAATCAGCAGAATTCATATCAAATAGAACCTGTAGAAAGCCATACTAGGTTCCGACATTGCAAAATGTAAAAAAAAAAAAAAAAAGGCCTGATTTATGTAAAAAAAGTAAGATAGATAGCGACCAACGACAAACACGGAATAACAGGCTCCTGACTTGGGATATGAATATACAGAATGGGGCGGGGTTAAACATATTTGCGAGCGCGTATTACTAACCCTCCTCCTGAACTGGGAAAATGGCGTAAAATCACACCTACATGTAAGAACAAACTGTAAAAATAAGTTGACAATGTTTGACTCATCATATTGAAACCAACCTATAAAAAGCAACAACAAGCATGAAGACAAAAGACACAAAGGAAAGATTTAAGGGTACTCTTAGGTATTGATATGTAGTAAGAAGCCAATTATAACCCATAAATAAATAATTTTTTATACTAAAATATCAATCAATACACATCTAATGGATTTAGTATGAAGACGTCATATACAGTATGTCATATGAGTTTATGTTAGTATATGTATCTAAAGATTCGCTACTGTGAGGAAACTATCCCCAAGGACCCGTCCACTCGTTTCGTTACATATGTTATATATAAATTGGTTGAAAAGAAATATTGAAAACAAAATTGTATTTAAACGTGCTTATTTCCTTGTGAGGAATTTAGTTAAACTAATTATTACCAAAGCAAATGCATCCACATTACAATATCCAGAACACTGCAGGCTTTCCTTCTTAAAGAATCGGACAATAGATATAGGAAGATGTGGTGTGAGTGCCAGTGAGACAACTCTCCATCCAAATAATAATTTATAAGACTGTTTTGCGTGTACTTCGTTGCACAAAAAATGAGTCAACAAGCCAATCCTTACATTTTTATAAGAAATTTGTTAATTTCATGTCTTGTGGTTTTGTTGTTATAGGACTTCTCTTTCCTTAAAACTTCTATGTGATGAGCTATTATATCTATATTGCTTTGGGAAATATATGACACATTTTTACGGAACAATGTTTCAAGTGTTACAAAGTTATCGTAGTTTACTTTCAACCTTTACAAAAAACTAATCATACATACCAGGACTAAAATTTTGAACGCGAGACGCGCTTTTCGTGAACAAAAGACTCATCACTGATGCTCGAATCAAAAAATAAAGTCGAAGAGCATTGAGGACCCAAGATAATCTATTCCTGGGGTATAAAATTCTTAGTAATTCTACAAATTCAAAGTTTTGTTAATGTATAATTATGACCACATCAATACTAATTCTAAATAAAGTGCAAAGGAGTAGGCCCGGTAAGACCCCTTTTTGGCCCCAAAATATAGCGTTTTTACAATGTAGTTAAAAATGTCACTTTTAGCTATTTATTGGAAAGTAGAATACTTTTGTTACCTAAATATTGGCTGTTTTTGACAATACAATGGACATGCATCAGGCACTAGCATCATTATTTCATGCAAAAATACTGAAATCTTCACAATTTCAGCATTTGTGCTAATTTTAAGACGTTTTTGTCTAAAATGGAAGTGGCCGCACTTGTGTTCAGTCTTAATATTTAAAGACATGTTGTATTTAATGATTATACATAACATATATAAATGTTGAGACTGAACACGAATGCAGCCACTTCCATATTAGACGTAAACCATGTGAAAATTCGCGTTTTATGGCATATTTGATAGATTTAATTACCAAATCAGTTCAAATCTTTAACATAAACTAATTGAATCGACTGATGTAGACACTTGGGTGTTTAAAAAATGTCAAAATTTTTCATCAGATGTACTTCGAATTTAAGGCCGAAATTAGCACTTACCGGACTACCTTTGAAGGCCACTAAGGACCAAAAATTCCGAAAGGTTTTGCCGAATACCTCTAAGGTAATCTATTCCAGGGGTAAAAAATCCTTAGTATTTCTAAAATTCAAAGATTTATAAACAGTTAATTCATAAATATGACCATATCAATGATAATCCATGTCAACACAGCAGTCCTGACTACTGGACGTAAGTGAGTACACCCTTAAAGGTTTCTGTAGTGATAATTTTGGAAACATTATTGGTCTAGTTCTTAGTCGGCGTTCTTCGAAAGTTTCCTATTCATGGGAGCACATCGAGAATTAGCAAACAGGATAACAATTTTGAACGTCTGATGCGCGTTTCATCTACAAAAGAATTGTGATTAAATCACAAAACGACAAGATTTTGAAGCTGTCATAAAATGAAACCCATGGAATCAAGACTGGCTTATGTATCTGCACCCCAGACAAATGTAACATTATGAATATAACAATCATGGTGTTCAACATCTCAGACACACTGCTGGTGATGTCTCTTTTCCTAGCGATGTTTTCATTTGTATATGGGTGTCATACAGTACAACAGTATTCTAATTTAGATCTTCTAATGGTTTGATATGCTCTTTCATAAATTGTTTGTAATTGTACTTTGCGATTTCTTTTGATAAAACGTAAGGTTTTGTTAGCTTTTGCTACTGTTTGTTCAATGTGGGTGTTCTATTTTAGGTCTTATGAAATTGTGATATTTGGGTATTTTGCATGTAGAATTAACTAGTACTGCAAGTGTTCGCAATTACCTTTTACGGCCTTCAAAGCGATTTTACTCTTTTCGTCTGAAATTTCACTTTGCTTTTTATATATTTCAATACCTAAATCGTCTAAAATTTTATTTTACACATGATAAACTTTCAATCGCGGTACAATTAAAAAAATTAATACGCTAACTTTAATGGAGTCATGTTCATTAGCATGCTTACTAATGTTCCCGCAGATATAATTGTTTGTTTACATGGTACGATACAAATTTTATCTTAGCTAATTATCCATTCTGGAAATGAGTTGCAATGCATGATGAACTACTACGTGTTAATACTTTATCGAGAACACGTCTTTTTTAGTGATTTGAACTCAAATTTTTACAGATTATCGGAAAGAGAATTCATTCGTCTGTCTTTTTTTTCTTTATGTCTTCATCTACAAACCATTGTACAAAGCCTTGGTTGCATGAAAAGATTTGTGAATAATTGTTTCTGTCCTAAGAAAATAGCGAAATACCCAAACCATTAACACACGGATAAATAAGTTGAGTCTTATAGTATTTGTTCACAAATCAGCAACCAAACAACAAAAACATACAAAATACATAAAATTACTTGCATTCAGATTTCGAAAACCGACGTCGCATCAACTATTCAGTTATCTTGTAAAATTGGGAAAGTGAGTGTGAAATTTTTGTAAAATTGACTGGACAATTTCTTTTTTACACACAATATCTAGAGAGTTGTTATGAATGTCAATTAATCGAAAGCAAATTCTGACCTTGTAAGAAATTATGTATTTTTCATAAGTTTGTCACTGAATTTGATTAATAATTTATTTATTCATTCAGTTTAAATATTTGTTTTTGCTTCTTATGAATTCATAACATCTTTACAAAGGCCGAACTGTGATTAAGAACAACAATACGAGTGCTGTTTCGTTTTCGTTTTCTTTTATTTTTTTTATCATATACGCGCAGTTTTTTTGTGTCATCAATTGTTGATACACCGTATCCTTTTGTTGACCTTTACTTTTATTTTATGCATGTTTACAAGTATATGATGTCAACTCATATATTTTTGATAAAAAATAAAATTGGACATGGCTGAAACATCAACGAAACAAGAACTAAACTACAAAATAAATAAAGGGCAAAATAGAGTCTTCAAAAATAGAATTAGTACACCAAGGAAAGTTTTAAACGTAAAACGACCGGAGTCGTAAGATAGGAGAATAATATTCCAATGAGTATCGAAGTAAAGTTTATGACTATAATTTCCTGTGGTCAAAGTGACCATGAGGATCAGACACACCTATACCGGCTTCTCCTTTACGTAAAGCATTATTTAAATAAAAACGCTGTTATTTAGATATACCTTTGGATATTTACATAAATGGAGGCAATTGAGTAGTGTAACTTTAATATCCAAGGAGAGTCTTCTTTGTGACTGCAAGATTCGAATGTTGTTCCATGCCAAAACAGATATCAAGACAATAGGAAGACAAAGATTGTAAAGAATTGTTCGGAGCCCTTTTCACAAACAAATCTTATGTATTTAATGATTAGTAGTCTACTCTGTACTGCTCATCACTTTCGAATATATATGTTTTCTAGTACAATGTTTTATGGATTTTTTTTTTTTTATTATTTCATTGATGGAAATGAGAAACACGTGATAATTTACATCCCCTCTGGAGGGTTAGTGACAGACTGTGTTTGAGTAAAATCGTTGATTGTGTATGACACACAATTTAATAGTAAATGATTCGGTAATATTAACAAAAAAGGGTAACGTTTATCTAAACTATTACGGGTTTTCCCTCTATGCATTATATTATCTTGATTTCAAATTAAGGTAGTCATGGAAAGTTTGTATGCACTGTAAATTATGTTTGCTCTTTCTTTTTCTCAAAATGTCTCAACAGCCATTTCTTACGAAAATCGTTTGAAGAGTTTTTCTAAATAAGCTAGCCCGTACATACCTTAAAGTTATTAATATGTATTGCCTATTATTACTTCCTTATTATAAAGTCAAATGCACGTCCAAATTACAATACCTTTGGATTAAACTTTAAAAAATCTTGGATTAAGATTTAAATTTTCGAAACATTCATATTTTGCAGAAAATGTAATTAGACCGTGTATTAAAGACGATAACAAAATCCCAAGCTAGAAGTCACGATTTAAAATAATCTAATGACTGCGTAAAATAGCTAAAGACTGCAAGAGTTCAATAAGGTATAAAATTGCGGACTTAATTAAATCCATTTTGAAGAACACGACTTGAATCTATTTATTAAACATCTGAAGTCTGCTTCTTTCGCAAGGGAATAATTCCTACATCCCGGTATGTGCCTGTAATTCAATGGTTGTCGTTGGTTGGTTGTGTTATATCTGACTAATAGATGTGGGTTTTGCTCATTGTTGAAGGCCGGACGGTGACTTACAGTTGCTTAAATCTACGTCATTTGGACTCTGGTGTATAGTTGTCTCAATGGCAGTCATACAACATCTCTTGATTTTACATCAAAGACTTTTCATGACCAGATATAACAAAACGTTGCAAAAATTTGGAAGCCTTTTAGAATAATTCTCAAGAAAACATTTCTATGTGTTTCAAAATCTAAATTGTATATATACACACTGCAATTATTAATGAATAAATAAATAAAATATATATAATATCCTTACAACCAATCACAGCGCCCTGAAGCTGCCTTGGGTACACAAAAGTCCTGTACCAAGTCAGGAATATGGCAGTTGTTATCAAATAGTTCGTTTCTATGTATGTTGGCGTTTGTTTTTATTGCACTTCAGTGTTCCTGTTGTTTCTTTGTTTTCCTCTTATAGTTGATGTGTTTCACTCGGTTTTAGTTTGTAACCCGGATTTGTTATCCCTCAATCGATTTATGACTTTTGAACACCGGTATACTATTGTAGCCTTTATTTACCTTATGCCAGGAAAATGAAATACTATATTTACTCTAGGTAATATGGAACTGAACGGAAATGAACTCTGTGCCGGGAATTGCTTTGTAATGAGCAATAGAAGGAATCCCTGATGTAAAAAACTCTTCTTTCAAAATCCATAAATTTCTGAAAGCGGTAAGAATGCAATCTAGGTGTTATTTATATATAATTACAATGTATTGATACACACATTTGAGCTTCCTTCAGAATATTTCGTCCTACTTCAAAAACAATATGAGTATAAAATCCAAATGATAAATGACTTAAATGTAGACAATGCTAATATCTTAACCTTGATAAAAGTCATTTTAAATCATATAAAGCCATTTTCGAATAACCTAATATCTATTCTAATCTGCGTTCATCCCCGGTGTAAGCGTCTTATTACTTTTGTTCATTTTGAAGCCATCAATTCAACAATAGTTTAGTAATACGTTATTGATAGACAGTTGCCAACGCTAAGGATGTACCTTTATGTTTTAATTGTACTTTTAAAGTCTAAATATCTTTGTTATTAGAGTACACGAGGAAAAAAAACTTGAGATGCAGGTTAATGACTGTCTTTACTTTAAATATCCTTTATCAGTATATGTTTCGTTGCTTTGAATAACAAAATTACAACCAGACTAAAGATATTAAAGGACGCAGTTCTTTTTATGTATATACAAACAAAAACAATGCAGTGAATAACATATTATCAAGGTATGTTTTGACCAATCTATAATACTTTGAAAGGGTAGGAAAACAAATTTTCATTTGATTTTTATTTTTTCTGCATTTAATTTTAAAAGTATTATTTACTGTGGAAACGGTCATTTATTATAAAGTGTCCGATATAAGGCTAGACATTTTGACTTCAAATAACCTAACGGCTCTTGTAAACAACCATGCAGTTTTTCTTTGTATACTCATGAAGATATCCTCCTCATTTGTAAATGTTTATATCATTGGGTTACCGTCTCATTGCTGTTTACCAAACATCTTCTTTCATCATCTTTAGATGTTATTTTTGTAATATTGTATATTCAATGTTATTGTAGTCAGATATCAAAGAATAACTTCAGACTTTTTATGTATATCAGTATACATGTTTTGTCCTTAAACGTTAAGCTACTACTAAGGGTTTTAACGACCTTGACCGACCATGAGGGTCTCGCACGGTCGGTTTGAAAAATACAAAACGTGAAGCAACTAACAATTAATGACGTGAAAGCTCTTCAATTCAATATATGAAGTTTTTCATTTACCAATATACTGCAATGATGGTCTGTGTGTTTATAAGCTGATGAATTATCTTTTGTGTTTAAAACGAAAACCAAACTTGGGTAAGCATTGGCATTATATATAAAGACCCATTAACATGTACATAGCCGCCTAAAATACTTCCTCACTTTAGTGCTCGCTATTAAGAAGGCAAGACGTCATTAAAAATTCAAGCGGATTGTTGTTACAGAAGTAATACATTGCCTATAAAAAAGATATTTTAGTTCAATTTGTTGACAAATAATACAAGAAATACGGACGGACTATAGAAAGAAAGATTCGTTTTTTTATTAATATTTTTCCTCCATATTTTCAAAAGTTTGAATCTATTGTACTATAACAACATTTCACATGTTTATATAATATCTCGGTATTTGAAAAACTATCATGACAAATTGTGTGAAAAAAACTGAACAATGTTTTTTTTACAGTTTTATTCATATTTCATAAAGAAAAACACACGCGCCATTTGAACTATATTTTCACTTTTCACTCGCTGGCAAGTATGTAATTGAAAAGAATTTTGCACAATCAAATTGTGTAAATGCAGAAAAGCAACATTACCTTTCGGAAAAGAATGCAATCCTAAGCGTACATGTCATTGATAATAGTATTTATCGTATGTTTAACTTTAAAATTGTAAAATAATATAGGTTCATGTTAGCATTTTTGTATTTTGATGAGGAAAATTTTGATTAAATTGTGATGTGGCCTGGTCGCAACAAAAGGTTTTTATTTAAAACATATTAATAAAAAAAACTATATGGTCTAAATACTTATATGATCTGGTCCGTAAACAACCAAACGAGTAAATGCATATGGTCCGGATTCTTTAGCATTAATTTTGAAATTACTTTGAATTTGGAGTTGTCTTTCTTACGACAAAAATGATAATTACAGTCCTGCGATGCAAAACATTTTCGTTTCCCGAAAGAGCATGCTCAAAAGCAGTTGCTAGAGTTAGTCTGGTAGAGAGTATTTTTTACAAAACATAGAAAACTTTTGTTTACAATTGCGTCACATCGTCAGATACTTTTACCCGACTGTTCTTGATTACCAACACAAAACTGCTTGATTCTGAAACGATAAGTGGAGAAGTATTTAGAAAAAGGATAATTAGTTCAAATGCAATTTTAGTTTATCAATTTTCAATGGTAAACGTGAAAAATTCAATTTGACGACATCAACGTAGCACTGTCTCCAATAACATCCTACTGTTCTGAGGATTGTTTTAAAGATGTGAAGTAATAATGTCCGAATACTGTATTGACACCAACACTACTGTGGTTCTGAACAGTTTATTAGTGTTCGTGATCTTCAGCATAGATTTGAGAAGTTTGAATGGCAAACTGAAGATACAGCTGTTATAAAATCCACGGATTGGGCACACCACAGTAAATGATGTAGAAAAGAAAATCGAGTTTGTGATGAATCGGAGCACTAAAATTGAGGGGAGCGTTGAAATATGGGTCATGTAATTCACTAAGTGGTAGTTCAATGAAAAGAAAAGATTTCAAACATTGCAAGTTTGGAAACTGCAGTATTGCAACATTAAAATCGTTATAAAAACGTAGATTTTAAATTGTGTACCATTGAAGACGATGTTATCGAGCTAAAGCTCAATGAAAACCAATCAAATTGAAATTAAATATCAACTCGCACATTTTTTTATTCTTGGTCGATGCTTAGGAGATCTAACAAGATCCCATTAGATTTCACGTCAAAGGTTAAATTTGAATAAGGTCATAACCTTTTTCTGACTAATGAAAATCATTCCCGCAGTTTCTTTCCATCCAATCATCTATTGTTTTATTACTGATATTCGGTAAGGCAATGACAATCCCGACGTCCAGTGAATTAGAAGAAAAGATCATTAAAATACTAACTCAGTTTGGTGTTTAGGAATTAAAAGCAGAACAAATGAAAATTCAAAAATGCTTGAAAATCTAGAGAAGACTGTTTGTTTAGCTGTTTTACCATCAGGTTTCGGAAAATCCTTGCCTTTTTATATTTGTATTCATTCCTGTTCTCGCTCATGTCTTATGCTTGGTCGCTGCGTGGGAGATCTAACAAGGTCCCATCAAGTTCGCATCAGAGGCCAAAATTTTAATAAGGTCACAACCAGCGATATCCAAGCATACACAAATGAGCGCGTGTAGATTTGATTCTTAACTAGATTGAACGAAAACCAACCTTATCTCCGGCATTCAATTTCACCCGAAATAAAACTCAGAAGATACACTTAATTCTTTTTATAAAAAAAATTTAACAAACATTTGGGTAAAACTTTCCACAAATGCATAGATTCCCATCACCAACATAAAAAGTCTTGAGGTTTAAGTATGTATGTTGGTGATGGGAATCTATGCATTTGTGGAAAGTTTTACCCAAATGTTTGTAAAGATGCTTGGTCGCTGCGTGGGAGATCTAACAAGATCCCATTCAAGTTCGCATCAGAGGCCAAAATTTTAATAAGGTCACAACCAACGACGTTCAAGGATATACACATGAGCGCGTGTAGATTTGACATTTAATTAGATTGAATGAAAACCAACCTTATCTCCGGCATTCAATTTCACCCGAAATAAAACTCATAAGACACACTTAATTCTTTTTATGAAACAAAATTTAACTATTGACAAAAAAGTCAACTTTGTTTCAGTCCACTGATTCGGGAAAAGGGGTTGCAGGGGTAATCGTCCGATTTGAGCAACATTTGTATCAATTAAGGACAACGAAGTTGTTTTAATAAACGATTTCACATTAAAGGGGACAAATTGTGGAGTACATGAACAGTTTCCAAAATAAAACAAAAACGAAAAAAACTGTATACCTGGTTGCAATCAAGGCCTGAAGGGAAAAAGGAAAGTACCCCGGGAAAGAGACAGACTAGATTAATGTCGATTTAATTGTTCAAACGAAATACGGAAGTGCTTCGAGTATTATACAGCGGCGAAATATACCACCACAATATGAAAGAATAACAAGTGAATCTGAATCATCGTAACATAAATGATTTTCACGTGTTAAAAAGTTTTGAGTACCAAACAGTTAAGAACACAGACGATTCTGAAAAAAAAATCAACAGTTTTCACAATCTGAATACATCGCAGATAACGTTTCCAAGCTTTGTTTGCAAAGATCTGAAAACACTCCGTTCTAATTTCTGTTTTAAAGACTTTTCGGGATGCTCTGGTTTTATCGGATCGATACACACCTTAAAAAATGTCAAGGCTGAAATTGCATTGGCTGATGTAATAATTATCAGAACAGAAAGTAAAACGGAGTGTTGTCAGATCCTTGTAAGCAAAGCTTGGCCACTGTTTTTTAATTCAATTGCAGTTCCCATACATGAAAGCAAGTTATTCTGCTTAAATGTGAAAAGGGAACACTATTTTGGTAAACTATTACTGTGCTATTAATCTTTTTTGCAAGACAATCCGGTACATGTTTATTGGGTCTATGAGAACCTTATGTTTCATCATCGCTGTGACAGATGATAACTTTGTTACTACTGTTCTTGTATACTAGTGTAATCACAAAGAACACAAGTGTCTTCTTAGGTCGATTGTTCTTGACTTGAATGTTTGACTTCGTTATATTGATATTCTATCAAGTCTATATTATGCAGGATACATGCTATACTTGGGAACTAAAAATGTTCAACAAATGTCAAACGTAACACGCTGTACTGAAAGAAAAGTATTCTAGACTAAGAATAATCACATTATGCAGATTTTCTTGCGTGATTACTCGAAATAAGATCTATCCCCCATTTGAGTGTGTGGGGGAGCCGAAATAGATTGGATGTGGAGATAGTAACCTAGGTTAAGGGGATTGATAAGTCTGATGTGACACAAAATAAGTGGTCTAAGTACGCTTATTTGATATCAATTAAATGTACATTTATAAAATTTACATCGCAAAACTAACATTTTTAAGGAAAGATCTATTGATGAGTTCCAGGGAAATTGTGATTTTAGACGAATTCATTAAACAAAATGACCAGAGATTATACGTGGATTATATACAAATGTAAATATTTTTTCAGAATAATCGTTTCATAATAGTTTAGAAAATAAAAGACATCAATGCATTTAGGTATCAATTTGTAGTTAAAGATCTAAAAACAAATTGTGACATTACCCTTTTACTGCATTTTGAAAATAATATTCTTTAGAAACAATATTGGATTAAACACTATCTGCCTGAAATGTATCCACTGTAATACTGTGTATTCAACGAGTTTTGTAAATACCTTTGCATCAGTTTTTCTTTTTAATAAATGAAAGAATGTAACGTAAAATCATTATGAAATATCTGTGGTAAAACCTCTTATCAGTTTAAGTAAAAGCCCTAATGGTTATTTTCTCTAGATTTTATCAACTTAGATTTAATATAAGTCAGTTTGACAAAATAACAAAATAAAAGTACAATGGATTTACAAGAACGTAATGAAAGACCAATTAATATAAATATATTAGACACGGTGATAACAGTAATCTTACCGATGTTCCAACTAACATTGTTATTTGTTTTGACGATCAAACATATTGTACTTTTTAGACAATAAATTGAAGACGATTAATTGTTTGCCTATTTAGTCAATTCTTCATTCAAATAAACAAGACGTCCTACACTCTAATAGGATATATGAAGCAGCAAAGTAATTAATTATTGTCGTGTTCCGCGTAAAGATATTGCCTAGTATGACCCTAACAACATCTTTTAACTACTATTAAATGTAAAGTACATGTCGTTTAGAATTTTCTGTCTTGTCTGATTTATTTGGCTCCTGGTGTAAAACAGAGAGAAAGTTCTAGTAAATATATTTTATGTTTATTGTAGAAATTAGCAATCAAAATTGATCGATTAAAACTTAAATTGTAACCCTTCAGCCTTGGTTAAGTACTTAATGTTTCCTGCACTTTCTCCTTATGTCACCAATACAATTTATGACACCTCGGTACTGGCACGAAAATACGGATATTGCTTAATTGAAATTTCTGTTTTTGAAAATCTTTTAAAATTATGGAATGTACCTCCCTTATGCAAAGCTTTGATTCCTTATGCTGATTTGGCTTTACTTTTGGTCATTTTTGTTTTGATCAGCTCAATGTTTATATAGCTTTGGTTGTTCAAATATTTTGGCCTCGAGCATCACTGAAGAAACATTTTGTTACGCAATAGCATCTTGTGCGGTTCAATTGGCACCATTAATGATAGTATGCTGCCTCCTTGACTACAACCTCGTTACTGGTTATTTCAATGACCGTTGCTATTAACAAACTTCACAAAACACTTCACCAAGATCTAATCATGAAAGGTAAATAATCCAAATCACTAATTTTAGAGTTGCAATAAATTCTGCCTCATTTCATTTCCCTTTCATTTGAATTCCACATTTATGTATTGTTACATAGCATATCTTTATTATATTTTATGCAAGAAATCAATAACCGCGATGAATTGTACCTTCTCACAGTACCAAGAATTATACACCATCTGCGACATAATTGAAACTTACACTTCCATATTTTGCAGAAGGAAAGATACGATATTCCGGGCTTGTGTTTCCTATCATGATTTCCTTGATAGAGGATTGCTGCTCACAAGGAAGCTATTAAACCAAGAGTTCCAAATGGTGAAGTTGAAATCATCCTTCGTAAATTTTACGGACGCCATCACGAGTTGGTTGACCGTTATGGAATAACTGTTTCACAGATGATATCGGATATGTTCCTTATGTCGTAACTACAATACCCTTCCCTTTTCACGAATGGGACTTACCGATTTAGACTATTTACCGGATTTGTAATAACATAAGCAACACGACGGGTGCCACATGTGGAGCAGGATCTGCTTACCCTTCCGGAGCACCTGAGATCACCCCAGTTTTGGTGGGGTTCGTGTTGCTTAGTCTTTAGTTTTCTATGTTGTGTCATCTGTAATATTATTTGTCTGTTTGTCTTTTTATTTTTGGCCATGGCGTTGTCAGTTTGTTTTCGATCTATGAGTTTGACTGTCCCTCTGGTATCTTTCGTCCCTCTTATACAAAATGTATCCTGGTGTCAATAAATTGAAACCCGAGTAGGATGTTTGCATACATATTTATAGACTGAGTATACATTTCTAAAATGTATTAAGCATGGGTACCCGTCCGAAGCACTTGATACACGTACCATTCCCAAGTTGTTGACCTTGATGTGTATATTTCGATTTATGACATTTGAACACTAGTAAACTACTGTTGGCCTATGTGTAAAGAGAGATCATTTTTTCTAAAACTTGAGTTTGCAATGATGTTGAATGTTTACATTTATCCGTTGCAATCTTTGCTGTCCATCTATCCTCGTCTGATGTCAGATATATAGTCAATCATGATAGTTTTTAGTTTCCCAATACACTGCTTATTTTTATTACCAAAATAGTGTAACCGAACCTTAACTCTGAGAAATGCATACATGACATGTTATTACATGTATACTGGAGCAAAATATCTCGGCTTATCCTGCAATTTGATTGGTTACCTAGGTAGGGTATATGATAGTATGTACCTCAAAATGGTAATTGAAGTAGAAATTATGACACTCCAATATAATATAATTGGTATTCGTGCGTCACAGCGGTAATGGGATAATATTCCCTGTCAGTGCACGTCTTTTACGGCTGGTACATACACAGTCAGAAACGCATTGGTATATTATGTAATCTGATTTCAATTCTGGAATCGACATTGTAGAGCTTAATGAAATTTATCAACAAATTTCATGCATTTTAATTGACGAAATCATTTGCACGTTGACTTAACACATTGCAACGAATGAAATAAAATATTTCTCAACTGAAGACAGTTAAATTGTATTTATAATTTATCGAGTTAGTTAAAATTTCAACTATAAAACTACCATGATCGTCGAACAATTTATATATCTAAATTGAATCGTATGATTGCACGAGATGAAATGGTTCATTTGTACTAGAATTTATTTGCTCTTATATTTCTGAATTAATTAACTGATCTAAAAGTAAGAGATTGCAACTCTCCAAATCATAGTCGACATTTGACGTCCTCTGTATGTTTTTAAGGTTTTTTTTTGTTTTCTCTCAAGCATTAAGACATCAGTCCACAAACATCAGTCCACAACATCAGTCCACAAACACAAAACCAAAAAAAAAAAAAACTATTTCTGTACATCAAAAGCACTAGAAATGATAATACAGGAATTGCACCTCTGAAATAAGAAGGCATAGTAGTAACAGACACTACTGAAAAAGCAGACATACTAAACTAACAATTTCAGTCGGTACTCACTAATAAACAATTGACTAATATTCCTGATAAAGGTCCAAGCCCATTCACAAAAATGCCAGAAATAAAAATCACATCACCAGGTGTCGAAAAATTATTACACAAACTAAAACCCCACAAAGCTAGTGGTCAGATAACATCAGTGGACGTGTATTAAAAGAACTAAAACACAGATCGCACCAATCTTAACTATGTTAACCATCATTTTTACTAAATCTCTAGAAACAGGCAAAACACCAAAAGACTGGAAACCACAAGTTGTAGTAGCATGCAAACGTTGCACCTGCATTTAAAAGGGCGACCGATGCAAGGCTGAAAATTATAGACCAATTTCACTAACTTGTATTTGTTGTAAATTGATGGAGCACATTGTGACTAGTAACATCATGGACTATCTGGAGGCAAATAACATCCTTTACGACCTCCAACATGGTTTCCGTAAATCGAGATCATGCGAATAACAACTCATTCAATTTATACAAGAACCAGGCTGATAATGTTCTATAAAGTCATCAATGGACTCATTGCAATTCCATCGTTAGTCCTAATACCAACAGTTCGTAATCTTCAATCATATGAAGCTGATATTGTATATCTAATGATGAAGAAAAGAAGAAGAAGAAGAAGAAGAAGAAGAAGAAGACTTTTGGCTTTTCAGACTGTAGGTCTTGCGCGTACCTGACAACGATTATCTAATTAAAACAACATGTGTCGTTAGCATGGTAATCCGTTATCATAAATAGTACGTTTACATTGCAAAGGGGTTTGTAATACTGCTGATGTACTACCAGGTATCATTCCACCCGCAGTGTTACAAATCGGTATCGGTACAACCCGCTAAGAAGCAAATAATTATTGATTACCTACTGGCATGATGCATATGTAAGTAATGAATGACATACAAATACGGTTGTTACTCCGTCAGGCAAAGTTGACATAACTTTCAATTATTTGAAGATCAAAACAAATCGTTTTGTAATACTACTCTTAATGCTAAATATGATGATGATGATGATGATGGACGGTTGCTTAACGTCCAGCGGCAAATTAATATGCATATTCAGGACGAGAACATGTTAATGTAATATAATATTAACCTTGCTTTGTACTAGACCGACACGTTGAGCCGGATTTTTAACGTGCTAGTTCGCAAGGTAACAGTCCGCAAGAAGACATTTCACCTTAATAGGACGCATTATTCTGACTCCGAGCCGACCAGTCTTTGCTCTTATTCCTTAATGCCGCATGCTTAGCGGAGAAGCAGCAAATACCAATTTTAAAGTCTTTAGTTTGACCCGGCCGCGGTTCGAACCCACGACCTTCCGCACTCGAGGCGAACACGCTACCACGAGACCACCGATGCGATCTGCTCAATATGACCCTCAACGCGCCTCAGACTTTCTGTTGTGAATTTGAATAAGTTTGGTGCTACCTTGAGATTTGGCTTGGATAAATGTCACCCCTTATTAAGTTCAAGTACAAATAAGTGATACTTCTTCTAAGCTGAAGGAAAATACTTCTTTTTCAAGCCCCTCTGTGGACGAAAAAAGAATAGACTTAAATGATAGGGGGTTCAAAAGGAAGGTTTGCCAGCTGAAGAGTTGAAAATGCATATTCAAAACTTAATATAAAATAATAAAATCAGATTCAATCCAAATTTATATGCACAAACAACTGTGTAAGACATTGTTTTGTACTTTTAATTTTAATACATGATAGCAAAAACATAATTTGTATGTTTCCCGTTCATATTTTAGAAATTAAATTTACATATCAATTATTTTTAATTTATTGAAATCTTACATATGTTTCTATAAAAAATCAACCTTATTTCTTTTAATGAATATAACCGATTTCTGAAATTTTTTATAACCTAGATATGACGATAAAATGTCTTATGATGTGGGTTTATTTTAGTCGATTTAATGGCTTTTTGCAATACCATATTTCATATCGTGACAACACTGATTAGCATTGGTGTACTTTGGTATATAAATAGCTTTCGTCAATTACGCGTGTGTTTATATTTCTTTTGTTTAATTTGGAGAATTAGTTTCCATAAACATTTTTTATACAAAGTGGTACCATTTTGAATTTCATTGTACATGTTTGTGATATATCATGCTATACTCTTTAAGGATTAACGATCTTCAAAGAAAACACAGGCTAATTTTTTGTTTAAATTACAATGGCAAAGTACAAATAAAGTATATTGAAATCATCATAATAGTTTACGTTTATTTTATTGCAAATTGATCAGAACCACTGCTGGTGGACTGACTGACAATCTCGGATGTATCATCTACAATGTATATGTAACCAAAGCTCAAGCTCTCTACATTGTGATTGAACATTTAGAGCTTATAGGTTAAGGATTGGTTGATTAATGCTTGCTTAACGTCCAGTGACAATTATTTCATGCATATTAAAAATCCCTCAGGTGAAGGTCACTTTAAGTCTTTGCTATTCTGTGTTTGGCCCCTTTAGTTTTGAAGTCACCAAAGGTTTTCTTTGTATACGTGTAGCTTCAAAACTTTTGGTTTCGAGTTTCCTTGACGATGGTTACTCCAGAAACACATGCTGTTCACAAAGTAATTAGTATCATACGGTTACTAGTATTTAATTGAACATGTGTCGGTACTGCTAGCGCTGCTGACCAGCGAGTCCCTGTGGGTACACAAATGTACCATACAACTTGTAACCAATGTTTTAGGCATTAAGTTGAATGATCATAAATCGTGGTATAAAATATTGTAAAATTATAAAGCAGAATTTAAATACAGGTTGCAACACCCTTGTTGGTTTTTAACGCCAAACGTTTAATGAAGCATTAGATAAATTTTTAGTTTTGATTGTACCCGATGATGCTTGTTCCGGAAAGACCTCTGAAATCGGTTTTTAATGTTAACATTATAATTCTATATTTAATGATTTTGATTGCCCACTTTGTATCTTCTGTGTTTTTAACATGACTTTGTATTTATCAGCAATTCGAACATTTCCCTTTGATCTTGCTGCCTAATATTTTCAATATCATGGACAGGACTTGATACTCGAAAATATTAGGCAATGACGTCATGTATCAGTGCAGTAACGTCACATGTTCTTGTCCATCCGCTTCAATTTATCAATGAAATGCGCGACTTCCTTCTAACAACCGAACAACGAACCCAACGTTTTGTACGCGTAAAAGTAGTTTTACTTATTATTTCATTTTACTTCTTATTCTTTACAAACAAACATAGAGTTAAGACAGATTGCCGATAAAAGAATAATGGCATTTTATTTTTTAGCGGGCTTATTCTTGCTGATAAAGTCAGTATCAAAACAAAATGCCATTATTCTATATATCTAGGCATTGGTTTTCCTGTTTGAATTGTTTTACACAAGTCGTTTTTGGGCCCTTTATAGCTTGCTGTTCGGTGTGAGCCAAGGCTCCGTGTTAAAGGCCGTACTTTGACCTATAATTGTTTACTTTTTACACATTGTGACTTGGATGGAGAGTTGTCTCATTGGCACTCATACCACATCTTCTTATTTATATTAAAGACAGAACACGTAAAATAATGTTTTGGTCGTTATGCAAGAAGTGTAAATAAATAACAAAAACACTGAACTACAAGTTAAATTAAAAAAACAAAACAAAACAGAAAGTCCACGTGTGAAGCAGGATCTGCTAACCCTTCCAGAGCATCTGAGATCAACCCCGGTTTTTGGTGGGGTTCGTGTTGCTCAGTCTTTATTTTTTTATGTTCTGTTTTGTGTATTATTGTTTGTTTTTACGTCGTCTTTCAATTTTTGCCATAGCATTGCAAGTTTGTTTTCGACTTGAGTTTGAATTTCCCTTTGATATCTTTCGCCTCTCTTTTAAAAACTGACAAAACTAAACGCTCGACTATATAAACGAACGGGACGATTGAAAACAACTGTAATGTATTTCTCATCAAAACCGGAAACCATTTATAACTTTTAAATGTTTAGACTTGTTTATCGAAGGTATATTTCTATACAAAAAAAAAACTGTCCTCACCAGTGTGTATTGACAAATTGTGTTTTACTAAGAAAATATATTATGCAAACAACTGTCTGACTTCTATTTAACAAATGAATAATTTGAGAGTCTTTTATAGACAAAAATAATGTCATCACCAGGGTCAATTTGTTCACTTTCTAATGTAGCATGAAAGCGTAGCAAATCTAGTGGATAACTTGGCCTTTACTTATTAGATTTCCGTCGCAACCTATATTTCAGAGAAATTTTCATTGTTGTTTTATGGGCTCCTGAATTTAATTTCAGTGAAAGTATTATTTTAATCAAATGAATTCTCTTATTGCTTTCCAGATGAAAAAGGGAAAATGTATTTGGAGATAAGTTTATTGTGAATCTCATTTGATTTTCTGTTTATTTAAATGTCTTCTGTGTCACTACGATGAGTTTATTTCTGAATGAAATAACAACTAAGTAAGGAATGAATTATAACACTCTCCTAAATGTCGGCATCGTACATAAAACAATTTTGACAAGATGTATCGTTGATTTTGGTGTCAAACGAACTATTGACACTGGTAGCTGTCACGGCTTATACTAGGGTCTGTGTATTATATACCTTACAAATTTGTCCAGATGTAACAATTTATTGCGAGGATATGATAAATAGAATGTTTATTAAGTTTAGATAAAGACAACAGTTATAATAATGCAATCTGAATTACACCCAATAAGGATCAGCAATAACTGGAAACGAAATAAAACGCGCTTTTCTAGTTTATTGTTTCAACTCGTTAACTAAAAAGAAATCGTGGATTGCAACTTTCGACTTGTTAGTAAAATGCCTCATTTTGTTTTCTTTTTCTTTTGTTTCGTTTGTTTTGCTTTGTTTCTAATTGTGTGTTGTTTGATTGCTGTATCGTTTGTGCGTACCAATCATCTCCCATTGTCGACACCTATATTCTTTTAATTTTCAAAAAGATAAAAAAAAATGTGCATTGACTAACATCGACTTACGGAAACTAGATTTTTGAATAACATCTCACAACAGAAAAAGAAATCCATTTTATATTTATCCGTTTATTTGTTGTAATTGAAGTTAATCTTTATACATATTAAGATACTACAATCATATTACCATTTTTACATTTGTAACATTGACAACCCTCATTACTGTATATGACCAATTAAACAATAAATTTGGAGAGTTAATGTGAAATTGACATAGATTGCAGAAAACCAAATTTGTCAACTTAGGAATTTTGGATGCTCCATTTCTATCTTAAAAGAGAAAATCGAATAGATAATAGCTTCCTGTAACCGGATCTATGTAATTACCATATCTCAAGAATGAAGACTTGCGTCATGGTTCCCGTTATGGATATTTTAATGAAGACGGTGTTCATTTAATGGTTTAATAAAAGACAGATTTAAAAACGGATTAAAAATTGTAAATAATTAGAACAACTCTCAGTTATCCCTGTCAATCCTTTAGTTACTATGTGCAAAATCAAGAAATCATTGATTCCTGGTGCTATGCATACAACATCTCAATTTTTTTTCAGATGATTTTATTTTATTCATGTCACACTATTTCAATGTTTTGTTGTAACTTTACTGACCCATTTTATTTTAAATTCTTATGACCTCGTATAACAAAATTAACATAAATTAGAGAATTAACTGAATTGACTTTGGTTCATTTTAGTTCGAACGATTATATTTCAGGGAGACAAAATAATCTGAGTTCAGACGCTTATTTAATTAAGTTTATAACACTTAAACATTAAACTATAATCAATTTTGGAAGTATTTTTTCCACTTCATATGATAATTAGAGTTTTAAATATGTTATGTGTTATTCCTTTAAGAATCCTTTCAAAGAACAATTACGCCGTTGATAGAATTTACCAGCAATTTTGACCGGATATTACAAATTAAATATCAACTTCACTATTCTATTATCACTTTTTTCTATTTCAAGGTCTGTCACATTTATCGAGACAGTCAAAAGTTCATCTCATATCTACAATATGTCTCATTTCACGGGAAAAGGCTGTTTTGGTCATTTCTACAAACAATATTTTTTATTTGACTTGATTAGAAATTCGAATGCAAATAACAGCGTTTTTATCAGTTTCGCGTTATTCAAAAGCATCTGTCCAGCATTTCGCGGAACCAAGTGTCTCGCCTGCTATTGATGCCCTCAGTGTAAAGGTAATGTTGATCACTAAAAACTCAGTCCATTGATCAGTGAAATACAAAAAAAAAAAAATAAATAAATAAAAACATTTGCACATTGTTTCTTCAGACGCTATTTCTTTATCTTTAAAAAAAAAACTTATTTCTGTATGTATGTATATAAATGTACTTGTTAGTAAACTATCATCATGGTAAAATGAAAAATGTATTTTCAAAATTTGGATTCGGACATTATATCTTAATCATAAAAATGCTTCTGCCAAAGTTTCATAAAATTCTATGAAGGTTTAACAAAGTAATAGATGTCTTCAAAACTTTGACTACAAACTGTATCTAAATGTAATAGCTGCAAAAAAAACTTAATCCTTTTATCCGTAAAATAAGGAAAATAAAATAATTTAAAACTTTTGTGGTGGATACTATCTGTTGATCACAGTAAAGCTTCTGTCCTAGTTTCGTAATATTCCATGAAAGTTTGGCACAGTTATAGATGTTTGAAAATCTGTATCTTAATCCAATCTGAGAACGAAATCCAAGTTTTATAAAATTTCACGAAGGTTTGACAAAGTTACTGATGTCTAAAAAACGCTCAACCACAAACTGAACATTAAAATCGACGACGCCGACAACATAATGCGTGATTGTTTTGTCTCCCTTCTGCGACAAAATGTTGCAGTCTCAAAAAAAAAGATGGAATCGAATGAATTCCAAACGGAGCGAGTACGAGTGTATCGAAAGAGTTATCTTCTCCTGTATTGTACTATATACATGTCTCAACCATCATGCGAATCTAAACTCAGTCAAAATGTTAAAATTAATTAACACAGAAGTCAATACATAATTTGTATATCCAGGGTTATTTAATTGTTTTCACGTAACGGGAACATTTACAGATGTTCATGCAATAAGACAACATTTACGACTTAATTTGTTCTGTAAATAGAACGAACACAAAGAAGTGTGTAATAGTCATTATGTATCACATACGTTAAGCTGCGAAAGAAAGGCTTACACAAAAAAAAAAATAGTTGTCAAGCCTTGATGACACGTTTTGCATGTAGCATTATTAGGGAGATTTTTCGGAATTTTTCCAAACTAGTCTAGTTTCAGAATCGTTTTGGCTCAATCGATATTGTGTACTACGGTCTTTCTATGCATGTGCAAGTAAAAAAAGTCATGATTTTATGTAATCTAGTCAATTGCTTTGTCAGCTGAATTTGGCAAAAAACTTTCGGAATTTCGCATTTTCAATATTCTCTTCAATTTCTACGTGAATTTGACTTTTCACTTATTTGATTCGAGCGTCACTGATGAGTCTTTTGAAGACGAAGCGCGAATCTGGCATACACAGTTTTAATCTTGCAGGTATATTGGATGAGTTGGTTCTATCTAACATATTTTCCTATCCTTTTACTGACGGACTTTAAAAACGCAACACACAGTTTGGTAAAAAAAATTTAACAAATCATGTTTAATCTTCATATAACTGCTATTAATGCTAACCATACTTCTTACTGTTTACAAAAATTCAATACCTGACTTACCTGCGGGATTGAACATACCGGATTAATGACGTCGCACGAATTTCTTAAAGCGAAATTTGAAACCCAGGAATGGTTTGTTTAATTTTTTTCCGTCAAACATTTCTTTCAAGCCTTACCCACACTTAATTCAGTAAAACAATGTTGCATTTCTATATTGTCGACACCATGACCAGATCATTATGTAGAGACACCTCCCGCCGTCAATAAAATTTGATTACGTAACGTCATTTGCGAGATATGTTTACAGCTGCAACGTATACCGCTAATCAAGTCGTAGAATTCCAAGGCAGACAGATTCACGCCAGAAATGTTCCCCATATACTGAAAAGTCAACGAATCGACTACAGAAAAACATTTTAAGCCCTAAAGTTTAAACCGCATAATTGGCAAATTGGACGGAGAGTTGTCTCATTGGCATTCACACCACATCTTCTTATTTATATAAAACACTCTGTAATAGATGTGACAGAGAAAAATCAGAAGGTACAAAACAGAACTCAAAACATACCCAACAGAACTGGTCGTCATTTCTGTCTATCACTTAGGTGTTGGTTAAAGGCATTATTGTCTTTGTCGGTGGCACACCCATTAATAAAGGTGAAACCAGGGTTTCAGTGCATACCACATGATATGAATATTAAACATGACGTTATCAATTCATCTTTCGAACTGTAAATTGAATTTTGACAATGAAGTAATGAATAAAATTCATGTTTGTACATTTATTTAACAAAAATTAAATATTTGAAAATAAGAATTAAAAGAATAATCTAGTGTTGCGTTTTTAAAGTAAGTCAGTATATAAAGCTTTGGTGGTTGGTTTTATGTTTAAATAACCGACCGCGCAAGTTATTTTTTTTTTCTGTGCTTTGCAAAGTGGAATCTAGGAATATAAGTTAATAGCACTATTGTTTAGATTAAAATATCATATTGAGGCTTGGAGTATTAACAACGTTAATTTATCTAGGCGGTATTATGCATTCCAAGACACTAATATTAATCGCCTTTAAAGTGGTAAAACGTGGATTGAAGGAAATTGTAAATGATCGCAATAAGAAATGAGTCGAGGAAAATCTTAAGAAGTAAATTTAACATTGCAAAGACTAAAGTTATACTCTTGCTGAAATCTGTAATTTCAAAACCATTAAACAAAATTAAGTATCTTAGAGACAAGATCACCGCAAGAAACTAGTAAACAAAATATTAAAGGTACTACATCAATAGTCAGTACATGGAAAAGGGACATATATCGTGTTTAATTATTGAAGATGTAAAGAGAGTCTAATATGACGTGCTTCTTTCGCTTTGTAAACAACAGCGTGATAAAATTCTCGATTTATCTATACTTAGCGCAGACTCAGAGATTTACATATTAATGGCTGTTACTATTTACCTCCCACGTAAATCCACATGTATCGTAACCTATTTGCAAACAATAGGTGGATTTCGTTGTGTTCAAATTGAAATTGAAAAAGAAACTATACAGAACCGTTATTCATATTCTAATGCATAACAAAAAAAAAAAAACAATGCATAAGATCTTAAAAAATGTATAAAATCAAAATAAGATAAAATTCCGCGAAATTTCATGAATGATCTTGGCGCATTAACGTCATGTCAAAACATGACGTCATACAATGAAAACTCTCAACCTGAAGATTATTTCGTTACGTGTACGCTCTAAATTCGGATAATATCGCATTAAAATGGAGTTTTGAGGTAGGTACCTAGGTGTTGTTTGATTTTCTATTCTATTAGACGAGTGACATTTTTCAAAAGACGCTTAGTTAACGACTTTAATGCACCCACCTAACATACGGCTATATACTACATCATTCGAAAGCTTATTAGATCTGTACTTTCTTTTTTGCCCGGTCGTCAATAATTCGTACGGTGCAATTTTTGTTAATTCAAGGTCAAAGGTCAAGAATGAACATTCATAAATTTCGTAATAATTAAACAAAATGATCTGTGCTGGTTCTTTATGATATTTTTTTCTAAAAATCGTATGAACATAATAGAACAGGATACCAGAATTCTAAATCCGGTGCACATTTAAATGTTAATTGCGCAATAGTTACAGAAAATTGCAATTTTTAAAAAATCTTTCAAAAATGATAAAATTGCGCTAAAAGCAAAATATGTCTTTATTTATCAATATTTATATGTCAAAAATGAAATAGATTTATCGTTTATAGGTGAAGGAAATTGTTTTTGTCATTTTTAACTGCAATTAATGTAATACTGGTCAGGAATCAGCATTCTAAAGAAGCTTTTGCAGTTGCCCTTAAAACCACCCTCGGCATATATGGATCATTTTGCTTTTCATTGTTAAGATAACACATCGATTGTTGTCAATATCAAGAGAAAATAATTTACCATATTTAAAAAAGGGTATTTAAAGTGAGCAAGGAATATACAAGGTACATATAATAGAAATATGTTTTATTCGATGTCGAAAGTGAAAGACATATTAAGAAGTTTATTCTCGTTCAATATTCGAATAAATACTGTTTGCACCACACGCTTTACATCACAAATCATTTATGTTGGCACATTATTACTTACTAATTTAGTACATTATTTGTTTTATCAAATATGACTGAAGTTTTATACTGTGGAAGATTGATTACTCTTCCTGACCAATTTCAATCACCACTAGTTTAAGGTAGTGTTCGTACATTTCGGTGTAGTGTTTTGATAACTGTTGTTTGTCTGTCCTACTTTTTCGCTTTGTTCATGGTGTTATATGTGTGTTTTACGGAAATGTAGGAATCATCTTGTCCCAACTCCCATTTATGTTTTGTTTTTTCCATTCATATGTCCATCCATTAGTCTAAAAAACATTGTAATGAGAAATACTCCTCTTACATCGCTTGGTACATTTAAGTGAAGTTCAAAGTTTTAAAGTGCACATTTGCATATTGTAAAGGAAGGGATTTTATTCACGATCAACACATTCAAATAGAGTTAAATGCAAGCAATTCAAATTCACCATTACAGTCCTGGTGATCTCATTTTTTTCGCTTCTTTATCTCACATTTAAACGTAAAATTTTGTATTGTTTTTTTAAGGTCAAATAATAACAGACACTTATTACAGTTATGAGATCTTCTCACCATTAGAAAACCAAACGAACAGATTATAACATGCAAAGCATTGAAATGTAAAAAAAAAGATTTTACTTATTCGTGTTATTGTTTGGGTAAAGTTTTAGAGGTTTGAAGTTAGTTTTAGAAAAGACAATACTTCAAATCAACTAATTTTGGCAACCAATTTATTGATGTGACTTTTGTGATTAGAAAAATAACGCAATAGAATTAACCTCGTTCTTCTTTGGTATGAAAATAAAGTGTGAAAATCACCCAAAAATCGCTGCCAGGTCAACAACAGTTGGGCTTTACGCAGCAATATGAAAAGTGCTATTTTTTGGTGAGAGATTGTCTACTTTTACAAAACATTCTTGGTGATACTTGGTTGAACTATTGGCGAGACACATACCCAGTATTTTTTTTTTTTATAGCTATTTATTCTATATGTAATAATTTAACTATTTACATGATTTAGGGAGTCTAATCATAACTATAATTATTGCGAATTGCTAGAATTTTCAAATCAAAATAAATAGATTGTAAGTCAATGTAAATGCAATCTTCATAGATACCAGGCTTAAAATGTAGACGCGCGTTTCGTCTACAAAAGATTCATCAGTGACACTCGAATCAAAAAGATAAAAAGGCCAAATAAAGCACGAAGTTGAAGAGCATTGAGTACCCAACATTTGGAAAGGTTTTGTCAAATACAGCTAAGGTTATCTACTCCCGGGGATGGAAAAGCCGTAATATTTGTAAAAATGCAATGTTTTGTAAACAGTTAATTCATAACTATGACCATATCAGTGATAATTCATGTCAACGCAGAAGTGCTGACTACTGGACTGGTGATATCCTCGGGTAGGAAACCCACACCAGCAGTGTCATCGATCCAGTGGTCGTAAATAAACTCTTAGATACCAGGCTTAAATGATGTACGCCAGACACACGTTTTGTCTACAAAAGACACATTAGTGACGCTCGAATCAAAAGGTTAAAAGAGCCAATTAAAGTACGAAGTTGAAGAGCATTGGGGATCCGAAATTCCAAAAGGTTTTTGCCAAATCCATGCAACTGCATGTAGTTGCAATATGTCAATTTTTACTAGAACATTGCGTAGTTTGATAGGGTTTCCTACTGCGGACACACACAACGAACATTTTCAGTGTCTAAAATATAATAGTCTTGTATTATTTTTACTTTTAGTTTCTTGTGTATAATTTGGAGTTTAGTATGACGTCCATTATCACTGAACTAGTATATATATTTGTTTAGGGGCCAGCAACGCCTCCGGGTGCAAATTTCTCGCTGCATTGAAGACCTATTGGTGACCTTCTGTTGTTGTCTGTTCTGTGGTCGGGTTGTTGTCTCTTTGACAGCACGATGCAGTTGAAGCAACCAAGAAAACATTTTTTCTGATTTGTTTAAATATTTGAAATTCAACCTTTCATTAATTTACTATGTAACTATGTAATTATCTATTTATGCATTTAGTTTTTGTTGGGCTAGCTTAATATCTATATATAAAGTCCTTTATTTCTGTTAATGATAATCATGAAATAACAAACAAAATAACAAGAAATGACAAATGAGTGTTTAACAGGCTGGCACCTCAACTACATATTGAAATATTTAGCTCCTAAATTCCCCTTCAAAGCATGGATCCGCGCGCTGTATTATTGCCTTCATACATTTTATGATGATGCATTTTAAAATTGTGTTTCTTCAACCTAATATTGACTATATAATTTTGTTTACGTAAAACAGCTAAAAATTACAATCTTTTCTTGCACCTTACGAATATTTGACGACCGGGCAAAAAAGATAGTACAAATGATATGCTTTCGATTGGTATATGATTTAGCCGTATGTTAGGTGGGTGCATTAAAAATGAAGTTGCGTGGTTAATGTCACTCGACTATATTGCATCATTCGCACATTCATGGATTTCAGCAAGTCAGCATGACGGCCCACTCCCTAGTTACGACATGTCAACTGTGGATTTGACAGTTAATAGTAACCAAGGAAAAAATGCTTGGGTTAAGAATTTCAAGGATTGAACACATTTTTTCTAGTGGTTATTTAAGAAATAATTCATGCAAGCCTTAGATTTATTTGAAATTTATAGCTTTTATCTTACAAGGGGAAATAGAACAGTCATACACACATTAATCTTACATTCGCTTCAGTTTTTTCAAATTACCATATTTGTCCTTTTAGAATCGAGAAATTCGAATATAACGGCCCAGGCCATGTGAAAATTTCCAACAAATCTATGGCTTGTATGAATTATTTCTTAAACATCACATTTGATTTTGTTTGCGTACCAGACGTAATGCAGCCTGCGACTTCAAGTGTGATTTGCCGTGAATCGACGCGTTACAGTTAGTTCGTTTGTTATTTCTATATCATTATCATTTTTTTTTCTAATCACCGAGATACGTATAAAAACATCGTGCGATAAGACGCTTTACGTAACTTTAAAGTGGGTCACAATACAGGAAGCAGTCTTCGATCTCTTGCATGATAAATCATTTATGCTATCAAACCAAACATTAACAAAGCCTTATAATTTCAATCGTATGAATTATTTTGAACAAAATTATGCACAAAGCATTATTATATGGACATGTCGATTTTCAAAATGACAGATGTATTTACAAGGATTTTCTTAAATATTCATAAAAGTTTAATTTGTCATTTCAGGGAATCAGTACGAATTTATCTCTTAATTTACATTTTAACAATAATGAAATTGGATTTAGATGAATGCCAATATTATTAAGATGCCATTATACAATGGCAAATCCATATCAAATCTTCAACATGAACTTGCAATCGTAATCCTTGATTTTAATGAATACAATTGTACATCTTCATCTTACATAATTAAATTTAAAAGTGCATGAATCTGGGGAATGACGACCATCAACCAAAACAAGATATCATTATAATCTAACGATTGTAAACTCTCCCAAACAAATGCAACTATAGAGCTAACAATGCTGAAAATTAATCAGTTCTTCGTTCGGTATCACAGCTATTTTAAAGACATTTGAATCTTTTCAAAAAGAGGAATGATCTTACCATATTTATTGTTATTCTAGGTTTTCACATGATAAATAAATATATGGTTTAAGGGTGCTGTTCAAATTTTATGAGATATTTGAAAATTGTCAGACAGCGGTGCGGGGACTATTAGGGGGTGTATCTAGAAGAATAAACTATATGCATGTGTTAGGGGCGGTAGGAGGGGTGGTTATCTCGAATTCCCGAAAAAAATAAAACATTATTTCCCGGATCCGGAAAAAATAATCATTAGTCCTGATAAGTGTAAATCCCGAATTCCCTTTAAAATAATGGTCTTCACCGAATTCCCGGAAAAAAGCCAAATCCCGACGTCCCTAAAAAGATCCCTCCGCCCCTCATATCTTATTCAAGTCTACACAATTTTTGGTCGGGTTGCACAAACTTTGAAAATGGCTCAGAGTTATGTCGGACGGGCGATGAAGTGGGATGGGAAAAGCCGGTACATATTTTGTGTAATCAACTGCTTTATTAGTCATCCCAGATCCCTGCTGAAATTTATTAGAAAATAATTCACGCATATTGAATTTGTGCACTTGCTATAATAGAATTGAAAGTGGAATTTCTTTTCCATTTTTATATGCTCGGTAACATTGTCATTTCTGTCACCAAAAATTCACAACATACCGAAGCAATTTTGTGCATTGTACTTCTGTTACAGGCTGCATCGAAAATACTTAATACTAGCGGAACGACTACAAACAAATTTACATTATGAACTTGTTTGACGATTTTTTTTATCATTTTTCAAGACTTTTCAACTTAGTCATTTTTTACATCACACCTTCAAAAGACGGTATACTTTTAACTCTTCCTGTAGATTTTAACCTCTAACTAAAAATCTTCGCGAAAATGTTTTGCACAATTTTTGAAGTTGTATACGAATCAATTATTAAAACACTTTCACATTTTATACTTGCATATTTTCTCATTTGTTTTATAAAAAAATAAGCTGTGTAAACCAGCTATTTGAGGCTATGACCCATTTTAAACATCTGCAATTGCAAGAGATGGGGATAACCCTTAGGACACACCTAATATATATTTCAATTCATCTTGTCACAAGAAAAATTTGCGAGAAGGGCATGGATTTCAAAGTATTTCAAGATATTTGTACATTATCAAATGCAGAGATTGAAGTTAACCCGTGCGACATCCTCTTATATATCATTCAATTATTTATCTTAACATGATGATCAAGAAAATGTTTACCTTAGGGTTGAGATGTCAACCATTTTAAAGATATTTGAACAGTTTCAAATAAAAAGTGAGTTGCCGTCTCAACCTATAAATCGCTCGATTCTTTTGACATGAGAAACAAAGATATATTTTGTTGAGGTTCTCTACCAATTTTAAGATATTTGACCATTCTCCAACGGTGAAGGAATTACCTATCGGGACTAAACTCCATATTTCATTAAATGTGTGTTGTCCATTGAAACATTTGCTATTAATTAGATTTTCCATATCTCGTACTGGGTTTGTGTAATTTGAAGATTAAAGGTTCAGATTATATGTTGAGGTTATAGGTGACCATTGACCTTTTCTCCTTCTGTTTGATTGTTCCAACGCTAATAACTAAAGATGATGATTCTGTACCATATCTCTATCACTTACTGTTCTCAAGTTTTAACAAAACATTACAAGGAAAGAGCTGATTATGTACAATTAATTTTCTTGTAGCAACATTCCAGCAGTGCCTCCATATAGAGTATACATCTTGTTATTGACATGATATTGCAAAGGATTTTCCTATCATGATTTTCTTGATAAATAGTTGCTGCTTCAATGAAGCTATTTTAAACAAATGGTTCCCAGTGGTGAAGTTGAAGTCATGACTTCGAAAGTTTTTGCAGACGCCATCACGAGTTGGTTGACCGTTATGGAATATCTACAGATAAACGACGAATGTGTTCCAATTATCGTAACCGCAATTGCTTTTTCTTTTTTCTCGAATGTGACATCGGCGAATCTTGACATGTAGGCCTGCAGAACATTCAGAAACTTCAGTTCACCAGCTTTGCGTTTAATGAGATTTGAAATACGGTGGACTAGTTCAGGTACGAAGGAGAAGACAAATAAGTGAGCAAAAGCAAATACGTCTCAGAACTTCATTCCATAACTTTATTCATCTCCGTTTTGATAGGCACTATTTTCAACTTTATCAAAACCTTCCTTATGTTGTGAAAGGCGGAGAGTTATGCATTATAGAAACAATGGATAAGCGTTGATTATTGAACAAGAAACCATGAGCCCGGGGTAATTTTAAAAGATATGTTGGTTTTTTTTAATGATAAGTTTGTAATTCGATAAATTTATTCATCCTATTATTCCTTAAAAGTCCTGCACCGAACCTTCATTTAACAAAGTGTGTTGTCTTTCTGATTTTAACTTGAGCTCTTTTTTTTAAATCTATTCAGAGTGAAAAAAAAACAGAAATTATCCGAATGTGTATTAGAGTGTATTAAAGCAAAGCATAACTAGTAATCCTGTGTTAGGATGCTAACACAAAAGTCATAAAACGGACCCCAAATCATTGTTCTGCGGTATCAATAGTGCTAGTTTACATTTGGGAAAAGTGTCATTATATTTAAATGATTTTGATTTTTTCACATTTTGCAGTTTCCATGGTTACGGTGGCCATTTGGAAATTTTAGAGTCAAAGTCATGTCTACATATGCTAGGCAAGGTTGGTTTTCAGTTTCATTAATTTTAAAGCATTTTGAATTTTTTACATTTAGGCAGTTTCCATGGCAACGGCGACCATTTTGGAAATTCAAACTCAAAAGTCAAGTCTACATAAGCTAGGCAACATTTGTTTTAAGTGTCATTCAATTTGAAGCATTTTGAAGTTTTCATATTTTGCTGTTTCCATGGTAACGGCGGCCATTTTAAAATTCCAAAGTCAGACTGCTGCTGCAAATTGTTTTCTCATAATTATATACCATCATATACAATTTAATGTCTCTAGAATAAATTTAACATTGATGTTCTGGAATGTTCCATGAAAATTCACCCCTAAAATTATGCCAAGAAGACCCCTACTGAAATAAAAAGTTCCATGTTGAAGCAGACATGTGTCTCTTAATATTCATAAAAGTAATCATAATTCCATCTACTCTATATACAGCAGAAAATTTAAGAAATGTAAAAAAATGACCCCACCATCTTTGAGCCTCCCTAATTGTGCCAAGTTGACACCCTGGTATCATGGACATTGGGTTCTGCAACCCCATGATGCATAACCATACCAGAAAAATATAAAGTTTCCATCCTCTACTGCTTCCAAGAAAATGGTAGGACAGTTTAAGGGTTTAGAAAAAGAAGAATAAGAATAATAACTAGATTTGCTATTGCAAGCAATAGCGAAGGATGTCACCCTGTACTGGACATTGTCACAGTAGCAGCAACTATTTCGAGTGTACCAAAGTCAAATGGCACATCTATTATACATGCTGGAATTGGCATGTCTTTGATCCCCCTGTTTTTCTCTTCCCGTAGAATAAGGTAGAATAAGTTTGAGTTCTATACATAGTTTGGGAATTCTTTAGAATCTAAAATTAGACCCACGCGCGAGGAAGAACGTGGCGTCACGTGATGCGCAAGTATATTATCGTGGACTTAGCATATTTATATTCTTTTAGAGGGACCTTGGACAGACAACATGTGTATATATTGACGGAGCGGCATACTAACTGTTCATTTTGTTCTTTAATAGCTCGCGTATCACACGATACATGTATCTTATCTTGTACAATTAAATTACACGTTCATCGATTGATTTCAGCTAATGTGTATATTTTAGCAGGCGTGTGATTCACGGATGTGTACTTTAATGCAAGTACAGAAATGTCACTAATATGTACTCTTAGTGTTTCTCTCTCTCTCGGTGGCGATTTTCTCTTCAAATATATATAGGAAGATGTGGTATGAAAGCACGATTTTGTATAGAATAGAAGCACGTTAAATTATATATTTTTCTCTTCTAGCATATTCTAGAAGATGTTTTCATTAAGTTTGGAGCATTTTGAAATTTTTGAAACTTTTGCTGTTTCCATGGTAACGCTGACCATTTCCAAAATTCCAAAGACACATGCATTTTGAAATTTTTGAAACTTTTGCTGTTTCCATGGTAACGCTGACCATTTCAAAATTCAAAGACACATGCCACATTGGCTGATGGCATGTTACATATGAGTGAAGTTTCATTTGGTTTGATCTTATATTCTTTGAGAAAATGCTACTTTAATGTATTTTCCCTTTGGGACAATGTTAAACTTTTGACCTGTTTCCATGGCAATGGCAGCCATTTTGGAACTTCTTAATATTGTCAGTGGTTCCACTCATTACAGGCAACATTTCCATAAAGTTTCATTTGGATTGGTCCATCAATGAAAGATTTAGCTTTTGGATTTTTTACATTTTGCAGTTTCCATGGAAACGGTGGCCATTTAAAAAATTCCAAAGTGTTCCTGCACAACTAGAGTTGGTGGTCCTCATTGTGGTACCCATTCATTAAATTAGGTCCACTAATCTATGAGAAAACGGGCGGACAAAAAAGGTGGAATAATAATAATAATAATAATAAAGAAACAGAGGAAAAGCAATATGTCACCCGACATTGTCGATCGGGTGACATAATAATAATAAGAAACGGGACAAAAACAATAAGTCTCCAAAACTCCGTTTTGGCGACTTAATCAAATGAAATTTACTGCACAAAATGTTTCAAGACGGAGACGATATATTCTTGACGCAGAATCGTTTTTCACAAGAACCTGATGAACCAGCTGAAGACATATGTTCGCTATTTGGATTGCCAGTTACAGATGAATTAGAAGATATACAACCTGCAGACTTTAAATTGCTTGACAAAGATGATGTATTTAGCCTCATTGGAAACGGCAACTCAGACTTAGACCTAGAATCGGCTGAAATTGACGACGACCTAGCTGCATGGGCTGAACAAATCGAGACTCAACATCCATCCGTACCAATTGCTGCAACTGTAACTTGTCCTGAAAACAAAAGAATAAAAAGAATCGTGTCTGACGACGAGATTAAAAGAATTGCTGTTAAAAGGTACAAACAATTGCCTTCTCAATAATATAAAATAAGTATAACGGTGGAACGGGGTGATACAAATTTAACATGTAATTTGTTGATATAACACCGAAGCTGTGGTCGACATCTTGGAAATGATTCCTCTTAGTGCGGGTTAGGTTCCATCTTGAAACTACAGAAGGTGAGAGTTTTTACTCCATATCGAAATCCTCTTTATTACTTTGAGATAAAAAACGGCAATAAAGGCGCTGTTTCTTAGCTTTTTCCATGTTCTTGTAATATGAGGCAGGCATTACCTGTGAAAGGGGACGAAGTTTGTATGAATTATTTTTTTTGTAACTTCAAAATCTGTTAAAAAAGAAACGGAAATACCGTCACGTTTCCGATTTTGGTTCTGTTGTTAGGGATTTTACTTGTGACGTTATTTAAGTTATGACGTCATGTTCAATGCAAACAAAGAAACGCGATCATCAGGTAACGTCTATTCATATTAAAGACAAAGAATTATTAAAAATGAAATTGGTATTGTGTTCCTTGAGTTCCTATATTTTACTAGACTACTCAAGGTCTCATGACAACGAGACCGGAAGAAGGAAGTAGATTTCTGCGCAAATGCGGGAATTAAAAAGTAACACACAAAAAAAGTTAACGATTTTGAGTTCATTAATACAATAAAAAATTTCGGGAAATTTTCCCGATTTTTTTTTTTTTTTTTTTTTTTTTTTTTTTTATTGATTTTTCTACTGTAATAGGGGACTTCGTCCCCTTAGTAATTATGTGTCAGTATCATAGTAATCGATACACCATCATACCCTCTCTTTTTTTAAATTATATATAAGTATAAATGTTTGAAAAACTTGAAGTACTTGGTAAAAAAAATCACTCTAATAATATATATAACACCTTCCTTAACCAACATATACACAAATGACAATTTGTGTTGTGTCTATATAGTTATTTATAAAAAAAAAAAAAAAAAAAAAACGAAAAATTTTATATAATTTAAATACTTAATTAAATTCTAAAATTTAAGGTTTGATAACTAATAATATCTATTTCTGGTAACCTTTTCAATGCTTACAGCATGTAGTAATTCATATTTTCATTAGTTTTGACCTTTTTCCTCTTCAACATATATTATATCGTATCATGTAGACAATATAAGAAACCAAACAAAATATTAACACAGTTCAAAGTATCATAGAAACATCAAAATTTATTCAATATTCATTGCCGTTTAGTCATGACCCCAAAACAAGTATTGTATCGATAAAAGATTTTACATGTGTTAAATACATGATGAACACAAAGTTTGAAAACACTATACCCTCGTTCGTATTTAGTGTCACAGGATTGAAGTTTGGCAGAGTATTTTATAGATGATAGAGCTTCGTTTATGAGACTGCAACCAAATATTAAAATCGAGCAAATAGATATTGTTCTGAATCATATTAACTGAATGAGTGATTCCTGCTTGATTAACGTCCAGTGGCAAATATTTCTTGTATATTAAGTATTTTAGATGAAACTGTATTTAGTGCTCAATGAATTGCATAGAAAATAAGGTATATTTTTACTTAAAATTAAAATTTCCGTCAACTTACAATGAAAATAAAAATAGAATCACCGAAATCTCTTATGTTGCTACAGCGATCAGAAAAGGGGAATCTATGATCGTAAATTTAAATAAGGGGTATGCACTTTAATTGTTCGCTTATAAACGGTCTCTGGTGTAATAGTAAAATGTTAAAAATACTGACAAACTGTCTTCTATTTTCAGTACTGCTGACAATACAAAGAAAAAGATGAGATGGGCTATTAACGTTGTTAGAAAGTGGCAGATGGAAAGAAACGAATTAACGAAACGAGACGAGAATATTAGTTGTGTCCAACCTGTTCTTAAAGAAATGACAAAAGATGAACTTTGTTATTCTTTGTCCAGATTTATATGTGAAGTTATTAAAGAAAATGGTTAAGATTATTCGGGTAAAACAATATTCAAATGCATTTAGAACAACAAGGGTAATGTTACATATTTCTAAATGATGTCAAAACACCTTGGATTATACTATGAGGGCCTCTGCTGGATTAGGGATACACAAGAAAAAAGCAGAAACTATTTAAGTTGAATAGGAAGAACTTTTTTTTACCATGCATTACAATTACAAATTTGCATACCCCATGCCTGGGCGACAGTAGTCCAGAAAGGCTAGTAGACACAATAGTATATCTTTTTGGTTTACACTTCGCTTTTCGACCTGGAAAAGAACATCGAAATTTGCGGATGCAGAATTCCCAGATAACCTTAACAGAAAAAAATGGATAGACTTGCCTGAGATATTCAGAGGATATTTTAAAGAGTTACCAAGGAGGATTAAGAACACGAAGAATCAAGCAGAAACAAGTGTATGCATACGAGGATAAAACAAACCCAGAAAGATGTATAGTTCGACTTTACAAGAAATACATTGATCATTGGTAAGTATTTAAATAACCTTTATTTGTAGAATATTTAACAACTAATGTCATGTCTCAATTATGCAATAAGTGACTATAACATTTCAATAAGTTTACATTAATCAAACTACGTCCTAACCCGATTAATCCAGTCCCTCATCGTGATCGACTCTCCCACTTGCGAGTAATGTAGCTTTCGTAGAGCAGCGGAAAAGACGACTGAATTATTCGTGTTAACTAAATCCATGTATTTTTTTATAGGGACAAACAATTTTCAAATGACCAAAAAAGTTCTATTTTTTTTTTTCAATCACATATAGGAAAAAGAATTTCTTTAGAAACTCAAATGTATTTATTTATTTACCAATCTCAATGAAAACAAACTATTATTGTCATTCCCATCTAAAACAGTTATTTTTTTCTTGAAATTTAAAATCAAATAATTCATATTTATAAAAACTCGTACCCCCGAAAAAGATGAATGGTCAGTGTCTAAATTAAAAATGTGAATTTGTAGGAACGTAATATTTTTTTTCGAAAACCAAGACTGTTTTACAGGGATTCTCTTAATAACATTTTAGAAAAAAAAAGATTACTCGCATGTTTGTCTATGTTATGTGACCATATTATTGTTTATAATCCACAAAACCCTAAATGTGTACTTGAATAGGTTCACATTTGTTTTAACTTATATATATATACTAGAACACACCCGCGACATCGCGGGTCCGTGACTGATTTAAAGTACCTACGCCTTATTTTCAACCTGGATTTTTACTATTCGTATTGTCATTTGATAAAGTCATGCTGATTATAAGGTGAACAGTTTTTTTCTGCTTTCAATATCTTTCTGTTTGAATCCTTCTTGGTTTTCTCACTACAATCGGAAACTACTTGTAGATACATTTGGTCAATAATTGAATTTAGTAGTGTCAATCCCTGTAGAATTACAAAGTTCAGATGTGATTATGACCCGTGTATATAGCAAATCCCAAATACACCGTTTAATTGGTAGTGTGCCTGACAGAGGCGGAATGTACAGATTAGGTAACAGGTAACAGTTACTATTGGTATCGGTATCAGATTCGTCCCGGAACTTGTTACTTATTGATAATAGTAATTATGTGGAAAATAAAAGGGCCTGGAATGGTGTAATTTTAATCAACACCATTGTCCTATATTAGTTATATATACAGTTGAATTCTTTGATTCGCCGTTTTTACGTTATGCCGGCTAACAAATTGGACCTCGTTATTTTAGTAGTATAGATATCTACATAAGTTAAAACAAATGTGGACCTATTCAGTAAAAAAGGTTAGCAACAAATATTTAGAATTTATATTTCAAATATAAATTACACTTCTAAACATAGCCATAAATACATAATTGTTACAGAGAAAATATACGATCAGGTGTATTTATTTTACATTAACATGTTCAAAGTTAACAAATTATTTCCATAACTTTGGATATTTTAATTTAATTTTTTTTTTTAGTTAAACTATATGTTGCTAAACTTGTTTTACTCAGTATATTATTTAAGGAATTCATTGCTAGCATTGAATACAGGAATTCTGTATTGATTTGGTTCAGAAACTGAATTTTCATATTCAGGGGGCGTTGAAATCTCGCACGTGGCATGTGCGTTCGACTCTAATCTTATCAGTTTTCCTACCAAAGGTCGGTGAATCTCTACGGACACTCCAGCTTCCTCTGCCAATAAAAACTGACCGCCACGTAGTAGCCAAAAGTTCTGAAAGTCGCGTTAAACACCAATCAATCAATCAATCATTCATATTTAGGGAACGATTGGAGAGACTGGAAAGGTTTAGTTGGCTTTATTTACAAGTGGTCGTTAACAAATAATACCATTACAGATTTTAGAATTAACGGTACAAATAAATATTGTAATAAATGACTAATGAGCATCAAACATTGTATTAAAGGTTTATATCTTTTTATTTCAGCCCAGAACAGACAAAAACAAATGATTTTTATCTGAGGCCTTTGTCTAAACCAAAAGCAAACATTTGGTTCACAGCACAACCAATTGGTATTAACACCCTAGTTGCAACCGTCGGAAAAATGTGCACAGAAGAGGACTCAGAGGATTTAGATCAAACCATTCATTACGTGCCACAGCAGCAACCCGTTAGTATGAACGTGGTGTTGATAAACAAATCATATCCGAAGTAACTGGCCACCGGACTGATGATGTAAGGGAATATAAAAGAACAGCGAGACAATGCGACGAGACGCATGCTATATCATTCGCGGTGATGTGCCTAAAAATCAGGAAGTGTAAAAAAAATCCGTACTGGAAACCAGGAAATGGACATTAATATAAATGTTTATGTTAACGTGAATAAAAGTTAAATATAATGTCTTTTTATTTTTGTAAGTTAACATATTTCAGATTTATTGGCCTGGAGGTTCAGTTGTATGCACTCGTCAGGCAACAATACTCGAAAATGATCTATTAATGCATTAATGAGTTTTGCCAAAGGCTCTTTCATTGTTCAAACATCGTAAGTTCTTGAAAAAGAATCCATCCTTATTGAATAGGAAAATGTCACAACAATGGTTTAAATTTTTAGAAATGGCTAGGGAGAAAATGAACGTTATCGCAATGCATCGCACATATGTAACAGTTACTTCATTATAAAGTAAGTCATACATACATTTTTCACAAGTAAACACCCATCTAAAATATTTTATAAATGTAGAATTTGACATTGACATGTTGTATCTTTGTTATTTAGGCTTCCCCAAAAAATTCGCCATGATTAGCCAAGATCGCTGGTAATGACATTTAAAACAAACCAAGCAACCAACCAATATTTTCTAGCTTTGAAAAACGTGGTCAGATAAACATGCTGTATAGATCTTACCATTAATAATTAAACACTTTTTATGAAGAGAAGATAGTTTAAAATCAATCAAATAATGTGTAATTTCTATGTTGTAACTTATCCCGATATGATACATAGTATTAATGCGCCACAACAAAGAATTACCTTTATCGTCAAGTACTGAATGAGTCAAAGTTGCTGTCATAAACGGTGCTAATTTTTCGTATACGTTGCGCATGCGTAATGTTTATCTTACTGTTTTGAATGTGGTAAACAATCTGTAGTTAACGAAACCATCTACATTTTGGAAATTCGGGGTAAATGGCAGATATTCGATGGTCTCTGTTCAATTTATTCCCTTTTTTTCTATTCGGAGCAATTTGGAGTTTTTGTTTATCCACCTGTATATTGTTGACTTCTAGCTGTCTGTATGTTTTTTATTTTGTTTTGTCGGTTGTTTTCACCTTGCAGTTTACCCCAGGTAATGATATTAATTACATCATATTTTTTTCCTTATTTCTGAATATCTTACATACTGTACAATTATGCTGTAGTAATAAGTGAATATTATTACATTATCAGTAATATGGCTGAAATAAATAAAAAATAACAGCAAATAGTCCTTTTAACTTCTGTACAGCTGGTCGATTCAAATAACTTGAGCAATGAATAGCTCATTGACAAACAAGTACACACCAGGCAGCGATTGACAAGTTGAATAAGATTTAGCATTTCACTCTACAAATTTAGGCAACAGAAGATTACAGATGTTCAAATCTCATAAATCAATTAAGGATATACACATCAAGATAACATACAAAACCTGATGGACACGAGCCCACAAAGGAGCGAGAAGAGTAGTTCAGATTAAAATAATTCTTTTGCGTGAACACAGGGATATCAATAACAGGTTGCACTTTTGTAAATATCGACAATGCAATTGCCTATAGGACCTCCTTTTATGACTAAAACTAGTGAGTCTTCTGTAGACGATACGCACGTCTTTCGTACAAAATATTAAGCCTGGTATCTATGATTGTTTTATGTACTTTCCACTGGCAATCAGATATTGACATTACGGAAACCAGAAGGTATGTGACACATCAGCATCTTTTTCATAAAATTGACACACTAGATGGGCGGCTTCAATCTAGATACCGGATCAATGACAAACGTTACGGTTTGAGTTTCCGTTTTGTATTTACCAGTAGTAACATACACTCTCCCCAAGATTATCAGGTACATATCTCAATTGATGCGTTACACGCTTGTATGTTCAAATAATACAAACAATCCTATGGAAGAAATGTAAGGAAGAAATTGATATTTGAACGTGATATATGTTCGCAATTTTCAATTGGTTCGCTGATAAGTTTGTGTCGGTATGTTAAATCAAAAGACATGTTTTCACTGTCTAATATCTTAAACACAATAAAAGTTGTTTGATCTGAATTCTACCGAAACTGTTTTTTTCTTGTGACATTTTCATGACTGAATCAGGATTCGAATGTCGGTTGATTCATGCATACATAGCCTGTTGGCCAACCTGTTATCATTTGTTTTCGGTTAATGCGATTTCCTCCGCTTTCTCCGCTCTATTAATATAATTCTAATGATTATACGAGTTAAAACATTTGAAAACTACTGTCGCTTCCGATTTACAAAGTTATATAAATGATAATACATGTCAATATGATTTGCATTCATGTATTTTAAGTTTGCTATTGGATCAACAATCTGTATCAACAGGTCAGAAAATTCTAAATTTTTGACATCATAACTACACTAAGACCATCATTTACATTATTAATAGACAAACATATAGGTCATAGACGTATCGATAATAAGCTCATCATTGTTATCAGGCTTAAAATTTTGTACGCCAGTTGTGCATTTCGTCTACAAAAGACTCATCAGATTAAATGCTTGTACCTTTGAATATATTAACATCAGAAGAAACCTACACAAGATAATGTAAAATTGCTCTGTTGAATTTATACCGAATGTCATAAAAGATACAATGTATCATAAAGCATAGGGTGAGTTATTACACAACATGATAATCAGATGGTAGACTTATAAAAGCTAGTAAATCAAGACTAATAGAAGATGGTAAAAATATTGCCGGAGACAAATCATAGTCTATTATGGCGATGCTATCAATTGTGTTGAATTAAACATTTAGCAAAGACAAGGAGGAACAATGTTGTTTTACACGAACACCATATTTATGATTCATATCAATTTTGTTTAATGATTTATGATTTAAGCTAATGCATTTTGAGCCACGTAAGTGTACTTTTGTTTCCTCTTACATAACAATTATGGTGGTAATTTATTCTATTGAATGTCTGATAGACAAATAAGAAGCAGAGACAGTCATTGTCTCATACATAATCAAAGAGGAATAAACGAGATTTGTAACAAAGGTCGACTATTCTCTATTATTTGACTTTCCCTTTCGTATCTTTCGCCTTTCATTTATGATACATACATGTACGTTCGACGCGGACAGTTTAACGCGTCTTAGCTTTTTCACAGTTTACAAGGGCGAGTCTCTTTCGTTTAACGGGGCTTGAATTACTTCAAATGAACGCATATAAGTCTATTTGACAGGGAAACGTTTCGTTTAAATTGAAACAGGTGAGCCATAATTTGTTGTAGTAATCTCTTTCAAACAGGTTTGATACCTGGTAATAGAGTCATCAGTACTATTGATTGTAAATGTTCATGACATGCAACAATATTTGTTTGACACAATGGATACCACTAAGTTCCGATTCAAATACATTTTTTATAAGTTGGCAATAAAAGCAATGAGATTCAAAAGAGCGTGTAGGAATGTCAATAAAAGAGTCACCCTACACACATTTCTATAACACTAAAATATCTAAGATCACACATTTGTGTACGGTCATACCTACAACTGTTATCACCCGGTTATAATGTAAATATTTTGATCTTGCTACAGTAAATGAGACATTTATTTATGCTGTATAATATTGTTTGTAATTCTCTTCTTTTTACTTGTGATTGTATTATCTATTATGTCGTGATTGTGTTATGTCGTGATTGTGTTTGTTCATTAATAGATAAAAAGACGAGAGTAAATAATGATTTCAATAAACTTATTCAACTCCAACACATGGCCATGTTCAAATAACTAACTAGGAACATCGGCAGGAGTTGTCTTTTGGCATATCATAATGTGTTTTCTCATTAGAGGAATTTGAAGTCGATGGCAGTTATTTAATAGTCTCTGTTTAATTTTTTCACCTCCTTTCTAGATTCGATTCGGTTTAGAGCTTTCTATATTGCGTAAACATTAGTCTGTTCTTGACGAATTCAGGATAGAGGTTAATGTTTCAGGTGTAGACACATATATTTTGTTTGATTTGTTCTTCAAAACAATTCCATGTTCCACTTCTATACCACATCGGTGATCACTTTGGGTTTACATTGGATCCATTTGCGTGTTGTTAGATTGCCCTCTCAATCACGTATAACCTATATATGTTAGTCATAACATGGAATATGGACATCTAAAAGTCGCTCAAAGGTATCCAATAGATATTATGTAACTGTTTTGACTATAAGAAAAAATACAAAATGTTCGACTTTCTTACAGTCATTGGTTATATTGACCCAATGATTATGTTTGGTGTTAAAAGGAGTAAGGGTAGTGGATAATTCAGAAAATGACTACCAAGAACTCATCATGGATCACTGGTTTGCTGTATTATCTTTCCCTTAAATAAAGTACATTATTCCAAATATGGTACTTTTCTACAGGTCAATTACAAATCAATTTTAATCAAATATGCTTGTTCTTCAAACATGTTGCATTTATTCACACATATATCAGTAGATTAAAAACATTTACACTTATATGATGTTCTTTTTCTTATAACACTAGTAATGATGATATTAGTAATCATTATTTACAAAACAAATACCACTTGCAAGGCTGAAAACTTTGCAGCTTCGAAAATGGCTTCTTGCGGAAAAAAAACATATTTGGTCACTTTCGCCCGTTCATTTGCAATTAAAAAGTAAACACTTCATGCTCGACCAGTTGCATCCGCTACTCATGACGAGATAAAATCCATATTTTCCTTGCGTACAGTGATAGTCATAAGCCAGAAGGGATGACAAGATTAAAAGATCATGACAAATGGAACATATCCGTCATGATCTTTTACAAAGACAAGAGAAAACATTGTTTTGGTATTCAATTTAAAATAATGTACATATACTTCATATTAGGGATTGGAAATTTTACGATGATTCTACTAATGTTATGTCTCCTTACTGTCCCTGTGGTACTTTCTATGCCTGAATGACATGCTGTTTGTTCAAATACCATTTTGAAAATACCATGGAAATTAATTGTCCATGACCAATATTTTAACTAATTTATAGTAACTGACGCTGATTGATATCAAAATTGTTATGTTTTCTACATGCAGTTTGCCTTCGTGTAGACTTGTTCCTTTTTTCTATTTTAAGCAATCAGCCTTGATATACGAGTTTCTCTTAAGAAATAAAGTTGGTTGACTCTCTGTATGTTTGGTTCATTAATTTTATCCTATTAAACTTGAATATAGTTCCAAAATCTATAGCGAGAACTGATTGAAAACTAATTTTACAACACAAGAGCATAAAGAGATTACTTAAAATTTTCGATAGTAATGTAATGTTGTCATGTTTGTCATTAGTTTTAATTTCCAATTATTTTATTTGTTTTTTGTTTTTTTTATTAAAGGTTGTTTTCATCAACGTTTTCCTTTTTGTCATAGTGTCGTCTGTCTAATTTAAAGTAAGATTTTTTATTTACGTTAGGGTATTATTTCAGAAAAAGGAAAAACAATACAAACAACAGTCTAAAACAGTACCTAGAAAACTTAGGACAGAGCAACTCGAAAATATAATTTCACTGTTTTATCGTGGATTGGTTCGCATTTTTGCCACAGTTTTAAAAATCAAATTTGATTTAACTTTCACTATAAAAAGTCACACATAATTTATTTTGTTGTCATTAACGTATTATATCTTATCAAAGAGAGAACTTAAAAGCGAATGGCGATAATTTTGGTTTCCAAATGACATTACCAGTTTCTTATCGACAAATTTAAACAAAATTTACGACTCGTTAAAGTTCTATCCCTGATTTTTCATCGATATTATTTGTTTAATCTCTCAGATATAGAAAATTCGTTATAAAGTAAATTTATGATTGCCAGGAATAATCTAATTTTGACTTCTATTCTATTAAATTCCTTGAAAAAAATAATCCGAAAAAATATTGAAGAAGCCTAGCAAAGATAGTATTTCAAATAGTTGTCGTCTTGTTTATAAGTCGTTTATTGAACAACACCAAATTTACTATGTATATATCAGTGTTTCTGTTGTTTTAATTTTATAAGTCAATAATAAGCTAACCTTTCAGAACCGAAAAAGCTATTTGATAGTAATCTAAAAGAAGAAAAAAAAAATCCTATAATATTCTGATAAGCAGGAAATTTGAATAAAAATAACATATCTGTTCAAGTTTTATGCTATATATTAGCTATTTTGATCTATTAACGAAATTTAGCCACAATTACAACATTATTTAATTAGCCTTTCTCAAAGGCCGATGTTCGCTTTACTTATTAATTGGCATCCGTCTCAAGTCTTATCTTGAAAATTATTATAGATAAACCTTTGATGGCAAAACTAATCAGCAAGACAAGTTCAACAAATAAGACAACATAACAAATATCGTAAGTCGACTGGAAATATTGCTCAGAGTGATGATTTTAACCCATGTGTATGCTTGTTGCATCACAGAAACTATATTAAATAGATAGAAACTATGAATAGAAAAATGATTAAGAGGACGAAATCTACTGATAATTCAACATGGCCGAAATCTTTAACCAAATCTATGAATCAATGACAATTTTACCATTTTTGCAATTTTTGGCTCTTTTCTTGAAACTTGTTATACATAAATTGTGAATGGGAAAACTTATCAGCAGGACAATATCTACAAATAATCTAACATGACAGGTATCGGCAGTCGAACACCTATTGGAAATATTACCATATAATGATGATTTTAACCATATTTTTGTGCATTTTGCACTTTTATTATTAAATTAATAAGAGAACCGTATATTTCAAAAATGATCAACAAGACCAAGATCTTCATAACCGTTAAACTCGAAATCATATGTACATACCTTCGAGGAGTTTTTGCCTTTGAATAAGGATTTGTAGCCATTATTTTTGTTGATAGATATAAGAAGAAGTGGAATGAGTGCCAATGAGACAACTCTCCATCTAAGTCACAATGTGTAAAAAGTAAACAATTATAGGTCAAAGTACGGCCTTCAATATGTACGGAGCCTTGGCTCTCACCGAATAGTAAGTTATAAAGGGCCCCAAAAATTACTAGTGTAAAACCATTCAAACGGGAAAACCAACGGTCGAATCTATATAAAAACAAGAAACGAGAAAAACTTATGAACCACATCAACAAACGACAACTACTGAACATCAGATTCCTGACTTAGGACAGGTGCAAACAAATGCAACGGGTTTAAACGTTTTAATGATACCAAACCTTCACCCTTTTTCTGAAACAATAGTGTAACATCACAACATAGAAAGACACACTATAAAATATCAACTGAAATAGCTTAACTCAATCAAAGGACATATTAACACCAATGAACATACACTGAACAAATAAATTTGACCTATGATACAATGCAAATACAAAATAAATAAACTAAGGGAAGAATAATAAAAGAGCATTTTTTTGGCGGAATAATGTTGTTGATTAATATAAATTATCAATAGCAAAATTGATCAATAGCACAATATATAGAAATAAGTCAACATGGTAAAAATCCTTGGCCGATTTTTTATAAAAGTTATTGTCCTTAAATGACGAATTTTCTGTTTTACAGATGACGACAGATATGTTTCAGTTGTCGCAACTACAATACCGTCCCTTTTTCCCCGAATGTGACCTACCGAATTAGAATTATTATCGGTTTGTACATGCATGAGCAACACGATGGGTGCCACATGTGAAACAGGATCTGCTTACACTTCCGAAGCACCTAAGATCACCCCAGGTTTTAGATGGGGTTCGTTTTGCTTAGTCTTTAGTTTTTTATGTAGTGTTTTGTGTACTGTTGTTTGTCTTTTGGTCTTATGAGTTTTAATGTCCCTTTGGTATCCTTCGCCTCTCTTTTACCAATATCTCTGTATCCTGCGAAAACTTTAGTAGATAGAAAAGAACTGTAAATAGGAAAAATGATCAGCATGGCAAGATCTAAAAATTGGTCGCCGAAATCAATCGTCTACTCCTTACTGTCTTTTAATAACGATTGTTACATTTTTCGTGTTTTGAAGAAACTATAGTAATTAGAGAGGGACAGAACTGTTAACGGAAAAAGTGCTAATCAGGATATAGTAAAAAAGTCAAAAGGTCCGCATTCATCCGTTTGCGTCTTATATCGGTTATTTTTCGTGAATGATGATTTTTACCCAACTTTTGTTGGTTTTTTTCTTCGGACAACATAGTAAATAGCGAGTAGGCAAGAAGCAAAAATGATCAGCAGAAGAAGATCTACAAAAGGTCAACAAAGCCGAATCGTCAATTGATTCTCTTTTCGGGCATATTGCCCTTGAATATTTAACCTATTTTTATGTGTTCTTTTGTGGAAGCTTTAAGTACACAGAGAAAAACTATAAATTACCAATGTGGTCATTATAATATCATAATATGTCAACATGACTTAAATCATCAGCTGATTCCCTTTTATGACAATTTTTATCTATGCTTTTCTTTTTTCCAGCAACAATCGAAAGTATTCTTTTAGCATGGTAACAATTTTATTCAAAAATACAGGTTTAGCGATACAGTCTCCCTGGAGCCACAAGTTGTTTTTGTGTGCCTTTTCTGTTGTTGTTGTAACTTTTGCATATGCATATTCCGCCGTTTTCTCTCTTTTGTTTGTCCGTTGTTTTCCTTTTGTTCTATGATAAAGTAGAGATAGTTTTAAGTACACGTATGCGTTTATTAAGATGTTTTCCTTAAACTTATTAACTAGTGTGTCAATTGTTTGACAACTGGTGGAAGTTCGAACAATTTCAGTGGATATTACTCTAAGTTTTCAGTAATACCATGTATGTAACTTGAACATAACTCAAGTCTTGTCAAAATAATTCACTTTTTTAAACAATATTTTACCGCAGATAAATGAATTTAAAGGTTGAGAAAATAGAGTATTTTTTTTTAGGTGAAAAATTCATAGCTGCGTATATGCGGTAATTTTATAGATATTAATGGAAAGATTCATATTATTTGCCGTTCTATAATGGACGTAACTATTTGACGTTTGTAGTCTCTATTTGTCTCTAATGGATGTAATTATTTGACGTTTGTAGTCTGCATTTGCCCCTAGTTTTATACCCCGCAGTAGATTTCACGTTTTGATTTAAATATGATGCAAGTTTTCCCTTGCAGCTGCTTCTAAATTCACGCAACCGAATTGATGACATGGGTTTATTTTCCGTGAACTTTTGGTGCCTTCTTTTTGGCAATGTCGCAAAAACAACAGGTTAGATTCGTATACTGTTAAGTACAAAAGGTAGTGTAAAGAACTACTCTTACTGTACTGTTTCTTTCCTGTTTTAAATTATATTACAAAGTTTATGATTTTTTTTCTTTCTTGAAGATATATTAAATTTCATGAACAAATGTTTGAGAATAAAATCTAATGAATTATGAAATAATAGATAATTTCATAAGGAATTAGGTAACAGAAAATATATGTATATACAAAGTATATTAACTAAACAATACATACGTATGGTATTAACATTAAACATGTTAATTCAATCCTTAAAGTAAGTAAGGTGTTATTACATGTATAATTTTTAAATGATATATGTTCTGAATAATAACACCGATATGACAGTAAAATAGCAGACGATCTTCCATCTAGAAAGATGAAAATGTATCCTCTCTTTCGTCTTTTCTGAATGTAAGTGTCATTTGTCCATTTTCAAACTGCACAGACATAAATCTTGCGGGATTATATTGTCTCCTTGGGCGTTTTGAATCCCCATGCGATGTTGTTGACATATTCGTCAAACATCGTGAAGTTACTGTGTGATGTTTTATACTACGGAAAGAGTTGTTATCACGACAATTCCGGCATCGTACCAATGTTTTAAAACCATGTCTATACTTCCGGCTGAAAAAGCAGTAAATGATTGGATTGACACAACAGTTTGACAAACCTAACCATTGACAAACAGGAATGATATATAAAGAAATAAAGTTGACGTATTCCACGTCAGTAGGAGGATGGAAGTACAGCTGGAAATATACTGCATACAGCGGAAGACGGGAAAATGCAAACAGACTAACAATGATCGAAAACATTTTGATAACTTTCACTTTCGACTTATTGATAGTCGCAAAGTTACTTGCTATTCCAGGTGCACGTCGTGTCCACACTTTGTACACAATTGAAAAATAGCACACTACAATAAATGAGAGCGGAAGAGCATAACACATAATAAAAAGTCCAACTACGTAGTAACTTCGCTGAAGGTCATAATCTGGCCATATCTGATGACACATTGGTATTGTTTGTTGATCAAATTCTCCGTCAAACTTTTCATAGAAGAAAACAATAGGTAATGCGAGTACAACTGCCATCAACCATATAAACGAAATCATGGCACGTGAAGTACAAGTGTTGATTTTAGATCTCCATGTATTGCAAATTGCAGAGTACCTGAAATATAATAAATAAATAAATACTTCCATATATAGATATATTAAATGTTGACATGGGAAAGCTTCAATATAATGGGTGCCACGTGTGGAGCAAGATATGTTATGTCAACCCTTCCGGATCACCTAGATTACCCCAGGTTTTTGGTGGAGTTCAATTGCTCAGTTTTTAGTTTTCTATTTTGTGTTTTGTGTACTGTTGTTGGTTTTTGTTTTTATAGTTATTCTCTTTTTGCCATGTCCTTTTGTCTGTTTGTTTTTGTCTTATGAGTTTGAATGTCATTTATGTATATTTCGCCTCCTTCTTAAATCAGTAAGTTAGCCATAAGTCATTATTGTGAAATTTTGTCTATCTCAAGAGAAAATGACTCTACCATAGCGATCTTTGGTGATTTAAAAATGGAAAACATACTGTTTAAAGTGTTTCATTACAACAATAGATCAAATTACTTTTTGTTAACTGACATGTCGATTTTTTCACTTCATAACAGTGCTCATCTCTCAGGTTATGAAGTTCTTTTGATATTAAAATTAATACACGCAGTGCGAGTTTTATAATACTTTCACGAGTCCCTGTATAAATGAAGATATGAATTTTATTGCGAGAACTATTTTTTACAGTTTCTTACAATGAAATAGGTTTGATTATATTCAGACACATATAGTATTTATCAAACATATTTGTGAACTAGTTGCAAATGAACTTTTTCATTATATTATTCCAGTTGACAGATACTCATATCCTCAAAAAAAAAAAAGATCTATAAAATTAACAATGCATAGATTCAGAAAAAACGCATTAAAGTCTTTTATTTCTAGCACTCAAGAAATAGACATGAATGTAAACTGCTTTACAGCTGTTTGACAAAAGTGAATGAAAGCTGTTTTACATTATAATTCATGTATACTAGGATCGTCATTAAGACCACAGGTCAACAGCAAAAGTTAACCACAAATTTAAAATCTAGAGATAATCATACGGTAAAGAACCCGAATGATTCGTCAAGGTCTTAACTGCCATTAGAATTAGAAAAATCTAAAACACACCGATGAACGATGACGATGTAAATAAAAACACCCATCAATACATCATTCATTAGCAAACAAAAAAATAAAGTGAAATAGACAACCGAAGCAAAATTCTGACTTAAACTTGTATATCATGTATATGTAGCGGGCACTTGTAAACCATTTTTGATCTGAAACTTTCATTTTGATCAAAACAGTTCTTAATAGACTGAACAATAAATTTTAAGTCATGTGTAGTCTTTGAGTCAATTTTAAGACTTATTCACTGCGTTACATTCAGTACTGTACAGCCAATTCGCTTGCATTTGTATAAGATCTGGTCAGTCTATGTTCAGACTGTCCAGTAATTGTTTTTTACCTGTACACATTTAAAACATACAGCATTGTCTGAAAAGCTACTGATCGGTACTGAATTGACTGCAAGGACATTGTCTGAACAGTACTGAATTAAACGCAGTGTATTATTTACTAAAAGACTGAAAATAACTTAATAATTTATTTTTTAGACTATTCAGATACTGTAAAGATCGAAATGACCGTCCGTTTGTTACTACATTTTTATCTACTAGTGGGGTTGCCAATACACTCATAATAGATTATAATCAATCAACGGAACAAGTGAAAAAAGAAACATATTTTACACTTCATTTGAAATCGTATTTATTTTTACTACGGCTAGTTAAGTAAAAAAAATCGTGAATGGTAATACGAATATTTTATGGACGAAGGTTATAATTTTGTTGATGAGTCATTGTTATCCTTCAACTTGTTTTTAGTGTTACATTGTTGACTATCAAATAAAGTACATTTTACACGTGCAGCTTTCAATTACTGAACTTTCATTATAGATCACTTTATTAAGTATGGTAGTTATTTTAGTTTCCATTTTGGATATTACATATACAATGTCTTATAGGTCAAAGGTAACTATATATCAAAAGGATAACAGGAGTTATATATGTGAAAATATGTGAGATATAAAATATACAATCCGGCGTAATTAGGACAATTAAAATTGAATGAGACTAAAGAGTGATGAAAGAGTTGTTAAAACATTAAAATAACACCTTTAAATTTGGTGCGTAAAATTCGTTTTTCTAAATTTTCTTTCATCAGGAACGCTCATTACCAAAAATTCAAATCCAAATACGAATGAATGTTTGAATATACTTGAAGAGGCATCAAACCCACACATCCTAAAACAAAACGCTAAAAAGGTAAGAAAAACTTAATGTGCAATCTAACTCAATAGTTCGACAAAATGCAGACAACACCACAACCAAAAACCCAAACATATCCTAAAACAAAAAAGTAAATAGTAAGAACATCTTAAGGTGCATTCTAACTCCTTAGTTCGACAAATGCAGACAACATCACAACCAAAAAATAAACAGACAATAGTAAACAAATCAAGCAACTTGAACCCAATCAAACCTAGGGGTAACTCCGGACAAATCAGCAGTTCATACTCTACTAGTTCAGCCCGTCACGCTACTCAGGTTAAAATTATAGTTGGTAATAAAGCTTGAAGACAAAATAATTTGGTAGATGTCTATCATCTTTAATGAGTTATTTTCTATCCTTAATATATTAATTATTTCATAAACCAACAGGAATGTTATATTGTGTAAAATAGAATAATGGTGTTTTTGATATTGACTTTATCAGCAATAATATCGGGAAAACTAGATGTTCGAGCTGATGGAGTCAGTATCAACAAATACAATGCTATTATTATTTTTATCGATAATTTATCTTGACCATATGTTTTCTTTTTTATGTAGGACATGAAACTACATGAAGTAAAAAAAAACTGTAGGAACGCATTCAAAACGTTGTGATAGTTAAGTTAATTGGTTGTATGGATAACGTCACGTGTATTTCTTTACTCAATTGGCACAGATTGACACGAAAAAGTGCACCTGACGTTGCTGCATTATCTTATATTCTCGTGTAACGCGTCATGTCTTTGATAAAAATTATAAAGCAGTAGGATCAAAGGGAAAATGTATAAATTGCCGATAAAACATATGCCAATTCGACAATTTTCAATTTGTAATAACACTAAATCAATCATGATAGTCATACACATTAATATTCAATTATAAGAAATACACAACAAATTAAAATGTGTGAAAAAAACCAAATCGAAACCTTAGTAATGGATAGATTAAAATATATACGAGTTTCTACTTAATCATTGAGAAGAACTATTTGTGTTTCTATCACCCAAATGATTAATTGGCTTCTATATGATTGAAACATTTTTCCATTTTATAAAAATGCAATGGTTTAATAATTTTTGTTCAAATGGTTGGAATTTTTGTCTTTCAGTATTGAATGAAAAATCAAATGGAGTGAAGTGTTTCAGAAGTTTTATTGTCCATTAGCTAACCGTCAGTTTTGAGAAGTGAATTCATAACATATTTTGTGGAACAACAGCAGAAAATGTTCCTTATATTTTATATTACATCCATCAATAGACTGACACTTTGTCATATGGCCAAATAAATTCAGGCTTACTCACCAAACCCTTAGTCGATGACATCTGACAACGTCATGGCAAAAAAAAACGAAAAACTACCAAAACAGAAACAATATTATACAAACCACAGCATAGAAAGGAAATAATGAGCAACACAAACTCCATCAAAAACCGGAATGTTTTCATTCAACACTAAACAAAATTCTTATATTGAAAACATTGCATTATTTAACAGCTTAAATATTTCAACTGCTTTCTGTTTTACTTTACAAAAGCTTGTATCAAATACAGTGACTTAATCCAGATAAAGATGTCTAAAAAGTAGTGGATATTTATTGTCACCATAGTTGTTTGACATTATACACACACTGATAGCCATGGACGGTTTTCTCTATTTTGTGAAGCAATATTGAACTCATTACCGGATATGACTCATCAACAAATAATACGAACTTCACTAAAGAGTAATATAATACCTTAATCGAAGACTTGCTGTTTACAAAGATGCTATTTAAAATAAGTATTACAAAGTTTAAGTAATCCCTTCCAAAGTTTGGTGACACAGGATTAAGAACAAACAGATTATATATGACTAATACAAACTAATGACAAAGTTCCTGACTTAGGACATGCATAAGTTTAAATACGACTCTGGGTTCAATATTTGGTTCGTTGAATGTATTTTTCTTTGCTTATCAACACACACGAAAATGAGAATTGTACCGGTTTTAATTTTACTTGGTTTCAATCTAAATTACGGATTACTTCAAAATATGACATTTTTAAAAAATGTAATCGAAATATTATGGACTTAACTTAAGGAAAAATTTATCCGGTTATCGGGAGTGTACCTGGCATGGATAAATATAGGAAGATGCTGACCAATCACCAAAAGCAAAGGCATGAAATTGCAATTGCTTTCATGAATCCTATTTATTGTTTGAGTCAGGTACAGTTAATACATAAAATAATCAATAGCATGTTCTCACTATACGGAGTTCGGAACTTTGGGTCTTCAGTGCTCTTCAACTTTGTACTTTATTTGGCCTTTTAACGATTTTAAATCGAGCGTAACTGATTAGTCTATTGTAGACGAAACGTGTGTCTAGCGTACTCAATTAGAAGCCTGGTATTTTTGATGAGTTATTTTGATTAACAGAGGTGTGCTCCTTACACAAATTCTTTTCCAACAAAGTTATGAGGAAAAATGACTGAAATCGATACTACATAATTTTTGGGTCACTAATCACGAATTGGTTGACCGATACGATGTCTTTGTGTATCTGAACTCACAAGCGACACGTTTTCATGGTCTAGAGTCTAGATCTTCTGTACTTTTACAGATTGTGTCTATTTATACGATTGTGATATTTTGGCTGATTCCGAATCCGCATTGCGGCTCAGGTTTGCACAGAAGGAAACGCATACATTGTTAACGCTCATGTTTTGTAGTTGGTGTAATACCTTCAGTTTTTGTTTTTTACCTTGATTTGTCTTTTTCTTATCAATTTGCGAGATTTCGAAAATTGGTAATCTACTTAATTTATGACCCTACTTAACCATTGTATTACTAACATGTCTTTTTTGTATTTGCTTATCTGGAATTTTTTTCTTCAAATAACCAATCCTAACCAAATTTGAGAAATTTCATACAATTACGATCACCTTTCATAACAAGTAAGCATGAGTTGTTGTGCTAAGCATATCCCACCCCGTAATTAAAAGTATCAGAAATCAGGAAGTGTGTGTCTGACTGATTCTGTTTCGTAGTACCTGAGAAATGTGGGATGAAAGATATAAAGTTCATGTAACATAAATGTATTGAAAAAAAATAAAGTAAAGACAACAGGGCGTATGTGCCTTGTGGATCTGAAAAATTATCATACTTTTAACTATGACTTAATCATGTTAATATGCTAATCAAATATGAAGTCATTACAGCCCTTGGATGGTGTAAACTTCCCAAAAAAACGTGTATGGTGTAATGGTGTATGGCATATGGTGCAATGGTAGAAGGTGTATGGTGCTATGGTGTATCGTGTAAGGGGAATGGTGTAATGGTGTAAAATGCGATCGGTAATGGTGTGAATGAATGGTGTACGACATTTAAAACTATGCAAAATATTGATAGGAACTGATTTTCAATTTTATACATTAATTTACAGTATTGTGATCAAAATTCGGTTTTTTTTTTAAATGAATAATTTTGTAGTCGCACGCTTTCTTTGAATTTAAATTGCATTATGGTGTAATGTGTAAGGTGTATGGTGCAAAGGTGTAACGTGTATGGTGTAATGGCACAGGGTTTATGGTGTAATGGTGTATGGTGAATGGTGTAATGGTGTATGGTGTTAGTGAGAAGTTTACACCATCCAAGGACTGTATGTCAATTAGTTCCTGGGAAAAGTTTATCGAAACTATTTATTGGACGAATAAACGGACAATGTGAATGCAATATGGGCCCCGATCCTGTAGTTGGGATATGATTACAACAATATGGTTGCAAGTCCTTTAGGCAAAATTGAGCTTATGCTTTTTTGGCTGAACATTCGGGTCATTCTACTATTGATGTTCAATACTATGAATAATCAAATGCCGAAAGTCCAGATTATTAAACTTCATCTGGTTAGGTTGTCAAATATAGGAAAAGTGCATTATATTTTGAAAACTAGTAAAACCAATCAACAACGTTAACTACCTGTCAATTGCAATTGCTGCTAGAGTGTTCACTGAAGCACAAACAGAAACATGATGTATATATGGCGTCGTTTTACAGGTAAATGCTCCAAATCTCCAACCTGAAAGTAACAATAGATAAATAGTTATTGTATTCCAAAATACTATCAACTGATAAAGATATAGGATATATAAACCAAAACAGTTTCTGATTCATATATAAAGTCCATAAAGAAAACAACACCTCGTGTAACTCTAGATATATGTTAATCAGGTTAGTCTCATTCCAAATTTTGAAAACCAGGAATATTGGAACCAACATAACCGACGATCTAAATTATCAAATAGGACATAAACGAAATTGCCAGAATCATCTAACTTAAATGTAAACTTTTCAATTGATGAAATGAACGACAAAACACTTTTTTTTATTCTGAATCAAGAAAGAACATGTATTCGTGTAGGGGACCATTTCAGATTTTATTGAGAACTAAAAATAGATGACATGCATCTCAAAGAATTAGCATGAAGCCAATGAACCAATGTTTGGGATTGCTGGTACAATTCAATAACATTTCCCTGTTTTATTCACGAAGAGACTGCAATACTATTTAATACCTAATTCTATCTGATAGCGTTTGCTGTATACAGCGTAATCTAATTCATTCCATTAACTTTGTCTTCGTAAATGGAAAGCTCTGTATGACATTTGAATAAATAATTCAATAATTAAACTACAAAATATTAAATAGTAAATGGCTCATACAGTCTGTATTGCTCATATGGTTTTATGCCAAATATCAATAATGACGAATCTCCTTTAGTTTTAGAGCAATTGTAGTCAGCTTTTTACTTGATATTTCGTTAATTTTTCATTCATTTTGAAAATTTATCAGATTTAAAGACTAACCAATGGTTATGTTAGGATTGCCAGATTTTTCCAGATTCTTTCGTAGAATAGAACATCAATGAATACCTCATACTTAGTTTGGTAGCAATTGGTTCTATATTAGAAGTTTCATGTTTTTCTAGTTTTATGTGAAATGTTTTCTTTATAGTTACTGTAACCTACATGCTAAAAGCAGATTGTGCTCATCAACCATAGTGTTAAAAGAGAATCCTAAATACATTAGTTATTTAACAGTTGTTGTAATTGGTTTTTTATAAGATTGTATTTTCCTTTAAACAAAATAAATATCTTTTTTTTTATAAGCAATGATATCGATAGCGGCCATGTTTAAAGAACGATGGAATTGTTCGCTCCAATTCTTCTCGAGGAAGATCTCAACTTTGTTATATATAAAAAGTTTAAGACAAATTACTCGCTAACATATCGATTCTAATCTTAAAACAATCTTCTGATATTAGCATCATCTTAAAAGACGTTAAGATTTGTTACGATTTTAAGTTTTGTTCAGATGTATTCTTTTGCTAATTCAGCACTGTACAGCAAATGGGTCGCAGTCAATGTTGTACAGTTGAGTAGCTTTTCGGACAATTCTGTATGTTTTTGTTTGTAGGAGGTAACAACTACTGAAAAGTCTACAGTGGATGAGTCTGAAAATTAACTGAAAGACTGAACATGACTCTATAATTGATTATTGGGTCTTTTCAAATCTATTCAGATCAAATTGACCGTTTCAGTTCAAAATTGGTTAGCTAGTGACTTATTCACACGATTTATATTCATTTTTGTGATTTCTATTTCTTATTACAGTAACAGTCGTATTTGAATCGTATTTGAAGACGGTTTGGTAATTAACTTTCTTCCTGAAAGAAGATCATGAAAGGATTACTTTACCAATTAAGTTTGGAGGAATTCATCCTTGACATATAATGAACTATCTATAAAATGTTCATTTGTATTTTCAGTAAAAGCGTTGGTCGTGTTCGAAGGCGGATATGGAATTAACATTAAATCTAAAAATATATAAACACTTTATAATTTTGCTACGTTCTTATGGCTTTTTCTAGGGGTTTAGTTTCCAAGATGAGATTTTAAAAGTTCATATTTTTAATAAAGTTTTATTTCATTTTTGTGGATTCCCATATGCATGGTGGTAATGTTGTTTTATGAGCAGCAATCAAAATCACAGAGGAGAGGCTTCGATCAGGTCAGTTTTCCCCTTTGAATTGGAAACAAAATATAATCTATGAAATTATATTCGGATATTGACAGGACATAAGTATGTCAGATCTATGTTTTTAGATTTATTCTTTGTTCCTACCGGGTTTTTTTTAGGGCTGTAAACATCTTGCGTTCAATGGTTCAATACTTCAACAACTGCATAAAAGCTCCATTTTGAGGCAATTTTATCAGTATGATTTCTGGTTTTCATTTACGAAAAAAAAAATCTATTAGATGTCATAGATAAATAAAATTAATTTTTGCTACTAAAACTCTTATAAATATACATTATGTTTGTTGATTATCCCTTTAAGTAAGGTTGTGGTTCATATTTCAGTGTCCTTTAAAAGCCATTTGAATTCACATGTGTAAATGTCAACCATTTGTTACCATATTATGTCATCACAACTGTCTTTTCTGAATTTGAGTCCAGAAACATGTTATATTATCCGATTCATTTGTTGATATGATAAGCATATTTGACAGGATTGGAGATATTCACTACTTTTTTTTTTGAAAACATGGAATGGGGACAAACAATAGCCCCTTTATACTTCCTACTTTAATAACAAGCAATCTTTGATAATTCAAGCGAAGTTCGGTTTAAAATTATCCAATTTAAATAAGTAAACATTTATCACGACAAGACGCACAACGTCAAGTGAATGACAATCTATGGTCCAGGTGGGAACAGTGAATATTATTTGCTTGCTATGTTTTGTAAATGAAATGAATACTTCATAAATGTGTTGCGTTCGAGGCGCTTTGATAGGTTTACCTTCACAATGAATGCTCAAAGCAGGGATCTAAATAAAATAGCAGAAACCACCTAAGGTCAACGTTGCTTCAGAGAAGTAGTTTTTTTTTTTATAATTTTTTACAAGTTACCCAATCTTATTTGTTATGTTCCTACATTATGAAATATGGGGATGGGGAATGATTGCCAATTAGACATCTATTCAATGAAGTCCAAATGACGTGAATTTATCTAATTAACATTTTGGTACTTTTTAGGATAAATTTCATAACAAATTTGTTTAAGAATTGAACATTCAGGCTATTAAAAATACACCAGTAGATATATGAAAGAAAAAAAATCAAAGATGCTTATCTTATAACATGTATAACGGGAGGACTCTTTTCGGAATAATTACCACAGAAGTATATCAAAGGCAATTTTTGATTAATGTTTTAGGTCTAAGATTTCAAGATTACAAAATGTAATGTTATATAGGTACATATATGTTTATGAAAAAAAAAATTCATTATTTCTAGCTGACTGTTAAAATTGAAATGCATGCTTAATGTTGTATTGCATATGAATCGGGGTTAAAGATGAGAAAACTTTACTGACTGACTTTAAAAACGCAACACTCATTTTGTTGATTTTTTTTTACCAAATCATGGTTGATCCTCATACAACTACTATTCATGCTTTCGAAAAAATCAACATCTGACTTTCCTGTGTTTATTATCATACCGGATTATTGAAGTCGCACGAATTTCTTAAAGCGAAATTTGGAATCCATAAAAGATTTTTCAGTTTTGTTTTCTTCGTGAAACTGTTCTTTCAATCCATGGCCACACTTAAATCAGTTAAAACAGGTTGCCTTTCCATATTGCAAAGACTGAGGAATGAAAAACTGAATCAGCCCATAAGAATATTGCAAACAGGAAAACGTGAACGTGCTGCTACCAGACAATTTGACGGCAGAAACTCGTCTTACAGGTAGACGGGATTTGTTGATGACCATCAATGACCAGATCAACATGTAGTGACAATGCAACGTCAATGGAATTTGATTACGCAACGTCATTTGCGAGACATGTTTACGGCCGAAACGTCATCTGCTAATCAAATTGCCGAATGCCATTCACACAGATTCATGCCATAAATGTTTACCATAAACTGAAATGCCAAAGAATCGACTGCAGAAAAACATTCAAAGCCCTAAAGGTTCACCCGCACAATTGCCAAAACACACTGTAATGGGTGGAACAAAGGCAAAATCAGAAGGTTCAAAACAGAACCCAAAACATGCCGAACAGAATTGGTTGACCTTTCTGACAATCATTCTGGCGTTGGTTACAGACAGTCATTGCTTTAGACGGTGACACATCCGTTGGTAAGGGGAGAACCAGGGTTTCAGTGTATACCACATGATTTCAACATTAAAAATGACGTAATCAATTCATCTTTCGATCTGCAAATTTGTTTTTAAACAATGTAATAATGAATGAAATTTTTGTTCATAAGTTTGTTCAACAAAAATTGCATAGTTGAAAATGGGAATTAAAAAGAATAATCTAGTGTTGCGTTTCTAAAGTCGGTCAGTATATTAATTAATGCATGATGAAGCGGGCTTTTATCCTGTAAATTAGTTACGACTACCATGAATTGTTATAAATTTATCAGTTACCATGTTTGAGATACAAGTGCATCAGATATGTTTAACGTCTTGTGATGTCTTCCTAATGAATTCCTATTTAGTCTTCAAACTGCTTCTAGAAAAATAAGACGTGCAAAATTTGCACTGGTTTGGCAACTATTTTTCATAAAGTTCTATTTCATAAATACAGTGATGTAAAGAGGTTCAAATATCGTGACCAAATGATTATAAATTGACTTTAATATTACATATGCTGGTTATGGCTAGTGTATTTTACTGTGTAGATTCAACATTAAAATAGATGCATATTTATCTTTCATGTTTTCTCTTAATTCAACAGTAACCCCCTAAATGTTGTTGCTCTTTGTGTATTTACTATTTCTACTGTAAGATCACAACGATAAGGGTTTCACTTGGCTTTTCTGTAAGGAATTATTTTGCTTAAAATTTGAAGGATTTAAAAACTTTCAATGCGGTTTGTTCAAACATGTTAAGGATTGTGTTAAATTTATAAGTCTTCTTGGATTTGTTCGGAAGATAATGTTGTTTTTTTAAGGAAAATATAGCATCTACATGTATCTTTCATTTATTAAAAAGATTTGGTCAGAAATGAATAAATGAAAAAAAAAATTTATTAACGTCTTGAAATCGCATAAATAGTCAAACTCCTGTCAATTTTTTACTTTTTAATACAGATCTGTCAAATTTTTCAAACAGTTTTTGACTTTATTTAATTTTAGCCGTACTTGTTCCAAAACGATATTTTACCACATCATCATCAATGCATGCTGTAGCACAATTACTTTTTGGTAATGTTAATTACTAAATAAAATGACAGCATCTGAAAGTAAGGCTATTTTTTCAGCAATTGCAGTTTTTAATTAAATTTAAAAAGTTTGGATTCAAAGACCCGTCTTCAACATCAAATGTCTATAAAGACAAAAGCATTAAGATACTAACACTTGAGACAGGCACATGAATATTTTGTTGGGTTAAAGAAATTATTTAGCCCCCGACCGGATTTGGTTTAAATTTTCTGAATTTTTGTTTTATGCTCTTAACTTAGTATTTTATTTGGCCATCTAACTCTTTGTCACTGATGTGTCTTATGTAGGGCAACCGAGGCCAGGAATACCACATTATACGACTGGTAACCCAGACAAATTTTTAGCATTCGCTCATCTTCTTAATTTAAAGATGGTCAGTTGAGAACAAAAGGTACAATTACTTAGAAGAACGTACTTTAATACAAATCAGTTCAGAACAATCACTTATCTCTGTTATATATAGCGGTTCGAAAGACAACAAACTGATATCTACACATTTATTCCAGTGGTTGTATTTCGGTGTCTATTCAATATACAATTTATTGAAAGCCATAAATGTAACAAATTGTGTAGGAAATCCTTTAACGTTGAATGTTAGATTAACAGACAATTGTTACAATTGCACACTAGAAATTTATTTTAAAAACAAAATAACCTGGAAAACTGATGAAAATGAAAAGAACCCCGTTTTTTTTTAAATAAAGGGTCGTGTTTTGTTTGCAGAAAATTATTCGACTACAATCAAAAGGCGATGTTTGATGTAACAGATATTTTTCTTCCTTTGAGTTCGCCTATACCACGGTCTTTCAAAAATTATGTGAAAGTTTGTTGTTTTAAAACTAAAACGGATTATTAAACGCAACGCGATACTGTTTAAAAGCTGTTTTTATTTTTAAATAATGAAAGACTCAACAGCGCTATGAACATTTCAGAAGCTTCCATGTATTTATCTTATATTTAATCAAAAAATACTTGTCTTAGCATGCCATTTCACCTAATTCGTGTTGAAAGTAACATTACATTTGTTGGCCTGACGTCCAGTGTCAATCTTTTATTCAAAACAAAAACAAATACATAGGTTTTGCGAAGTGGTTCTACCAGAAGTTAGGTCGGAGAATCTGGACACATCAATAGATTCATTAAGGTACAGAAGGCTTTGGTAAACAGGTCATCGGATTTAACATCCCCATTTCTGACAGAACCTGACTGTTTACATATGAAAGTTGCGATATATAGCCAAACTAATATCAAACAAATCAAAGGTCTAACTGCTGGACGGCTGAATGAAGGCCAGTCATCCATACATTTACAAATGCTAAGTAACTAACTTGTATATGTATTATATAATTATCTCCATCTCTCAACAAGAAACTAAACGATGAAGAGTGCCTAGTCTATAAAATCTTTCCAAAATTGTAAAATATTTCAAAGTATGCTTTGCCCCATACCTCAAGTCTAAACTGTGGTATATGTTCTTTTTCTTTGATTCCAATCCATATATATGGCTAACATGGTTAACATCGACGATCAGTTCAGAAATATGATCGGGGTAGGTTGGGCATAGCCGTAAAACATTAATAATTTGATACTGTTATATCTAAAAACATGTCATATTGAAGACCAACCTGAATTTTTAGATAGAACAAATTACAATATAATGAACACAGAGTAATTGACAATCCAAATATATTCTGTCTATATGAAGTTGCTCTTTGATAGTTCCGAGTGATCAAATTTCATATCTATTCTACAGGAAACTCATTACGTGTTAAATGTAGTTTATTTGATGTGATTGAAAAATAAATAGATCTGGAAATGGCAATGATTATATGTTAATCGATTAATAGTCGACCAGTTTGATAATGGAATACTGTCAATTATAAGGCAATACATCAGCTTATCCAAACAACAAATAAATATGTTTATCTTGTAGTGTACGACTCTGATCGTTTTATATAATCAACAAAGGTAATATCAATGGTGTCATTCTTTGGTAACCGATTTTTTTCTTCTTTAACTCATATGAAACGAATAATTATTATGTTAAGGAAATTGTTTAGCCTAAGTGTGCGCACATATTAAACTTAGTCGTCTGTGCATGTTTTTCACATTGAATACGAATCTTTAACGTATTATCGACGAATAATTTTTCATTCAGTGACTGTTAATCGCAAGCTTATACGCTTTCGATGTTGTTGCCGAAGTTAACCGGACAGTGACATTAATAAATAAAACAAACAGAATCAATTAGCACGACAGCAAGTAAATTGATAGAGCGATGTTAACTTTTTTTTTTATTTTCAATGCGTTCCCACATGTTTTTTAAACTTCCAATAACAGATGTTAAATGATGTGGTGTATTTAATTTGTTCGATAAGAATCAACTTTTACTATTTACCTTCCAGTGCATGTGCGGTGGTTTAAATTCTAACGGGAGGTATCGCAGTTTTTGGCATTTTGGGTAAGGGGAGACAATCATTCAATAGCAGTATATTTTAGAAGACTTTGTTGAGATAATGTATTTAAATTTACAAGAACAATGAAGAAATTCCACATACACTGGTTTTATAGTTAAAATTAGCCATCCAAATATATAAAACATATTCAACTTATTTTTAAATTGAAGTATCATATGACTTTAAAGCAATGTTTAACAATAAAAAGAAGTATTTTTTTTTTAACCTGGGAGCAATTGCCGTTAAAAATGTAAGAAAACATAACTATAAAAAAGTTGTAATTGACAAATCAAGAATATGTGTTTGCTGCTTTGTCATTCAGAAACGCTGATAAAGCACTCGGCAAATGAAAATTCCCTCCTCACTATCCTCATCTAAGGTTTAGTCGATTTCTTTTCAATGTTTTTCGTTTTTAGATCCAAGGCCATGTAAAATCGAAGTTTGATTCTTGGAGCATTGGGTTAAAAAATGTATAAATACGGAGACCATACCGAAAAAAAATAAATAAGTCCGCACTTTTCTTTCTAAGTAAAACGTTCTGTGAGGTCTTTTCTATAAATACAGTACTTGCATGTGATGTCAGTTGAATGTATGAAAAGATTTTAAAATGTCAGGATTATTCCGCAAAAGGTAGAGGTACAAAACACATGCTAGGGCCATTATTATGCTCCCTGACATTACTTAAGTCGTAAAATGATTAATCCTTTCTCATTAACGTTATAGTGTGTTAATTTGATTAAAAGAATGAACTAGGTGATATAGTATTCTAACTTTAGTAAACTAATGTGTGAAAAGCATGTCAAAATAACAGGTTAATTTATAATAACTGTCAATTGTAAATAAAGCTTAAGTAGATGTATATATGAGCAACAGTTTTCCCCAAAATATGTTTTACTAAGTCACATCTTTTGTCATACGTGTTGTGGCAAAATATATTTAGTTTTAGCCTGTTGCTTTTTATATCAAAATGTATCAGTAAATGTCAAGTTTTAAATGAGGAAATTTTGGCATTTTTACAGTTTTTCCAACTTTCTTCTAAAGCATAAACTTTCACGTGTTAATTTGCAAATGCATTTCTATACATAAATTCTCCTACCAATATAATATTCTGAAATTTGAAGGTGTCACAAAATTTTACACTAGCTAGATGCAAAGACGTATACAATTCTATAAGAAAAGATTGAAGAACACTTAACCATAAAAATTACCAATATTCGTGAATTAAGGGAAAACTGTAATTTCGTGGATACTTGATTTTGTGGTTTTAAGCATTGTTCTCGGCCATCAGTTGCATTGATTTGTGTAGAATAAGAGTAAACGTGCCAATTATCTAACAAAACCTGACACGTACTTGATGAATTAAAATTCATTTAAGCTATTTGTTTCATGATATCATAGTTTTTTTTTCTATTTATCTACGATAAATTGATTTTCAAAAGAAAGAGAAATTTTAAAATTTCAAACAGTATTAAATAATGCTAGCTTTTATTAATGTCTTTCAACATGTTCAAATGGCTGAAGTCATTGTCTTCGGTTGATGACAGAAAACTTAAATGAAATAAAGTGATTCCGATGTAGACGTTTTATTGTCCTTAACTATTCCGGCAGTTTTGATATGTCGTTTTATAACATATTGTGTGCAACTGCTTCACAAAATATCGTTTACAAATCATATCAGCAAACGAAAGTCATTAAAATATACAGAACCAAATGATCGATTGCATGCTTTAAAGACATGATAAACGTTAACGTTGAGGAATCCAACCATGATACTTCTAAATTCTTCATTTTTAAAGCTGTATTCCGATAGGGCCAGTTGAAGGTATTCATTTCTTGTTTTGTGTAGTTGTTTGTTTATAAATAAGTAGTAACATTAGTTTACGGGTATTCCGATCTTGTAAAGGAGTAGGGCATTAAGGCCCGGTTTTGGCCCAAGAAAATGAAATGTTTGACAACTATTTTGAATTGGCACATAATGTTTGAAAATGCATAGGGTCAAGCAATATAAATGAAAAACATAAAGATTTTTATCTGATGACGTCACAATTACGTCATAATATATACCGTTTTTGCAAAAACGATGAAAAATACAGAATTTATGCAGTTTTCCATCGTTATTCCCATTGTGGAAACATCGTGCGCAGCCAAGAAACAACAAAATAATTTAAGAGAAGTTTTATTATAACTATTGACATAATCTCACCAAATATAAAGTTGTTTCTTGGGTGCGCACATACTTTTCCAATCTAAAATATATTTGAAATTTGATGAAAAACAAGGAAAATCAAGAAATTTTACAAAATATGCAAATTTAGTCATAGTTTGTTGCCATGGTAACTCGTTCAATGTGAAATTGGTTTTTATTTTCTGAATACCTTGTACCTTAATTAGTCTAGTTTGTACAAATTTATGAATATGTATGACAACTTTTAAATTTGCAGTAATATTTGGGCCAAATAAGGGCCTTATTGCCCCTACTCCTTTATTTTGAAAAACAAACCACAATCAATTTATATGAAGGAAATGTATGAACTACAAACACACACTATAAACTGTCTTCTTATTCATAAGGAAAGAAAATTAAAAAAAATATTGTTGATCTTTTGCATACTTTAATCGAAAGTCAATGTAGTGTAATGAGTCGTTGATTTATTGTTTAAAGCAGGTGATTATAGCTGTTAGTTACAAATTCAGCGTATGTTGAGGTACTGGCATTTCGATACTTTTCGGAGAACGCGTGGCGAAAACTGAGATATTAATAATGTTGTTTTTACAGGTTGTTCTCGCACTTCCAACCGCCATCTTAAAGGCCAAAACTTTCAACATGTTTATTTAATGTATCCAATTGCATATGAAATTTTAGTAAACAAAAGAATGAAAGATACAAAGGGACAAAAGCAAAATATATAATTTAAAAAACAGACAACAAAGACAAAATAAAAAACGACGCAAATACAACCAACTGTATACAAACACTATTAAACATTGGAGGCGACCTAATCTGCTGAAGAAAGGTAAGGAGTAACTGACCCATGGGGTCGCCAATAAATAAATTAGTTAATATCTTATATAATTTACATCGATTTTGGTAAAATTGGTAATGGTTGTGCTCCTGGATTAGAGTATACACGTCAATAATCAATCAAAACCTGACAAATACTGATGGTTTGAAATGCATTTGAGATATCTACTTCATCATACGTATGTGAATTTGTTTTCTATCTTTCTAAGATTAATGGACTTCTAAATGATAGGGAAATGTTAAAATGTTATAATAACCAAGCTTTTATTAATGATTTTTTAAATGGTTAAAATTATCATCTTCCGTTATTGACAGAAAACTCAAGCGTAATAAAGTGTTTCATATGCAGACGTTTTATTGTCATTACACTATTTTGTTAGTTTGTATATGTCGGTTTATAACATATTGTGTGAAACTCCATCCCATACTGTTCTTTAGAAATCATATTAGTTAGTGAAAATTCATAAAAATGTACGAGGCCAAATTGCATACTTTTACAACACGACACACGCTACAAATGGTGAATCCAACAACTATACTTCAAGTTTACATTTTGAACATGCGCAATAATATGATGATATGTTCTTCGTTAAAGCTATATTTTGATACGGTCAGCTGAAGATATCGCATTACCTGTTTCGTTCAATTGTCTGAATATAAATAAGAAGTAATGGTTATTTACCGATGTTCACACTGGTGAATACGCGAACCATGAGAAAATAACCTGACGGAATGGCATGAACTACATAGATATATATATTACTCGTCTTTCCAGTCAATAGGAAAAGAAAATATAAAATTCTGTTGATCTGTACCATGTTGAAATTTAAATGCAATATTAGTCTTCAGCCATGAGTCTCTGGCTAATAGTTTTAAGCACATGAATATTGTTATAAGTCACGAACTCTAAAATTTTAGGAAAACGCGTGGCTCAACTGAAGGGGAATAGTTTTAGATTTTCCAGGTTATTCTTGCACTTAGAACCGCTTCATAAAGGTATAAACGTCTCCCAACAACAGACTATTCCTTGATAATGGGTACATCACAGCTTTTCATACTAGGTATTAAAAAACAAAGACGTACCCAAGTGTGTTTGAAATTGCCGTTAATAAAAGAAGAGAAAGTTTCAAAAGGATAATCAAAATTCATTATTTAAAGAAAAATGACGACAATACAAAGATAAGTTTATAAAATACTACACAGGAATAACGAGCGACACTAAACCCACCAAAAAACATACTCCAGAAGGGTAAGCAGTTCCTGTGTCAAAAGTTGCACACTCAACAAAAAAATTAACAATTTGTTGTTTTTTTTTTTGTTGATATAACAAACATCGTTCTTAGCAAGGAAATGTACTGGTTCTGCTCAAAGATTTAAGTACACATGCAAATTCTTCCAACAGATATATTTTAATATGAAAGTATGTATGATTATGAGTATAAGACCCGTCCAGTCGATTAAAAGTTGCAGTGCATAATCGGAATACATATCCAATATCATGGAAGACATCGTTTGTCAGCAAGGAATTTCATTAGTTCTGCTTTTTTATGTAAATTGAAGTTCTCCAGAAAGAAAACAAAAAACATTGTCAAGTGATACGTAAATACATGACAAGAGTAGATCTTCTACACGTAACAAGATATAATAAAGATGACAACACATGATGAAACCGATTACAGTTAATGTGTCGGTAAACATGCATTTGTGTATATGTAGGCCTATATGTAACAAATGTGTTTATGCATTCCATGATTAGATGTCGTGTAAGTTTCTAAAATGTACAGGTGTCCTAATCTACAAATGTTTGACATTCCTATATGAACTAAATGTGCTCCTCTTCTTGCCAACATCTTCATTTATTCATATGAGATAGACTTCATATTAGATCTTATCAGGAAGAATAAAAAGAATCTTACATTTTTAACATCCTTTTCCGCTATAAAGAGGTCCAGTAAGTAACACCGAATTTCGTGTAGTTACCATGCCATTTTCGCTCAATATCATGGTAAAAACTTTCATTACAAAAACATTCTTTAAATACAAATGCTTCTTGTTTTTTCTATACCAAATCTATTCTTTACCGGGTCACACTCTAATCTTAAACAATATTTTTCTGGATTTTGGAGAAAAAAAAAACAAATATACAACTAATGATCTAAACTTTTAACAAATAGCATTCTTTAACCAACATCTCCTTTTATATATATAAATGAAATAAGACTATTTAACAATGAAAGAGATCATGTTTTATTACTACAGAACACCATTGTATTTTCTTGTTTTTTCCGGAAGCTGTTTAATTTCAAAGCTATCCGAGATAGCTAATTTCTCGGAAAGATAGTGTCAATTCCTTTGGGCTATTGCAGAGACCAAACCAAAACTGATAAGCTCATTAACCTTTATCAGACAATAGGGCAATAAGATGGTTTGTTGTGAAAGAATTCCGTAGCTATTAGATTATTTTTGAATCAAATCAATACTGCAGAGAGGTCTTAAAGAAGGAAGTCATTTAAATAAATTACATAAACGGTGCAATACCATTACAAAACATTTAAAACCATCAATACTTGCTTTTACATAGAATTGTCATAGGGAAAATTCATGTCGACTAAGTGGTAGCTATATATGTTAGTGTAATCACCTTATTACCTAGATTTATGTATACAGACAATGAATATAAAGTGAGGAAAAGGTTTATTGTTTTCATTTGTATAACCCGACGTGATAAAAATTACTGACCAGAAAATAAAAATCTTAGCAGTAAGTCTTTCCCAGTAATGTTGTCTTCTGTATTGTCTATCATTTGAATAAATTACATTATGCCTTCTATCAATTTCAGAGAATTTAATTGGTTGTTTGACATCACATGCTGACCATGTATATTTGGAACATGGCGTACACATGAGTTATCGTCCTTTGACATTGCAGAGAGTCGGTAGAATACAATGATAAATCAGGTCCCCAATTACTTAATCTGGTTTATTTGAGTCAGTAAATTCAGCTTCCTTAAATTTCGCTCCTTATATAATTTACTGACTGTGTATGTACGATATTAAGTCGATGATGGCCTGTGTAATATCTGTATTCTTCGCAGTTGTTCTGTTGTTCTTACAAGACACCAATATAACCGATAGGAATGTTCTGGTTCATTTTACTTCATAAGGGCAGAAGCATGTTTGATAATTTTTGTTTATGTAGGTATCCATTCATCAGGAAAGAAAACTTTGAAGGGCCCGTTCAAGATTGTGACATTATATTGATTGATTGGTTTTTAACGCCACTTTAGACACTATTGTGCTATTCCTGGTGGTCAGTTTTTATTGGTGGAAGAAGCCAGGGTGCCTTGAGAGAACCACTGACCTTCGGTAGGAAAACTGACAATCTTAGTCAATTGCGATTTGAGTCGAGCGCACCTGCCACGTGCAGGATTCGCACTCAAAACCTCATTGTTGACAGGATGGTGATACAGTAGTTCGACTGCTTAGACCTCTCGGCCATAGAAATCTCTTGACTTAATATTGAATACCACCAATTAAAAAAAAAGAATGTTTACAACTTTTCAATGACAAACTATTATCATTTTACAGGAAATTGAATAAGTGCTGTCAGACAGAAAACTATTATGAAAGTACAGCCACTGTTAAAAATGTCGTGACAACTAATGTACAAGAAACAAGGCAATTATAAACGTCAAGCGGGATGTCACAAAATAGAAATAAAACAAAATTATAGCAACTGTCTTGATCAATTTTACATTTATGTTAGTTGAACAATTCTGAAAACAAAAACAGATTTTATACTTTAGACAGTTTTTTATGAACATTTTTTATTTATTGCAGACCTACGAGTGTCCGAGGAGAATAACTTGCAATCCGAAAATCAAGTTTCAGTATCTACTATTATAATTTCTAGATACTGAAAATCACATCTCAGTCAACCAGGAAGACTCATGCATGCAATGTGTTGTCTGTTTGTCTAAACACGCAGCCACGTCCGGTTCAAATGAGAACGTTAACTTGTCTAAATATCCTATGTTTAGAAAAAAGTAAAATCACAAAAATACCGAACTCCGAGGAAAATTCAAAAAGGAAAGTCCCTATTCAAAAAGCAAAAGCAAAAGCTCAAACACATCAAACAAATGGATAACAACTGTCATATTCCTGACTTGGTACAGGCATTTTCTTATGTAGAAAATGGTGGATTGAATCTGGTTTTATAGCTAGCTAAACCTCTCACTTGTATGACAGTCGCATCAAATTCCATTATATTGACAACGATGCGTGAACAAAACAAACAAACACAATAGGTAAAAATGTCAAAAATAAAGGTTCAGCAGTCAACATTGTGTTATCATCTTAATCACTATAAAAACAAACAAATTTAACAAAGAAGCACAAAAGGCATACATCAAATTTAACAACCTCATTTTGCTTTTTATCATACGATTTTATTTATATATGTAAAATCCACCCATAAAGGATTGAAAGATTTTAAGTACTGGGACCGAATTCTTACCCCGACAGACACATGGTGAGATTAACATTAACTTTTACGTAGAATCGCGCGTTTGACGTCACACAGGTAGAAATAAAATAATTTTGTCGTTCAATGTATGACGGGATGCATAAGCACAGAGTCACGTCAAATGGATATTACAAAAACAGACTTAACAATAAAAGTAAAAAGGCATACATCAAATTTATTTAACAACCTCATTTTGCTTTTTAATTATACGATTATATTGATATATGTAAATTCCATCCATAGAGATACCACGCTTTGTGAACATTAAAAAAAAAAACTTTCAATAACTCTTTAAGAAATTGTATTAGGTCTATTGGAAGGCCATATTTCTGTTCTTTCAAAAATGTCCTGTTTTTTTCAGTATCAGTTTCCCGCCCTTAATCCAAATCGACAAAATGCGATAAAAATGTGAAACAAAAACAAAAAACTGTAACTCATTTTTAATTTCGTTTTTGCTTTTTTACTTTTAACAAATTTCAACTTTTAAATTAAGATACATTCAATCTAAAAGGTATTTCCGTATTAGTTTCTTTTCTTAAAGACTTTGCCCATCTTCGTATTTGCAGTGCCCACGACAATACCTTTCTTGGCCGACAAATTAGTAATAAGTACGCAAAGGACACACATACACACAGTACACGTTAAAGTGTGTGGTAATTCTTAGCGATTAATTTCGATAAACGTTTTCAATAATCATTAACGATTTAAGCACTCAACTTGTTGTTTTGTTTTGCATCTTAATAAAAAAAAAATCAATCCATAACAAGCTTTTTTGACTGAAAGAATTCATATTTGATAGGACTTTAGGTCATCATGTGCACTTTATCATACTATATTGACATTTAGACGTTCTGAAACCTATTTGTTTTTTCGATAACACATGAACTTCCCTAAAATTGTCACCACTCAGTATAACTTCACATTAAAAACTAGTTGTTCGTTAAATTTTCACAACAGTTCCTAATTCTCAAAATGACCACGTCTGCATTGGAGATGTAAAAATATTGAGGTGGATAGCTACGAAAGCTTAATTCAAATTTGGATGATAGTTTAATGTGTAAGCCAAAGCACATTTTCGTTGTCTACTGTTAAAGATATTGCAATGTATCATATGCGGCGTGTGGTGTTTCTTTATGGCATCACAATCTCGTAAATCTTTAATCGTTCCCATTTACACGCAAGCCATGCGACTTATTTGAAAAGAACGTCCGGTCAGAATGGGGACGTTAAATCCGATGCCTCGTGTAAAGAGAGTGCCACGTTCTTTGCACGTTAAGAACCTGCAACAACTCTTTGAGGGTCCGTAGGTGGCCTGTTGCAAGGCTAAATTTCTGTCCTTATCCAATATACCATCATTTTCCGTGGCAGTCCAAATTTCCCGACCTTCATCCCGGACGGCCTCTATTACAGGACCTACCTATTGTATTTAATTTGTTCTCGTCCTGAACATGCATGAAATATTTGCCACTGGACGTTAAGCAACCAACAATCAATCAATCAATATTTGAAAAGATTTAGCCGACCTTTCTTGTTGTTCACACATTTCAATCATTCAACTCGTGCTTAGATCGTATTTCCTCTAATGTTTTTAACGTAAAGATAGCGTGAAATTCCACTACACCAGTCATCGGAAATACATTCCTATTTCGATCAGACAAAGCTGCGCATTTATATATCCGATAAGCCAAACGAACGCACCCAAGGCAAGGGTATACTGTGGGACGGGAGAACATTTTGTTTTGAATAAAAGGATATAAAGGTATACATTAATGCGACAGCAACCCAAAGACAAAGACAAATCAAAACATTAAGATTCAACATTCAGTTTTATAGAAAGATGCGTATACAGAATAAAAAGCTCAAAACCGCCCATGACTAAATAATAGTTATACGGAGTTAATTCAATAATATTTACCGTCAAATATTATATATCCAAAAGGCACATTTGATTAATATTATTTACCATCAAGGGTATCCCAACAATCACAAGAAGTGTTTGTTGAAAAATTTCACCTGCCCAATTTTAATTTTGATCGGTGAAAATGTAAGAAGTTGTACTATAAACCAGTAGAAGAAAACACTTCACTGTATAATATAACGGTAAATGAATGATGATAATGGATGACGACCAGCGGCAAATATAATGAATATTCAGGACGATAACATGTAAATACGATATGAGTATTAACCCGCTTTTACTAGACTGACACGCTGAGTCGTTTTTTTTAACGTGTAATTTTACAAGATATTAGTTCGCAGTAAGAAAAGTCACCCGACCCGGACACATTTCCGACTCTGAGCCGACCAGTCTGTGCTCTTACTCTATGATGCCAGGTGTTTAGCGTTGAAAAGCTAATACCAATTTTAACGTCTTTGTTTGGCCCGGTCGGGATTCGAACAAACGACCTCCCGCTTTCGAGGCGAACACCTCACACGAGACCAACCAGGAGAACGGTAGTACAGAATATCATACCCAAAAAATCAAGTACAATAAACAAAACAGTTACACACTTATACCACATCTTCTTTTATCTAATCACAGAATTATCACAGTTACTAAAGCGAGCTAAAAGTATCTAACCTAAATTGGATGCGTGAAATGATATTTCAAACTATACGTAAACATCGATGATCGACTTCAGAGAAGATTTCATGGATCAACGCTCTCGGCAAATTAAAACTCTTGCACCAATTATTTGAGTGGTCCGAATGTGACCAGCTGTTGCAAGTCTAAATTTCTGTCCTTATTCAATATACCCTCATTTTTCAGTGGCATTTAAAAGTTTCACGTCCAACCTCACTGTTGACCAATTGCACGACCTACCCATTGTATTTAAATCTATTTGTTATAATGATGAACATGCATGAAATATTTGCCACTGGACGTTAAGCAAACAAAATCAATCAACTTCATAAATTGTTCCATGTAGCACACAAAGACAAGATCTTGTAAAATGCTATAATGTACAATTTCCATTTAAATTTTATGGGTTTTTGGTTTTTTTTTTTTTCTTCAATTTATTACATTACTGACTGCTTATAAAAAGTTTTAAATACTTTTTACTATGCTTCTTATCTAATGTTTTTATACGATTTATAACATATGATTTTTGTCAGGCAAGGATCAAACTAAGAAATGTAAAAGTTTTTCAGGTGTTTTTGCTTTATTTAGACAAGAAAAGGGAATAACGGACGACTAGAATAAAAGAGTTTGTTTTCATATAATACATTGAACTTGCGAAAATATCTCAACTCAACACGTTTTGATCTGACAAGTGAAATCTAGTTGATGCTATATATGTTACAATTAGGTTCTATTAATTAATTGGACTGAACAGACAACACTAATTATTTTGCATTCGCATGTAACGTAGTGTTGGAAACTACAGAATCAAAAATAAAATGAACATTTACCGGATGAATATTGTGAAGGGCCTTATACATCTAGGTCTGTTCGATTAGAAGTTCTAAAACAAGCAGTTTAAAAAGTTAATTGTCGGAAGAATTTACTTACTGTTTTCTAAGATCTGGTCCTTACGAATCTATTTCATGATTACTGACAGATTAAAAACATCAAATATATATAACAAGACGTTGTTGTGCCGAATATTCATTGGTCAGTTATAAATGAGGTTTGTATAGGGTTTAGATTGCCTCATTTATTAAATTAGAAATCGTTATAATGTTAGAAACGAGCGAATCAGAACAACAACATTACTGTTAAGATAATACAAAGTCATAATTGGGTATTTGTTTTCACGTCTTGTAGTTCTTAATTTAATACTGATTTTAACAACTTGTACCAATGATCCTAAATAAAGGATTTTTAACTAAACCGTAATGTCCTTAATCAGTAAATGATTACTCTTTATGAAAGGTGTATATTTTTAAAAGCAATTTTAAGCGTGATTGTGAAGAAAGAACTACCAATTTTTTGTCAAGTCTCAAATTATATAGTCTAACTATGATATATAACCTGCTATTTAATCATGTTAAAAACTTGGAATCTAGATTATAATAATTATAATAATAATAATGTGACCTCTGTACGAGACAAATGGTATGAATAAAGTTTCCCATTTATTCAAGTGTCCTTATAATTAATAGCTTAAATACATGCAGATTATTGTACTGTAAAATCACAATTCACGAAAGGGATCACCGATGATGCATTACTTGTTGTTTGATTAACGTCAGGTGGCACACAAAAAAATCTGCATATTTAAAACGAGGACAATCCAATAGGTAATAAGCTCGCGATTAAATGCATGTCGTAATGATTTCTCACATGTAATATGATACTACCTTGATTCCGTTCAACAGTATATCCTTTAATGATTTAAAGTTGAGCAACCCCTTGCAGTTGCATCATTAAATAAAGAGCACGGAAAACTAATATCAGACTGGGCTACATGTAAAACTACTACAGATAAAGCAGGATTTTGTCATGTTGCATTCAGCACAAATAACAAGAGCAATACAACTGAATACTTACAAAGCCAGCATGAATCTGCGAATGAAGTTAAGACCGATGATGAAGACGATCACGATCATAAAATAGGTGATAATGTGGATGACATGAGAATGCAAACACGTGTTAAAAGGTCTGGGAGACAAATCAAAGCTGTTGTGAAACTTAAAGTATGACCTAAATTTTATAATATGTCGCTGTGTTATTAGAAATACTATAATACAGATTTGTTGGGCCTTTAAACTTGTTATGTATCGTCATCGGTTCATTACACCACAGTGACTCTGTCATGATCATTTGGATCCGACGATACAAAGAACTTCATCGTCAATTCAATCGTTAACTTCAATTGCAATTTATAAATATCCATTAACGCGCGACATTTGCAAGATTTTGTATTGTTAAATACAAAAGATATGTCAAATCGTGTTTTTCTTACAGTTTAATTGCCTCTGATAACTCTTTATTTATTTATGAACTGTCGCCGATTGACAAGTTAAACATGCATATGTTACCGTATTATTTTTTTTTTTTTTTTTTTTTTTTTATTTCGAATGTAGTTGGGTTGCTATATCTTAAGAAATATATATATATTTCTGTCTTCACCTCAATAACCGGTCCCAAAGTTTTTGAAATCTGTTCTCTGTTTGAAATCAATAAATTTTATATGTAGTCTACATTATTCCGCTTTTCTTTGTTTGAATCCAGCATGTAAAGCTTGACGGATTTTACCAGCACAAATCTTAACATTTCTGTTTAGAGGGTAGGGATAATCGGGAAATATTTTGCTTTGAATATCTTTATATGAAACCCAAATATGACATAGTCAAATCTTTTAACGGTTATTATAATTAAAAGAGAATACAACTAAATCATATTGCTTTTAGTCTTAATATACCTTTATCATTGAAACAAGGGACTAGATCACAATCAATTTGGCCAGATTGACTGAGGTGTAAAACATATAAATAACAAAACAAGCGACTAACAATAATAAGAAAGAGACGACACAGCACCCAAACAACAGCTATACAATAAAGAAAATACATCTACAGGTCTTTGAGGGTAGACATTAACATTCCTACTTGATAGTTGCAGGATTCTGATGCGGTTTTAGTTTAAAACCATTTAATCGTGATGCTGTTAAATATGTTATGTACAAGCTCTAGCAGTAGAATATAGATGGCATAGCATACAACTTTGGATTTTTTGTACTAGTATGTATCTAAAGTACCAATAGTTTTATACAGAAAAAAAATAAACAAAACACGTTCAATATGTTGTACAGAGTATGCCATCATCTTACAACGTCCATGACTTGTATAAGCTGTTTTGGTAAAACCGTTTGCAATTTTGGCTCCTCAATGCTCTTCAACTTTGTATTTTATATGGCCTTTCAATTTGTTTATTCGAGTGTCACTGATGAGTCTTCATAGACGACATGCACGTCTGGAGTACAAATTCAAAGGCCTGGTATCTTTGATTTTATTTTACGTATGAATTTAAATCTGGATATTCGACAACAAGATAGTTCAATCAAATTATAATATAATACTAATTTCCGAGTTGCAAAACCTGTGTCTAATCCTATTGTCAATGTTCTTGGACAATAAAATATGTTTAAACATATAGTAGGTTTTTAATTGTATTTATATTTCCCCAAATCATTAACAAAATACTCCGTAAATCATCAATCATGTCATCAAAATTCAATGTATCTATAGCAATAGGTACAATACGTACATATATGGATATTGCATATTGCACTGACGTATTTTGAATGTGTACGGCGCTTACATTTTTACAAGCATATATAATAAAAGATTTAACAAAAACACGAACAATTCAGTAACCCAACAATACATACGTGTAAAATAAAGTACATATATAGAAGTTAACATATGGGCTTCTAACACTATAGGTTTTTTCATTTCATCATTCTGGTCCGATTTGTTGAGTTTTGAACGCTTGTGAATGGAAGAACGATATATTTTAATTTAGGTACCAGATGCGCAATTTTTGTATAAAAAACATATGTTTGTGATTTGGATGGAGAGTTGTCTCACATTCCACATATTCTTATATATATATAATCGTGTCTGTGTTTAAAATTTGGCGGAACGCAGAATTAAATAGGAAAAAATATGAACAAACAAATCATTTAGCAGTTGATTTGAAAAAAGAGGTAGGACTAGGTTCCAATTATAATCACGGTAACACAGCTGAATGAGTATACTTAGACTGAGGTTCTAGCAACATTACGACTCTAACGGGTGACTGGGGAATCGAAATATGGTCACCTGGTCTTCTTCCGACCGGCAGTAAAACGCTTGCCAAAGTGGAGCGTCCGTTTAGCTGTGCGGGATGTATCAAGTACACAGCCAGATCCGGTCAGAATGGGGACGTTAAATCCGATGCCTCGTGTAAAGAGAGTGCCACGCTCATTGCACGTTAAGAACCCTTGCAACAACTCTTTGAGGGTCCATAGGTGGCCTGTTGCAAGGAAAAATTTCTGCCCCTATCCGATATACCCTCATTTTCCAGTGGCAGTCCAAATTTTCCCGACCATCATCCCGGGGGCCTCTTTTACAAGAACTACCTATTGTATTTATTGTTAACTTGTTCTCGTTCTGAACATGCATGATATACTTGCCACTGGACGTTCAGCAACCTACAATCAATCAATCAATCTAGCAACATTACGGAATATTTCGATACTTGTAACTAATTCATAAATGCCTATGGATGCATGATCCTAGGACATATCCTAGGATACTTTCATTGACACGGCCCCTGGATACTATATATCTTATGATTACAAACAAGCTTCTGTACAAGATTGGTAGAAATCCAGGATAGTTAAAGAAAGTTATTTAAATTTCAAAAACTTTAACCACAGAGTGAATATTTGTGAACGACGACGACGGAATGTAGGATCGCTATGTCTCGCTTTTGCGACAAAAGTCGCAGTCTCGATAAAAATTATGTGTCTGTTGTAACTGAAAACTAAGTACCAACGGCATGTATATATTAATGTGCATTTAGTGTAGTTAAAAAACAAACAAACAATAAAACAGCAAATAACGGGATCAGAATTGTCCATTACTTGTAAGAATATCGTCTAAACTGGCCTAACGTCTTTCGAGGTTGCTTTTAGAATTGGCGCAATGTATTCCCGCCAATTCAAATTGTTAACATTTTTTTTAGAAATATCTCTTTTTCCATTACGGTGACCCTACCTTTTTATTTCCTTATTTTGTTTAAATATAAAAAACGCATATTCTGTTGAATTCTCATCGAGAAAACATTGGTCAATTTTTATTAAACTTGATTGTTTTATAGATAATTTCACAATAAAAAGGGCGGGAAAATTATTATAGCAACTTATCGTTATCAATTTCCCCTCGGTAAAAGGTAATATCAATAATATAGTTTGTACTAACAACAAGGTTACCAAAACACACAATTTTTATGGGATACGGACTTTTCATAAAATATTACACTGCTATTGACTAAAATTCATAATTTCCAAATTCCACGAAAATGATGACGTTTTAAATCGAAAACGAGGTCGGTGACCCCATTTTTTTATTTGCTTATTTTAAAGCTTTTACCTAACCTAAAGTAAAAATAAAATATAAAGAAGATATTATTGGTAGATTTGAATAGAAGGATTTGTCTTTAAGAGTACAGTTGAAACTGTTAATTTTGTTTATCCCTGTTATACCGGAATTCGATAAGAGCTGGGTGGACTTTATATGGAAAATGCAGGCAGGGAAACCATAAATACTATTTAGAATATCCTTGACCTCACATCTTCAATTGCATTTTTGTCATTAAAACGAACTTCAATCTTTCTTTGTTTTTACTTTTTTACTGCTTTTATCTAAAATAGTATCATACGTTGAAAAATGTTGAAAAAAAATAATGTTATTGACATTTGAAGTGAAAATCTGCTGCTGCGCATCCAATAAACAATTGTTTTTACTGTTAATAAGATACTCACGCGATTATTAATCGTAGTTAAATTTTCTAAATTGTGATTATATTTCACTTTTATTAGATTTGAACGCAGTCTAAAATTACAGCCCATTAATTTGCAGGATAACTTTCTCACAAACAAAAACCATATCTATCAATCTTGGTTAATGTACAGTAAACAAGTGAAGTATTTTGATGGACAACATCCAATAGTTTTACGTAATTACGTCCGATTCCATTTGTGTTTATTTATTTTTTTGATCTATTGGTCTGGCCTTTTGTTTTTGGTGACAGTTTGTTAATGAGGACTGTAAAGAAAATGGACAGGATATTTGTAATTGAATGTTTTGCGAAATGTATAAAACAAAACATTAAATGCAATGCATTATTTTCCCTTTTCAACCATTTGTCTACATATGCTGAAGATGTTGTTGTTGCATATTTCCAGATTTCCAGACTAAAATTATAAAGTATAGATACGTATGAATTACAAATGAGAACATTTCTCCATAATTGTTTTGCTGAATAATCAAAATATCATATAAATCCTAAAGGAATAAGGTAAACAAATTAGTTGCCGTTTCTGTACCAATCTTCATCACTGTTATTATATTGTTTACATGGTGTAAATGAGAAAGAAATTATCTGTTATAACTAGAAACGTCTCATTTATACTGAATCACAAATTCTGGTACAAACATAACATTACAAACGTTAGCTAGAATTTTTTGTTACATTTATCTCTTGCTATTATTTTAAGTGCTTTAAATGTTTATGTTCATATTCCCTTCTATATTAGTGCTCCGATGTATATAAACAGAGTAGATTATATTTTTTGTTAAAAAGCACTTACCGTCTTGTTTGTATTTACGTTCATGAAATGTCGGTTCAGCGAAATAATATCAGATTATTACATGACAGTTTTCATATCATATGTATTATGACATCAACTCTATTTCATATCTCAGTTTAAGAGCTAAAGTTCTGATATTGTCCGAGGGCTGATGATATGAAAAATGGCATGTTATCTTTTATCATGTATTTCCACATAGAAAATATTACATTTTATAGAAATGTTTTACGTAATAAATTATCAATCGCAATATATTGCAAGTCAACAACATAGGCAGTTTAAAATATTTATTCATATTCAAGGGTTTCGTTCTGATATTTTTATACGATAAAACTGTTTCGTAACATTTTAGACAGACTTTCGTTTGTAAAATCGTCCTGAACTTTATCAAAGTATTAAAATTTTGAAAACATTGCATATATGTTATATTATCTTACCTCCTATTCACGTTTAGGAATATAATTGGTTAAAATTAAACAAACAAGTGGGAACCATGTATGTTTAAAATTGGGTAAGTGAGCGTGTTTTGTTTTAAATACACTGTCAGTGGGAATGGTTTATTTTAAATAAACGGTTAGTAGTAGAGTTACGTTCCTTTAAAAAAACAAAACGGTGTTGTTCTCAACCATACATGTACATTGTAAACATACATAATTATAAATGTTTCATACTTTAAGACTAAAACATGTCTTAGAGACGCTGACTTTCTCACTGTAAATAATTAAATGTTCTGCTGATATCTAGGTTTACAACTACGTCTAAATACCACCTAATTAAGATAGTCGGTTAGATAAATTCGTTACACAGTGTGCCAGTGATCTAACACGATATATAATGACTAATAACGCGTAATAACAAAATAGGCCACGCAAAAAAATAAATGTCATATCAAAATAAGATTTAACAGTACGTGAGAATTTAAAATAATTAGTTATACAGTGTGGTAGTGACCTAACAAGATATATAATTTGTCAATAAATTTCATATGGGACTCGAGTCAAGACGCGGTCTAATACAAGACATCAGGTGGAATATCAGCCACGAACACTATCAGATAAATGTATAATATTTGCATTTTTCCACATTAACTTAGGTGCGCATTAAATTAGGATCGTTATTTATTTTTTATATCAGATATAAACGGCACACCGGATATACTGATGCGAAATTAAATAAGTAAGATGTAAAATTAGTAGAGAAGCCAAAAGCAATTTCCATCAGATAGGCTATTAATGTATTGTCATGTAACTGAGAAAAAATCGAAAGTGCAACACTATCATTGATTAAGAGTTGACGTAAACTATGTTCATACAAAACTGGGTTAATTCAAATGAAATGTAAACATCTTTCTTAACTGTTGCAATACAATTGCAGCTAAAATTCATAAAATACCAAATCGTTTTACTGTAATTTCAGAAATTATTGCTAGCATTTATTATTGCGATTTTTGGAGCATGGACAAAAAAGCGAGATTGATTACTGCAAATTTAAGGAAAATCTACATACAAATATATGTATCAGATGTAAGAATGCGAGATCTTATCATTGCGATATTCACCCAGTCGCATTATTCGCAATATTAAAAAAGTCGCAATAATTTCTGATTTTACGGTATTTATTAATATTAAATAAATAAAGCATAGCTGAGAGGATGAGTCAGCAGAATGGTACCACTAGAAGACATTGTCAATAGAGGTGAATCAAAGGTTGACAATGTTTTTTTCGATGATTAACAATCTGCTTTATCACCCTCTCAGCTATGTTTTAATTTATTTATTATACTGAATGTTCTGTCATTATTGTCTTTTAAATCAAATTGAAAGTCTGAAAGCTTGAGGCCAAACCTTAGCATTATCTTTAAAGTTATTGATGTACATTTAAAGTATTGTCTTTTAAACTATCGAATTTGATTGATCTGCACGAGAGGGTCACATTAACAAATTGTCTCCCGCTGAGCCAAGTTATAGAGTAAATGGCTCCCTTGTATTAACCAATCAAAATCGTGCAAACGTTCCAAATAATATCACACCTACAACTTAAATTGTCCTTATATATACCAGTAGCTCTCGATAAGTAATTGTAATTAAAATTAAAGCAGGCCAGTTGATAAAACCACCAGGTGTGCTTTGATTACAATTGCAACATGTATCCATCAACAATCAAACAGCTAATTAGCAAATGTAATCATACATGTATCTGCAGGTTACGATACAGCTGCCATGATCAACAATAGGTAGATTCCCTATAAACCATAGTTAAGGATGATCGCTACTCTGTTTCAAAATAACAAGCTTTTCAAAAGACTGTTACAAGTTGATAGTATATAAATGAAGGAACTAGAAAAGCAGAAAAAAATGAAGGGTCCGTGTGCTTGTTTTCGAGATATAAGCCATTGAAAATTTGACGGGAAATGATTCTCTCTAGATTTTTCATACATTTAACATTGGCACCTTTTTTCTTTCAAAAACAATGAAAAAATAACAAGGATTTTATAAGATTTTCAAATATGGCCTTTTAAACTATATGTAATAAAATTATGAAAAGAAAAATTGGGGTTAGCAGGCAACATTTTTTAATGGCACTACATGGATAAAACCAGAGGATTCCGAATATCTGGCAAATATTTAGCCTGGCATCCTGACCCAATCTAATACTTCGTCGATAGGGCCAGGCGTAATACAATCCACGTGACCAACTATCAGCGCTGAACAGGACTTAATTACTGCGCATGTGCATGTTCTATAAACGAGGAATATATCGATCGGATCGTTAATTAACAGTTGATTCACGATGTAAATCAATAACGTTTGAATTATATATGCTAATTTTTTCGAAATTTGCATTTCATATGAAATGAAAAAATAATTTTCAATAAATTCGTGACAATATAAAATTTTTCCCGCCATGTGTCAAGAAATGACGCTATCCCACGATGCATCATTCTAACATCCAATTGACGAAAACATGTCGTTGTATTCCGCCTGGCTCTACTGTCGAGCAGTGAGCCAGGATCCCAGGCTAGCAAATATTAAAAAAAAAAAGGAGCGAACATCCTTAACGGAAAAAAACAAACAACTGTCCACAAAACACTACACAGAAAATTAAGTCAGGATAGAACCCCATGAAATGGGTGATATAATCAGCTCCCAAATGGTAAACAGTTCTTGCTTCGCTAGCGACACTTTGTAGAAGTTAGCGGAAAGATCATATCTAAATGGTAATTAAATTATCAATTATATCGATCAGCAGATGTTTTTATATGTATAGATTAAAGACAGCATGAAGATGTAACGAAGAAACTAATTTTACATCAGTCATGTATATCACATCATTTTGTCAAGATCTTGTCCATTATCTGTGTCCATCTGAAGTAGATTAATAGAAAACTCTATATTATGATATCCAATACAGCTGGAAAATAATTAAGTACACGAGGTCTTTCGCTTTTGCACGATATTTACAGGAAATAGTCCAATTTTACATAATTTGATTTTCTACTTCCTTGATGGACAAACCAGTTTATTTCATTTAAGCAGAGTATTTGTCGTTTTGTTACTTCTGAAAGAAAGTAGATCATGTCCAAAATGTTTATATCAATGTTATAATGTTACTTATACATGTACACCTGTCCTAAGTCAGGAATCTGATGTACAGTAGTTGTCGTTTGTTTATGTAATTTATACGTGTTTCTCGTTTCTCGTTTTTTATATAGACTAGACCGTTGGTTTTACCGTTTGAATGGTTTTACACTAGTACTTTTGGGGCCCTTTATAGCTTGTTGTTCGGTGTGAGCCAAGGCTCCGTGTTGAAGGCCGTACATTGACCTATAATGGTTTACTTTTATAAATTGTTATTTGGATGGAGAGTTGTCTCATTGGCACTCACACCACATCTTCCTATATCTATGTACCAATGACAAACAAGGAAAATGTTTGGTTTCTTTTATTCGGACTTTTTTTGTCAGTCCAAAATATCAAATTATAACAGTAGTATCGTACAACTGTCGTACATTTTTGTACATGCTCAACCATTAATTAAAAGATTGTTGTTGTTAAACGCCACTTTCAGCACGTATGGTTATATCAACCCGGCCAGTTTTTGTTGATGGATGAAGCGAGAGTATCCGGAGGGAACCCATGACCTTCTGCAGGAAAACTAGCAATCCTACTCAATTAAAATTTGAGTCGAACGCACCTTGCCACGAGCAAGGTATGTACTTAGAACCTAGGTCTCGACAGGCTAGTGATCAATACAAATGCACGAGTCAGACCTCTCGGCTACCGAGTGCCGGATAACATCGACGATTCCTCAGTAACACAATTTCCGCTTGTATTATAGACGTCTTATTTACCAAAGTTCAACAAGCAATATCCAACAAAAAGTTTACATTTTGATTTCTGTTATAGCATCTTAATTGATCGTCTCTGTTACGGTGACAAGAATGACAATTTTCCTATATTAATGAGAATTTTGAACGGTCATTCAGTTGCAGACCATTTTAGTCCAATTAAGGAATACGCAACAGTAAGAATTACCTTTTCGATTGCAATTTACTCGAAGAATGATGGAATGCCATTAAATGATAAATGACAGCCATTCCTAAGTAATCTCCTGTCTCTGAAGTATGATTTGACCGTAATGATTTTCAAAATTGAAGGGAATCTCATAGAAATTGTATCCTGTCTCTGTTCGGTCGGATCGCGGTGATGTGTGGCTGGCTCTGTTAAGTATGATTTTTTTTTTTTTTTTTTTTTTTTGTGCCTCCTCTTCCGACCTGAGAGGTGGTGTTTTGGACTCTGTTCATTTTTCGAAAAAATCTTTTCTGCTTAAGCTCATTTCTTGTCTTGGAAGATTGTAAGGAGCCAGGTATGTGGAGGAAGAGAGAAGAGGAGTAGTAAATATTGATATTTGCTATTTTCACTTAGAAATGCAATGTGCACTTTTATATAAAAGAGTTGCGTTACGAGTAATGCATGCTTTTGTCTTTGTAAATGTCAAAAGCATGCTTGAATTAAAAGAATGTAATTGTTTTCCAATACAATTTATGTTAATTTGACATTCAACTTATCATTTGCCCTAGGGCATTTACACAAATGAATCGTGTTTTGTGTTGAAATATTACCCAGCACTGTTAAATGTAGTAGAAGTTTTTTGCACAGAATATTCATTTCTGTTCGATTTAAATTTATCTTTCGGAATTGTTTTTCTGCTCCACAAAGTACAATTGACCAGGAAACAACCAATAACTCGATTTACATAAAAAGATATAGCATTTCCCAAAACCAAATAAAACCGTCAATTAGGCATTCATTCTGTCTATGGAGCAAGCTCAGAAGATTCATTAATTTCCGAAGCAAATTGACTCATTGAGCCATTAATGAGGACAAAAAAAACTTTAAAAAATAATAAGTTTTTTTCCATACATGTATGTATGGTGCTCTGTGTGAACTAACTTTCCTCTTTTTTAAATAGATTAATTGTGAGTCGTATTATTGTAATCTTACATAATTTGTAAGAATACGACAGACTTCACCACTCTTATATGGTAGTTTTTTTACTCTTCACGCATTTCTTAAATAAGATTTTTTTCAATGTATGTAGCGATTATATACCATATACATTAAATCTATACAGATTAAGTCGCCTCTATGGCTCATCTTGATCGTGCTGTTTCAAAATGTGATCTGTTCCGTTGATCGTTGAAGAACTATCAACATATATGGTTATTGCAATAATATTGGGGAATATTGTCCCGAGTTGTACATTTGTGTACATCGTATTGCACGAGCTTGCGAGGGACAATATTCCTCAATATTAGTGCAATAACACTTATAATATAGACTAGTACCAAATATTTCAGCAAAATTGCTGATTCTTCGTCCAGCTCCAGTAGTCCTCAAAAGCAAGCAGTAAGGACGTAATATCTATGTCTGCCATATTCCTATCTCTCGTTTGCTAGCATGCAAATTTCGTTTTACTCGGAACCTCTCTCTAGTGCGTACCCTACGTTAAGGGGAAAGTATAAAATGCAATATGTTTTACTAATTGGAAATACTTTTAGGTATATTCATAAAGGAATGTCAGTAAAATTATCGGGATAGATTGATTTTTTATTTTACAAGGGAATCTTCATGACATATTTGCTATTATAGAAATGATATGGATATATTGTTAGTTACATGTATTAGCATTTCATGACTTTTTGTCTAGATTAAATAAACAGACACCCTATCTTTACCACTTATAGCAACAACAAAAAAACAAAAGGTCTGACGTCAGATGTATACGAAAAAAAATATCAGCATTTCTTAATCTAATCGTAACTACTCGGCCAGTCTCGCTACGCCAGCTATAACTGAACATTGTAGGCGTAGCAAGAATGAACGAGTTGATTTCATTGTTCTCAATCTTTTACATGAAGGTGTATGTAATGCTCGATAACGGTAATGTGGTGAAGCATCACGAACTGTTGTTTTTATATTTCAAAACCGTCGTGTCACTGAAAGTTTTCAAATTTATAGTAAGTTGAAGGGATGTGTATGCGGATTCAACTTTTGGAATAGACTTACATCAAAACATTGCATTTAACTAACCTTTTGGAATAGACTTGTCTGTTCTGTGGTCGGGTTGTTGTCTCTTTGACACATTCCCCATTTCCATTCTCAATTTTATTACATCAAAACATTGCATTTAACTAACCTTTTGGAATAGACTTACATCAAAACATTGCATTTAACTAACCTTTTGGAATAGACTTACATCAAAACATTGCATTTAACTAACCTTTTTTATGTACAAGAAGAATTGTGAACGGAGAGTTGCAATCCTAGAGCGAAACGAAATAGTTATGGTAAAATTAGTAAATATGTAATTTCTTAAAGGACGATTTGAATTTGTTCTCCGATGCACAGAAAAACTATCAGTGGATTTTTATATACAGGAGAAGACATTTTGCTCTTAAATATCTGATCTACAAAAAGTTAGATCTTTTTAAACAGGCTACGATTTCCTTTGATGAAATACTATTCTAAAATTGTTGGCATTCATTGATCTTTGACAGATGTATGAAAATAGATTTGAAAAATTAATTAACCATTTACTGCTGATGATGTAGAATTTATAAGATAATGTTGATGAAGATAGACTAATGACGCTTGTATTGTATATCAAATACTGATAGAGGCGTTATAAATACTCGACGTTTGCCAATTCTAATGATTGAATGTTGTAAAGATGTCGTTCAGAGATAATATGCAACATCTTAAAATATCACATTGCCAATGTTATTGTATTTATAGTGTATTATACAATTTTAAATTGCAATTAATAGCGATATACCTCAGAAGAAATTCGTGATATTCAGAGAAAATCGTCCACTATGGGATAGATTTTACTTTATTTACTTTGCTCATAACTACCCTCCCAACACTCACCACACACACACACAGTTCACAAAAGACTCTTTTTTTTTCATTTTGGGGGAGAGGTTTGAAGACTACTTACCTTCCTCCCTCCTTCACCAAGTTCACAATTAGGGATACCTGTAGCCATCATTATGATAAAACTAAAAATATTCTGTGAAAAAAATACTATTATTATTGCAAAAATATTTTTCCTTGGCGTGCAGTGGTATGATTACGTCGTAACCATAAAAGGGGAACGTTGAGAGCACAACATAACGAACCGAAAAACCAAAAGAGGTCACTATATTATTACGGTCTTCAAAACATATTAACACAAAATGTCAAGTTCTTAGTCGTCTCGAGGCTAGGAAATCATAAATATATATTTAATTCATCTGTTTCATCGGTATTGTGAAAGAACAATACCTTTTGAACATGCACAGTAGATGACGGCAAATTGTTCGAGTCAGTAATGAATCAAACACAGTTTGAGATATGTATTTGGGAACAAATATGAAGCCAGTAATGTCGAGAAACTCCATGTTTAGCGGTCAAGTAGATGGTATAAATAAAGGGAATAACAGTAATGATAAAAGTCAACATAGTATCCATATATATACTTCAACTAAGCATCAAAGATCTCTTCTTCGGAAGTCCATTTGTTTAATGGTACATTTCGGATATAGTGATATTGAAACATTTAATTCTTTGATAGTGAATATAAATATAAGATGTGGTATGATAGGCAATGAGAAAACTCTCCACCAGAGACCAGATGACATAGACGTTAATAACAATACGTCACCGTACGGCCTTCAACAATGAGCACAACACAAATCGCATAGTAATCTATTATAAAAGGACCCGAAACGACAAATGTAAAACAATTCAAACGAGAAAACTAACGGTCTGCTTTATATACAAAACAATAAACGAAAAACAAATATGATATACAGCAACAAACGACAAAAGTTTATTTTACTTGACAATCCGATTGGAGGAGGAAGCTGAGCTTCATCATGCAGTCTCAAATTATATTCCATATTCCTATCATTAACCGTTTGTGTGTGCTTAAAATGGGATATTGATGCGATATAAAATACTAAAAAATATAGCAGTTGTTTTTTACTTGTTCTGATAATTGATAGCGTTTTATTTTGTCAGTTTTTATGGACTTATTTTTTTTTAATTTGCCTGGGAGTTCGGCATTTTTTGTTATACTTTCTTATACACACATATTTTGAGTAGGAATCATCTGTTATATATAAAAGAGAGGTCAAACTCACAAGTCGAAAACACACTGACAATGCCATGGCAAAAAATAAAAATCGACCAAAAGACAAACAATTAATAGTATACAAAGCACAACATAGAAAAACAAAGACTGAGCTGTAGAAATATGGAAAAAGAAATTTAAAAAGTCAACATTCCCCAACAAAATGACAATAAGAAATCAAGTAAAGAATGAAATAATAAATGAATAACTGACTAGATCTTTTTATTTGTACTTTGGGGAAAACGAACAAAAAAATGTCATGACGTCTTTGTTGAATTCATACACTATAATTGTGTATACATGCAACTACTAACAGACTGCGAGACTGAATGAGAATGAAGGGATAAGGTATAGTACGTAAGCTCACAAAGCGAACGAATTTGACTTTACCTTATATTCACAGTTTGACCTTCAACACGAAAGGAAAACTCTCACCGCTCTGCATTTTCAAGACGACCGCTAGCAGCAGTTTGAACCGATTTTTGCTTGATAGCGAAAACAAAGCATTGGAACATATACATACGGAACAATGTCAACATATTATATAGACAATAACGGACAAAGAGTTTAGTATTAGAATTCTTCAGAAGTATCCCGACGTATCGCATTATACAGGAACCATTCAACTTCGATAGTTTCTATTTAATTTATTCACATCTTTTGGGCCCTACAGAGCTTGACATATTGTAAAGACACATGACTATTGTTGAAGACCATATGTTGAATTCTGACTTAACGTGGTTGGTTTAAAAACAAAATGAGCCATTAAATAACAGAACATGTAACCCTTAAACGATTAAGTAGTATCGTGGTTTAAGGCTTAAGTGCTGGAGGCCGTGCGTTCGATCCAAAGGCGACTTAAATCAAAATCTTAAAAACCTAGTATTTATTCGGTAGAAACACAATGATTTACTTTTTCTTGATAGGATGGCATGTCTTGAAGACTGCTAAGGTATTTAAAACCTGTGTCAATTTAATACTTTAGCAGAATAAATTAATATTATATCAACATGCTATAAACGTGAATATATGTATGCTTGTAATCGTCAATTGCAAGCACCCATTAATCAATCAATCAAATCAGAAATGAATTATGCAAACTCCCTCATAAATAATATCGATATGGAAAGGGAAAAAACGATTCGGTGAATAGTGATTTTTTTCCAATGGTATTAGCGTATTTAACATATTATAAACATTCGGAGATTTATTTGTATCGTTATGAAAACACGACCAGAATGTCCAATTATAGAAAGTTTAATAGTAGTGGTTCATAAATTCAAATCAGACGTGTGTCATTGTCAAATTTTTAAAATCTAATATCAATGGTCTTGCAATGACTTATACTGATTGCATTTGTTGATATAAGCGCAGTGACGAATTCAAACAGAACAGGTTGTTTTTCAAAGATTTGTATGTTTGAGTCCATGCAGATCTTCTGAAAAGAAAGAGAGTTATTCGTTGATCTAACTGTGTGCCGCACCATGATATATGTTTTCGTTTTCGTATGAACCCGTCTAATGATTACGAAATAATGCAAACAAATGTATGTAATCAGAAGAGAATAGTCCAGAATGGTCCTTATATATTGATAACATACCAGTGTCTCATGAGGATCACGTTTGTGTTTCATAATTCAGTTGCAATTTAAGGGCTTGTAGTACAAATGTATGTGTCAATTCACTTTCGTGATATAAACACAATTGTACGTAGATTGTTATCAGTCAAGATTACATAATATATACTATAAGGTATCTTCACTGCTGCGGTTTTATGGTAATAAATGGTCCAATATATCTTTAATGGTTCTACTTTCTTTGATTATTTGGCACAATTATAAGATTTAAATTTTGTTTACAATTATAAGATTAAAGTTGGAATTTTGTTAGCAAGAGTTTGCGAATAGTGTTTCATTGAAATTTTCTTGCACTTGAAACGTTCACTGGACTGCAGCCACACAATCATTCAACGATTACCTAAGTTCATTCTTGTATTTTTTCCTTGTGTCTATATAATGATGTTTATTCATTTATAATTGATCTATTTCCATAGTAAGTAATTGTTTGATATATGACACGTAGTTTGCCGTCTATGGCTTCAATATCAGAAAATCGGTCAGTAACGTTTCACGTGTTCATCTATGGTATTGTGTTAATCAGTACGTTTAAAATAAATAGATAAAAACAAGGATTGACTTGATCTTCTGGATTTCTCCCGACCGACAGTTAAACTCATACAAAAGAAGGCGTCCGTTGTGGCTGTGTGCGATGAACGCATCCGAGCGTTACACCCAATACATTGTATAGGAGAGTGTCGTGCTTGTTGTAGATTTTACAACCCATACAGTATTTTTAAGGGATCTGTAAGTTGCATGTTGAAAGACAAAATTAATGTCTAATCCTACCAATCATACCATCTTGTGTCTAGTGAAAGATGCACCGTTTGAATGTATTGTTAATATAAAAAGAAAAAAGATGAGGTGTGATTGCCAATGAGACAACTCTTAACCGGAGACCAAATGACGAAGAAGTTAGCAACTGTGATTCATCGTACGGTCAACAATGACAAAGCTATAAAAGGCCCCGAAATCACAAAAGTAAAACAATTCAAACCAGAAAACCAACGACCTGGTTCTGTTTATAACGGCCTGTTTCTGAATTTGTACTCGTCCTAAATATAAAGAAATAGTTGGCAATGGACGTTTAGCGAACAAAAATTAATTAACCACAATAGATGAACAGCTACTATTGTTTACTGTTTCTTGTTTTTTGTACTTACTATTTGAAAATTTAAACTATTAATTATGTACTTCAAAATAGAGAGAACCAATGGGAATTCATCATTTTTAATTTCATATCTATTAAGACCCAGATGATGACTAAATTGAAGAACACCATAAGGAAAAGAAACGATTTAATGCTAACGGGTCAACTATGATCCACAAAAGAACGAAAGGTGTTTTTTTTCATCTAGAAGTCACATTTTTTGGATGTACGAACGGATGGGAGCATACAAAACAGACTGAGATTATTCCGGCGGCACGTCTGTGTATACCTCCATATAGAAATAGTCCATTTATGAAAATTGAGTAGAGTGAACACTGCATGTGTGTGTTTGGAAAGGGACACACTTCTGAAAGAGACAAGCAAAAAAACTATTTTCTGTATAGTCTTATAGTCCAATAGTAAGTCAGTGTCCTCTTTCATTTTCAGTTTTTAGACAGTGTGCGTCGACAGCGTAGGCATCTCCTGTTGTACATCTAACACCCGCCATACAAATCATCACTCAGACTGATGACTGTCAATTAATATAAAAGGGTCGGAGTGGGGTTTACAATAGAGAATAATGGGTAAAAAAATGCAGAATAAAGGACCAAAAAAATTAAAAATAGAGAAAAATGAATAAAAAAAAGAACAGAGAAAAATGGTGTGCTAAAATATAACGAACAAAAAATAGAGAAAATAGAGAAAAATAACCTAAAAATTAAAGAATACAAAAATGAAGCACCCCGATGCATCCATACCCTCATATATATTTAGCCTTCTTTCTAGAGTGTTATAACTGTAATAAAAATTACTGAACTGTCTGAAATGTAACTGTACAAATGTGCATTTACTGCAAGCGAAATTTGAATGTAAATGTACCACACAGACTTTCTGCAAAACGTGACTGTATCTTAATACGAAGACACGTTTCTATTTTTATACATTTCAGCTTTGGTCGTTATAAGATCAAGATGGCCGTTGTTTAAAATATGTTTAATTGTTTATAAATGAGGTCATATATCAACTTGTGCTGTAAGTCAAAAACTATGTACAATATAAATTAATTTTGTAATCTGTCAAATTTAGTTACCAACCAAATAAAGATTAAGAATAATTGCAGTCTGTTCTTATGTTTTTTTTTTAAATGGGTAAAATAATTATGAAAGCCGGAAGGGTTTTTTTTTTTCGTATTTCCACTTGGTAAGTGTAAATTGTTGGTTGCATTATTGTACTTAGCATTGTAGTAGAGTCTATTTATATATCATTCCTAATCAACTTGGTCTAGTAAAGAAGTTATTAACCACTCAGAAATTTACATTCCTTTTAAAACTTACTGTGATGTAGATTATAAGGCTTTTATTATATATCAATAAAGGTCAACAATTATATACTGAAAGCCTACAGAAACGCAACACATTATATCCTAAGCCCCTATTTGGTCCGTTTTTAAATAACTGTTACAAAACAAAAATTATCATTCAATGCATTCCTCAAACATTTGGCTACTATACCTTTAGTTAACAGTTGGGTTTCGCGTCGACTTTTTCAGTACAGAACGTTGCATTAAGTCCTAAAGAGGCCAAAGCAAAGTTCACAAATTTTCATCCTAATGTGATCACACTAAACCAAATGCAATGGCAAATTGTTAATCTGTATTACTTTTTTATATACTTTTATATTGGTTCACTATGGTATAAGTTTACCATCCAAAGTATAAATTTTAATTTTTTGTTAAAATTATGAAATGTGTAAAAAAATGAAAATCAAAAAGCTCTGAATATTGTTGAAAATATACTGTATGCATACACGAAGACGTCTCCAAAATCTTAAAACGATTGTTCAACTTCCAAAAATATTCGTCGGTTTGAATTTCCATAAATAGAAAAAAATATGGAAGATGAATTTATCATGACCTTTTTTTATACATTTGATGTGTAAAGATGTGTTTTAACAAAGACATTTTTATATTATTCATAAGAAGTACAGTTTTTTTTATAGTACCATTGAGCTATTATTCTTGACGTAACTAGCGAACTTGAATACAACCCAATAGAGACTTTCGTTTTTCAAAACCCTCTGATTTTCCCTCTGATATCGATTGTCGGTCTTGCAGTCATAACAATTTTTAGTACGATTTTCGTAATCAATCAGAAATCGACTAATCAAATACTGCATTCGTTGTTTCGAGCACAAATTGTGTATTCCGAGTAGTGAGTAAATTTTTATAATTGAAAGTCTAGACTTGTTACCTGGAATCCTGAAAAATCTCAATTTCCGAGACTGCAATGACAATGATGACACCAATACTAATTGGAAAAGATGAACATATACATCTTCTTTGTGAATGGTTAGTTTGACATCTAGATCAGTCTTTTGATAAAGCAGAAGATTTGGCATATCAACATGCTAGGGCAAGCACTCTTATACCAACATTTTATAGTTGCAACAAACGTGTCCTTTATGTTAGAACAGGAACCTCATAATGTTGTGAACAGTAAATTCGCCTTTTAAAATTCGAACCCATTGTTTTAAGATACTTAAATGACTCATGTTTTCGATAGTATGTCGTTAAAAGTTAGAGTTTACGTCAAGATTTATTAAGCAGTATCCTCTAAGAAAAAAAAACCGGTAGAGAGAAAACATACTAAATAGGAACTAGACATTGCAACATCATTATCAAGATATAATATGTCCCCTTTCACTTGGAAACTATGGAAGTCCTTCAAATTTGTCCATCATAATTAACCACTCCTGTTTCACTGAACATTTAGTATTTGAAGCCATATGCAAAGGATGTGATGATGTTTTACATAGGAGGAACATTCAGATATCGATACCATGGCGATTGTTATTTTGAGGACAAAACAAGGGCGAGTAACATGGAAATCATTTTTGCTTACATTGTCTCTGCGTTCAAGATGTTACGCAATTATCATTGCAGAATAAACATTGCCACATGAGCTTCTCAAAGGTAATACTACACAATTTGATAATTCTGCTTATGTTGAGGGTGACACTGTTGCCCTTTTGATGAATACGTCGTCATCCGGGGACGTGATTGTGAATATATTACAAAGTTTAACAGTTATTTGTTCACTTCTACGACACGTCTAAAATTAGTGTTAACACCAAATATGAATTCATACACAATTGCAACTCATTTCGGATAATTATTACACCTACCCCTAAATGTTGTAGCGTCCTCATGTAGTCTGGGCCTTATTTACTTTCAACTTTCTTTAACAAAGACCTTTTAGGTCGAAATATAAGACCTCGTATTTCTGTCTAATAGATTTTATGTTGTTTAAGGGTTATTTTTCCATTTCAATTTAGCGGTTGTACCTTTTAGAAGTTTGTGACCTGAATTTTTCTAATAGAAATTCCAAGCTTATATTATAAAGTATTATCAACATTTATTGAGGCATTCCAAAGTTCTGAGAAGAACACTGTTTTGTGTATTCGAATATGATGTATGTTAATTCGAACTATGTGTAGTTGAATTAAGTTTGCAACATTGACCTTTTGGAGGACTATCAGACGTAGGACTATGCATTATTCATATTGAACAATACACATTACGTCATGTTGGCTCTATTACATTTGCTGCAATTCAATTTGGCCAGGCTTTGACGTAACGATTCAAAAACACATTTAATTGGATTTGAAAAGTGTTAATCCTAGCACTACGATTGCTGTTAAGCAACAACTTTTCTACGAATTATAAAAATCTGAGATAACCAATTCCAGGAGAGTCGTTATCACGAATTAAATCCTTAATAAAGAATTATATAATTGTTGTAACGAAATATACAGTTCGTAATAAGATGTTTAAAATCCCTGATTTCGAAATCGAAATATACTTATGGTATGTCCTAAATTAGCTTTAATAGGTTTTCAGCTTAACTTAACCTTTAACCTAAAGATATGGGTATATCACTTTTAATAGAAATAAGAAGATGTGGTATGAGTGCCAATGAGACAACTCTCCGTCCAAGAATTAAGAATTGTTTAAACGAAATGAAAATTTGAAAAGTAGTACACTGTTAATGTATGTGAGATAAGCCATAAAACTACTCATTTTATTTTAAATGTACATAAATACGAAGGAAGACCGAAAAATACTTAAATACAAAACAAACTTTTATAAACACTATCCATTATTTAAACTTGTATTTTGCGATTTTCGATCCTACTCGTTTATTTTGCTTATACACATTTATTCATTTGCCAAATTAGATTGTTAATTACTGGTGGTAACAAGATTACCTACCAGTGTAAACGTTGTCAAGCAGAGTTAACGGTGTACAGAATAAGATAACAAGATTACCAGTGTAAACGTTGTCAAGCAGAGTTAACGGTGTACAGAATAAGATAACAAGATTACCAGTGTAAACGTTGTCAAGCAGAGTTAACGGTGTACAGAATAAGGTATCAAGATTACTTACCAGTGTAAACGTTGTCAAGCAGTGTTAACGGTGTACAGAATAAGGTAACAAGATAACTTACCAGTGTAAATGTTGTCAAGCAGTGTTAACGGTGTACAGAATAAGGTAACCAGTATATCAGCAACAGCCAAATTCACTATAAAGACGTTAGTAACGTTCCTCATTCCTGGGTTCTTACATACCACACAAATTACTAGGCAATTACCAATTAAGGCTGTGACAAATATTAATCCATACACAAAACATAACAACACAATTGTAAATTCTTCATGTTTTATCAATGGCCATTCTTTAGGTTCGTAGTGTTCATTGCCAAATGTAAAATTAGACTCGTTTAAAGCCATTACAAAACTCCTCGAAGTTGTGTTGCTAACAAAGTTTGAGAAAAATTCTGTATAATTTTGCATTGTTATTTCTTTTGAATCTTAATACAGATCAATATTGGCAATGTCCTGCAAAACTAGAATTACTGCTCTAAACATTCGTTAATTGAAGTAAATAAAAGTTGTCAACATTGTAATGTTTATTTCTTATCATTTAAACTACAGCTTTGACGATGTCACATCTTTATCAATAAAACCGTAATATTATAACCCACTCCTAGAACTCTATTGAAAGCAACCAATCAATGTGATTCTCTATAATCTTGGTCGTCTGCTGTCCGCCTTGACAGAAAAAGACAACCTCATATAATAGTGTCATTATATGTCTTGATGATTTATGCAATTTCACGTAAAATTATTATGATATCAAATGAATATTATCTTAGTGCTCATTTGAGATAAACTAACAAAGTGATTTAAAAATCGATCTTCTTACAAACGAATCAAAGATATTATTGAACATGATGTTTTTTAATAGATTTGTTATTAAATCTTTCTGTACATTCGGGAAAGAAAAATTGTTCTTGTCGACGTTTACTGTCACGAAACTATGACATTTTCAGAATCAATAAATCCCTTTTTACAGTTAGATATTCCTCTACGAATTATCAAATAATGATTGTTTAAATCATTGCTATTTTCTTTTCTCTTTTTTCAAATGATAATCAGGAGCGGATCCAGGATTTTGAAAGGAGGAAGATTCCTGAAAACAAAATAGATATTGCCAAGCGGACCAAGGTGAAAACATTTTGGACGATTTTATGCTAAAAATTATATAATTCGTAAGAATCATGAGCTTTTAATTAAGTTTTTTTTTTTTTTTTTTTTCGATTAAAGGGGGCGTACGCCTTCTACGCCCTATGCTGGATCCGCCACTGATAATTCAAGGTTGTGATCTTCGAATTTGTCGTCGTCGTTTATCTGTTAAATTAGTAGTATTCTGCTCCTTTATATACTCGACAAATTATCACGGTGACACTTCGGTTTAAATAAAGAGCTGTTTTGAAATTAAATATATTTGTATCATTCCCATTTTAGAAATAAGTGGCGACAAACAATATTTACCTCAGCTTTGATGTACAACATTTATTTATCAGATTCGGATAGACTTTTTGACCTATTCGATCATATTTTTTTTTAATCATATTATGATTTATGCGCAAGAGTTGCGTCCCTTTTGGTTTATATTATATGCATGATTAAGCCATTAAGTGCTGTTTGATTTTAATCCGAAGCCTCCAATATGGAGTATTATGAGGATATAACCATCCTTTCTGTACGTAAAGGGAAGTTTGCAATAACTGTTTAAGGGGTCCGTGAGTAGTCTGATCTGCCAGGGGAAGTCCCAATATCAAACCCTTTATCCAAATTATCCCACTTTGCAGAGCCTACCTATCAGATTAACTATTATGAATAAAGTAAGATGGTGGGTATACGTATATTTGTTCTCGTCCTTCATATGTCTGAAATATTTGCAACTGGACGCGTATCTTAAAGCAATCTATTTAGAAGATCCTGTGTCTATGCTTCTCTCAAAGTCCTCACAACGCTATATTTTACTTAAAATTCTAAGAATCATTGTCATTTGCCGTAATTTTACGTATCTTCAAAACAATTTAAGGTGCGAATTTTATTGGTTGGAAGAGGCAAGTAGCATTATCAGATTCTTGTATGTGAAGCATGGGCACCGGATCTTTATTTCAATCAGATTTCATTTATCATTTTTCAAGTACTATTCTCTTTTATCATACGATTGTTTGTAAATATTATCAGTATTTAAATTAGTGACGCGGTTCTAAAGCGTGTACTAATTCTAGGAACTATCGTATAGTTTCAATAAATTGTATTAAAACATCGTTTCTCTTATATTCAATCAGCTTTGTCAGGGCGTAATCTAGTTATTAGAAAAACTAACATTGAATGTTTTCTCTTGTGTGATATTCAAAACAGCGTTAATAATAAACATTTAATCAATTTAATAAGGTTAAGACCCAATGCATTATGATGAAATGGGATTATGATGAAATGGGATTTCATAATCAATTTCTTGTCACAAAATTTGATTGGCTGAAATGTGCTGTTAATGATTTTAAATGTTAGAGAATGTAGGTTGATTAAATATCGTATTTAAAGTTTTATTTCTGTCTGAGCCAAAGTCTGAAATCCAAGTACTGGTTCGGACGGTCTGTGTTTGCTTTATTGTATTTATATTTGGTGTTGCCAATAGATCTTTGTTTTGTATAGAATCGAGTGACTTCCCAAATAATTTATGTACTGAAAACTTTCAGTAATTGCACAATAGATTACCCTTCAAGAAAATTCCGATGAAAAAACACACATTGTTAACTTTCAATTATAGGACAATTTGAAAATGGACTTACTACGTGTACCAAATGTTTTACACCATTCTACTGGTATGTTGGTGGACTTTAAGTCGCACAAAAAGTATTGACATCGAAATATGTTTCACAAATTGATTACGAGTTATTAAGTACAATTGTGTGTTCCCTTGTTGGCTAATGTATAAATAAAATCTGAAACAGTTAACGAGTATCATTAGGGGATCCGAAACATCTCACCCTAGCTCCTAGAGCACACGAGTTTCACCCTTGATTTTGATAAGTTCGTCTTTTATAATCTGTAGTTGTGATGTGGTGTTTTATGGACTGTTATTTTTCTTCGCTTAACTGGTTTTATTATCCTTTTTGTAATATATCAGAAGCATTCCTTTGAAATTACGAAAGTTTGCTGCCTCAGTTTTTGTTTAAGATGGTTTTTGTAAATGCAGCGTGCGCATCAAACAACAAAACGGATGTTTTTCTTACATTAAAAAGGCAGTAAACAAATTTCATTGAAAACTACAGCAGCGGTCAGTTAGGAACTTTACATGATGTATAACAAATATTTCTAGAATTGTCCGTTTTTAAATTTATCAATTTTAAAGAAACTAAGGTTTCAACTTCCTTAGGCAAAGTTGACCTTAGATGGAATACTAAAGTAGGTTGGATTTTTTAGGTACTTTCTGATCATATAACTCTTTCACTGTTTCGGTTCTTATACATCCTTGAATTTCAAATATTCGGCTTGAACGTCAGCGTTCCTGATAAAGGTAAACCCGAAAAGCGCTCCGGACGCATGACATTTATCAAGTGTTGTTTTCATTATGTACGAATTTAATTCGCTTTGTACTCATTTAATGGCTGCATTGTGTAGGTTTCAGTTTTATTGAAAAAAGTATCTCTTTTATGTTTTTTTTCAAATGTTAAGTTCATTACGTTGTTATGGTATGTTATTGTCGAAGAAATGTTTGTAAAGACTTGATTTTGTTTTTGTTGTAGGTATATTTGTTAGATTTGATTTTGTTTTTACAGTTTCTGTATGTGGTGCAAACAAGTCTCATTCATCCAAAAACAGATATTGTTTTAACTGGTCCCTGTATGGTGCAGTATACCAACATTGCCACTTTTATCGATGTAAAAGTGCACTTTGCTGTTCTTGTTATATACATTTTACTGGTATATAACTTATCAACAAAGTCTGCAGATACATCATGTGACGTTGCGCACGCTGTTGTCACTAAAAAGCGTTACATGACGTTCCATATAAAGAGGATATTTGACTTTTTCTACTTAAAGCGTTCAAGCTTTATTTAATTTTGCAATTAATATGTTGACCTGATTTCGGTTTGTCGGGAAAATGCATAGTTTTACAGAATAAATGTAACTTAAAGGTGGTCTCATTAGTTTTTTGGAAATGAATACTCATTTACAAAAATTATCAGCTTTTCAGATCTACAACTACATGTGTAAATATTATCCCTTTGACAGCGGTTTGTATTAATGTATTCATACATTAATTTTCAAATTTACACAGATTTCTTTTTAAAATATAGAAATTGTATATTGAATTGATCAATTATTTTTCCCATTATACCTTTTTGGGAAATTCCTTTCATTGCGCGTCGTTCTGTTTCCTCTCATTTCTATTTAAAATTTCGCGATGCTTTCTTAGTTGTTAAAGATCTATACTAGTTAAATATTTGGGAGGCTAGTTATATTTTTCACATTTCTGTTTTCTGTGGCATTATGTGTGTGTTTTTGTTTGTTTTAATTTGGCGATGGTTTTTCTCTGAGACACCAGACTCATTCTTGTCTTTTCTTTAATTAACAATAATGTTATAAATTTTCTTTTGGAGATTTCGAACTTGTAGATAGACGATGTTCCTTAAGTAAAACGAAATATATTCGAAAACGATGATTCTGATATCATCGTTTTAATTGATTTTGATCAACATTTTATTGATTTGTAACTTAGAACTCGCTGCTCTTATACGTGGCTTACGTTATAACTTATAATTCACACTTTTATTCGAATTAAACTGAAAACACATAATCATGACATAAATTTTAGAATACAAGCACAACAGTACTTCACTTATGTTTTGCATACGTTGTGACACAACGGCTATACTTTTTGATACGATTTGAAAATCTTGTTTCCTTACAAAAAAGGTTAGAAACTATTTAGTTTGAAATAGAAAAACTTTTGTACTTGAACTATTAAGTTTTATATTCTATGATCTAGCCATGCGTATTTGATACACAGCAGGTGGAAACCTCAATTTCAATTTTTGTTGTGACAAGATGTAATTTCTTTGTTAAGTTATTGCGGTAGTGGCTATACTCATGCTTCCGGCAAGAAGATATCATGAACCAGAAATATGATAAATGTGCTTTTCATACTATAAATACTCCTCTTAGTTTTCCAATTTCGCGATATAAATGGTCAGAACCGATATATCCTGACCTTGCATATTCGTGGATATTTTCATATGTAATATAATATACAGTAACAAACGAATAACCGGCCTCTGATCGGGTCAGGCACTTACACAAGGGGGTGGGGTTAAACATTTTCGCCTGAGTCGAACACCCCCTAACCTGGGTCAGTGGTGTAAAAAACATAGCATAAGAACAAAATTTATAAGTAAGTTGAAAAGGGCTTACCTTTTAAGTCATCTGGTCTCTGACGGACAGTTGTCTCATTTGCAATAATACCACATCCTCTTATTTTTATATTGAATCATCAGATTTATACAAAGCAAAGCAAACAGACTGTATCTAGTATGGAACAAATGAATTATACAGACAAAATTAAAATATACCAAAAAATGTATCATCCTAAATATATTCGTTTTTCATTTAGAATAAATTGTGAACCGCTTCATTTGTACAATGTATCGTGGTAATTGCATCATTAAGAGTCAAACACAATGTGTATTATAGTTTTGGATGATTTTCGTTGTTTGTTTATTTGACATTCATGATCAACGCTGCTGTATCATACAAACAGAACTAGCCGTCTGTATATGACAGTTGAAATCGTAATTACTAAAGACAGCGATAAATAAAACCGTGGTTTTAGTCTTAATGTCTTAATTATGAATCCGGCCAAATTCAACAAGATGCTATCTAATCATTGAGCTTAATAGGTCAGTCGTATTGCATCTAAACTGAATTTTAAGAGATTTGGTATGTTTGCTAATGAGAGTATATTTTACTGAATGATTAGGTAAAGTATGGTTGAGTAAATAGAAAATAACAACAGTTTAAAATATTTTGGTATGAATTTCAACTCTGAATCGTTACGTCAAATTGTTTGTTGTTAATATTGATTTTCAGAACATTTTAGTAGAAGTTAATATGTCAACATTTCAATGGAAAGGAAAGTAATTAAGTAAGCTAGTAAGTCAGTTTTATTTAGAGTCGCCCAATATAAACAATCAACAATAACCATGTGTATCGATGTTATTCAGTAATGGGCTGAAATAACATGGTTTATTGATATTGGACTTAGAACATGCTTTCCTTAACTGGAGTACTCATAGATCGGGACTTTGCGTCATTTGTCATTTTGTTTGTGTTTTGCTTAGAACCGATATGATGATCTTTCAGTTTGTTCTAATGTTGTAGTCTTACACTGATGTTCCATGTTAGGTAGTGGTTTCAGTGCTCATAAACATGTTAATAAACTCATCACAGATACATGTACCAGGATTAAAAATTTTGTCATCGACTACAAAAGACTCGTCAGTGACGTTCGAATCAAAAAGGTTAACAAGGCCAAATAAAGTACGAAGTTGAAGAGCATTAAGGGCCCAAAATTCCGAAAGCTAAGGTAATATATTCCTGGTTTAGTAAACCCTGCAACATCATGCGTGTGTGTCTGTTTCAAGCCAGGAACCTGTAATCCAGTGGTGGTGTTGGTTCCTTTCTACTTTATTTGTTTTTCTTTTATTGCTGAAGTATAAATTCATCGGTTGGTTTTCTATTATGAACTGTTTTTCTTTTTTTTTTCTTCTCTTTTATCAAATATAAAGTTGTTATCAATCTGAATTTAATGTTGTATAAAATATTTAACCTAGATAAACATATGCTAATTTGAAGACATGTCAGGATAACACCAATTATTTGATTAATTCCTTAAAAGTGTATCTGATTTCAAACATCGTCGTCTTTACTGTAGACAGTTTTCAACTGGTGCAATCAATTTTCTCAAATAATGAAGTTTAAACTTGTTAACCTTGCATTTCTTTGACAATGACAAAACTAAGATCTACAGAAATTAAAGATGTACGCAAGACATGTCTTAACTTATTCCCAAGTGATATGTTTTGCTGCTTAATGACTGACAGATAATGTTTTTTATCATCCTACACTGAGCCATTTTAACTATAAAAGCCAAATGTACAAATAAACTTTTGTAATATCTATATGGTATATGGATAGTGTCTCCTTGTACCTTACTTAAGTGTATGTGAGCCAGCGGTATACGTCACAGTTCATTTTGGTGTCCTCTTTGCTGTCCGCGTCCAAATGTTTGTAAACATTATGACAGAAACTGATTAATAAGTTCAACACATAAAAATGAAAGTTATAATATATATTGCAGGACAAAAGCAAAATACGTAATTGGTCCGGTTATATCAACTGCATTTTATTTAGAAAAGTAAAAGGAAAAATAAAAGAAACCATGAATGGTAAAAAGCGGCCTAGGAATAAAAGTAAAAGATCATGACATAGAACAAAATAAAAGCGAAAAGACGGAACATTGCTGCTCATTATTTCAACCTTATAGATATGTGTCCATTGGGTTGTTAAAAAAGTGGAAAAACGTCCAGATCACATTAATTGATACGATAGGTTCTTCAAATCTGAGATCAGATTTAAAAATTACTGTCATAATATGGTATCCTCATATCAGAACCAAAATGCTTAAATGTCATGCCTTACATTCAAACCAAACGAATTTCATTTTGATGTCCTTAAATTAAAACAAAACTATTTATGTAATGTCGAAGGATGAAACACAAGCAAATTTGTTAATTTCGATTTTCTTCTAAAGCTGTCTGACGCACATTTTACATTTTCTGACAATATACGTTTAATATATTTTTATTAAATGGTATTTTTATTGTTTACATAGTATTTTTGTTTGTTTGAATTCAATATTAACGTCTACAATACAGACTTCCTTTCTTCAGAGATATGTTGTTGTGTCGGCAGCCAGTCATTCTTATGTTACATAACATATAACATTCGATAGAAGAGGACATCGACGTTTGCCCAAGACGGTATGACTTCTTACATCTGCAAATTATTTGCATAAAAAGTACAAATATGACCGCAAGCAGTGTTTGATATTGTATTATTTAGTATCGTTTTACTAATATAAGTGTTTATTGTCTGCTACACGTCTTAATGAGTTAAATGCTTATTATGGACTGGTTTGTATTCTTTATATAAATCTAGATATTCCAATGATCGAAATAAAAAGTGGAAGACTTTAGTAATGAGAAAAATGGTTTACATTAGTCACATGCTAATGTGCCTGTCTCAAATTAGAAACCTCGTCATGGTTGTCTTTAGTTATATATATTGATAGAAGTTATCCCTTTATGATTTTTCCTTATCGACAGGTCTTGTTTTGTCTTTGTCAATATAATGATACAATGAGATAACTATCCACCAGAGTTCAAATGAAGTGGATGTAAGCAATTAAAAGCAACCGTACGGCCTTCAACAATCAAGTTTATTCCTGGTATAGAATATGGTACAGAACGTATTTTCTGTTGACGCTCGTTGGTCAAACTGTTTTTCTTTTTATATGTTTTGTTGTTGGGTAGCTGACTTATTGATTATTAATGCCAACAATTGTTAGAAATTATTTTTCTTCAACATGTCGAATAATTTCTGCATGTTGATGGGTTTAATAGGTAAAGAAATGCAGTGTTTTTCTTTTTATATGTTTTTGTTGGGTTGCTGACTCATTGATGATTAAGGCCAACTCTTGTTAGAAATATTTTGTCCTTCGCTATGTCGAGTATTTTCTGCATTTTACGGGTTTACCTTGTAAACCAATGTTTACATGCAGATACTTGAAACACAGCTTGTAATTCAAACAGGTAAGGATTCTACCAAACAATGGTGGAAACCTGAAATAAAAAGAAGTAATAATAGATACTTATTGTTGTTGGTTAAGGCTGTGGGGTAGTTAATACAAATAAGGCATATAAACAAGTAAAATAACAAAAAAATCTAAACACTGGAAAACACTATCATATTCCTGATTCGGTACAGGCATTTCCTTATGTAGAAAATGGTAGATTAAACCTGGTTTTATAGCTAAACCTCTCACTTGTATGCAGGTCCATAAACACTAATGGTTTACCAATATTTAAGATCAAAAAGAGAGGCGAAGCATACCAATGGGATGATCAAACTCATAAATCGAAAACTAACTGAAAATGCTATTGCAAAAGCACGAAAAGCGACCAAAAGACAAACAACATTACACAAAAACAACATAGAACACTAAAGGCTGGCCGACACGAACCTAATCAAAACTGGGGTAATTTCAGGTGCTCCGTATGGATGAGTAGATCCTGATCCATATCTGACACTTGTCGTGTTGTTCATGTAAGTACAAAATGTTGCTAGACATCTAACTCAATACTAATTATATTTTAGTCCAAGCAGACACATACATGTCGATAGTTTTGAGTGTACAACATATTAAATAAACTGCTTGATAAAGGGATTTATAGACAATTAATTCAGAAACCTTATTTATGGCCAAAAAAACTTTTTAAGAAGGATTCGAACTTGGTATTAACTAGAATAGAATGCATTAAATATACAGAAATAAGTAAAATATACAAACAAATATATCAACCTTTATATATGACAAATACTCATGAATCATTTAAGATAAATTGTAAACCGCTTCCTTGGTATCTCGGTTATTGCAAGGGTAAGAGTCAAGCACATAATTTTGGGTGATGTTCATGGTTTGTTTGTTTGACATGCATGATCAACGTTGTTGTATCATACAAACAGACGTTACCGTTTATATATGATACTAATAGTTGAAATCGTAGCTACTACTTTTTACTTTTAAACAAAAGATAGCAGTAGATGTTTCCGTAGTTTAAGTTTAAATCATTGAGTTTAAGCGGTCAGTCATATTGAACTATGATCGCTGAAGGCGTACACTCCTCCTAACCTGCGACAGTGGTTTAAAAGCACAACATAAGAACAAAGTATACAAATCAGTTGAAAAGGGCTTACTTTCTACGTCATTTGGTTTCTGGTGGAGAGTTGTCTCATTTGCAATCAAACCAAAATGATTTTTTTAATTTATATTGAATCATCAGATTGATACATAGCATAACAAGCAAATAACAAGAAAAGTAAAGACACGTGTCTACAATTTAAAATTTACAAATCATCTGCTAGATAACTAGTATGGAACAAATTAAATATATAGATATAAGTTAAATAAACAAAAATATATCAACCTAAATATATGAATCCTTTAAAACAAATTGTAAACCGCTTCCTTGGTAACTCGGTTATTGCATTGGTAAGAATCAAACACATAATTTTGGGTGATGTTCATGGTTTATTTATTGGACATGTATGATCAATGTTGTTGTATCATAAAACAGACGTTACCGTTTATATATGATACTAATAGTTGAAATCGTAGCTACTTCTTTTTACTTTTAAACAAAAGATAACAGTAGATGTTTCCGTAGTTTAATTTTTAATCTTTAAGTTTAAGTGGTCAGTAATATTGAAAATAGTATGATTGTCAGTGAGAGTATATTCAACTGAATGACTAGCTAAAGCATGTTTGAAGAAAATTTGAACCTAAATAAAAAAAAATAGTTTGTTGTTAATACTTATGTTCAGAACTTTTAAGTAGAAGTTAATATGTCAACATATCGATAAACAGGGGAGTAAATAAGTAAGTTAACCAGTCAATTTTATTTAAAGTCGTCACATATTACAATCAACAAAGAAAGCTTTTACAAGCGAATATGACCCCAGACTAATAATAACTTGGATTAAAGTAGCCCACTATGAATGAGCTCCTTTAGAATGAACAGTTTTTTTGTATGACATATGTGTATCAATGTATTACAGCAATGGACTGAAAAAACATGGTTTATTGAAATTGGGCTTTGAACAAGCTTTCTTTAACTGCAAGTACTCATGGATCAGTACTTTGTGTATTTCGTAATTTTTATATTTGTGTTTGTGTTTGGTAACGATATAATAAGTTAATGTTTTGCAAACTGATTTTTCAGTTTGTTTTAACGTTACATTAATGTTCTAGGTTAAGAGTGGTTTTAGCTCTCATAAACATGTTAATAAACTTATCACAGATACGACGTTGAAGAGAATGAGGACCCAAAATTCCAAAAGGTTTTACCAAATACAGCTAAGGTAATCTATTCCTGGAGAAGAAAACCTTGCAACATCATGTGTGTGTGTCTGTTTCAAGCCAGGAACCTGTAATCCAGTGGTATCGTTGGTTCTTTTCTATTTTATTTGTTTTTCTTACATTGTGTATGGATAACTACAGCTATTCTATCGAATAGAAGATCAATTCAGTTATCAATCTGAATCAAACTTTGTATAACATATTTAACCTAGATAAACATATGTTAACATGAAGACATGTCAGCATAACACCAATTATTTGATTAATTCCTTATACATGTTATAAGTGTGTCTCATTTCAAACATCAGCGTCTTTTTTTGTAGACAATTATCAACTGATGCAATAGATTTTCTCAAATAATGAATTTAAACCTGTTAACCTAGCCTTTCTTTGAAAATGATCAAAATAGGATAAACAGAAATTAAAGATGTATGCAAGGCATGTCCAAACTTATTCCCAAGTGATATGTTTTGGTGATTAATGACTGATTATTGATTATGTTTTTAAACATCCTACAAAAGTCTTTTTCTTTTCTTTAAAAACAACGAATACAAATAAACTTTTCTGATATTCATTTGTTATACGGATATCGTCTCCTTGTGTCCTACTTAAGGAGATAATACAAAAATTTATGATAAAGAGATGATTTTCATTTCCTATCGTTAATTATCCATTTTAGATGGTGACGTTCCTTGTCACCATCTTACGGTGTTATATATCTCAACTTGTACGATTCGCTCGTGTATGTAACAACGTTTCAGATTTTAACGAAAGAAATTTATGTATTACTGAAAATTATTACACCAGGGTTTTCGATATCACAAACTAGTCAAAACATTTACTAAATTTTATCATCGGTATAAGGACATCATTCGTAAATATAGCTCAACATGCAGACTTCTTATACGTTCAGGTATTTCACATCCAATCTTTTATGGTAATATTCTTTATAAAGCACTAAAATGTCAGTATTCACCTCAGAAGCTAACAAAACCTTTAAATAGACTTATTAAGAAGGATATAGTTACGATACTGTTGTCAGGTCATTAAAGATTGCATATTTTGGCTTTAATATTGATTCACTTATAGGGTCTTTGCATCGGAACTAAACACATTTATTTAAAACCAGTTGTTGGCATGACACGGGTTATGCTCTTCTCATATATTTTATGATGGTATGATACTAAACCCCTAACGGGAGGATTGTGCCTGATATTCATATGATGAAGACATAATCTTTCAATCAGTTTAATTGAGGTCTGGAGCTGGCATGTCAGTTAACTGCTAGTAGTCTGTTGTTATTTATGTATTATTGTCATTTTGTTTATTTTCTTTTGTTACATCTTCTGACATCGGACTCGGACTTCTCTTTAACTGACTTTTAATGTGCGTATTGTTATGCGTTTACTTTTCTACATTGGCTAGAGGTATAGGGGAGGTTGAGATCTCATAAACATGTTTAACCCGCCGCATTTTGCGCCTGTCCCAAGTCAGGAGCCCCTGGCCTTTGTTAGTCTTGTATTATTTTTACTTTTAGTTTCTTGTGTATAATTTGGAGTTTAGTATGACGTCCATTATCACTGAACTAGTATATATATTTGTTTAGGGGCCAGCTTAAGGGTATATAAGCAAACGGTTATGGTTAAAAAAAAAACCAGAGGCTTACGTCACAGTTCATTTAGATGTTCTCAACACTTGAAAATGAAAATTTTATTACAAGACAAAAACAATATTTATATAGACGTATTTGGTTCGGTAATATCAACTATATGTTAACTCGTTAAGTAAAAGTAAAAATATGAGAAACGATGACAGGTAAACAATCAGGTAATATATAAAAGTGAAAAGACCATGACGTAGAACACACAACAACATGGAAGCAAAAAGACACAAAATTGCGGGTCAATATTTCGATCTTAGAGGTTTTAGTCTATAGGGTTGTTGGAAAAGGAATAAGAAAACCGTCCAGTTCACATTTATTCATACGAAAGATTATTCAAATCGGAGATCAGATGTAAAAAAAAAGCCCTTTCATATGATGCCCTGATATCAAAACAAAAATACATACATGTACACGTTATATCCTGAGTTATAACCAAACTACCTTCACCTTGATATCCCTTAATTAAAACAAAACTCTTAATGTAAAATCGTAAGATAAAAAAAGATATCTGCGAACTTCAAGTTTCTTCCTGTTTCTAAAAATGACTGAAACATATTTTACATTTTCTGACAATTTACGTGTATTATACTTTATTCAGTGATATTTTCATTTTTAACAAAGTATCATATTTTGTTTGAATTCAATACTAACGTTTACAATGCAGACTTCCTTTCTTCAGAAATCTCTTCTTTTTTTTTTTTTGTCGGCAACCATTCATTCTTATGTTACATAACATTATACATTGTACATTCGATAGAAAGGGACATCAACGTTTGCATAAGTCGAAATTACTTCTTATATCAGCAAATCATGTGCTCAAAAAGTACAAATATGACCGCAAGCAGTCTTTGATATGGTATCATTTTGTATCGTTTTACTAATATAAGTGTTTTTCGTCTGCTATGTTTTTTTTTAGTTAATTGCTTTTTCTGAACTGGTTTGCATTCTTTGTGTTATATATCTTGATATGCAATGTCCAAAATTTAAAGTGGACATTTATCTAAGTGATAAACAAAATGGTTTACATTAGCCACATGGTAATGTGCTTGTCTCGAATTAGAGATCTCGTCATGGTTGTATTTAGTTATATATGTTGATAGAAGTTATTCTTTATGATTTTGTCATTATCGACAGGTCTTTTTTCTTGTCTTTGTCAATATAGAAATAAGGAGATGTGGTATGATTGCCAATGAGACAACTATCCACAAGAGTTTAAATGAAGTGGATGTAAGCAATTATAGGCAACCGTACGGCCTTAAACAATCAAGTGCATTTCCGTTATAGAAGATGGTATCGCACGTAATTTTTGTTGGCGCTCGATGGTCAAACTGTCTTTTCCTTTTCATATGTTTTGTTGTTGGGTTGCTGACTTATTGATGATTAATGCCAAAAATTGTTAGAAATTAATTTTGTTCACCATAATAATTTCTGCATTATTACGGGGTTACCTTTGAAAGCAATGCTAAGAAGGTCATTGTGGCATTTAAAAACTCAAGTCAAAGAATGGCAAACAAAACCATTGTCAAAAGAAAAAAGACGAGAAGACACATTATGTATGTATGTGCCTGTCCCAAGTCAGGAGCCTGTAATTCAGTGGTTGTCGTTTGTTTATGTGTTACATATTTGTTTTTCGTTCATTTTTTGTACATAAATAAGGCCGTTAGTTTTCTCGTTTGAATTGTTTTACATTGTCATTTCGGGGCCTTTTATAACTGACTATGCGGTATGGGCTTTGCTCATTGTTGAAGGCCGTACGGTGACCTATAGTTGTTAATTTCTGTGTCATTTTGGTCTCTTGTGGACAGTTGTCTCATTGGCAATCATACCACATCTTCTTTTTTATGGTCCTCAAAATACTACTACCCGAACATAATTAAGATTGGGAAACAGGAACCTTGTCAAACCCGCAATGCTCTTAGATTCTTCGGGAGCGTAAGTATTTCTGGTTATATTTGTTTCATTCGTCGTGTTGATGAATACGGCTAAACGGAAAGGGGTATTCGTTGACACCATAAAAAGAGACAGGTATGTGACCACGAGAAATGGAATATTCGTAAAAAAAAATACATGTTCTTATTAAAAAATACAATCACATGAATTTCCTTATTCGTGCATCATGATCATTTAATGACATTCTAAAATTTATGCACCAGCACTTCATTGTCACAAAACTAAATTCGCTATTTCTTTCAAAGCTGAAATATGCATATAACATATACAGTAGTTGTTTACCGATAATCAATACTCGTACATCGATTAGGAAGGCAAATCGTGGTATCAAACACAAATTGTAAGCATCGCATGAGTGTCGACTGGGATACCGTCTCTTGCTATGCATGCATCGTCCGTCATGCAAATCCACACTCCAACGGTAAATAAATTTGTCTAAAACCCTACGACAGACAAACAACATAGAAAACAAAAGAATGAGCAACACGAATCGCGCCAAAAACTGGGGTGATCTCAGATGCTCCGGAAAGGTAAGCAAATCCTGCTCCACATGTGGCACCCGTTGTGCTTCTCACGTTAGTACAAACCTGGTGATAAGTCTAATTCTGTAGGTCACATTCGGGGAAAAGGGCACGCGATTGTAGTTACAACAAATAGAACATATTCGTTGTCATATGTGAAACCGATATTCCATAATGGTCAACCAACCCGTGATGGCGTTCGTAAAATTTATGAAGGGTTTATTTCAACTGTCAATCTTAATATATAACAAATAATTATGATTCATTTAATATGAATTGTAAACCGCTTCCTTGGCATCTTGGTTATTGCATCGGTAAGAGTCAAACACGTAATTTTGGGTGATTTTCGTGTTTTTTTTTTTATTTGACATGCATGATCAACGTTGTTGCATCATACAAACAGAAGTCACCGTTAATATATGGTACTGATACTTGAAGTCGTAGCTACTACTTATTACTTTTTAACAAAAGATGACAGTAGATGTTGTCGTAGTTTAAGTTAAATCATTGATTTTTAAGCGGTCAGTCATATTGGATCTAAATTTTTAAAAATGGTATGATTGTCAGTGAGAGTATATTTTACTGAATGACTAGGTAAAGTATGTTTGAATAAAATTTGAATCTAGATAAAATATCAACAGCCAAAAGTTATTTCTATAATAATTATGCAAAACTGAATCGTTTCGACAAGTTGTTTGTTGTAAATACTTATATTCAGAACATTTTAGTAGAAGTTAATATTTCCATATATGAATAGGGGAGTAAGTAAGTAAACTAGTGAGTCAATGTTATTTAGAGTAGTCACATATGTACATTCAACAAAGAAAGCTTTTACGAGCGAATACGACTCCAGACTAATAATAGCTTAGATCAAAGTAGCCCACAATGAATGAGCTCCTATAAAATGAACACATGAATTATTTTTTGTATGACATACAAATGTATGTGTATCAATATAATACAACAATGGGCTGACAAAACATAATTTTGAAATGTGCTTTGAACATCCTTTTTTAACTGCAAGTAATCGTGGATCGGTACGTTGAGTCCTTTGTAATTGTTATATTTGTGTGTGTGCTTAGTAACGATATGATGAGTCAAACTTTTTGCAAACTGATTTTCAATGTGTTCTAAAGTTACACTAATGTTCCAGGTTAGGAGTGGTTTCAGCGCTCACAAACATGTTAATAAACTCATCACAGATACGAGAATTAAAATTTTGGACACCAGACACTCATCAGTGACGAACGAATCTAAAAAGTTAAAACGGTCAAATAAAGTACGACGTGATAGCGTCTATAAACCAAGAACCTGTAATCCAATGGTGTTGTTGGTTCCTTTCTACTTTTCTACTTTATTTGTTTTTCTTTCATTGTTGAAGTAAAATTACAGCGGTCGTTTTCTGTTATGAACTGTTTCACGTTTTCTTTTTTTTTTTTCTTCTCTTCTATCAAATAGAAGGCCAATTCAGTAATCAATCTGAATCAAACTTGTATAAAAATGTAACCGAGATACATATATGCTAACACGCAAACATGTCAGCATTACACGAGTTATTTTATTAATGCCTTATGCATGTTATGTGTGTCTGATTTCAAACATCAGCGTCTTTTTTGTAGGCAATTGTCAACTGATGCAATAAATTTTCTCAAATAATTAGCTTAAACTTGTTAACCTAGTCTTTCTTTGATAATGTCCAAAATAGAATATACAGAAATTAAAGATGTACGCAAGGCATGTCGTAGTACAAGACAAAAACATTATACGTTTTTGGTTCGGAAATATCAACTATATTTTAACTCATTAAGTAAAAGTAAAAAGAAAAATAAAAGAAACGATGACAGGTAAAAAACGGACTGAACATAAAAGTGAAAAGACCCTGACGTAGAACACACAACATCTGATCTCAGATTGGAAGAACCTTTTGTATCAATGTTCTTCCTGTTTCTTCAACTGACTGAAACATATTTTACATTTCCAGACAATATACTTTTATTATATGTTATTCAATGATATTTTCATTGTTAACAAAGTCTCTTTTGTTGTTTGAATTTAATACTAACGTCTACAATGCAGACTTCCTTTCGTCAGAGATTTCTTTTTGTGTCGGCAACCATTCATTCTTATCTTACATAACATAATACATTCGATAGAAAGGGACATCAACGTTCGCATAATTCGATATGAATAGTAGTAGTAAGTAATAAGCAGTCTTTGATATGGTATTATTTAGTAGCGTTTTACTAATATTAGTGTTTTGTCGTCTCTTACATGTCTTTTTGAGTTAAATGCTTTTTCTGGACTGGTTTGTATTTTTTATTTTATATATCTTGATATGCCAATGTCCGAAAATCAAAGTGGAGATTAATTTTAGTAATTATCAAAAATGCCTTACGTTAACCACATGCTAAAGTGCCTATCTCAATTTAGAAATCTCGTCATGGTTGTCTTTAGTAATATATGTTGATAGAATTTCTTCCTTTATGATTTTGCCTTGATTTACATTTTTTTTTGTCTATGTCAATATAGAAATAAGGAGATGTGGTATGATTGCCAATGAGACAACTATTAACCAGAGTTCAAATGAAGAGGATGAAAGCAATTAAAGGCAACCGTACGGCGTTCAACAATCAAGTTTATTCCCGGTATACAATATGGTATAGAACTTTTTTTTTGTTGACACTTCATTAGTCAAACTGTTTTTTTTTTTATATGTTTTGTTGTTGGGTAGCTGACTTATTGATTATTAGAAGGTCAGTGGTGCATTTAATAACTTTAGTCAAAGAAAGGCAAACACTACCATTGTCAAAAGAAAAAAGTTACATTCCACAAAATACTAGAATTTCAAACAAAACTAAAGATTGATCAACACGAGCACTGTCAAATCCGGTATGCACTAAGATTTAGAATACTTATCTGAATACATATTAAAGATATTTCAATAGCTGAACAGTTGGCCTTGGTTAGCTTTAGAATGAAAACTTGTTTTGGAAAACAGTTTCAATCTTTTGTAAATACAAGCACTCAAAATAAAAATTACCAACGACTTAATTCCTGTTATTAACACATACAATAATCAAACCATTGTATCACATCAGTGATTCCTTGTACGATATTTTACTTAACAGTCTTTAAAGTAAACGCCCATTTAGGTAAAACAAATATAACTGGCATTTTTTGCAGTTAATACTTTGAATAAGACGGATTCAATAAGTTTGTTCAAACAAGTATGACGCTAATTAAAAAGAAATGATTACTTTTACTGAGTATTAACTTTAAGTTCAATGTAATTATTATTATCCTCCTTGTTTGAATTTATCCATAAGTTCGATCGTCGTCTTTGTTTTATTTTTATACATACTTTACTGGCATCATATTCAGATGATGAAAATTATTCCACCTACGCTATGCAAAATTTAACATCCATGTAATCATAACATACTTTTTTTTAAATTCCCTGTTGATAAAGTAGGAAACTATTATGAAACTAAATGTCCAACTCCCTCTCGCATAGTTAAACTTAAATTAAGGATGTTCGCTCCTCTTGTTTTGAATTTTTGCCAGATATTCGGAACTCTCTGGTTTTATCCATGGAGTGCCTTTAAAAATTTTGCTCACTAACCCCTACTTTTCTTTTCATTATTTTATTACATGTAGTTTACATAGTCATATTTGAAAATCTTATAAAATCCTTGTTATTTTTTCAGCTTTTTTAGTTCCTTTATTTATATACTATAACTTTATGACAATCTTTTGAAAATCTTGTTATTTTAAAATAGAGAGGCGAACATCCTTGTAACATTTTAGGTACCTTTTGGTCTTATAACTTCAAACTTGTCTACGTATTTATAAATTCATGGCTTTCAAGTGTTTAGGTTTGTGTGTTCCTGATGAAGATAAATCTAGAAAATCGCCAAGGACGAAATGAATTTATAGTGTTATTTTCATTGATCTTGTATTGTATATTTATAAATTGGGTGAATGAATAAATAAACCAGAGGCGGAAGGTACCAAAGGCATATTCTTACTTATAAGCGGATGACGCAATGACAACGAAAAATATATTTTTTTAATTCTTATTCTATTTTTTGTTTTTATGAAAGAATGCTTTTTTGCAGATGAACATTATTGATTGTTTGTTTGTTTGTTCGTTCGTGTTTAACGCCACTTTCATAACTTTTGGCGTAATCGTTTAACTGCTTTTGTTCCTCTCACACAGATGAAAAACCAAGACATAATATTCGCTGAACACATAAAAGGAGCTATGAAACATGCTGTTAACTATAATATTTAACTGCATTTGTTCCGCTCACACATTTGTAGGAATCTGACATTTTCGATTTAACTGAACATTTAAACAGTCTCTGCAAAGGTAATACAGGGAAGAATATATCTCATTTCAATAAGGTCATGTTTTTTATGAATTTGCGGCTTCAGTCTATAAACATCCATTGCAAGCAACAACCAAATAATTTTGGGAAATCGAGTCAAGGTTTGTAAACTGCAGTAATTCTTGTCTCTAATTCAAACACAAATGTTTTTCCTTCCCATGGCAGAGATTGCCTTTACCACATTTATGGTTTCAAATGCTCTCCAACTTTTATTTTGTTTGACCTTCCAACTGTTTTCATTCTAGCGTAACTGATGATTCTAATGTTCACGATACTCGCCTCTGGCTTACTAAATTATAAGCCGTTTGTCTGTAATACTTTTTTATTTGCAATTTCATCTAACAAAAAATAATATATTTATACTATCAGTTCAGTTAGCAGAATTGCAGCACTTGCGGGGCAGTTATTGGAGGATGTCAGACGCTCATAGTACAAGTCTGTGGACATCATACCATCTGTTAGATAGTATCTGTGAGTATCAAGGAAAGTAATTTTGATTTGATTTCTCATGTGTAAATATATACTCTCAATTGATATATTTTGTTGACATAGGTTAAAATTTGTCTACAAATGTTTTCATTATTAAAACAGGAAAGGGAGTCTTCGATAGACAATTCAAGCTGTTTTTAATCATTTATCTATAAATATATTAGCAAATATGTTGCCATTTTGTTACCAAATGCCGTTCCATTGAATTTTTTAAAAATAAATCACCATTAAAGGTTAAACCGTTGGTACTCCTGTTCCAGGTGAGAATTTAAACTCTTCATGGAGATGGAAATATAATTTTACTCTTATGCATCAATACCATCTCATGTGCAATATTAATTTAGTGTGAGTTGACAGCCAAAGATACAAGAGTCAAGTCGGCAGAAAGAAGATGTAAAGTCTGTATTTTCCTCAAGTAATTATTAGTATTCTTAGTTAGACTTGGTAAGTCATCAATACCTATGCGGGTGGACTGTACGTCCCCGAGCGTAACAACAGCCCATTAACCAGTACTGGCTTTAAAATACGGAAATTGTTTGATTAAAATTTGCTGTTACAAAATTTAGGAAATCATTTTACATTGATGTATATATCTCGCTCATGCAAAGCCCGGGTTTGACTATACTTTAGGTTCTTTTTAGTTTGTTCAGCTCTTTAAAGTTTGTATCAGGTTTTGGATGTTCAAATATATCGACCTCGATTATCATTAAAGAGGCATTAGTTGTCAAAATGTGCATCTGTTGCAGTACAGTTAGTTCTGTTAATGAACTAATGTTTGTGAATGGGGTGATAAACAAATTCTTTCATAGAGACAAGTGTCCTGTTCGTAGAGAGAGAATTTTATGCCTGCTGTGTCCTTATTTATTAATATATTTATTTTATTAGTTTCGTTGCATTAATATTTAGTCCTGTTAAATTTTCATTGCTGGTTGGTTCGTTTAACAGAAGTACATGTGATTCTTTACATAAATGGAAGTTCAACTATAACGCTTTTATTACCAACACATTAAACATCCTGTTTGCTAAATTTTCCATGGTGCTTGTATGTTGCTATTACAACTAACATTGTTTTGATGTATTTAACCTCACATAAGAAAAACATATAATAGAATGTTGGCGACTGATTGCTTGACTATTAGAAAGATGATATGTTTTTTTCAACCTTTTGTGTTCATTTTGTCAGTGGTTTTTTTAAGATATTAAACATCCGTTCATAAAATTTGCACTATTAAACATTCCTACACATTTTTATGGTATAAAAATGTAACTAAATTACAATAAATCTGAAGTCTTTATGTAAATTTAGTATTTTAAAGTGAATGAAATATTTAAAAGTAATCAAAACTAAATTTGGCAATTAAAGAGAAATGTGCAGCAATATGTATCTTATACATTTATTTCAACGTTTTCACATATACATGTAATTAGTCAGTGCAATATTTAGAGCAGTAACCATTGTAGATTATCGTTCTTAGCAAATCAACTGATGACTGATTCTACAATCAACACCAATCAATCATGATAGCGATTGGCAAATAGCTACAATTATCGAATGTTTTATTGGATCGCACTAACCAACCTACGAATTATATCTTGATTTGCAGTTTCTTACATTGAAAATAACATGTTTAAATTCTCTATTTTTTCTATAACTTTTAGTGAACAAAACCATTGATTGTTCCATCGTTATGGTGTGCTTACATCAGTTTAACTGTGCAGTGAAAATATTTACAGTTCTTTTGAATTAATCTAATTAATTCTCAGTATTCTGCTGATTATTTTTCTTATTCGAAATTCTGTAAACAATGACTCATGAAATTTTTAATCCATTCAACAGCTTCATCTGTTACCAAATTGTCAATAAAATCAATTATGTTCTTGAATGATTCAAAGAAAATATCTAAAACTATAATTCACGAACCTTTCATTAATATGTTAATTAAGGAAGCTTTTAAACCAAGAGTTCCAAATGGTGAAGTTGAAATCATCCCTTCGTAAATTTTACGGACGCCATCACGAGTTGGTTGACCGTTATGGAATAACCGTTTCACAGATGATATCGGATATGTTCCTTATGTCGTAACTACAATACCCTTCCCTTTTCACGAATGTGACCTACCGAATTAGACTATTTACCGGATTTGTAATAACATAAGCAACACAACGGGTGCCACATGTGGAGCAGGATCTGATTACCCTTCCGGAGCACCTGAGATCACCCCCAGTTTTTGGTGGGGTTCGTGTTGCTTAGTCTTTAGTTTTCTATGTTGTGTCTTCTGAACTATTATTTGTCTGTTTGTCTTTTTATTTTTAGCCATGGCGTTGTCAGTTTATTTTCAATCTATGAGTTAGACTGTCTCTCTCTAGTATCTTTCGTCCCTCTTTTATTTAGCTTATTATGAAATGTCAAAATGTTTAACTATCAATTAAGTCAAAATGGTTATTTCCATAGGTGTGTTAACCGCCTTGCTGTGGTGTTCGTTCCCTAGTAAAATCAAACTAAATACTCGAAAATTGATACTTGCTTCTTTTACGCTAAGAACGTGCCATCTAGGACTAAGAACAAACATTGGTAAATAAAGGCAACACTAGTATATCGCTGTTCAATAGTCATAAATCGATATAACTGAAACAAATCCGGTAACAAACCAAAACCGAGAGAAACACAACTTCTATAAGAGGAAAACAACGGAACAACATAAACACTGAATTGCTACAGAAACTAACTCAAACATACATAGAAACGGACTATTTGATAACAGCTACCACATTCTTGACTTGGTACAGGACATTATCAGAAAAAATGGTGGATTGAAGCTGGTTTTATGGCTAGCTAAACCTCCCGCTTATATGGCAATGTTAAAAATACCGCTAAAATGACAACATTACGTGACACAAATACATTACAACTAAACGCAAGAACATTCAGAACAGAGACATACATAAATAAATAATATAATAGTACATTACAACATGTAAACCACAGAATAACAACGGTAACCTCCCATTTACACCACAATAGAATTATGAACTGTGCGTCACCCGAATATATCAACGCCACAAAAAGTGACGTCACAGGTAAATTTGTGGTTAAATTAGAATATAAAATTTGGATAAAGTTTGTACTGGTGTTATTTTATGTATTTTCTAACCATTACAAGAATATTAATATAGAATAGTAATGGTGTAATTATTTGTATTTTCTAACCATATCGGTTTTTCTTTTAAATCAAAACTGTAAAAACAAATAAATCCTATGCATATAGTAGCTTTAAACTAAAAATTATATAAATGAACTAGCTGATTAATTATCTTAAATTTTACATACATGTAGAAAATAAAAAATAGAATTCAAACAGATAAAAGTTATAAGAAACTTAGGTTTTAACTCCCTCAGGCAAAGTTGACCTTAGATAAATTTGGCTATTTTTTTTAGGTCCTTTTTTGGTCATATAACTCTTCAGCTGTTTAGGTTATTATACATTCTTGGCTTTCAAATATTCGGCTTTCATCGTTCCTGATGAAGGTAAATTCAGAAAAGTGCTTTGGACGCAAGGAATTTATAACGTGTTGCTTTCATTTTTTACAGCACTGAGTCGATACCTTTGCTGGTGGACTATCAGTCCCAGAGGGTATAATCAGCTTAGTAGTCAGTACTTCGGTATTGACATGATTTATTACAAACCTTTCTAAAATTGTCCGTTAATAAATTTTGAAATGATAAGAAACTTATGTTTCAACTCCCTCAGGCAAAGTGACCATAGATAAATTTGGCTTTTTCTTTATATCCTATTTGTTCATACAGCTCTTCAACTGTTTAGGTTATTATACTTTCTTGGCTTTAGCTTTGAGCGTTCCTGACAAGAAAAGCGCTTCGGACGCACGAACGTGTTGTTTTCATTTTTTAAACCTTATAAGGTCCTTTATCTTTAATTTATGATTGCTCAATGGAGCTAATTGCTATAACTGCCTTTGTGACTATGATTTGCTAAGAATTATTCAAAGCGTTAAGATGTAAATGGAGGAAATATTCATTTATCTTAACTAATAAACCAAATGTGTTGTATCTAACTTTAATGGTATCTGTAAGAGAGTTTTACTGACACCATCATTGTGAATTTGATATCAATTACAGTTACAATTCAATGATTTGTCAGTTTGCATTGATTTTATTTCTCTATTCTTGTGAGCCTTTTTATGCCATTTTCATCTATTTTTATTTTTAGAACCTTTTCGTTGTTTTTTATGCGTGTGGTCTATTCTTCTCTTTTTTATTTTTACGTTCGTTCTGCTCAAGATCTATTCTTTGAATCCAATCAAAACCCTCTTATAATGACACTTGTCTGTCGTTGAAGTTACTGTCTTATGGCTTTTTATCGTGCTATTGCTGTTTCATTGACATGCATTCAAATTTTCCATTTATTCTTATTTATTATTAAGTCAAAAAGGGCTATTCATTTGGGTTCTATTAATTGCGTCAAATATTGATTGTATATAATGATCACATACTCACAGCTCTTATTTGACATTTCAAGACAAATCCATTCCGCATTGAAGCTCCATGAGGTTTTTTTTTTTTAGAATAATAAACTTTGTTACAAGTGTACGAGAGAGCTTTGATTGGCCGTCAGAAATGACCAAATGCTTCATTTTATAAGTTTAATAAGTTTAATATTCTATCGTTGCAGACAAATTAGTTTTTACTTCTTATAAAATCATTTACTTTCGCAAGATTTTTTTAGTAATCGATCTTGCCTCCGGTTATAATTAATCAAGTCTCTGTAAACATTTATGATCGATATATATATATATATATATATATATATATATATATATATATATATATATATATATATATATATATATATATATATATATATATACATAAGTACTTTCAAAAACATGTATAGGTTACGGTTAAGCTGATAATATATTCCGGTAGTTTGCTAACTATCTAAAACGTTATGAAATTGATGACATGTCTGCATTTAGAATGCAGATTTGTGTTATCAATCATTCGAACGAGCATTTTTTGTAAACTTGACTTTGAATTAAAGTGTTAAATAATCAGTGAACTTAAACAACAAATAATCGTTTCCAGATTCTACCAATCAACGAATTACAAAAAAAACCTAGAAAAGATATACTTTTTCTGTGCTAATTATATTTTGCCGCAATATTTTTATAGCTAATAAATAATTATCAAACGTTAGGTAAATACAGTTATTTCAAAGAATAATAATGATGGCTAGCTTATTTAGGAAGAGAGTGTTTCGGGAATGAGTTTTTATTTTTTGTTTACTTAACGTCAAGTCGATAATGGTCCATGCATATTCCGAACGAGAACAAAATTACAAAAAGTAGGTTTTTCAAAATGGGTCGACCGGGATTACAAGAGGGCTATGAACAATATTTTGCCTTACTTGAGATTAAGTCCATCAAACAAGCAACATTGAAAACTGACACTTGGGAAATACGACATTGATATAAATGCAAAAGGTATATGGGCTTAGAAAGTAACACAATTTTTGCTTTCAAATTTCATTTTAAGAGGACATGGGAAACTTATTATTTTGACTGTTATTGACTTCCATTACATCCAATACACAAAAAAACAATAAAAAGTTTTAACAATTTGATGTTTCTAAGCAATATCAAGGTGAGAGAGCCGCTCACTTGTCCTTTAATTCATATTTTGACACGCGCATCTAGTGCAGTAAAATTTGTATCGTTAATGTTAACTAAACAATGATTATTTGAAAATTATTAAGTATACAATATTAAAACACCATATGTTTTGGAACAAGTATTCAAAACAAATGTTATCTATGTTATCTCTGGACTTAATGGATCTTTTTATTTAAACCTATTGATGCATTTGTATCAATTTCTTTTGTGACCTAATTCAGATATCGGACAACATGACACACCGTATTAATGTATTTGTATAAATTAGATTTATGTCAAATCATTTTAGCATTTACAGCCGAAAGTTTATGTTTTACAGAAAAGAACGATGAATAAATTTCTCAAAAAAGCATGTTATTTGACGTATGTTAGTAAATTACAAATCTTTGTAATCCTTTTATTTCTACTTTGCATACTGGGTCAGAGTAGAGTTTACAGAAAAGAAAATAGTGGCGAAAAGAAATACTGGATACAAAATATAGGACAAAAATAAGGAATAGAGAATAATTGGGTGTTAAAGTACTCAGAATAGAGAATAAGGGACCAAATATATAAAGAATAGAGTAAAACTAACAAAAAATTCAAGAGAACAGAAATGAACCCCATTCAGACCGTTATGCATGCGAGATCGTATAAACAGCTTGAATAGTTTTCCTCGTTGTCCTACAGATGATACTTTACGTTTTTTTCCAAAACACTAACAACATTCATTTTTCTGTATAAAAGTAAGAATATCACTTTCAATCGGATAAATTAGGATGAAACATTTAAACTGATTTCATGTCAGCAAATAATTATAACAGATTTTAACAGTGACTTCATATGAAAAATTATATAGGTGTTACATGTATATCAGATGTTTAAAAATCCTTTGTCAGTATTTAGATGTTGTTTACAGGAAATGATTGTCAGACAATATCCTCTATGTAGGGAAAACGGTAATATTTGTTTTGCCATAGGCGACAATACTTACATTTTCTAAATTTACCACTTTTTATAATAAAAACCTGGAAAAAACAGTTATGTGTGGTATTAGTACTTTATTATTCTGTTTTAGTAATTGAAGTTAAATAGTATCGTGACCATCTTCCAACGAAGCTTGTTTATGGTATCCATGCCCACTGTCATTCTACATCAAATTTATGAAAATTTCGAAGTCTTTTCGAATAATTCTCAAGAATTAAATTCAATGGGTTTCAAAATTTGTGTTGTAAATATACACACTGCAGTTATTCATATATAAATAAAAAAAATATATTGTACCCTTACATCCAATCACAGCGCTACTAAGATGACTTCCTTTACCTACCTTGGGTTCACAAAAGGCCAACCTAAAGCCGGGAAAATGTAATACTACTATTATAAAGATTTAATAATAAATGTTAGTTACAATACGGGAAATGAATAAAGGCAATAGTAGTATACCGCTGTTCAATAGTCATAATTCGATTAAGCAAAACAAAATCCGGATAACATACTAAAACGGAGGGAAACACATCTACTATAAGAGGAAAACAACGGAACAACAGAAACAATGAACTACAACAAAAGAAACGCAAACATACATAGAAACAGATTGTCTGATAACAACTGTCATATTTCTGACTTGGCACAGGACATTTAAAGAAAAAATGGTAGGTTGAACCTGGTTTATAGCTAGCCAAACCTTCCGATTATATGGCAATGTTATAAATACCGCTAACATGACAACACTACGTGACAGGAATAACCTTTTAATCGTTTAAATTAAGTACTGCATTTGATTATATTTCATACTTAATTTCTCTGAAAGTGACAACGATCATTCGGTAACCTAGTGTAAACTTTTGTCATTAAGAAGTGGTTACAGAGTACGGAGTACGGAAACGACTATGTGACTAGGAAAACACAAAACATCATAAAACACCAGACAGACAACCTAATTATAATACACGCACATACATCAACACACTGAAAACTAACACTTTAAAATTTTAAGTGATATACTATCCTTTGGAAGTGAAAGCATTTTATGCTCATTTAATATTATGTCATTACTTGATATTTTTTAAATACCGTATATCGGGTAGTTTTCGTGTGGCTTTTTTCGCGGTTTTAGTTCAGGATAGGGGTAGTTGTATGTTCATTCTTCGTGTCATTTGGTCTATATAATGCATTTAAATGATGAGTGGAATGTACTTGTGTCGTAAATTTTAGTGAAACGTCTATCGCGAAAATATAGCAAAAATTAGACAATTGCGAATATTTTCTGATATACGGTATATCAGTTTATACGTTACGCTCGTTAATATTCCAATTCTAAGGACTTTATTAACAGAGTTGTGCTGACTTAAAAACTGCTGCTTTAAGATTTATGAGAAAGAACGGCTACACACTAACAATAGACTGGGTATTTAGCTACCAGAAAAGGTGTCTGATCTGAACATGATTATTTCCTATTGTATTGTGACATGTTGATTGAGAATGGATTCACATGAAAGATGATGCATGCATATATCAGAATACGATTACTCTCTCCACGCATAATTTTTGTTATTTTGTTTAAACTTCATGGGAATTCCAGGGTTTTGGTTTTTTATCTTTATTTTATATTTTCAAGTTTACTGGAAATGTCATGTAGGAAAAATTTAGTTCAGTAAACATGAACGCCATATCAAATAGATTTTTAAAAAGCTTTCTTATATTCTTTAGGCCACTGTATGGCCATCAATAATAACCAGGTGTTGTCTTGTTGTATTTCAAATGTTTTACAGTTGCAGACCAATTGTTTTCACACCTGTATTTATGTGAGCAAGAGTCTGATTGGTAACTAATTGAACTGATAAATCTTCTGTTAATCTTCACAGTGATTTATACCTTGTCGTTATATATATATATAGTTAAACTATTGTTTTTAATATATATGGCAGTTCGTCAAGAAGGTACAGTAAGTTTACAACACGAGTATTTGATATCTATCAAGTATTTTAGGCTAAATGAATGGTGTTTTATGACGTTTTGATTTTTCCTAGTCACATTGTCGCTTCCGTACTCCGTACTCTGTAACCACTTCTTAAAAGTTTACACTAGGTTACCGAATGATCATTGTCATTTTCAGAGAAACTGTTGCAATGAACTGTTTTATCTGTTTCCATAAATCAACCAACCAACCATCTATTTGTACGTTTAATTAAACACAATTTAATTGAAGTTTTCTATATGCATAACTATAAAGCTGCTAATTAATGATTATGTCAATGTAGCAGCAGTGTTAATACGTAGTAACAATTTTCGCCAGTTCTTTTAAATTGATATTACTATATAAATGTGTTTGCTGTTGTTTTTTTTTTTTTTTACGGTTCTGTATTCAATAAATCATTCGATTTTTTCCAGGAAGTTGCTTCATCATCTGTTACCAAAATGCCAATAAAAATAAATATATCTTTGAAACATGCAAAAAATGTATGGAACTGTATTTCACCGTCAATTTCGTTGTAATATTATTTATAATTTTGTTAGTTCTGAAAGGTAGAAACGTAGTGAATTGTTCGGCAGCTTTCAATATTTTACTGTACTAAGTAACATAACTATTTAGTAACTTCAAGTTTAATGCTAGTACTAGTAAATATAATTTACAGATAACTTAATATTTTGTCTTTGGTGATGATCTACAGATAGGTTAACATTTTGTATTTGGTGATGATTAACAGATAAGTATTCATTTTGTCTTCGATGACAATTTACAGTTAAGTTAACATTTCGTCTCTGGTGATGAATTACAGATAAGTTAACATATTGTCTTTAGTGATGATATACACAGACGTTAATATTTTGTCTTTTGTGGTATATCAAACATTATTGTTGGTTCGCAGCTTAAATCATTTAATATTTGATAGAACCCTTTTATTAACACCTATTGATGCAATTACTTTATTATCTTTAATTACTGATTGATCAATCAGAGCTATATATGATATATTTCTAACGAAAAGGAATGATTAGACAGACTACGTCTACAATTATACAAAGTGTAAAGATGTTATGAGCGAAATATCTTGTCGTTTTAACTACTGCACATTTAGCTCGAAATGTAATATTATGTCTTGGGAAGTTTTTTTTCCTCGTGGAGTCCGTATTGATCAAGCTTTAACTTTGTTGTTTTATGGACAATTTTTTACATTTAGGTTTTTTGATGGCGGAATTGTGCTGTGTATTCTTCCTTAATTTTTTAGTTTGATTGTCCTGCTCCTTAAGACTTACTGACACGCACCTTTACCATCATCAAATCCTAGGTCATCATCACAGAAAAATATGAGTTCTCAATCTTTGCTTCTTCTTTTTCTTTATGAAATTTTTTTTTTTTTTCAATATGTTCGTTTTACATGCCTGCTTATAATATTATTATAATATACTCATATTGTATTATGAAGAAAACTTCATGAGTATGATTTACTTGTGTTTCATCCATTTTGCTTATATTACGCAAATAAAAGAAACAATTCGGAAATACGTTCTTTCAATAAATGCAATAGCTAGATGAACATGGAACCAAACGGAATTTGTTGGCTTTCAAATTGCCGCTTATTTAAAGAAGAAACTTAAAATTTGTTATTATCATAAAGACTGTTATTGACTTCCGTTACATCAAATACACAACAGGAGTTTTGACAATTTCAAGGTTTTTGGGCAATGCAAGGTTGTATTGACATTATCAGTTGAGATATCCACCCACAGATATCCGTTTATCTATATTTTGTAACGTGCCAACGTGCACTTACTGCAGTTAAATTTGTACCGTTAATTTTAAATGAACACTTATTTTTTGAAAGTATATATTAAAAGAACCATATTAAAAGAACCCCATATGTTTCGGTATTAGTATGCACAGTAAATGTAATTTTTGTTAATGCGACATGAGCTGTCAAATTCATGTTCACCGATATTTGATTTATAACATACTAAAACGTATATCCAAATCTAAAAACTCTAAAATAAACAATTTACGATGCACGGACTCGATCATATGTATTAACATTTTGTGTGTATTTTAGTCTAGACGCCATCCAATTAACCATCGAGGTGACATCCGAAGAGTGCCGACGGTCATATTATCCGATATAAACATACATATAAATAGATAGCGAACTCGTGCAATTAGATGTTTCCAGGTTTGTTTTATTTGATTTTATAGGTTGAAAACATATGTTTATAATAGTTTTACCTGTATAAGAATGAGTTTTTGTAGATTTAATCAGTCAACCAAATGTTTTGCCCTTGTTTCACTTCCAATTTTGATAATCTTTTCTTTTGAATAGACGAATACGCCTAGTTCATGCGTAACCCATTTCTAGCTAAGGGGTTCAATTGAAGTTCACATGAATACGGATTTAATGCGGTCGAATTCTTCACTTGCAAGTGAATAATTCATTAGCGATGTTTATTTGCTTATTTTGAGAAAACTGAACCAAACTGGCTGCTAAAAGCGAATTATTATATCACTATTTGACTTTCAATAAGGATTGAACAAAAACGAATCATATTTTATTTTTCCTACATCTCGTAGCTAATGCCGCTTTAAATCTGGACTTGATTGACTTTTTTATGTAAACTTATTGATACATTTTTATCCATAACGATTTCTGTTCTGAATAAAATATCAGACAACATGACACACCGCACAAATGTGATTATATAAAATAGTTTACATGTTTTATGTAAAATCACTTTTTGCATTTATATGCAATGATTTTTGTTTCACAGAAAAGAGAAAAGAACAGTAATAAATTTCTCAACAGACCATATAATTTGACATGTGTTAGTAAATTGCAAATCGTTTCAATCCTTTTATTTCTACTATTCAAGAGGATCGGGGTGGGGTTAACAGAATAATAAATAATGGGCACAGATAAAATAGCGAATTAAAGACCAAAACAAAATACAGAATAAAGAATATTGGAATGTTAAGAAATAAATAACGGAGAATAATGGGCCAAAATTATAAAGATGATATCTTACGGTTTTCCAAAGACACTAAAAATTGTCTTGGTGAAGGTAAGAATATCAATTTCAATCGGATATTATAAAATAAAAAATATAAATTGACTTTGTGGCAGTAGAGAATTGTGTCAGCTTTTAACACTTGCTTCATATGAAAAATTAATTAGGTGTAATCTCCAAAGTTTTAAATTCCTTTGTCAGTATTTATGTTTTGTTTACAGGAAAAGATTGTCAGAGAATATCTCTATGTAGGGATATTAATTATGATAAAGATTTATTCAAATAACAAAAGTCAGTTACAATACGAGAAATAACCGTTTTATCGTTTAAATTAAGTACTGCATTGTATTAGATTTTACACTTTAAGTTCTCTGAAAATAACCATGATCATTAGGTAACCTGGTGTAAACTGTTGTCATAAGAAGTGCTTACATAGTACAGAATAACTTTGTCACAAGAAAAACTCAGAACGTCAGAAAACACCAGACATTGCAAAGTGGAGAACACTCAGTTAAATTCCGTATGTGTACATACAGACATCAAAACAGTGAAAACTAACATTTAAGCCATATAAATGTACATGAAAAGTTTAAGTGATATTCTATCCTTTGGAAGTGGAAGCATTTTATGTCCCTTTAAAATTATGTCATTCCTAGATATTTTTTTTAAATTCCGTATATTGGTTAGTTTTGCTTCTCGTTTTGTTTGCGGATTTGGTTTGAGATAGGGGCAGCTATATTTTTGCTTTGTTCATAATTCGAGTTACATGTTAACTGTGTATCAATTAGATCACCCCCAGTTTTTGGTGGGGTTGGTGTTGCTCAGTCTTGTGTATTCTATGTTGTGTTTTGTGTACTATTATGTGTTTATCTGTTGGCCTTTATCTTTTTTAGCCATGGCGTTGTCAGTTTATTATCGACTTATAAGTTTGAATGTCCTTCTGGTATTTTTCGCCTCTCTTTCTCACGAAAAGTGATGCATGCATAGCAGAATACGATTTCTCTCTCCACGCATGCGTTTTTATTTGTTTTGATCTTCGTGCGATTTCCCTGGTTTTGCTTTCTTATTTTAATTTTGTATTATCAAGACTACTGAAAATTCGATGTAAGAAAAGTTTTATTTAGTACAGTTGAACGCCATATCAGATAGATTTAAAAGCCAAAGACTTAAGGACGGTGTATGGTCTTCAACAATTACCAAGTGTTGTCTTCTTGTATTCCAAATATTTTATGGTTGCAAACCATTTGTTCACAGCTGTATTTATATTAGCACGAGTCTGGTTGGGAACCAATTGAACTGATGAATATTTTGTTAATCTACATAGTGATTTACACCTTGTCGTATTCTATATGTACGGAGGATATAGTTTCAACTTTATACTTGTTCGGCCTTTAAACTATTTTGATCTGAGCGTCACCGATGAGTCTTATGTAGACGAAACGCGCGTCTGGTGTATCAAATTATAAGCCTGGTACCTATGATAACTATTTCATATTTATGACAGTTGGTCAAGATGTTACATTTATAAGACAACATGAGTACTTGAAATTTATCAAAAGTACTTTGGACTAGATGTATGCAAGCCTCTGTTGTTATCAAAATTATGAATGTTTTTCTTCTTCGTAGCGTCATTTAAAAAACAATCTATAGATCTAATCTTAGACAAGAAGAAAAACTTTTGTCTGTGTCTAGGTGGTTTTTACAAGAAAAGATTTCCAGACATATTCCTTTATACAGGATATATTACTATTGATATTGTTTTATTAAAAAAAAATAATTATAAGATGAGAAATAACCGTTTCATCGTTAAATTAAGAAATAGTTTGTATTAGATATCATATTTTTGATTCCATGAAATTGGTCAGTATATATCCATATAAAGTATCAGGAACAATGTGGTCTTAATTTACTTTAAAAGTATAATTGAATAGAGGATGGAAACGGGAAATGTGCAAAAGAGACAACAATCCGACAAAAGAGCAGAAAACAGCTATTTTCAATGGTACCAATTGCCGTTCCAATGGTTAGTAAAAAGTAATTGAAATAAAGTAAAGTAACTAGTTATCCAGCGGATGTCACATCAATTTTACTTTTATGCAACAATACTATCTGCAAGTGAACTATTCGTGTAGTGGGAGTAGACTCTCATAGATACAAGTGCCATGCAAACAGAAAGAAGATGCAAGGTCTGTAGTTTCCTTACTGGATCAGTGTTGGTGATTAACATTGTTTTGAACCTCACATAATACTTACATTACATAGACTGTTAGCGACTTCTAGCTTAATTATCAGAAAGATGATATTTTTTCAACTTATTGTGACCTGCCAGTGCTTTTTACCCCGATATAAAGCATTGGTTCAATAGAATTGCATTATGAAATATTACCACACATTGCATGTTAACGGGATTAATTATGATAAATCTGAAGTCTTTTTATACATTTTGTTTTTTAAGCAGATGAAATATTCAAAAGTAATAACTTAATTTAGTAATAAAATAGGGATCTGGAGTAATATGTGTTTTATACATTCATATCAACGTTTTCACATTTTATTACTCAGTGTAATTTTTTAGGAGAAAAATTATTGTTTTGCGTTTTTGGCAAATTACCTGATGTAATCTTCTTAAATTAACGCTATTTTACGTGGTTTTTTTTTCAGCACCCCCGGATTTGGTGGGGTTCGTTAAGCTCATTCGTCACTTTTTTTTATGTTTCCCAAACTCTATTGTGTTCCTTATAGTCTTTTTTTTCTTTTGGTTTTTTTTTTTATCCTGCCCTTTTTTCCATTCTTATATATTGTAATTAATACATTCATGTACATCCTTCCGTGTTTGTCTTAAGATAAGACTCGTGCTTTTATTTTGAGTTCATATATATCGTCTTCTACATTCTGATTTCTATTAAAATTCAGTTATGTCGGTAGTTTCTATCGTTTATCCATTAAACAGTCCAGCTGATTTGTGCATATTTTTAGAAGAATTGTGGGTTTGGTGATAAAAGCATAAAACTTTGCACAATTGTAGATATATAAATGGTAGTCAATTTAAGACATGGACTCTCTTTGAAAAATCCAATTTGACGGCTATTTTCAAGATGGCTGCCAATCATTCCAAATTTCACAGCCATGTATAAGTTAAAACAAATAATTATCAAATCAAATCTTTTAAAAGCATATAAAATGTAATCCAACTTTTCTAGTAAGTCATAGCGTTATATTAAACTTTTCATTTTTTCCAAAATGGCGGAAAATTTCAAAATGGCCGCAAAAAAGTGAAAATGAACTAAGCTAAGACAAGGTTTTGCTGATATTTATTCCTTCTATCGAATTTCACTTTGCAGTTCATACAATATTCTTTGGATAATGTTTCCATGATACATCGATGCTTCTTGCAAGACAATTGAATCATAGATCCCTTAAATGGAAAAATTCGAAATTTTGTAGGACGTCATCAGGCTTTGTTTGACCGTAAAGTACCATCTGAGTCCCAAGTGATAATGAATATGTTCCACTTGCCACCATCCTTTCTTTTCTTTTTTTCTCGATTTTGAATCAAGATGATCAATAAATACGACTCTTCCGATTTTCTACTTGCAATGAGTAACAGCATGCGTGGTACCAGTTGGCCAGAAACTACACATCCTTCTGGATCACCTTCGTTGACCCCTAGTTTTGATGAAAGGGATTCGTGTTGATTATTCTGTAAATGTTGTATGATTTGCTCTTTATTTTTAAATGTCTGTCTTATCTTGTTTATCCATCGTACAGTTACAGAAAACCTTTCGGTCAAATTCTAGATTATTTACATATACCAAGGTGTTTTAAATTTTGTGATTCTAAGGGTTAGAAAAGAGACATTTCTAAATGCACTATTATATGATATATGCCTAAGTACTGGATATGACTCATTATGCCATTTAAACAATAGCACCTAGGCAGGTGTCACTTGTAGAAAACAGGCACTGCTGACCCTTCTTGAGCACCTGAGATCATCCACGGTTTTGAGTGGAGTTGGTGTTGCTCAATTTTTAGATTTTTGTGTAGAGATGTCTTGACAGCTGTTAGTCTTTTTGCGTTTTTTATCCATACTGTTACCTGGTTTTGTTTTTCTAATGATTTTTGAGTGCCTAAGTTTCTTTTCCATCTTTTTTAGCGTCTTGACAACAACATATTTTCACAGCAGTTTTTCAAAATGATCATTAAGAACAACCCATTTAGTCTTTGCACAACTCCCCACCACATTTTGAACACCACTGTACAAAGCACCATTGTCCTCGTACTTTTTTATCTACCGTATCTTTCAACCACATTTTATTAGTTCATTACAAAATGTTGATACCTTTGTGATAAATGTCTAACAGGGTATATGCCATCCACATTCACTCGAAGTGACACTCTTGGGAAAAAGCTGAATGTTTAATGGATGGAATCTTCTAGAACTGCAGAAAAAAGATAATTGGATCATACATAAATGACCTATGTAAACTGCACATTTTGTTTATTGGTACCTCCTTTACTAGTTCTAGCATCCAGTAAAAGGGTTATATACAATAAGAGATGGTTTTAGTTGAGTTGAATGTAGTGTTTAAAAAAATAAAACAAAAGTAACTTCGAAATGGATAACGTCGTATTTGCCTCAATGGAATAATTCGACTGCATCTGAATATTTGCCCAAACGATTATCAACTAATGTTTATGATGACTGTGGAAAAGACTTTTGTCTACATCATGTCTATTTTAACTACCTGTATATGCAGCTTATTCACGTATCCTTTCATACAAGCATACAAGCAGTATGTTGCGGTTGCCTGTTTAATTGCAACACCAAAATAATAATCAAACAGAAGAAGCAAGCACATGCCTTGCTAATGGCATGTCAAGCCTGAGATTATAAAGAAAACTGTTAGAGTCAAGAAGAATACATTCTAGTTAAGTCTAGCTTAAATATTGGAATACGTGATCTTTAGTTGTGGACTACTGTTCTGCAAGAATGGTACCGTAGTTACGATTTTCTATATTTTCCCTCACAAATCTATTGATGTTTAACTTTAGTATATAAATGTGACATACACTTGGTATCATAGGGCACCTAATTTTACTGACGGGTCGTCAAAACGAAACACTTTGTAACCTTATATAAGGAATATTGGATGATTTTGATATCTTATGGCGGCCATCTTGGAAAAAAGCCGCCATATTTAAATTTCAAGTTGGGGCCATAGCTTATATTGTTCAAAACACCCAGCACTACTAACATGCAAAATTTGAACTTATATATTAAGTGATATTTGTTGATTTTGATATTTTGAGACGGCCAACTTGCAAAAAGCTGCCATATTGAAATTTCAAAGTGGGTGCATAGCTTATGTTATTCGAAACACCCAGCACTACTATCATGCCAAATTTGACCTTACATTTTACCTTATATAAGTGATATATGTTGATTTTGATATTTTATGGCGGCCATCTTGGAAAAAGCCGCCATATTAAAATTGCAAGGTGGGTCCAGAGCTAATATTGTTTGAAACACCCAAAACTACTACCATGCCAAATTTGATGCTTTAATCATCAAACCAACAATTTTGTCACCGATCTGCTGAACTAGTACTTGCGACATTATATGGACATTGTCAACTGTTTGAAGATTTTGAGACATTATATATAGACACTTGTCAATTGTTTTAGGCCTTCTGATGACCTAAATTGTCATTTTATTTTTCGTGTCCTTGGGTTGTCATTTTATTGACATACATTAGTTGTCTTCTTTTAATTACATTTATTTCTAAGTGATAATGGTGACAACAGCAATCAAAATGGTGTACCTTTGATTTGGGTTTTGCGATGTATTAAGTATGTGTCATGCATTAAAACAATTAACTCTCTCTGTTTTTTTTTTTTTTTTTTTTTTTTTCAGACAAATCCTTTAAGAATTGAGTTATCTGGTAGTGTTATGTAAGAATTTAATTTGGTACACCTTAATGCCACAGCAGCTAGACTTTAAGATGTGTTCCTAGGTTCTATAAGACATTGTAAATACTTCAATTAGTGCCAAGCGTTTCCTTGTTCTCTTTCAAATGTTTAACAGTTGAAGAAGAACTGTATTTATGAATGTAAGGGTCCGTTTTGTAAACAATTGTCCCTCCGAATACAATTAATAATTTGCATAGTGAATTTAAACTTGCCGTGTATTTTAGGCGGATATAGTAAAACTATTGTTATAAATATATATGACAGGTGGGTCAAAACGTTGCATTAAGTAGACAACGAAAGTATTACTAATTTATCAAGTAATTTGAGCTATATGTATCCAAACCTATGTTGTAATGAAAGAACTATGAACGATTTTTTTTTATCGCAGCATCCTTGAAAAACAATTTACAGATCTAATCTCATACAGGTATCTAAAGCTTAGTCTGTGTTTATATGATGTTTACATGAAAAGATTTTCAGACATTTTCCTTTATGCAAGATATGTTAATTATGATAAAGGTTAATTTAAATAATAAAAGTCATTTATAGGATAGGAAATTACAGTCACATCGTTTAAATGAAATAAATGCTTTATAAATCAGTCCGATCAATTAAGTAATTCGTTTTATTATATAACATATTTTTTATTCTTCCAAACTGTTTAATATATTTATATGTAGATGTAAAATAGACTGTGTAACAAGGAAAATCCAAATGTCAATCATTAAAGACATTACGAGGGCAAATTCAAATACGATATGCAAACATATGTACAGAATCATGCTGACAACTAATTTTTAAGTCAATGCAATTTCCATAAATATTTGAATAGTGATATTATATGCTTTGGAATTGTATGCCTTTTACATCCATGTTATATTATATCAACATCAGATATGTGTTTAGTCTGTCGAAACAAATTAGAGAATCGCATTTCCACTAAAAGATTAAACAATTGGGTAAAATAATCATAAATGATGTTTAATTAAACCAGTGAAATGTGATAACAATACCTGCACGTGATTCTGTTTTTCTGTCTTCCTTTTCGGGTCATTTTCCTTATTCTTTATACCTAAATACCTCATTTTCTCTATTCTCTATTTTGGGCCATTTTTCTCTTTTCTTTATTTTCTATCCATTATGTATAAGATTCTTTGGACCCCATCCAAACCATCTTTTAGAGATACTTGTTTGTTTTTTAGGAAACTGTCTTTAAGTCTTTCGTGTCGTGTTACTAATGTTTCATTTACATGTTTTCAAAATCTCCTTTTATTCATATCTATTATTAAGTCAAAAGGTGGTAAAAGGAGCTGTCCATTTGTATTGTGAAAGATAATTGCGTCAGATTTCTATTATGAACTCATGCACCATAGCTCCCTTTACCATCTTAAAGACAAATCCGTTCCGCATTGAAGATTCATGATTTTTTTTTTTTTTTTTTTGAAATAATAAAATTTGTAACACGTGAACGAGAGAAATGTGCATGGTTTTCAGCAATGATCAAATGCTTTTTTTATAAACTAAATATGTTACAGTTGCAGACAAATCATTTTTCACTCCTTAAAGATTATTGACTTTTGCATCTTGCTTCTGACTTCAATTAATCAAGACTCTGTAAATATGAATGATGCAAAACATGTTTAGTTTTACGCTGATAAGATATTCCGGTAGGTCGATAACCACCTAAAACGTTATAAAATTATGGAGAGAACTGCATTTGGAATTAAGATGGATATTATTCAATCATTTGTGCGAGCATTTGTTATAATCTTCAATTTGAATCAAAATGTATAGCAATAAGTGAACTTAAACAACAACGAAATCGTTCCCAGATTCAACTAAGCAACCAAAGACAAAAAAAAATAAGTAAAGAGTAATTTTCTGCACTAATTATATTTTGCTGCAAATTTTGTATAGCTTTTAAATACTTATAACTAAAAAAAATCATGATTAATATAGTTGTTTCAAAGAATAATTCTGATGACAAGCTTGTATAGGTTGAGACTAAAAGAGTATTAAAGCCAATTTGTCTTTCTGAAATCAGTTTTTATTGTTTATTTTTTGTTTGCTTAACGTCTAGTGGCAAATATTCCATGCATATTTAGAACCAAAACATATGAACAATAATTCTAAGAAGTAGGTTTTTCAAAATGCGTGATGATGAAAGGGGTAGAAACATCATTTTGCCTTTCATCAGACCATAAACAGACACCATGAACAGTTGTTTCAATGATGAATTAACGTGTACAGAGGGTGGGTCTCTTCCTTCAACAGCTATTTGGTTTAACTTCCCCGTTTTTAACTGACTAGGCTGTTTATCTATACATCCCGTACAGTCAAACAGAGGACCTTTTTGGCATTGCTTTTACTATCGGATGTTCGAAGTCCAAGAGACAATAATTTCATACCCAATCAACACAGGATTTTACTTTATTCTTACCACTTTTCCGTGGAAAGGCCTTTTAATTTTGTTCTGATTATTACATCTTTTTCCGCCACTTTTGCGAGGGCTTTTATGTCGCAAGATGTCTCTTAGATATTTGATATCGAACATCTTACACGCTTTTGAAACTGAAACCGTTTAAAAGAACACTTTTCCTTGTTAGAGTTATCGCCTCAAATACTGGTTTACTTGTAATCTCTACTACTACGCAACGGTAAAAGAAAGCGACAAACTTATTTTTGCCAAATTGCTCCTTATTTCCCTCAGATTTGTTTGTAAAACTTGGACTGAAGCGATACAGAGATTCCATATAAGAGTTATTCTCCTTTTGTATTGAACATAAGTGAAATGTATATGTAACTGGCAAACCATAAGCGATAGAGACCTTGGGTCTTTGATTTGAGGTCCTCGGTCCACCAAAAAGAAAATGAGTCAATGTCAAAGGTCAAGTCATGTTCTAAGTTTCGATTTTTGGCTTATCGCTACACATGAGAACTGTATAAGATATCGACAAAATAATTTTACTTAATGATTTAGTTGCGACATATCGTAACATAGAGTATTTTGTTTAACAGGGTGCGTTAACATAAAATGGAAGTATTTTCCCCTCTAATGTTTAAAATTAGCTGAATTGTCGTACCTCTTATAAACAACATATAGTAGAAACTTATAGTCTTTTGATTTGATGTCCTTACTTTATGATTTTGAAATTTAGGTCAAGGTCAGAGGTAAATTGGCGTTCTAGATTTTGACCTTTGCTATAAACTCATATGATAAAGCCATGGAGTCTTTTGCATCAGGCTGTAGACATATGCCTTTAATAAGGTCAACCGGAAGTAATCTTATGTAAACTAGAAGTAGCCATTTGCTGCACTGATTTCATTAAAAAGATCATAGAACCATATATTTTTGGAATCAGTTTGATGTTACCTATCAATTGATATCGAAAGAGAAACTTGTAAACCGGAAGAAACAACTTATCTACCTTATTTTAAGCAAAATTATAAAGACACAATATATTTTTGGAATCAGTTTGATGTAACCTATCAATTGGTATCGAAAGAGAAATTTGTAAACCGGAAGAAGCAGCTTATCTACCTTATTTTAAGCAAAAAAGTAAAGACACAATATATTTTTGGAATCAGTGTAATGCAAGCTATTGTTTGACAATGGAAGTGGCCTAAATTTAACCGGAAGTGACTTAATATCTCCTTGAAATTGTGTAAACGTGCCTAAAACATTGTATTTTCGGAACCAATGAAACACTAGAAATACATTTTTTTTGTACTTCTTTATCAAAATTTTCGTATTTAAAATGAATTTGGGTGGAAAAACCTTCGATTGTTCTCTGAACAATTAGTTTTTAATAATTGTTTAATTTGATATCATGATATACGGCAATGACATTACAAAGAGGATTATATGGGTTTTCTAGTTTTTTCACAGTCGTAACATCAAATTCACAACAAGAGTAAATTTTAAGAGGAGTTGATGTTGACAGCAGGACTATGACAGTTGTTTTTTACTCGTTCCGTTGGTTGATAACGTTTGATTTTGTCAGTTTTTATGGACTTCCTCCTTTTTGAATTAACCTTGGAGTTCGGCATTTTTGTTATACTTTTTTGACATTATAAAGGCATGATACCTCCACATCTCCTTTTTTTCTTATCTTGAAATGCAGAACTGGTGTAGTACAGTTGTTAATGAAACACTGATTATTTGAAAAACTATTAAGTATACGATATAAAAACACCATTTGTTTCAGTACAAGAAAAAGTATTCAAAACAAATGTTATCCTTGTTATATAGTGATTTAATTGACCTTTTTTTCTAAACTTATTGATGCATTTTTATGAATATGGATTTCTTTCGTGACCTAAATGTTGTTTCAAATAAAATATCAAACGACATGACACACCTCATATAGAATCATTTTATGTATAATCATCTTTAGCACTTACAGCTTACAATTTTAGTTTTACAGAGAGGAACAATGAATTAATTTCTCAATAGACTATATTATTTGACAATATGCTAGTAAATCACATGTTTTTAATCCTCTCATTTCAATGTATGGAAATAACTTGAAATGTCTCCTCGTTGTCCTACATTTTGTCCTAAAGATAATATCTTACGTTTTTTTTGTTTTTTTTCAAAACACTAGCACAATTCATTTTTCTTGGTGAAAGCAGTTGGAAGAATATCCCTATCAACCGGATATTACAAGATACAAAAATACAAACTGACTTCGTGTCATCTGATAATTATGACGGCTTTCAATACGGGCTTCGTTTTGATGTAATTTCCGAAGTTTAGCAATCCTTTGTCCTTATTTAGGTGTTTCTTATAGGAAAAGATTTTCAGACAATATCCTTAATGCAGGGATATAACTTATGATAACGATTAATTCTAATAATAAAAAGTCAGTTACAAGACGGGACATAACCATTTTATCGTTTAAATTAAGTACTGCATTGCATTTGCTTGCATACTTTAAATTTTCTGAAAATGATCATGAACATTGGGTTACCTGGTGTATTCTTTGGTCATTAAGAAGTGCTAGAAGAGTACAGAAGCGACAATATCACAAAGAAAACTTAATATCTAAGAAAACACCAAACGTGGCAAGGTCGAGACAACTCAATCAAAAACGATATGCGTACATATAGACAGCACCTCACTGAAAACTAACAAATAAGCCATATAAATTCTCATAAAAATTTGACGAGTTATAAGTACCTTTTGAAGTGAAAGCATTGTATGCCCGGTATTATGCTATGCCTGCATATTTTGTTAATCCAGCTGTTGAATCAAATCCAGTATGGGAACAAAACACAATAGGAAAATATATTTGCAGTTTTTTTGTTTAAAAGATTATGAACATATAGATCATCTTCAGGAAGGGTATTTGCAAAAACAAACTATTCCTCTTATAATAGAAACTACATGAAAAATATATTAATTTAGTTATTAACCAATCAAAATCGATGGTACTGAAATAAGGTTTGATGATACAAAAAAGTCCACAAAAATAAGCCGAAGAAGAACAGGCAATAATTTGAAGAAAAAAAAAAGAGTTATAGGCCATAAAACATTGCTAAAAAAGAGTAAGGAATTTCTAAAAAGATCAGCAGTAAACTCAGTTTCTCCGGAAAGTACAATGTAGGCAGATTTTGATTAGCGAATAAAATATGAAATCTAAACACCATTTTCAGAACACATATAATGATTCTATATATCTTTTCAGAACCATTTCTTCATAGTTGGTATGCGAAAAATTTCTATTAATAATCCTGACAAAGGGCGGTGAATCCAATCGCCCCGAGAAGGTACAATGTAAGTAGATTGTGAATGACGGAAACGTGTTGCTCATGTTAGTACAAACCCGGTAATAAGTCTAATTCGGTAGGTCACATTCGGGAAATGGGACGGGATTGTAGTTACGACATTATGAACTTATCCGCTTTCATCTGTGATCTGTGAAACTCATATATTGATTTTATTTTTAATTTCAGAACCCTTTTCCCTCATAACTGGTATACAAGAATTCTTTTATTAATCCTGACATAGGCCGGTAAATTCAGTCGCTCCGGAAAGGTACAATGTAATTAGCTTTTGAATAGTGAAAGAGATATGTCGTAACACCATTAGCAGAACAAAGACATTGAACTTATTTGTTTTTTAAGCCCTCTTTTTCTCATAGCTGGTATGCGGGAACATCTTTTTAACAATCCAGACATAACGATTGTATGCTAGTATTAATACATTTATATTTCTAATTATCAATAGTTATTTAAAGAATTCGGTTTTTGAAATAAGATCATTTGTCATATCTGTTATTAAATCAAATCTGGAAATACAAGAGGACATGTACTGACCTATTGACATTTTGACTTTCGTTGGAAAGGATAAAAATGCACTTAAATAAACTTGTATTTTATCTATCGTAAAACTCAATTCAACTAATATTGAATTATTAACAAACATGATAATTTCTCAATATGTATTTTTCATATAATAATATCATGCCACCACTGACTTCAGATTCATTATTAATGGATTATCGATAATTCAATTTATTGGCACATGACATCTAAATGATATTTTTATTAATAAAAATAGGAATCTACAAGATGTAAGACTAAATATTACCAACACTTTACCATCTGGAAATTTATGTTTGAATATAATTCCATTTGAAATAAAATCTAAATCTTTTTAACTTATTTTTAAACGATATTTAAACCCAATTGAAATATGAGCATTTTATGTATGGTAGTTAAAGCACTCATCAAAGACACCAGCTTCTAATTTTGTAAGCCAGATCGTCTGCTATAGGTTCATCAGTGACATTCGAATCACAAATATCGAAAGACTAAATCAGGTTCGAATTGAACAGGAACGACGACCCAAGCTACCGAAAGGAAAGTTAATGTAATGAACATATGCTTCTTTGAACAGATATATCATGTTAAGGAGGGGTATTTGCGAAAAATACCAGTCGAGAGAATGTTAAATACAGAAACACATAGACATACATAATAATATTATAAGACATATGATGAGGTAACAGCAAATAGAGACTTCTTATAGAGAAGAAAAGAATGCATAGATTTGAAGGCTTACATTTTATCAGAGAGAATCCATTTTTTATTTATGATTCTAATGAACTTACACAACTTTTTAAGTTTTGATTGTTTTGAAAAATTCATAACTGCTTTAAACTTTAGAGTGTTAATGTTGGTACAGTATTTTTTATCTATACATTCTTTCCTTTCTTCTGAAAAATATGAACATTCTAAAATATATTATTGTCACATGATAAAAAAACATCAAAACAAATTTTTCAAAAACAAAAACGTTTAGAAATATGAATACACAAAAGTCAAGATCATTATATTCCTACGCATATTCTGTAATAACGTTTTATGGCACTGGTTAATAGTGTAAATGAAATTTTTTTTTAATATTTGTCACAGAAAAGTTCTCTTGAAACAGAATAAGCTCGTTTTTTTAATGCTTAAGGATACGAATTAATGCGACGAATACTCTTATATATTTTTTTCTCGATAACAATATAAATATCATATTGTCCTTGCCTTAACATGTTTATTAATATTAGTAAAGGGAGTGGAATATACGTCAATGAAACAGGAACCCAACAAAACACAGAAAAGATATCTAGAAGTACACATGTATATCTACATGTAAAAATGGAGATATGGTGTTTATTGCCAATAAGAGAATCATTCAGACTGAAGATTAATGACTGGTCACATTTGGCCTTCGACAATCATCAAAATCCATACCGTTCAAAGCTATATATATAAAGGCCTTGTTATGATTTAATTTGAAATAATTCAAAGAGAAACGAAACAGCCTAATTAAACTACAACAGTGAACAGGAAAAAATATGACAGGCAGTGACCAACCTCAACCGCTTGATTACAGGTTCCTGGCTTAAGACTCATTGAAAATGTAGTTAGGTTTTAACATGTTTGTGAGCGCTCATGTCTTCTCCAACCTGGGACAGTGTGTACCAACGCAGAACAATAACATATAATAAACATCAGTTGAAAAGGACTGAACTTATCAGATAATTTTGTTTTTTAAACCACAGTTTTTAATAAAATTAACGACAAATTTATGTAGACCAATGACTATCGCCTAGCTATTTCGATAAATTATTATTCATTTCCGGTAAACATATTTCAAGATATGAGGCAGACTTAACTGTATCTGTTGTATCCTTTATCTCAAGGTCTCTAAAAGAAGGAAGGCGCATTTCCTCGTGCATCTAATATAATTGTTTAAGTTGTCGATTAATATCAACACACGTATATAAATTATAGAAATGGGTGTTATGGAAGGTCTTTGATTGTTTCCATTAAATGTGGTCACAGCTTTTATGTCTGGACGAATAAGAGCTTGACATATTATACAGACACCTGTCTATTTTTAAAGATTATATATGTTGCCCTCTAAATGTCTTTTTATTCGGTTGGTTTTTGTCTCATTGACATGTACCCAACATGCATATATATATATATACTTTAATACTTCTTTCGATCACTATAAATTATGTTGAATGAATGTAGTTTTAATCATATATAATGAATTGCCTATTGCATTAATGGATCAATTTCATCATATACGGTACTTTACTTCATGTAAATGTCAGTGAAATTTGATTTATTAAAATATTTTCAAATCGTTTAACGTGTATTGTGTCAACACTATGTGTTTAATTAGATTAAGTATATATGTTTTTCCGGCAGTTTAAATTTTTACATTTCTTCTTTTCAATCATTTTTACTATAAAATGATATGTAAGAATCTAAGACGTGACATTTTGATTGATTGAGTGTAAATTACTGTTAGTGGTTATGAACGCACTTATAGCCTTATAAGCTGAATTTTGATTCCACATAGTTACTGGTTAGTTAAAGTGCCTCGTGTTGGTGCAAAATGATACTTAATGGTCTGATTATTCGGTCAATATCAGTTAAAAACGTCATCGTTTGTGTCGTTGTCCTGTAAGAACATGATTACTGATTACCGATGAAATTTTTGCCCGAATTGTTTCGATGATTCGTATTTTTTGTCGTTGGTTCTATCTGGTATACCATGTATTACCCATCAGAAGCTTTTGGTTATTTAAATCGAACAAAAGCCTTATCTTCAAACATAATAAGCCAATGATTGATGATGAGATAGACAACAAACGTACATGTATTTTGCAATTTTATGAACGCACTATGATACCAACAGATAAATCTATCAAAATTCAATCTACTTGATTTAGTGACTACCAAATTATAATACGTCACATCCGGTTTCATACGAAATAAGACCTAAAAAAATATTCTCTTGAATTTGATAGTTGTAGAAACATTGATTTTCATTGTAGAACAAAACTTGTGAGTCATAAACATAAACATGTATCTTTAGTGTTTCAAGGCACCATTCTTTTTTTATTTGGTGTTTCTATAAAATATTTATGAAACAATGAGGTGACATAGCTACTTAATCTTGTAAACAGGAAAATGAGGGTTAAAAATTTGATTGGTTTATCTTCAAGTGGTGGTTATTATCTTATACGCAAAAAATGTTAGGTGTTATTTTGACTGTTGTACTGGCCATGGACAAGGTTAAACTTTACTCATGCCAAATATTTCTTAACGTGAATCAAAGATAAATTCTGCACATTTTATTTTCAAAAAAGCCAATATAACAAAAATAATAGGGAAAACAATGAAATGGTGGTATTACTCCTAGAATATAAAGCAGATTTCATAACATATACGCAATCAGACAAAACAAATAACTAATTTATTGCAAGAGACATGTACGCATTTTGCTAAATAATGTACAAATGTAAACCATGCCAGCCATTAATGTTACATTTTTAATGAAACAGTTTACACAAAGCATTTATCACTCAATATGATAAGTGCGCCATCGTAATTAAACATTATAAGACGACTCATTGAGATGCATGGTTATTTAATGCCTTTTTACTTATTGTTTTGCATTTCAGTATGTAAATGTCGTCTACTTTCTATTACATTGCTCTGATAGTAGGACGAACTTTGTAAAGAGGTCTAGATTAATCAACTAATGTCTATTGTTGTATATAGCCGCATTACACAAAGTTACATAAAAAGTATCCTTGTACAGAACAAACAAACTGCAAACTTTACAACCAACCTTTACGCCTAATTAGTTTGCACAATTGTCCATTTACGTTCACGTAATTACAAAAATGGGATGAACGAGATTCGTCATCTCCTTTGGATTTCTTAATTACAGTTTGTTGTCATTTCCTGTTTTCTTGAAGTTCCAATAACATATTTTGATCTTGCTTTGTACTTTAAATGATAGTCTCGCGTGTCTCGAATGTAGGCTTACGTGTGCAAGGTATATGTATCAGCTTATCCTACACCTTCTAGTGTCCATTAGAAAGAAATCCGATGATGAGTCATTTCAAGCGTTAAATGTGCAGTTTTAACGAGCGGGAATTCCTGACGTTTTTATCAATTGAGCATGTGGTATATAGCATTTGACATCATGACGAGGTAATGTTTTAATATGGTAATCACAATATGAATGATTCGTTCTGTGTAAGGCAGGAGACATATACGTTGTACCCTTAAACGGGGATATTTAATAAGAAAGGGAAAAATATATCCATACGGCAATCAAACAACAATAACTATAAGAAAAAAGATAACATCATGGCTAAATAAATAACTTCAAAAACACTTGATGAGCAATCAGTAGTCTTGTACACAACTGACCTGTCTATTGGCAGATTTAATTTACTGCCTACTTTGCAGGCAATTTTGGAGCTACCATTTGATTTTTATGGGGGGTTAGGATGAAAAATGTTGTCCTGCCTTTTATTTTTCCCTCTATTCGGTCCTGCTTTTTTAATTTTTCTCTCTATTCAGTCCTGCTTTTTTTTAGTTTATCCTGACTTTTTTTTTTTTCATCCTGCCTTTTTTTTTTTGCAAATAATCTCATCCTGCCTTTTTTTTACTCAAAACTCCTGTCCTGCCTATTTTTTTTTTTCAAAACTCCTGTCCTGCCTAAATTTCATCCTAGCCCCTCCCATAAAAATCAAATGGTAGCTCCCTAATGAAAATGTTACACACACACACAATAATATTACTTGACGTAAAACAGTTTTTTAGCGTTAATATGATAATAATTATGTATAACCGTTGTGTAACCTATAGTATCATTTGTCTTTTTAAACGTACCGTGTTTTGATTGATAATTAATAAAAAAAATATCACGTTTCATGATACAATGTATAACGTTAGCATAATTTCAAGGGTAAACATAATGATAATTATATATGATCATTCTATAACAATATATCAATTATTTTTTTTATCAAAGTATGATATGTAGTACGAAATGCAACATACTGCAATTATATTTTTGAATGTTCGTTCTTAATGACAAGAGTACTCATCTTTAATTGCCATCACTTGTTGATATGTCTAGCATTAAATGATTCAGTTGCTCAATTGGTCATTGTACTTTTGATTTAATACCATTCGCTTCCGCAAATTGTTTTCATATATAACGACAAAACATAAATTTATACAAAACAAATAAAAATAAACATATAAATATCAAACGTCCAAACATCAAACAACTTATCAATTAGATCACAATCGTAGCTCTCATTGCTTCTTAGACATAACTGTGTAATTATCCACTTATAAGAGAAAAATAATATCATTATCTAGTTATTAATTGGTATAAATGTGGAAGATAGTTGAACCATTGAAAATATATGAATGAACACGATTTGTTGGGCATTCGTCAATAATAGAGCAACACAGCGAACAAGAAACAAAAACAAATCTCGTAGGTTATGGTACTAAAATAATTCCGTAATGACTATGAAATACGCAAATATATTCAATTTGACAAAACTGCAATGTATATATTTTCTTTTATAATACCATCAAGGCTTTGGGTTCATACCAGTGGTAAAAATACGATGATATTGAATGTCAGCTGATCGGCAACATTTTGATTTGTTTTTGGCTGTTCCAGTTTACACCCATGTCGTAGGCAGTTATAAATCAACAAGCAAATTGATACCCATTTGTTAAAAGCACGATTTCTCAAATAAAATATCAGATTTACTCAATATAGTATATGTTTAGTAGGTGAGTAAATCATTTATCGTTTTAAGAAAATCTTGAAGGAAATGTCGGCGGTATTATTGAGCGGTGCATATTGGAACATTTGTAAAAATCGAATTGGAAAACTGATGGCACCCGTTTGAGTATGGCCATCGGATTACTATCCTCAATTATCTGGAATTTTCTAGCATTGTGTGAACGCAGTTGTACATGTATATGTTTGTATAAGCTTCCTATGAATCGATAATGGTCCTGAGATGTTGGTCGCGCACTCCCGATAGTTGGGTGCATCCCGTCATTTTCGGCAGTCATCCGATTTTGTCTCGTCGGATTACAATCGGGAAGCTGTCGGTACAGATTCGGTCTTTATTTTACCGCGAAAGGGTCAAATCGGCTATAAATCGGATTGAGAACGGGATAATCGTAATGCTTCTTTACAATATCAGTTTGTTGTCGTGATTAAATAAATGTTTTTACATTTTTTCAAGCCACGAACCACAGGATCGTTATCTGACATTTGAAAAATTTTAATCGGGAATTGTCTCTTTCAAGAATGGCAGTAACAACCTTAGATACCAATATGTGAATGAGGCTTTGATTGAACATTATAATGTGTTGCCAGTGATTGTTTGACAGATGCCAGGTAATATCGGGCTATATAGAGTCTTTGTCTCTGTGACTCAACCAACATTAGTAATAGGTAAGAAAAGAAACTACAACAACATAATGGTTCTTCTAAATAAATTATAACAAAAGTTCATGATTTCTTAAATAGATAAAAATATCCGGTTATTGTGACCACATATGTAAAACTATATAACTTTATAACAACGATTCTTTAAAAAAAGGAAAACCAGAAAATTCTGCACATGTATCATTATAAGAGTGTTAAGGGTTATAGGGTTAAATAGCTTTGCCATACTTATGCTTAAAACGACTGTTGACAACCTCAACAATTAAGGATACTTGACCAAGATATCATGAGAGGCTAACCAAAGAGGTGTTCTTAAACCATAATATTGTTGTCGAGCAAATTCGTGATTTTTTTTTAGTTTGTTTGTGTAACCTTAAACCAGAAAATGAAATGTTCTCATGCCTTGACTACAGGAGTACTGTGTTGATGATGGACGCATGTTCAAATGATGTATGTAATGAATAACTTCAAGTTTTACACTAATGTTACAGAATTAGCGGTTGTCACACTTCACTTTGTGAACAGAAAATACTTTTGTAACACCGTAAAGGATGACCGGTAATAAATGAAAAAGAATTGAAATTCTGGAAATTTATGTTTGTGGTTTCAGTTTTAATTTTATTTGTATGCATATGCTTGGGAATAAATTGCAAAAATGTTGGTTTTCCACGTCCTTTTCATAAGCCAGTCGATTATTTCGTCTGTATCTAGTTCAATTGGTTCCGATTCCGAATCTTTACTGTCTTGTTCAAAATTTCATTTCGAAGAAAAGATATTAGAGAAACTCGTACGTTTGGAACATAAAATGGAGGTAAATGAAGAAAAGATGAAAAAGTGGGAAGATACATTTTCTTCTAAACTGAATAAAATGGATGAGGCTATAAAACAAACAGAGATTTTTGTTGAATCAATGCGAGACACCAATCTTCAGGAACAATTAAGGCTTAATAATTCATACCAAGAAATTGTCGAACGCTTTTTGATCCAATCAAAAAATGAAACCGAATTGTTTGGAGAACAGATGAAAGTTATGTTAGGATCACTGTCTTTGAAAATACAAGAATTCGGTGTGGCTGATAAGAAAAGAGGACTTCTCTCAAACTAATGCAGAATACTCTAAACTCTAAATTCAATCAATCATTTGACCTTATCTTGGAGAACTTCAGAATCGCTAATGAAACAGTTCACGAAGTGATTATAACGCAACAAAAAGGTAGGATAAACCTCAAATTTTTTTTTTTTTTTTTTTTTTTTTTTTGTGTGTGTGATGATACTTTTGACCAAACTATTACGTAACATCTCGGACTTTTCAATTCAAAATAAAAATAAGGAGATGTGGTATGATTGCCAATGAGATAACTATCCCCCACAATACATATGAAGTTGATGTAAGCAATAATAGGCAACCGTGTGGCCTTCAACAATGAAAAAACCCATATCGTTAAGTCGGCTAAGTTCGGTCTTGAAAAAGCGATTGGCTATTATATTTTTAAATAAACGGATTTATCTTAAATAAACCTGTGACATAAAACTTTATATCCCTTATGTTTCTTCAACACTGTTCATAAGTAGACGTAGCTTAGGTCTAGTATATTATTTTTTCTGCCAAAATTGTTTTATAGTGTCATCCAATTTTACCAAGTAATACAATTTGCAATAATGTATCAAACATTTCTTCAACATGATAGCATTTGAAATTATGGGTCAATATTAACAATATGTATTCAAGCTATACAGATGCTGATCTTTGGTTGAAAAACGAATAATTTGATTCCGTCATATGTTTTCAATTTGTGTGAAATAAACCCATGCCGTGTGAAAATAACCGAAGATTATACAATTGTTAGTTTTGCCAATCTAATCAGCCAACACATTTTTCACATTTTATCCTGCAAGCAGCCAGCTATTGTACAAATAATAGATACACAAATAATTTTTGGTTTTATTTGTACATGTACAAATGAAGTCTCCTGTTACTCTGCTTCCATGTTGAGCAAACGGCTATGTGAGTATTTCTTTTTTTGCGACAGTTCATTTTGGGGTCCTCTTCGCAATTAGCGTAACAACCAAACGTTAAATTGCCGGGTGTAACATGCAGGATAAATAAAATATATGTGCATTATCGGAAATATAATATTTACATGATTTAGTTGTACTCGCTACGAAACAGAAGAAAAGCTCGACGAGCCTCGCTTTTCGTCCTTTGTCTAAAGCTCGTAGAAATACATTTTATATTTTCCGACACTATTATACATATATTGTATATGTTCGTGTACTTACAAATAGTTATACTCTCTAAAATCGCAATTTTGATTAATTTGAAAAAGTTGTTGACGTAATATATTATAAATATGGATTAATGGTACTAATATTTGCCAACAAATAATCTTCCTATGAATAAAAAATAAAATGATTATTGAAATTTGAAAACTATTTTACAACCTATCTATCCTAATTAAGTCAATTTCAGCAATGATACGTATGCATGATTAATCGTAGAAAGATACTGCTTTCCTAACATTGGGCAATATTTCTTTCGAAATGTTGTGTTTAAACTTAATCTCTTAGATTCGAAATTCTAATAACATATTTTTTATTACATAAATCAGGAAATATAACATTTTGATAATTTTGAAATATTTTACGAAATGAAAGCAAGTGACGATCACTTTTTGGCAAGAAGGGCATCCGCACGCATGCAAAATCTGAAGCTCACTTGCGTAAATAAAAAAAAACGTATTCAATTCTGCAACGTTAAAATATCATAACATATACATTTGTATTAATAAGACCTTCATCAACTTTTAAATTTGATTCTAGGAGTACAGTAAATACAGAATAAAACTTTTTCCAGATTCTTTGAAAGTATTAAATCTCAAAAATATCTATCACAAAATAGAAGATTTTTATTTTTTACTCCGATTTTATAAACGGCAATACGAAGTCATTTCTTCTAGCCACCAAAAGTAATAGACTCAACCCTTGGATCACTACATTTTACAGATGATCAACTTTTAATATCAGAGAGTAAAGAAGGTCTACAGAACAGTTTAAATAAATTTAGTAGTTTTTGTGAAAATTGGCAACTTATTTTAAATATAAATAAAACAAAAACCATGGTTTTGTAGCCACATAGTGCCAAAAGTATAGTTTCATTTCTGAACTACTATGATAATAATGATGAAAAATGTATTAGAATATAAATTCATAAGTGTTCTTATAAAGAGCAATGGTAACCTTATTTCAAGTTTAGAAGACCTAGCAAAAAAGAAGCAGGAAAAGTCATGTTTTCGGTTAAAGTCAAGGTAGCTACATTGGGAAATTCCCAATAGAAATTTATAGTAATATTTTTGATACTATTAAGTTAGTATAACCATTTTAACTTATAACTCGGAGATATCCTCTGTTGATAGCTATTTAACACGATACAGAGCTAAGAGTAGAGCTGACTGTAATATGAAAAAAATAAACTTTGATGAAATTTCGGTAATGGTAAAACTCCATTTGAAAAGGTATAAATTATTTTTGCTGGGCACCAGAAAAACAGCTTCAAATATAGCAGTCCGAGCAGAACTAGGAAGAATCCCCCTTGAACATTTAATTTTTTCGCCGTCTCTGTCTTACCGAACAAGACCGAATTCTAAAAATATAAATCCTTTACTTAAAGAATCATAATTTTATAAATGTCAAAACTGCTGGTACTTAATCTTCGTATACATATGCCAAGAATATTTCACTCAACCCATATAAAAATAAGGAGATGTGGCATGATTGCCAATGAGACAACTACCTACCAAAGTTCAAATAAAGTGGGTGTAAGCAGACCTTTAAGATAAAGTTAATAATTTTAATTACCTAAATGAAGTAAACTCTTTAAAGCCCTTGATTAAAATGAATTTAAAGAAAAATAAAAATATAAAATTATTTTTGAATATAGAATAAATAGTTATGATGAAAAGAGTAAACTGTTACTTTATAAAGATTTAAAACTTAGCTTGGATAGAAAATTCTATTTAGCTTCCAATGATTTTTCTCAAAGAAAATGCTTTGAAACTAAGTTGAGAATTAGTGACAATAATTTAGAAAATAGAAAAAGGTCGCTATTATAAAATAAAGATATTAAAAAGTAATATTGTACATGTAGCTGCTGATTCTTTAACTCTTGATTTGATAATTTTAATTCTTTTATATACAGATTTCGAGGCATTGCTGAAGACACGGCATATAGTTGCATTCTCCGCTTACAGAATTAGCCAGCAGAAACTTACAAGTTCTGATGAAAATTTCAAGTTGACAATGTGTGGACGAACATTGGCAATGGGTATGATCCAAGTACCGGAATATTTACTGCTCCACATCAAGGAGTTTATCACTTTTCCGCAGTTGCTGTGTCTGTAAATGGTAAAACCCTATATCTCAAACTCGTACACAATAATAAGTCTACATCAGGAAGTTGGGTAACCGGTCTTGGCTATAAGACCGGTACGATGGATGTTATATTTAACCTACAGAAAGGAGACAAAATGTCTGTTGGAGCAACTGGTGGTTACGCATTGTACAGTGACAGTAATAAATATGCTACATTTTCTGGATATCTTATCGCATAAGGAGATACGAGGGTCTGGATTGGGTTAAAGAATAATGTGCAAAAATAAAGAATAAAGGAGTGTCAAAATATAAACAATAGAAAATAATAAGGAAAAGTTGAATTTTTTTATAGTTTTTTTTAGTTATGAGTGATATCCATGGGGACAATAAACCTTGATGAGCGCAGATTTCAAACAAAAAACATGGACAAATTAAAATTGTAATTATCATAACAAATATAACAAGTTAAATAATATAACTGTATCTCTATTTACTTATGTTTTGCTTTTACTTTTCTGTGTGATAATATTCCATCTCAAGCTGCTCAACTGAGAATGGGTTTTCGTTGAGGTTGTAGTAAAGAAACATCCACGTGCATGTGCAGAGAAGAACGCTTTTTATCAATAAAAAGGTTATTTTCTCCATGAATGAACACTGATGTTCAGGCTTGAATATTACACTTTTTGTATGTTTGCTCTAGATCATGACCTTCAACTATATACAATACATACGAAATAAAACCTGACAAGTATATTGAACGAAAATAACATATACCTAGTTCTAGTATTGAAAGACAAATTTCCCGGAGATGACAAAGTTCAAATAAAGAGGAGTTGTCCTGTTCATACAGTATACCATATATATCAGTTGACATATAAAAGATGAAAGAAAATGGCAAATGTATTATGAAAAGGAGTGTATAGAATAACATTTACGGTATCAATTTCACTGCCCCATATTAATTGCGCAATACATGTTAACTCTATTTCCACTAATTTTCCACAAAGGTATGATAATGATCACATTAGATAGTATCTGCATTGTTAAAATGAAAATAAGATGTGGTATGCTTGTCAATGAAACAGCTCTCCACCAGACACCAAATGACGTAGAAGGTTAGCAACTATTGGTCACCGTGCGGCCTTCAACAATTAGCAAAACCCATACCGCATAACAACTTATGAATTAAATGGCCTGATATGAAAAATGTAAAACAATTTAAACGAGAAAACTAACAGACTTAATTCTTTGCATATATATATAAAACTACAAAGATGAGATTTGTGTATAAATATATATAGGGTCCAAAAATAGCAACAATCAGCAATCAATCTATCTGGGCGTGGATAAGTTTGAAAATGAACTGATGCAGTAACTGAATCAAATTATATAAATGCCTACGAATGTAACTTTACACGCTTATGAGTGTTATAAAAATTCTTGTTATATGCTATTTATATGCAATATTTTGCTAGTTAAACGAGATTCATTAGGCGCGTGCAGCCATCCAGGTGAAATCGGATGCTGGTAAGAAATATTTGCAGCTTATCGTACATTTTCTTTAAACATATTAAATTTGTGCAGCTTATTGTACATTTCGTACAGACAAATCTATTTAATTGTATGAAGTCCAAGATTTCTTCCTTTGGTTTATGATAAAACGGATTCTTGTCTCTCTTATTGAGTTTGTCGGGTTCTAGAGTACGTTGCTGGTGCATCCAAAATATCTGTCTGTTTTCTACCTTGTGGATCCCAATTTTGGTTAGCCTCTTTTATTTAAAATGTGATTATTTTCAAATGTGTTACTGTTTTTTTTTTTTTTTGAGGTGTCTCGTGATTGAGTAGTTCTTTTCATCCGTCATTAACTCCAAATTCCGCAAACGAAAAAAGAATTCGTAACATGTGAACATATGCTAGGGTAAATTAAAATTTAAGATTTCAACCTGCAGAAAAAGCACTTTAAAGTATAAAATGATACAATGTTAACACTGATTATATGCCAACGAGAGGCAACACAATAATAAGTCTACATCAGGAAGTTGGGTAACCGGTCTTGGCTATAAGACCGGTACGATGGATGTTATATTTAACCTACAGAAAGGAGACAAAATGTCTGTTGGAGCAACTGGTGGTTACGCATTGTACAGTGACAGTAATAAATATGCTACATTTTCTGGATATCTTATCGCATAAGGAGATACGAGGGTCTGGATTGGGTTAAAGAATAATGTGCAAAAATAAAGAATAAAGGAGTGTCAAAATATAAACAATAGAAAATAATAAGGAAAAGTTGAATTTTTTTATAGTTTTTTTTTAGTTATGAGTGATATCCATGGGGACAATAAACATTGATGAGCGCAGATTTCAAACAAAAAACATGGACAAATTAAAATTGTAATTATCATACATGTAACAAATATAACAAGTTAAATAATATAATTGTATCTCTATTTACTTATGTTTTGCTTTTATTTTTCTGTGTGATAATATTCCATCCCAAGCTGCTCAATTGAGAATGGGTTTTCGTTGAGGTTGTAGTAAAGAAACATCCACGTGCATGTGCAGAGAAGAACTCTTTTTATCAATAAAAAGGTTATTTTCTCCATGAATGAACACTGATGTTCAGGCTTGAATATTACACTTTTTGTATGTTTGCTCTAGATCATGACCTCCAACTATATACAACACATACGAAATAAAACCTGACAAGTATATTGAACGAAAATAACATATACCTAGTTCTAGTATAGAAGGACAAATTTCCCGGAGAAGACAAAGTTCAAATAAAGAGGAGTTGTACTGTTCATACAGTATACCATATATATCAGTTGACATATAAAAGATGAAAAAAAATGACAAATGTATTATTAAAGGAGTGTATAGAATAACATTTACGGTATCAATTTCACTGTCCCATATTAATTGCGCAATACATGTTAACTCTATTTCCACTATGTTTCCACAAAGGTACGATAATGATAACATTAGATAGTGTCTTAATTTTTAAAAATAAGATGTGGTATGATTGTCAATGAAACAGCTCTCCACCAGACACCAAATGACGTAGAAGGTTAGCAACTATTGGTCACCTTGCGGCCTTCAACAATTAGCAAAACCCATGTATGAATTAAATAGCCTGACATGAAAATGTAAAACAATTCAAACGAGAAAATTAACGGACTTAATTCTTTGCATATATATAAAACTACAAAGATGATATTTGTGTATAAATATATATATAGGGTCTAAACATAGCAACAATCAGCAATCAATCTATCTGTGCGTGGATTAGTTTGAAAATGAACTGATGCTGTAACAGAATCAAATTATATAGATGCCTAAGAATGTAACTTTACATGCTTATGAGTGTTATAAAAATTCTTGTTATATGCTATATATATGCAATATTTCGCTAGTTAAACGAGATTCATGAGGCGCGTACAGCCATCCAGGTGAAATCGGATGCTGGTAAGAAATATTTGCAGCTTATCGTACATTTCCTTTAAACATATTATATTTGTGTAGCTTATTGTACATTTCGTACAGACAAATCTATTCAATTGTATGAAGTCCAAGATTTCTTCCTTTTGTTTATGATAAAACGGATTCTTGTCTCTCTCATTGAGTTTGTCGGGTTCTAGAGTACGTTTCTGGTGTATCCAAAATATCTGTCTGTTTTCTACCTTGTGGATCCCAATTTTGGTTAGCCTCTATTATTTAAAATGTGATTATTTTCAAATGTGTTACTGTTTTTAGAGGTGTCTCGTGATTGAGTAGTTCTTTTCATCCGTCATTAACCCCAAATTCCGCAAACGAAAAAGAATTCGTAACATGTGAACATATGCTAGGTAAATTAAAATTTAAGATTTCAACCTGCAGAAAAAGCACTTTAAAGTATAAAAATGATACAATGTTAACACTGATTATATGCCAACGAGAGACAAAAGATACTAGAGGTATATTCAAGCTCATAAGTCAAAGACAAATGAACAACGCTATCGCTTAAAACGAAATTCAACGAAAAGACAACCAGCAGATGGAGAAATAAAGACTGAGATACACGAACACCGTCAAACACAAACAGAAAAAACTGTACAAAACAATACTACGTAATTACTGAAAAAGACTCAAAGAACCGAACGTACTGATATGAACCCTTTTCGATTTACGCTGTTATATCAGTGTTGTACTTCTAGTTGTCCTACTTTAATATATACACATGCAGAACTTATATGCGCTGAATGGGTTTTGTCTATTGTAAAAGACCAGAAGATGGTGAACGTTAAACGTAATGGAATTTGCCGTCTTTTTGTCGTTGTGAATTCTTAATGGCATTCAGATCTTATTTTATATTAGATAGATTTCAAATATACTACACTAAGAAAACAGATTTAAATCTTAACGAAAGTTAAAGAAGAATAAACAGTATAGAGTCAGAAAAATAAAATTGGATGCAAATGGACTGGCATTTTTGTGGTATCATGATATGATTTATGGTAAACATCTTATAAGCAAACTGGAAAAATGGTTTCAAATAAAACGGTAATAGCACATTTGGAAAAAGTAATATTGCCTATATACCCAAGGCCAGATTACAAATTTATAAATTGTGAAACGAATAATTTTCAAGAGTTGAGTTGTTTTCAAGTTTGAATATTTTAATTCGGTTGTACAAAAAGATATCAATTTGAGTGTCTTTTTCGCCGAGGGTTTTTTTTATCTTTTCTGTAAAAAATGAGAAACTCTGTAGGGTTGAAGTGATTTGTTGCCATGCATTGCATATGATACGTTTCTAGTGTTGCATATTGTATGTCGACTTCGAATCTGATCTGTATTCTGTTTCCACGTTTTATGTGAACATCGGTAATCTACTGTTGCCTTGCATTATTCATATTACAGATCGAATGCTGTGTTTTGTTCTACAAAATTAAAATATAAAAATAGCAAATAACAGCCGATTCGGAAGCATTGTGGACGCATTTAAATTAAAAGAACGAAACCTATAAAATGTTTAATAAAATAATATTAAGTTCATTTTGCTTTTTTGTAATCATTCGGTATTGGAGAGTTCCGGTATCATAGGTTGTACGAAAAATTCTTGTCCATTGGATAACAGAATGACAATGCCATGACAAAACCCGACATAGAAATATAAAAACTGAGCAACACGAACCCCACCGGGGATGATCTCATGTGCTTCGGAAGGGTAAGCAGCTCCTGCTCATCGTGTCATACCTGATGAGATGACGACATTGTTATAACCAACGCATTAGTGAGTATACCGTCCCTCTCATTTTAACGGTTTTAGTTCATCTCTGACAGTGACGTGCATTACCGAGTACAATTAGGTGTCAGTAATTGTTAGTAAATTAAAGTCAAACTGTGACATGCTACATGGAAATATATGCTTCATTGTCAAGGTTCGGAAGAGTAGACTTCCTTATAGGCAGATCTATGGTCATCCTGAAAGCTTTTTCTATTTCGTTTTCTTCTGCACATTAAACTTATAATTGGATTTTATACCGAAAAAGACATTTTGATTTTAAATATATCATCTAGATAATGCTGGGACTATTAACAGAGATTGTCATTCCCATTATTGTAATTAGTATCTTGTATTTTTATATTCATTTGGTACAATTTACAGATGTATCAAGAATTAACCGTCTGCAACGTTAATTAACCTTTTACTGCTGATAAGAAAATATCGGTCAGTTGGGGTATGACGATTGTATACTATATCCAGGTTTTGAAAGACTGTCTTATTTAATTGGGTCAATTTAAATGATAGACTGATGTGAAAGATATAAAGGATTTTTTCTTACTGTATTTATAGTTTTTGTTATATTATTTCAAATGTCATAGTTAGTTATTAACGTCAAAGTAGTTCCAAATCCTTTATAAAACATCCTGATACGCACATCGATATTAATTTAATGAGAATCATTGATTGTATCAAATATAGATAGATAGGTTTATATATGTATGGAATCCTTAATGTTTTCTATGAAAACCACCGCGACAGATTTATTAAATGTGTTATCTAAACGTTGCATTGCGAGTGAATATCGTTTGATATCAATTCGATCATGGCGAGTTTATTGTCATCTAAAATAAAATAACTTATGTTGAGATCAAGCGATATCTTCTCTTTTTAGATAAATTATAAGCCTGCATGGTAACTTTAAAGAGTTTTGAGGGAAAAAGGTATACTGTTATTTTAGAAAACATACGTATTGGCAATGTTGTGCACATGTCTACATTTTAACAAGATACACCATTGTGATTGATAATTTATAACTATTTGCATGTGTTAAAATCGAAATATAAAATACTTTTTTTTTTCCGCAATTTCAGTAGGCGTTCAGATTTGTAAGACCTAGAACACTGTTTATCCGAAGAAAAATCATTATTAAATTGATAAATCTGAACATCTACAACAAATGGGTGCTATAACTGTGTAATGTGGACTGACTGACATCAAAATTAAGTTTTACACGTCAATGATCATGACTTGTCATCAACACACCAAAATACATTCATAAAGATAACTTATGAATGAACTCCAAACACATGACATAAGATCTTTATTGAGTGTTCATATAGTATATATATATAGCCATTTACCTTCATTTTACATTATTTCATGAAAATCTGAATACCTTTTCAAAATATATCCACAAATTAATAGATCAGTAAATGTATAATAGTCATACAATCACAGCGCTTCAAAATTCCCTTGAGTAAGGTTATCAAAAAGACAACATTGGGTCATGAAATTGTAATAACAACATTCCCTATACTTGGACAAATAATAGACAACAACACATATTGTGGCCCTAGCAATGCAAGTTATTGTCAAATTATTTGTTATTAGAAAACTTGTCTGTTATTCTATCAGATTTTTTTTATAGAAAAATGTATTGTTCTTGTCCTATTCCTAAACTCATGTTTTCCTCATTTAGCATCTTTTCCTGGAAAGACTTGGTCAGCAACCTGAAACCAATTATTTTTATTGTGAAACAATTATGTTCCTTTCTTATGGCAAAATTTGTGGTTTTATGTCCCAGTCCCTATAAATATTTTTCCTCATTGGATATCTTTCCCTGGAAAGACTAGATCAACAAATTGAATCCATTTTTTATAAAGAAAAATTGATGGTTATATGACGTTATACCTACACTTATGTTTTCCTCAATTTATATCTTTTCCTAGAAACACTCAATCAACAACCTGAATTCAATGATTTCTAATTATATTTCAAACGAATAGTGAAAAAATGCACAGTTATGATCCCACATCATGTTGATACTGTTTACTTGTATTTTGACATTGCACAAGGTCATGCGTGCATGTGTTTCTCATTGTTTATGACGTATTTACACTTAATCTATTGGTTGTAATCTATTTATTAGTTGCATTGGGATTAAACTAGCTTTCCGTAACTTCGAGTACTCTTATATCGGCACTTTGTGTATTTTGCTTTTATGTTAGTTGTTTTGTTTGTGCTTCGTACCGATCTACTGAGTTAAGCCATTTACAACTGATTTTTACAGATTCTCTTTTGTTGTGATGTAACACCACTGTTCCATGTTAAGGGGTGGTTAAACGATTATATTGTATAGGTTAAGCCGTAAGTTTTCTCGTATGACATTTTTCATATCGGGTCATTTTAACTACTAGTATATGAATGGATTTTTCTCATTGTTGCCTTACGACGACCTTAAATTGCTTTTATCTACGTCTGGTGGATCGTTGTCTCGTTGGCAATCATGCCACATCTCGTGTTTTATATAACTAGTATTGAAAATCTCATGTTTTATATAACTAGTATTGAAAAAAAACAATGACTATATCATTCATTTTGTATTCATTCTGTCTAATATATAACATGAATACAAAACCAATATTGTTCATGCAAATGTTCATTCTATGTTTTGCTCCAAATCTTCAGAGCTTTATATAGAATCATAAGTTCTGCCTCAAGATAATGAAAACAATGATGTTTTACACGTTGGACATCAAATATCGCGGCAAACACCACAGTATAAAAACAGTTTTTGTTGCACGTTTTTAATCCGTGTAAAGTATATCCCTCGGAAGGATTTATTTTAAAAATTTAACGAATTGAAAGTATAATTCTAGTTGATATTATAAAATGAAGCACAAAAGAAATATGTGATGCAGTAAGTGGCAATAGGTTGGACATTTGTATACATAACTATTATCTTAATTACAAAGCTTAAACTGGATTTCAAATGATTGTAAGGGACACCATTAACAATAAATATGCATTAGATTTGCTTAAAAAAACACTTGATAAATTTCCTGCGTCCGTCGCTCTTTTCTGGATTTACCTTCGTCAGGAACGATCAAAGCCGAATATTTTAAAGCCAAGGATGTAAGAGAACCGAAACAGTTCAAGAGCTATATGACCATACGGGACCTACAAATAATTGCCAAGTCCATAGATATCGTGCTTCTGAAGCGCTTTTCTGGATGTTGACTAACTCCATCAGCAGTACAATCTGGAACGGAAAGTGTTCATGTTAGATAGATTTCACATCAGAAAATAGTGCAGTTTTTATTACTCAAAAACAAGTTTTAAATCAAAACAATGGAGATTGTTTAATCATAAAGTGACATATTCACGCATTTCAGAGCAATAATGTTTCTGCAAAATATATTTGTCACGCATACGTTTCTATCTTTGCACAGGAATACCTTTTCCGAGAGAGACTAAACAAGAATTGAAGTGTAGATCATTTTGTACAATATGGCCAAGATTGGATTCCTGGAGTAAAGTTATATACCAGTACCGATAATATTGCATTAACCTAATGGCTCGACGCTTTTCTCATCCTAGTATAGGTTTTGGTGCAAAATTTAAATCCTTTGTTGTAAGAATTGGATGTATTTATAGACAAATGGTACAATTTGACTGACATCTGATAGATTATACTTACTTATTCCCTCTGAAGTGAAGGGAAATTAGTACTTTGCCAGTAATGCTTCAAACATCCTTGTATTAACACTGATGAAAGTTATTCAAGAAACGCTTACTGTAGGCACTGATATTGATACTGTAATTGTTAGTAACTTACAGTTTTAAAATATTTGCTCCTTTGTAAAGAGGTTTTTTTTTCATTTTGAGTATACTTCGTACTTACTTCCTTTCTTATATAGCGTTGTCAGTTTGTTTTCGACTTATGAGTTGAATGTCCCTTTGGTACTTTTCGCCTTTCTTTTACAGAATTGTTTTTTTTTCATTATTAGTTTGATATTTTTTATTGAAGCTCTAATTTATAAAAAGCTGCATTTCAAATCAATAGACTTTTGAGAAACGATAAATCTGCGACTTTACAATTTCAAAATTTTCAAAAAAATTGGTGTTGTTTTAACAAAATATTCTCGAGCAGCTGTAGATTAATTTCTTGTAAACATTTTTTTCCATTTTAAACCAAGAAGAAATTTAAAAATAAGAAATTAAAGAGAAATGGGTTTGGAAAGAGTTGTTATTGTTTAGTTTTGTTAACTAAAAGATAAAGTTACGACTCCTATAGTTTTATTATATTGCACTGATAAAACTAATCAAAATGTTGTTTTGATCTTTTATGCACTTTCATGGGCATGAGAACAGCACGCAGCCGTAAACATCGGTAATTGATGTGGGTCGACTAAGTGAACGAGCAAATATTGATTGTAGTAAAATAAATGATCTGCAGTTTTAATTTCCGAATGTCACCATCATCATCATAATTGACAATTCCAGTTATACGTTGTCTTTTATTGAGTACACATCAGATAAACAGCTGTAATAAAGGACAAATTTTATTAAAGATGTTTTCCAAAATATTTCACAACAAATTGTCTGGTTTGCCTGTTTCTGAATACTTAAAGTAATTGTTACAATGAGCAAAGAACACATGCCCTCTAGACGGGTTTTGTATCTAACGGTTTGACGTCATAACACGTGTTATTTTTTAAGTATTTACTTCATTTAAAAATGAGGAGATTTGATATAAAATGATTGACAATGAGACAACAACCGACCAGATTCTAAAGTACAAGAGTATAAACAACTATAGTTCACTGTACGGCCTTTCAAAAATGAGCAAAACATGACCCATAGTAAGCTACAAAAGGCATAAAAGGCACCAGCATCACAAGCATGAAACAACCTAAAATGAAAGTAACGGCCTTCATGTATATTTTGCATTTTGGAGTGTCCTTGGGTGTTATGCTACTAACCTGCCGCCCCGCCCCCTCCCGAGTTTTTCAAATGATTGATCCCTAATTACCATATTGGTCTTTCTGTGAGGTGCACCAAGAGTTCTTAAATTGAATTGTTTAGTTTCTTTTAAAGTGTATTTTAAGTTTATCAATATATCTATTATTATTGTTCACCATAACGATATCCGTTTTCCCAAAGGCAATCAAATCAAGTTCTTGAATCACAGTCATTTGGAAAACTCATCTATGAATAATATCTAACCACATCACATGATAACAGGAATAGCACTATCTGCTCTTTTCGCCAAATTAAACAGCACTTTGAATATGAACTTTCTGGCTTCATTTGCTGCCAAACTAAAATAGTTATTACAAATTCGCATTACACCCACACAAGATCTAAATTTGTGTATAAGAAGGTATGTAATGACAAATTAAATATCAGTACGTTAAGAGACGAAGTTTTACTCTATTTTAGTCTTTATAAACACCCATTTGATCTCATTAGGTGCAGCTGTGAAGATTAAATTATTTGTATCCGTACAAGATGTTAAGGAAGGATTCCTTGACCGAGTTAACAATTTCAGTTCATTTCATATTGATTATATATATAGTTCTATATTTCTATCGTTTTTTAAATTTAAATATGCTTTTGTCAAAAGCAACCAAAAAGTGAAGTGAGCTAAATTACTCTATACTATGAAATTAGTGGTGTCATCCTGGTTTGCCCACATTTAAGTGTACCCACAACAATAAATAAATCAACAGTATAGTGGCATACGTAAACAAGTAAAATAGCAGTACAGTATCAGAATATACAAAAATGTCAACCCCTGTTGGCATCGTAACAAAGTAACAACAACAGAAAAAAAACTTGTTCAGTGACCGTACCCTATAAAAAAACATCAATCAACAATGGAAGATATTCTTAAATGCAATCTTTCTTGTCACGTGTTACAAAACAACGAACAACATCAGAAATGAAAATCTTACTTTATACTTTGTTATAAATTATAAAAGCACCGGACGACAACAGAATACAATAACAGAAACTGAAAATTTTAGTTTATTTGAGAAAATATTATATGAATTTGTTGTGCATTGTTTGTTTCCCTGACTCTGGCATTTCATTTTCTAAGACATAAGCCACAATTTTGTTTACCAGCGAAATCACCCGCAATAGTTACTTAACAGGCAATTTAGTTGACCTATTTGTTTTTCTTTCTTAAGCATATATTTCATGTGAGTTTATTGTTCTAAATTTACAAACAAGTAAAAAATCAAAATGCAAAAAACATTGCTATAAAACAGTCAATAGGAGATAATAAGGTTATGAAAATCAATAAATTTTTAAATAATAAAGATACATTTTCGGTATTTTTTGTCATTTCTCTCTCTCTCTCTCTCTCTCTCTCTCTGATGTTGCTACATTTGTAACTAACTGCTCTCTCTCTCTCTCTCTCTCTCTCTCTCTCTCTCTCTCTCTCTCTCTCTCTCTCTCTCTCTCTCTCTCTCTCTCTGACAAACATGCTATATGTTGGATGGAGAAGATAATCGTCATAAATCGTATTGGATGTTTTGTGAGAGAAGATATCACAAGGTCGCTGTTCACCAGAATTGTTGCATACAAAGACTCAGCCAAGACAGGCTTGTAATATGCAAATGTGCTTTTTACGTCAAATTGTTAATATGTTATTTTAAAAAGTTCTATTTCACGTGTGATGTATATAGTTTTAGAAACTTTTACAATATACTTTTCCTGCTCGAAATCCTACTTCCACTCCCAGTGTTGAGCAGGGCCAAGATGACAGGCGGGAGGTTTTTTTTTTTTGTTATTATATCAACCAATTATGTACAACTTATATGTCTCTTGACTTGTGTCAACCTGTAAATTGGCCCAAATGAAGAAAAAAGAATGGCGCAAATGCAAAACGCCGCATTGTACAAAACTTATACCTTAAGTTAATACCGGTAGTTGTGTGTACACAATCAAACCTTTTCTAAATAAACAAAAAAACTAAACCAATGGTATGTTTTAACATGAATTTGCTATTATTTTGTTAGAATCAAATTGATCGTTGAAATGGAAAGTGAGCTTTCATCAAATCTGCTACGAATTAAACGACCCGGACGTATATGATAAATGATATATGTAACCCAGACTGATATACGTATTTTGATATATTACTTAATCAATCATATTTATTCCCTCGGTGAGGTTATCATTGGTTGGGTTTAATATTGATAAATAATCCCAATTTATACATGCTTTATGATTTTCCATGCATTTAGTTGTGCAGCTTTTTAATCTCATAGAAAAACCAAGCAAAGGTTACGTTCAGTTAATAAAATCCTAAATATAACTTTACTCAAATTACATGCACAGTTATAAGCCGTCGGGATTGATGGCAAACATGAAACTAACAAAATAACACAGTATATTATACATCACAAGAATAATAAAAGTACAAGACATTGTTAAATTAAATCTTTATCATATAAATAAGCAAGCAATTTTCATTTTCAACTATTTTTAAGAATTATCGTGCTGTGTGTTTATTCAATATCAAATTGTGTTCGCTACTACTTCCGGCTGCAAACTGTACATCACGTCAGCCAAAAGAAATATTTCTCAAGTCTTCCAACGAGTTAACAACGTATAATATGAACGCGGAAATGCGTCAAGTATTACAAGAATAACAAATGACTGATATCTGATATCAATTATGCACAGACATCTTAATATATGTACGAATATTAAATTTGCATGGCCTGCATAATAGCGCTTTTAATGGATGCAGTTCCTTTGATTTCATCAATTTTGAAAAAGGGATATGTGGTGAATGTTTACGAGACAAAAAAATCGTGCACTGTGACCGGTTAATTGTGCATACATGTACGTCCATCATATTTTTCTCGTCAAACGTTATTGGTCAATTATCCAATTTCAATTAAGAATTCTTATTTGTACATGTTTTTGAAGAGGTCAATCGGTAATTTTACAGTTAGTAACGCTACAAGAGCCCAGTAGATTTGCACAATTTTGATATTTGTTACATGTTTTGCTGTCATTCATTGTTTTCGTGTTTATGATATATCAAACTAAACTTTCAGAATATCGATATAAAAAGCAAAACCTGGGGACAAAAATAACTTTGACATTGATACTCAGTTTGTTATTTTAACTTAAAAAGAATGTTCTATTTCTGATATATTTCAGGAGGAATGAATTAATAAAATTTTACATTTTCAAATAAATAAATATAATTGATCATTAAGTTTATAAAAGGATGTTTTATCGATCATTATTTATATATTTTCACGTTGTAACCATTACAATTGTTGTACGTTGTCAAAGTCTATTGTGTACAGTCTTTGACTGAATTAAAGAATAATTCCTTAATCTCATATTCAAATGATAATCTTGAAAATCATATAACTGTATAAAAAGTTATATTTTGAAGGTTAATTGCATTGAACAATTATAAATATACATGTTTTCAGCTATTGCAGATCATAGAGCAACCATTTGATTTAAGGGCTATAAAGAAATAGGAATTAAAAGACCCAGGACCGAGCAATTAACGAAATACAATCGAGGATGGCCAATAGTCTGAAACAAACAACGTTGATATGGAAAAATTTGCTAAACCGAAACTGTACATGTATAACAGAATAAAAATAATAAATAATACATTACACTTTGACAAATAACGATGGTTCTGATTTTCAATTAATCATTATATAGTATCAGTACGGCATATTGCAATGTGCAGTATGTTACCAAAACCTTTAGAAAGTGTTTTATAGCAATAAAGGTGACAGATAAGTTTATTCCCTTTCTTGAGAAGTTCCATAGAGGGCCCTAAACCTCATTATGTTGATTGTTACAGGAAGTTCATCTCCAGAATAACATCATCCGTAGATTTTCCTCTGCCTTGAAATGGCTGTTCACCGACTTGGCACTAGCAAGACATAGATAAGTGTTCATAAACTTATCAATTGAAAGATACCAAGCAACCAAATGATTTTTGATTTACTGCCAATGTGTCGATATCATTCACTTTGAATCGTAATGTTCTAACTAAGTCTGGGAAAATTGGCCTTTTGGTAAGAATCTTTAGAAATTAAGGTTTTTATGCTAATGATTAATCAAAACATGAACACTTAGATGTAATGAGCTGTTTGTTTTGTTAAATATTTACTATACTATATAATAAAATATTAATTTTCGCGAACCATTTAGGTCACAGAAATTCCAAAAATGGCATCAGTAAGGAGAGTTGTACAAATGATGTGAATACACAGAACCCGGATCCAAACTATCTTTTACTAAAAGTATTCATCATTTTCTGTTTTGTATGTACTAACAACATTTCATTTTTCTACAATTTCGATTAAAATATTATAAAACCTGCAGTTCAAAAGGTCACATGCCCCAAATAAACATTCCCCGATTGGTCGAACTACTGTGGCCTCGGTGTAAAGCAACGCAAGCCTCGATGTAAAGATCACGCTTCCAAAAATAGAGGTATGTCCCAAATTAACATTCCCCGATTGGTTGAACGATGTAAAGCAACGGAAGCCTTGATGCAATGAAGAAAAGGGCTGACAGGATAAACGTAATCGTTATAAATTTTAACTTCATGGTTCTTATGCAAGCAAATTTAATAAACAATGATTTTATACAGTTGTGTTATTGTTTTCACCTTACACAGGGCTTTATTTCTGATCTTATTTCTGTGTACACAATTCTGATTCTACATATTTCACCTATATCAATATAAGTTAATCCGTTTGGACGATTCCATATACTATTATGTTTTAGGGTTTTTTAGCTTCAGTGTCGAGTTGGTGTATAGTATTGAGGGCTGTCTGCGAGAAATAAATCCTTTTTTCTGATAGATTAACTAAATTCAAAACCAATATAAAAATAGTTAACACATATATTTTATTTAACTGAGTAAATTGATCGGAATGTGAATGATACATAAACCTAAAATTCGTTTTGGTCTATCCCAGTGATGACATTTGCGCGGGAATTTAGTCCATTGACATCGCAATATAATTTACTTTGGATTATAATTATCTTTAGATGTAATGTTACAGGATTTAATGTGAAATTATTTGTCTCTTCTTCTATAGTAAACGAGTTTGACGTCAGGTTTGTACACATGAAGTCTCTAGTCTAAAAAAGCCAGTGACAGAACGATAAACAGATAAGCAACTGTCTAGGGCCAAGTAAGGGAGGTGAAAAAGCCAGTATTACGCAGAACGATAAACAGTTACATAGACGGATCCAGGGGGTGGGGAAAATTTGGTTGATTTTATAGGGAAGCAGGGGAGGATCCAGCCATTTTATAAAAGGGGGTTCCCAACTCAGGACAAAAGGGGGTTCCAACTATTTGTCTCCATTCAAATGCATTGATCGTTCAAAAAGGGGTTCCAACCCCGGAACCCTCCCGGATCCGCCACTGGGAAGCATGACGGGAGTTGGCGACCCTTAGGTCAGTCAGCGCCAACCCCTTTATGAAAAGTTGTGGATCCGCCACTGAGATTTACATAAGCAGGTTTTCTTTGTGTAGATACCTTAAAATATCACCAACTGTGACTGAGTACACAATTTGATTCATTTCAGCTCATTAGCTGGGCTCACTCGCTAAAAGGTTCATTGCGGGCCTGCTCACTGGCTAACATTTTACGATATTCATGACATGTAGAAAAGCCGATAATCTATACATGTGTGTGAGGAGTAGTTATCAAGCTTGCTTTCGTCTGTAAAACTGTCTTGGGCCAAGTTAGGGAGGTGAATAAGCCAGTAATAGAACGATAAACAAATGATCAGGTTTTCTTCATATAGATCCTTAAAATATCCCCACTGAGGACACAGTTTGATTCATTTTAGCTCATTAGCTGCGCCGCTCACCATAATAGGTTCATTGCGGCTTACTGGCTAATATGTGTAGAAAAGCTGATAACCTATACATACATGTACATGTATATGATCAGATCATATGTTTTCGTACGTCATATTGCCAAATTGACCGTTTTAAGCAGTTTTTGGCGGTTCAATCGTCATCAGCCAAAAAATTTGGGTGCATATATTACATATACTATTATTTTATACGTCGTAACTTTTATTATTATCTAGGTTTTATTTAAGTCTGAGGGTTCCGGTTTGTATTTCTATCGGAACACGCGGCCGTTATCCATCGAAGAGACTTATTTGGAAAATCCCGAGAGATATCGAGTATATGCAAAAGTCGTGCCATGTCAAGGTCGTTAAAACTTCCATTTGTTGTTGAAGGTGAAACGTTCCATCACAGATTGTTTCCCGCTAAGCGACACGAAGGTGTGCATTTTATGATGATACATTTATAAAGTTTGCATGCATTGTTTTGCAATTTGTTCTGTTGTGTTTAGTTTAAATCGCAAATGAATCGATGACATGATAATTGTCATTGGTTTGCACTACCCGGATCGAAGGTTCGATATGACCCAGGCCTGATAACTTCAAACAAATACCGAAAATTTCCTACATTGAAGGAACATTACACAAATCAAATCTGTGAACAATAATTTGCTGACAAAATCAAAAATATTACTAACTCAGTCAAATTATTGGGGGTGGACAGGGGGTACCTAATCTTCACTTCCCAACCCCTTTGCCATCTCACCCTCATCATTAAACACTTTCCATTATATATAAATGGGAGGGTGGGCGGATTTGAAAAAAAATTAATGATTTGGTAAAAATAAAATTATAGATATTGAAGATAGCTTTATATAATATAGAAGTAATTGATAGTCTGAATTTTACCCATCATGTTGTGTTGTCTTAAGTCTATTTGGGTATATGAGTACTAAATACAAGATTTTCGTTCTATTTTAATTTTTATTTGCATTTCTATTACAACTTCAATATATTACAAAATTATTACAAAACAAAAGCTTAAAAGACATGATTGTATAGAATATGGTGTACAGTGCATCCTATCTATAATAAAATAATAATAAATAAAATTGCTGTATCCAATACAGAATTTTAACACATATTCATTCTCAATTTTGTCAACGTTTCAATTATTGTAAGTTATAAGTATTCAAACTCTGAAAACTGTGCAGACATAATTTTTAGAAAAAAGTTCTGCTAATAATATGTCCATTTGACAAGCATGAAATATTGTCTTAAAATTCACCAGATGCCAGGATTTTGAATCTAGATTTCAAAATTTTGGGCCCCCTGCACCCCTAATTTCCAGTGATCATAACTTATTCATTTTGGCCTGTCCGCCAAAATGAATGGAAAACCCTGCTTTTATTGCTTTGTCATTTGAACCTCTGTGGATTGTCTAATTGGCATTTATATTTCATATTTCATATTTTTATTTTTATATGTATCCATCATTTAGAAAAGTTGTTCAATGTAATGAGTCCTGTCCCCTTTATAAGTTAAGGCTTCATCTTCTTTTATCTTCATTAGAACATTTTTTTTTTTTTTTGGGGTCCAAACCTGTTGTTTATAAGTTGTAAATCAGGCCATTACTTTTCTTAATTTAATTGTTGCATACTTAACATGTCTGGACTGTTTTTCTCATTTTTAAGGCTGTATGGCTGCCTATAATTACTTTGTTATTTAAACCTCTGTGGAAAGTTGTCTCATTGGCAATTATACCACATACATGTATATACAGATTTTTTATGGATTGCAGACCTGAAAAGATGTTCAAAGTTGAATATGCTGCAAACTTCAAACAAGCTACAATGTACTACTTATTTACCATGTTTACCATGAAACTGTTGATCAGAACTATATATAAGTTATTTCACCCAGTCCTCATACATGTATATATACCACTATCAATCAACAGAACAAATGCAAATACTTTTTTTTTTACATGCATATGGTTGCCTATAATTTCTTACATCTATTTTATTTGAATTTAAGGAAATAGTTGTTATTTATATAGACAAATCTCACGTCGATATATAACATGTACAACAATCAAACATCAACCCAAACCAAACTGGATGTATTTGAAAGACATCTAGAGGTCAATATACAGTCTCGAACAATAGACAAAAAAAAGGAAAAATATAGTGAACTTTGGAGAATTTATATTATTACATATACATGTACATGCATTTGAATTATTTGGAATATATTCTTTCAAATTTTTAGTCTTAGGTTCCACCTACCATTTTAGAAAACTGGGATTTCAATGCTAGTCTATTAGAGTGGTATTTCATTGGTTGTAGATATGGAGGTATGTTCTTATTTCGACAGAAGGGCAATCAACCTATATCAATTTGTACATGAAGAGATTGATAGTTGCTAGATACTGAATGATTTCACCACAAATTTGTGAAAGTTTTAACCTGTGTATATATAATTAAAATACGATAATAAAATTCATGTCTTTTTCAGGACTTCTGATCCAACCATGTAGTATGGCATGTTTGTGAGATATGGTTTTGGTGGATAGGATGTTCATGAAGGACATGTAGTACAAAGTATATCACTGGATTGAGCTCTTTGTCTAAGTGTATTATTAAAGTGCTTTGCTTTGAGCTCAGTTCATTGTTATGCAATTCATTCTTTGTGAAATAAAGATTTGACAGACAACTCTCATGTACAAGGATTTGTCAGGGTAGTATCCATTCTATGTACAATGTAAGTAATAAGGAGATAAAAGCATTTTATTATGATTTGAACCAAACATTTTTGTCCATTAACCAAATTTAAAAGAACAAATTTACCCAACAATGATACACTCGCTACTAGCAATATGATGCTAGGTTGTTTTAATACATCTGTACTGCCTACTGATGATTGGTCCTGAGTGTAAATGGTCATTCAGTATGTTAAAAAAGACCAAAATTTATAAGGCCTATCTGGCCTAATTGATTTTAAAACTATATTTCATTGTACATGTTCAACATTTTCATTCATTTGTTTATTTCTTAATTTGTGTGAATTAACATTGTTACAGTAAATGTTAATTACTACACTTTCATACCACAACAAATACTGTATTGGTATCACTTATATTTGTATCCATATAACAAAAAATTGAAAAGAGAATAATTTTGCAATACCTTTTCATATTGAATACTATAACTTTTTGATATTAAGACATATTAAGCAGATTTTCATAATACCCACTTGACATGCTTGAAATTCTATTAGATTACTTTTGGAGCAGTTATGAGTCTTTGAAGCATGCTCACAAAGGTTTTTTGTTGATATCATTTTCATATTGGTCAAAACTTTCTTTGCTTTGGCCAGCTTTGGAGGAGATGTTATCAAAGAATTGATAAAAACAACACAGAAGTTTACTTTCTAGCTCATCTAGCCCCAAGCATCATGTCAGGCATTGTCATTACTAAAACCAATTAATGTCTTCTAATCTGAGAAACAATTTCGACATTTTAACAAAATATTTTACTAATGATACTGACAATCCACCACAAAGTAATATAAATAGAACCATACAAATAGTGAGCAAATACATATAAAAAGATGTGGTATGATTGCCAATGAGAAAGTTCTCCACAACAGACCAAAATGACACAGAAATTAACAACTACGGGTCACCGTACAGCCTTCAACAATGAGCAAAGCCCATAATGCATAGTCATTTATGTACACAAAATATACGAAAAAACAAATATTATGTAACACATAGACAAACGACAACCACTGAGTTACAGCCTCCTGATATCATGTTCTCAGATATCATCTCCCATTTAAAAAAATCACATGAAAAATGAACCTATTATGTGTTGCTCTCCTAGCTACAAAATGTATCCCAAAATCAAAGATTTGGAAAATATTCCATCATAATCATTTGGTAATTAATGCAATTAGTGTCTCTTCCATGCCCGTCTTGAACATAAAATCTAAATATTAAATAAACAACATTCCTAATGCTCAGGTTGGTTGTCATCATGCAACACAGTTAATAACACCATATAGGAAAAACATGGAACTCCTTTTGTCATATAAAACACTGTCAAACATCCAAACATACTATCCACATTCATCTGTGTCCACACTTGTTAACCTTATAATATGTTTTTCTTTCAACACGTGTATTCATTCTTTCTAGACTAGTATATACTAGTTAAATTGCAATCTTTTGTGAATTTATAGTAACTGTGTTAACAGTTCCAAGGTAATCCTTAATTCTTTTGCATATGTTCTTAATTGGTGAGACGAAGTCGATATTGCATTATAAGAATTTAGCAATATTTATTTATCCGATAAAACAATCCGTTTTGTAATGTCATATTTAGAACTAATTTAACTAATTGTATGTATTTCAGTAAAACTGGTCGATTTTTTTTTGTACTGACAGAAAGATCACGTTAGTTTTTTCCCTTGAAGAATTCGAGAAATTAAAGTGTTTTTCTCATAAATAGATATTTTTGATTTAGATAGCGTTTCTTTTCGATATTACGTTATATGTCAAAGTAACTCTCAAACATTTTATAGAAAATTAAATTATTATGTTCAACTCAATTATTTTTTCCTTTTATATCGAAATGAATTCTTTGGCAAATTTTGAGACGATACATTTACCAATTCACTATGTTACCAAAACTGTATAAATATATATTTATATTTAGTACTGTCTGAGAACTATTAATACAAATATCCCAAACAACAATAGATACATTCGTCAATAATGCCTGGGTTTTAAATAATTAATATCTTTCTGTACCCCTATTGTTCATGTTTGTTGAAAGTATTCACTTTTTCAGCGATTTCAGTAAAATTTAGGAAACAAATTGAATTTAGACATTCAAATTCCATTAAGATCTGGATGGAAAATATCATAAATGATAATGTATTCCGTTACGATAAGCTGCAATACGATTGTATAGTAACGATTATTCCACGGGTTCCACATGTGGAGTAGGATCTGCTTACCCTTCAGGAGCACCTGAGATCACCCCAGTTTTTGGTGGGGTTCGTGTTACTCAGTCTTTAGTTTTCTATGTTGTGTTTTGTGTACTGTTGTTTGTCTGTTTGTCTTTTTCTTTTTTAGCCATGGCGGTGTCAGTTTATTTCGACTTATGAGTTAGAAAGTCCCTTTGGTCTTCCGCCTCTCTTTTAGTCCCCTTCAGATTATCAATCACCCGATGTTTTACCTCTTTTTTTCCACGGTGCTGTGTTTTTATTTGACTTACTGTTTATGAGTGCCAGACCCTATGTTGCTATTTATACACCTTTTTAAATGTATGTTTAATTATTTTTCTATTAGTGTGTACAACACATTTTTAAATCATATTTTCCCACATATTTACGTTTTCAGATTAGTTTAAGTTGCCAAAGCGTCAGTATGTTCGGTAGTATTTACTACTTGTTCGTGATTGTCCGTTTTTCAATTTGAAACACCGGATGACTTGGGACTAATCTGACCTTCCGGTGTTGGTTCTAAAAATGGGTTCGATTATTTTAAACTGGTCCGCCATTTAATCTAAATCTCCGTAATGTAGCGATAAGTGAGCACAACAGAGGTCCAGTTTACGATAATAGTCATTATTTCGGCCTCTTTTTGACACTGACAAGTTTATTATGATGAATAAAACAGGAGTAAAACATCAATTTTGATTTATTTCACTGTAGTTATAAAGTTTATGAGGACAAAGTTTGATTATTGAAATGTTACTTATTAATTGACTTTCAATATTTATATGATGTTTACGCCAATGACATAACAATCCAACAACGCAAATGAACTATTACTTCTAAATACCTTGTTCTTAAACCATACAATGATCAAAGTTCAAAGGAGTGAAATTGCCCATATTTCTAGCTAAAATTAAAGAATAGGATTAATTGATCAATATCACAATAAATCATTGCTAATACATTGCTAATACAATGTCAACATAGAAAGTGTGTCTTTTTCTTTTCTTTTTTTAATTTACGTACTTGCGTTCTATTCATGATGTCACGAATAGCGCTCATTTGATTTTTCACGAAAATTCAATGAAAATGGACAAATTTCCATTGAATTCTTAGACAGGAAACATAGAGCAGAGGCGTCGACAAAAAAAGGTCTTTTAACATAATCTTTGTTATGACATTTTACATATCTGACATAAATATTTAGCTTGTCGATGACTGCGCTCTATAGGCCTTAATTTGGTTGAAATCAGTACGATTTGGTCAAATTTCTCAAAAATCTCTGTTTTTGACCTATTTGGGATGGAAAAATCGAACGCTTCAAAATAAAACTTTGACAAAAATAGTTCTATTAAACTTCCTCACATGTATTTTCATCATCTTATCTCATTTTTCATCCTAAAACATTGAACTTAATAATCGGGGCCAAATATGGCCCTTACCGAACTTACTCCTTTGTTGGTTCATTTAAGTATTATAGATGCAATGAATAAGCGTTGATTCTTGAAAAAGAAACCATGAGCCCGGAGGCTTATCCGTTGTATCTCTAACTTAAACTATTGTGTTGATATCTTTTCAAAATTAAAAAAGCCTTTTCTTGATTAGAAGGTATTGTAAGTGAGTTTAAATAATCATGACTGCTATTATGTTCAACGATACATTAACAAATCTAAGTTCACAATTAATTGGTTAGAAAAATACAAATATAACATAACACGTCTGTCTTTAAATCATTTAAATATCATCCGTAATTTGCAAAATAAGACATATTCAAACTTATTTCTAAGTATATATAATAAGTATGCTACCGAAACTTCTATCAAGAAGCCTAATTCTATGCACATCACGATTTACCCGAATAGAGATTTGTGAGTAAACATTTGTAAAGATATGTTGTCAAACAGACGAAAGCATACTATATTCATAAAACAAAAATATAAAATTGAATGTAATCATTTTCTTTTCAAATATGTGAAATAGCCAATAATAATCCAAAACTAAACGGGAAACCCCGCTATTATTACAAAAATATCCTCAGTAACATTCAAAATAAGATAAACGGAAAAACAAAGAATAGGAACAACAAAGATAATAGAGGGATTCGAACCTAAACCGACAAGTCTCAACCTTTAAATTGACTCTTTAACTCATTGATCTTAACCATGTTTTTTTTTTTAAATGAAATCTCTTTATTTCTGATACATGACAATAAGGAAGCATCACATGGTGATCATATTATCATGGCTGACAAAATCATGCATATTCATGTTTTATAATATCACATGATATAGACAATGAAATGCTTTGAATATTATTTTAGTGATAAATCATCTATCAATATTTATACACAAATAAAAATGTTTAATACCAGTATTGATTGCATTATTTATAATTTTGACTTCCTATACCTCGCGGCTACCAATTTATACTATACGATTGTCTATTACGTATACATAAAGGTAAACGCTCCATGTGTCCGTTATACATATGTGTGTCATATGTTTATTTATAAACAAGTCTTAATTGAAAACAACGTTCAAACCTATGATTGCGTTGGATAAAAACCGCAATTTTTATACGTGTGCATGCAAAACAAATTTCTTGTTAGAGGGGTCTAAATACAACACAAACAACATTTTCCAAATAACCAAAAAAGTGAAAAAGTATATTTTAACAAAACGCATTTGACTAACAGGTCGAACAAGAAATGTTCTTAAACCCTGCTGACTGCCATTGGCGATTGCCAAATAAACGGATCACCGATGTAATAAATGGATCTTAATTATAAATTTAATACTAAACAGAAAACAATAAACTTGCGGAAAAGATGGTATACCGCACACAACAGGTGCAAAGGTTTATGTACACCATATCCGGATTTCGACAATTAATGTCTCTTCAGTGATGTTAGGAATCGAAACGGTATTTGGAAAGCCATACAATTTACCTCAATTTTGGATAGACTCTTGAATTTTGTGGAGTCAAAATAGGATGAACGGATCATATAAACCCGAAGGCAAATATAATACAAGCCCAAACGAAAAAATATAAACAAGTCTTAATTGAAAACAACGTTCAAACCTATGATTGCGTTGGATAAAAACCGCAATGTTTATACGTGTGCATGCAAAACAAATTTCTTGTTTACATATATATAAAATAGACATTTAAACTGCAACCCATTGGTAGCCGAGAGGTTTCGTCGATGTCAGTCATGCACACAGAACAGATTTCAAGGAGAGGTTCGATACTCAGAGAAGTGAATAGGCTGACGTCACAACAATGGTTTAAACCTGTGTAATGAACTGTGTATTCCGACATAAAATGGTAAAATGCAGATGCTTGCAAAAGATATCATGAGCCAAGACGGCGAATAATTTTTGTTTTATGAAAAAAGGCTTTCCATTGTATTGATATATCTCTCACTTACTTTATTGTCGAGACGTACTTTTAATTTGACACTTTTGTTTTTGAATAAGCCCAGATATCAGTGAGCTCAGAATAAAGCATTAACTTTCCTTCAAATATATCAATTATCGATATTGCATTTCCTGTACCTTTTCCGTCCATGCTTTTAAAATTATAGTTCTGAGCGTTCTGGCTGTTGAAGTGAACTTAAAATCATTTTTAAACAGCGAAATCCGTAAGGTGTATATATTTTGAATATACTACTATGTTCTGCTTGTGGACGGTTTGATCGGTTTACTTAAACTTTTTTGCATTGGAATGATTAATTGCATACAAACATTTTGATAAATTCTTACATCAGTATTATTTTCATATGATTTGCATTTTAGGGAATACGTTTATATGATTGGTCGTGAAGGCTTCCGGTAGTGGCTTTTGAAGTTATTTATTTTTGGATAGACGACGTTGCCGGAACTCCTTTTTGTAACCAATGTAAACATGATGGCGGCGATAATAACACAAACCGGCTCGACGTTAGAAATAATTATTTTCACTTCGCGTTCATCGTTAAATTATACACAATAATGTTTGTTTATCCAATAAAACATATGGGTAAGCTGTTTTTCCATATCCGATTAGAACTAATATTACAAATTATACGTAATCCAGTACAAATGGCTGATATTTTTGCACTGAATAAAAAATTCTTTAAACTTAACTTATGATGCTACAATATAACCATACCGTAGCCCGCATGCAGATAAACAGTTAAATAATAAACACAAAATATTCATTCGGACTTTATTTGTTTGTGAGTGAATTGGTCCAGTTTATACACAAATAAATTCCTTTAAAAGGGAGTTAAATCCTTTAATAATTTATATAGAAGCTAAGAATTGAACTCCCTATTACAAAGTTGATCGTGTTAGCCCTTTGTTATTTGTGATTTAGATTTACTACCTTTAGGTTGGATCGTAACATTTCAGAGTATGACATTAAGGAGATGTGGTATGATTGCCAATGAGATTATCCACCAGAGTTTAAATGAAGTAGTAAGACAAAATCGACCTTTCATTTATGTCTGATTTTGTTTGAACAACTCCATCTTTTGAATTTTAACTTTTGTCTATGTTAGGATTTATCCAGAAATGTGTCCTCAAATGGTGTAAATATATGTTTTCTTAACATATAAAATATATCTTCCAAAACCTTTCTGCACAAGTTCAAAAGATTAATCTCTGTTTGTTTTTTTAATGCTTACAATTTCTGTCTATATTAAAATTCCTTTGAGTTAGATGTTTTATGTGGGTGTAACGAAGCTGATATAGTATACAATAATGTTTGTTTATCCAATAAAGCATCTGGGTAGGCTATTTTCCATATCCGATTAGATCTAATATTACAAATTATACGTAATCCAGTACAAATGGCTGATATTTTTGCACTGAATAAAAAATTCTTTAAACTTAACTTATGATGCTACAATATAACCATACCGTAGCCCGCATGCAGATAAACAGTTAAATAATAAACACAAAATATTCATTCGGACTTTATTTGTTTGTGAGTGAATTGGTCCAGTTTATACACAAATAAATTCCTTTAAAAGGGAGTTAAATCCTTTAATAATTTATATAGAAACTAAGAATTGAACTCCCTATTACAAAGTTGATCGTGTTAGCCTTTTGTTATTTGTGATTTAGATTTACTACCTTTAGGTTGGATCGTAACATTTCAGAGTATGACATTAAGGAGATGTGGTATGATTGCCAATGAGATTATCCACCAGAGTTTAAATGAAGTAGTAAGACAAAATCGACCATTCATTTATGTCTGATTTTGTTTGAACAACTCCATCTTTTGAATTTTAACTTTTGTCTATGTTAGGATTTATCCAGAAATGTGTCCTCAAATGGTGTAAAATATATGTTTTCTTAAACATATAAAATATATCTTCCAAAACCTTTCTGCACAAGTTCAAAAAAGATTAATCTCTGTTTGTTTTTTTAATGCTTACAATTTCTGTCTATATTAAAATTCCTTTGAGTTAGATGTTTTATGTGGGTGTAACGAAGCTGATATAGTATACAATAATGTTTGTTTATCCAATAAAGCATCTGGGTAGGCTATTTTCCATATCCGATTAGATCTAATATTACAAATTGTACGGAATCTAGTACAAATGGTTGATATTTTTGCACTGAAAAAAATGGCTTCTATAAACTTAACTAATGATGCTACAATATAACCGTACCGTAGCGCGCATGCAAATAAACAGTTTTTGATATTGTCGATTTTTCAATGATTTTTTTTTTACTCGGTTTATCTTGAAATGAAATAGTGGGAGATTATGACCCAACACATTAACCAATACATTTTACCTAAAACTGTATCAACATGGTTCCATACTTCTATGAAAAATCGAAGAAGTGCTACTAGTATAATTCAGTGAAACCTGTCTGAACCGAACTACTTTGTGATTGAAGCCTTTGTTCGGATTAGACAAATATTCGGTTTACAAAGAATAAATTACTGTAATATTTACTGTATGTCCTGATAAAAATGTTCAGGCTAGATAAAAATATGGAGATGTGGTATGATTACCAATAAGACAACTTCCCACCGAATGTCAAATGAAGAAGATATAAGTAGTTACTGGTCACCGTACGGCCTTCAACAATGGGGATAACTCATACCGTATGGTCAGCTATAAAAGGCCCCGACGTGAAAAATTTGTAACAATCTAAATGAGAAACTACGTGTAATAGACAGGTTTCTGGTTTTATATGGTTTGCTTATACCTGTTTTAATATTTGTCAAACAGCAATAAATACAATTATTACTTGGTTTTATATAATGAATGATTGTACGCTTATTGTTTATGATTGTTGAAAGCGTTAATTCTTTTGGTGATTTTTAGTTTTTTGTTTTATTGCAAACACAATTTTCCTGCCGAAGGTGATTTTCCTTGCGCTCTCCACCAATAAAAAATGGCCGCCACTATACAGCCAGTATTGTTGAAAGTGGCACTAAACACCAACAAGCAATCAATCAATCCATATGGTAAATAAAGAAAATCAGAAATTCGATTTGTTGATTTTTCAGCAGTACAATTTGGAATGCGCAGTTACCCTAAAGAAGAGCATAGTTAGACTTGGAAAGTGAAACATTTTTAAATGGACCCTTAAAGGATTTGTTGGCATGTTTTTGTGTTTTGTTTTATTAAAAATATGTGCCAATAACGTGTTACTAGTTTCTTTTACGGCATTATTATTGGGCAATTGTCCAGTCCAACTGGGTCAGAGGAACATTCCTAAAAATTTTATGGGGTTTTGAAATGAATATGACTTCATTTTCAGTTTCAAGAGAAATGTTATCTTTTCGTATAGAATTTGCGAAACTTTTGTGTTAACATACTTGTTATAATCAGTGATATATTTTATAAATTTGAACCTCAGACTGCTTTGTTTTCGTGAGTGTTTTGTCTTTACTCGATATCGTCTTTTGTTCATGTAAATATCATTAAGTAGCATACCGAAGTTAAGTGGCAAATAGAATCGAAAAAATATTTAAATGTACAGAATGCAATACTATGATATTATTACGTGACTATTTCTGTATTGGCCTTGTTATTGGTCCGAGGCTTGCTGTATTGGCCTGAGGCAAAGCCGAAGGCCAATGCAGCTGGCCGAGTACAAATAACAAGGCCAATACAGAAATAGTCACGTAATAATATCTTTATTAATTAACTACAGTTTTTACCTGGGTTTTTTGTGTGTTTTATTTCATTTCACAAGAGTTTAACATTTTTTACCTTGAAATGGAACTATCCAAATCTGAGTTTCCTTTTATAAGCTGCAATGTCAAATGATCTGGTTCTGTTTCGAGGTGGTTTACATTTTTTTAAAGATATGTTCACCCTTTTCAGTCACTATAAAGTGTTGCAATTCATTTTTAGACGCAACACATAAATAGTAATTGGAAAGGTACTGCCATTGCATGAAAGATGCAGAAACAAAAGGATTAAATAAAACTAGAAGTTGACTATGATTGACTATGAGACAACTATCCATAGACCAATTGACCAAATAACAAAGACTTGAGCAATTACAGGACACCCTTCAACAATTCATATAGATATAGGAAGATGTGGTGTGAGTGCCAATGAGACAACTCTCCATCCAAATAACAATTTATAAAAGTAAACCATTATAGGTCAATGTACGGCCTTCAACACGGAGCCTTGGCTCACACCGAACAACAAGCTATAAAGGGCCCCAAAATTACTAGTGTAAAACCATTTAAACGGGAAAACCAACGGTCTAGTCTATATAAAAAACGAGAAACGAGAAACGAGAAACACGTATAAATTACATAAACAAACGACAACTACTGTACATCAGATATGCCTGGTTCGGATTGAAAATAAATGGGACCTTACAAAAACATGAGAAGCGAAAGTGACAGTAAATCGATTTGTATCCCTTAAATTGATTAAATGTTTTAAATAGTTGTGAGGTCGACAATAAATGATATTTGTGATAATCTACAGACTCGTTGCTCAAACCTGAAATAATTAAATTTTCTGCTTACAAAAGGCTTTTTTAATTGAATGTGACCGACCTCAGCATAAAATATTTGCCACACTAAACGTTTCGACATGTTGATGTTGGTGTTCATCATGACTTTCGATCTAAAATTCCGAGACGTTCCGAAATCCTGTATTGGCCGAATTAGAACTCGCCCAATACGAAAAAAATCCATATTGGCCGAGTTATTCTGTATTGGTCGAGTTGACACTTTTGTATAGCACAGGCAGTTATCTTATATTAAGTCCAATAACAGAGTAGTTAATTAATAAGTACAGTTAAATAGCTTAATATTTACCGATCCTGTGCATAATGTTTCAGATAAGGACTTTGTTTCGTAAACCAACTGTTGATGGATTTGAATTTAAAAAAGACAATAATGGTCCATGTTGAATATCAGTTCTGATGAATGTATCTCCATATAATGTATGATGTCATGTATGATCAAATATGTGCAACTATGTCCTCGTGCGTTTATTCATCCATACTTTTCAAATATTATGTTTTGAGAGTTCTTTCTGAAAGTTAACCTAAAATCATGTTCAAACACAGTAAATTCCTTAAGGTCAAGGATCAGTTAATGACCAGTCCATAAAAAATCTAAATTTTGCACTCAAATAGATATATAATATTTAAATATGCATTGGAAAATGTGAAAGAAGTTATGTTATATCGTCTTCGTTTACAGGATATATCCATGTTTAAAATGGACATTACAGGTATACAATTACATAGATTATAAAGGACAATCCATTATTTAATACCATTTTTATTTTAGTTTGTATAGATAATATAAGTTTATACAAAGAGTAATACTTACAAAGGTTAGTATATTTAGTTTTGAATCCAACTTATATCCTTGTCCTCGTCTTCTTTTTAGGTACAACCCAATGTCCTTTTTTTCGTTGGAAACAGACTTGATTTAAGTTGTGCAAAGACTAAAGGATAGGGGATACTTTTTTTACATTCCCTTTATTGTAAGATAGCCAAGTTCTACTATTGAAACTACATCCTAATCGCTTGTTTGTTTTCTGATTTCCATTTTCGACATCATATTCATAATTATCTTAAAATTAAGACGCTGGTCTTATAATAGATATACTATTCACCAAATGTATTATTGCACCAGCGAAATTTCAAGTGATCAATGGGATGTAACTCGTACCAAACGTCGCAACATTTCCCAGAATCCGCATACAGTAACTTGACTTTAAGTTTGATATGGATAACATGCCACTGGGATCGATCATGCCAATAGAAGTTGACGGTTATATATGTTCAGTAGTCAGTGCTCTGGCATTGGCATGATATATGGCATACATACATTTTGATAATTTCTCAATTGAGTTTTTTATAAAGTGTTATTTTTAATTAAATAATCATTTGATTTATTGAGTAGTTTTTTAACGGATCGAACTTCATGTAGCAAAAGACCTTAGACGGTATTGGCCCTTTGTTATTTGTAAATTTTATTTACTACCACTGTGTCGATATCAATGATGATGGATCGTAATGTTCAAACGTAGTCTGGTGAATTTGGCCTTTCGCTTATGTGAATTTTTGGTTTGAAGCGCTCCATCTTTTGACTTTTACACTTTTGACTCTGAAGTACGTCTTTCTGTTGATTGTTAATTAAGAAATTCGCACTCATACGTAGTGAACAATATATTTTCTTCAATGTTTAAACTCCGGTTATAGTTTCTTTCTACATTAGTTAAAATTTTACTCTTTTGTTAGTTATTGCGTAATTTCAAATTCTTTTGCATATAATGTTTTACGTGGTGGTATCGAAGTATACAGTGGAAGGAATAAATTGATCACTATTTATCTATAAAGAAAGCATACGTTCCCCAATGTCATATTAATACTAATTTAACCAATTGTTCCTATTTCAGTAAAACTTGCTGATGTTTTTGTACTTTTATAAAAATAATTGTGGTGATCTTCGAAGACTTTCGTAACAAAGGTGTTTATGATAGCATCTATCCAAAGTTAAGAATCAGATATTTTTACATAATTATTATTTTTGTTTCATTTGTATTCATTTGACATTATGTTTTGAAGTTAAAATGTTGCTGGTTTGATATTTCTTTTAAGGTAGATTATACGCATTAGAGGTGCGAAGCTATTAGTTTCCGTCAATATATATAGATATAAGAAGATGTGATATGAGTGCCAATGAGACAACTCTCCATCCAAGTCACAATTTGTAAAAGTAAACCATTATAGGTCAAAGTACGGCCTTCAACACGGAGCCTTGGCTCACACCGAACAGCAAGCTATAAAGGGCCCCAAAATGACTAGTGTAAAACCATTTAAACAGGAAAACCAACGGTCTAATCTATATAAAAACGAGAAACGAGAAACACTTATGAACCACATCAACAAACGACAACCACTGAACATCAGGTTCCTGACTTAGGACAGGTGCAAACAAATGCAGCGGGTTTAAACGTTTTAATAAGCGCCAACCTTCACCCTTACCTGAAACAACAATAGTGTAACATCATAACATAGAAAGACACACTATAAAATATCAACTGAAATGGCTTAACTCAATCAAAAGACATTGCCTTCTTGGAATTATTACTTTACAACAGTTAGTTCTGATTGGTTTCTTGATAATGTGCCGAAGATTATTTAGGCTTACGTGAAATGGAAAACATGTCTGGTAGGGGAGTAGAAGTTTTAAACGGATGATTAGAATTCGGATTGAATTAAATGAGTGTATGGCTACTCGATCTCCGACGAATATGTTGCTATAGGTGCATATATTGTTAAACACGCGCTGATAGTCAACATTGATTTATCCTCTACTACATTGTACGTATTCCTTTGGCTAAATCTATAATACACGATTACCTTTAATAACATTATTTTCTATGTATTATATGTATGATGTTGATATCATATCACTAGGCATTACATAACAAAAGAGGTGGAAAACCAATGGGACATTGAAAACTCATAAGTCGAGACAAACGGATAACGCCATGGCTGAAAACGAAGACGATAAAATGACAAACATGCTCACAAAAACATATAAAACTAAAGACTGAGCAACACTAACCCAACTAAAACCTTGGGGTGACCTCCGGTGCTCCCAATCCGTAAGGTATGCAAATCATGCTCACCAGTGGCACTCGTGATGTTGCTCATGGTTTGTACGAATTCGGTGATGTGTCTAATTAGGTGACGTCACAATCGAGGAAAGAGAACGGGATTGTATGAACGAAAGCATACTATATCTCTGTTCACTGCTGCATTTTCTTGATGCTGACTGATGTGTAATTATTTGTTACAAATCAATCATTGAACTATCACACTACACAAAATTTAAGTATAGATCTAGAACGACGCTTTACAGAAACAGTAAGGCAACACAACACGCAAGTATATAATGTCGACATTGTAGGTGTAACCCTCGGAACATGGTGAATTTTAAGAATCAATTTATGTTTTACTCTCGCTTTGTATTTAAGCGACGGAGTTGAAAGTACTAATTGACTGCTAGCTATCAGAAACACTTTATTTCATTGGAGAGAATAAAATATTCAGTTAGAATCAACAGTTGCGCAAGTCAGTCTTATAAAGGAAATACGACCATAACCTCTTGTGTCTAATGAATAATTTTTTAGTTTAAGTACTTTATGTTATATTTTCATTTCAGAGTACCTTATTTTATGACCCTCAAAACAGAGGAGCATATTTATTGGTAGTTCACACATTGTATCATATTACTAATTAAATAATTACGAAACTGAAACCCAACTACATGTATTCGAAATTTTTATATAAAATTCTTCTGATAAAAGAAAAAAAACACTGTTTCGGTTTCCTCTAAAAATCACCGAAACAAAAGCTGATGTAAAGGATGAGGTTCTCTGTTGAATAAATATTGCCTTGAATTTCTACTTTATCAATATTTTTTTATATAAATCGTTTCGTAAATGAATATTTTCAAGAGCCTTAATGCTAGGCAATACAAATCTCTTCATTAGAATACATTATAGGCTTCAAAGTCTTGTAATTTTGAGATATTGTCAGGATACGATGATTTTTTTTGCAATTTTCGGAGCTTAAAGCTTTAGATAAACCCAAAATGTTCTGTAACCAAAGGAAAATATACCAATGTTTATATTAAATACCTAGGCACAAAAATCTTCTTGATCAGGGACGGCTGTCAAAGTAAATAATGCTTACAAATGTTATGCACTTTGGAAAATTGGACAAAACTGACATAACAGCACAAATAATACAAATCCAGTGGTCATCACCTCTTAAATTATAATGTGACGTGCCCAAAAGAAGTATTTTGTATTAAATATAATATTATACCTACGCATTTATGATACTGCTAAGCACTCCATCCCTTCTTGGAAAGATTAAACTAGTTTACTCCTTTTTTTTAGTTTATGGATTTTGTATGTGAGGTGACCTTGATTTTATTATGTTCTTCTTTATCCAGTTTATATTGGTGGTCCAAACATGTTTAATCATATGTTTAGATGTCAAACGTTAGAAAATTGTCAACACATAGAAAAGGGAAAACAAATTCTGTAAGATTTGATAAATTGTAACATAATGGAACAGGACACAAATTGCTTGACAAGTAAAATTGTACATTGGATATTATTATACTTCATGTCAAAATGCTAGATTTTGATTAGTTAATACGAGGGAGATAATTATAGAATAACTAATCGAAGAATTCAAATAGAGAAAAATATTCAACGAGTGACCAAACAACACATTAATTCACGAATGCGCGTAGCGCATGAGTTAATTATCAGTGTTGTTCGGTCACGATTTGAATATTTTTCGATATTTGAATTCTTTGATTAGTTATTCTTTTTATTACATTAGCAAAGGGCTTTTTTAATGAAATTAATGTAGAAAATGTAAGGAACTATATTTTTTTTCTACGCATTAACAATTTGTTTTGATCCGACGTTATCGACGTCTTGACAACGCCTATTGTAAATCATAATCGAAAACAAACTGACAATGTCATGGCAAAAAAACTCAAAAAGACTTGCAGTTTACAAAGCTCAAGATAGAAAACTAAAGACTGAGCAACACGAACCCCACCAAAATTCAGGGTTGGTCTCAGTTGCTCTGGAAGGGTTAGCAGATCCTGCTCTACATGCGAAACCTGTCGTGTTACTCAAATAAAGAACGTTGATGAGTCATACCCATTTAGATTTTTTATTCTAATTTGTATCAACGACCTCACAGGCTTAAGCCATTTATTTAGATCAAAATAAGGATCTATACTGCAATTGGGGCATTATCGGGCGTATGAAATTTGCGTCGATTTTATAAATTTTCAATCTTTCATTTGCGCCGATTTGGTTGTTTCATTTGCACCGATTCAATAATTTCAATTTCCATTTGCTCCTTTTTGCATTTTAGTGCTGTGTTTTTTACATGGCATAAAGAGGTTTTATTGTCCTTTGATATTTTAAAGGCTGTAAATAGATTTTTATATCATTTGATATTTTATTGGTAAACTCAGTTATTTTAGTGGATGTAAACAGAGCGCTTTTAACCTTAAAATTGACTTGTTTTGCTCGAAATACTACTTCCACCTCTCCATTGTGGGCAGGAGGCAACAGTTATATGTTTTGCTCGAAATCCTACTTCCACCTCTCCATTGTGGGCAGGAGGCAACAGTTATATGCATGTTTTGATTGATAATTCATAACATATGTATAACTGGCTAGCGAAAGAGGTTTATAATGATAAATAAAATTATTTTCACCTGTAATTTACCTGTAAAACAATCGGTGCAAGTGCAAATGAAAGAAATAATCGGCGCAAGTGAAAGAAAAATTCGGCGCAAGTGAAATGCAGATCGGCGCAAATGCTAAACGCCGGCATTATCGAACAATCTCCTTTACATCCCGTAATTTTTGCCCATTTTGTTTTATTTTTAGATGATCTTAAGTCTCTACATGGTCAGTGTACTCTTACGATAAAACACTTCTCTGTTTAACAATTTCAATACATATTGACCAAAAAGGAATGCAATCATATTTTTTCAGTGCCCACACGCTGTTTAGTCTTTCAATTTGAATTATCCGTTGTTCTCCGAGAAACAATTTCTGCTATAAAATCTATAAAATGTATTGCTAATGAAACGTTATTTCAAGACTCATACTTCTGGGTAATTAAAGTTCAATACACAGTCAAGCAAAACAATTTAATTTTGAAAGAGTTTGACATGCAAATATATCAACAGTTTGTCTCTTGGGGTTGTTTTTTAATATTGATAAACCGATAGTTTCTATCTTTAATAGCATTTTTCCGTGATATTATTCGCATAATTATGATGAAGCAATTAAAATGAAATTCGGGAAGGCAAAATGTCTAATAAAATGGCCATTTTGTCCCAATTATTATGATATAATGCTATAGAAACTTAATCTACTTTCGTTAAATTTATTTCATTTCAAAGACAATATTCACGAAAAACGAGCTTGAAACAAATTTTAACAAGAAAACCAACTTAACATCAGTTTTGATTTTTAAGATGATTACCGAGATTCTATTAGTTAAATATATTATCTTGTGAAACATTAATGTAATTGCGCAAAACGAGAGCTTCATTTGTTAGGGAGGTTGCTTTATGTTTATCAGAGGCGTTTATGTCTAAAAAAAATAAAAAGAGCAAAATGTTCGTTTCATTAATGGATATAATTATAGATATGACATTATTTGAGTCTCACAGTTGCTTACAATGCGTCTATGACATGTATAAAGCCGTTGATTAACTTTTTAGCCCGTTGTGTGGTTGTGTTACCGCTTTGTAATAAATCTTCAAAGTAAAGTGCATACTCCTTTAAATCATATTCATTCAGCTAAAAAAGCAGATAATGATATAGAGAACAAGAATGTGTCCATAGTACACGGATGCCCACTCGCACTATCATTTACTATGTTCAGTGGACCGTGAAATTGGGGTCAAAACTGTAGGTGGGGCATAAAAAAGCAAACCATTTATTTAACTAATAACTTCCCCGTGTTATAACTTGGTGATATGTACTTGATTTTCATCTTACCTTGTATCTTTAATATATATATGCAAGGACAAATACGTATTGAATACGTCGTTGAGACAGCAGCACTTCAACACCAAACAATGAAATACCTTTGGTTGTAGACACATGGTCTTCAAGAATAGGCTTATGTCTATGTCATATGTCAATATTAAGCTCTAAATCAATCTTGCCTAAAAGAATTGTGAATGAATTTAGCCAATAATATCAATTCTTTTAGGCAAGATTGATTTAGAGCTCAAGATTTATCATCAACATAAATTTCCCAGGTTTTTTAGAACTCAACCCTTCTCCTGTTTAAGTTGTTGTCCAGCTCAAATATGAAGGGAGTTGATACAATATATAAAATTACAGACTTTGAGAAAAACTTTACATATAAAATATGTACACAACAAATAAAATCGCATGCTTCTTTACTTAACATCTACGTAGAGCTTATAAAGGAATTTTAAAGAGTATCCTCAGTTCGACGCTAATGGCCGTTTTGTTCTTGCAATAGAGTGTAATTTCTTACTGTTATTCTTCAAACGTTCAAGGAGCTTTCAATTCTATAACAAAAACAGCATAAAAGAGCATGTAATGTGAAAACAATGGTCTTTTCCTAGTGTTTCGTTTGACTTATATGTCATATACATTCACTGACATTCACTTTTTTAACATACGAAAAATGTTTATGTTTCTAACAAGGATTGATTCTGGATTACTTGGCGAATACAGCAAAAAGCAACGATGTAGTAATTGATCAGTATTATATTTAATGCCCGAATGTTGTGAGAATTTACGATATAATGTATTCAATTTCAAACGTTCGATTCCATACGACTTGTCCTATCGTGTTATTTATTACGCTTTAAAGTATGTGTTTGGAAATTTACTTGTGATGAAGAATATAATATTCTACAACGAATGATTATTCATAACAAAAGTAATAATTGGGTTCTTTAAGTATATCTGGGGTCATCGGGGAAACAAAATAACTTTACTTGTGTATCGAACTTAATATATACCTTATACATTAGAAGAATAACAATATTGACCAAAATTTAGAAGGAAGAACAGACACCACTTCTACCCAACATCGGACTCCTTTAAGGACATACACGTTATGCAAAGACAAAGATCATGGCTTATATACCTTAAATTGGGTCGTTTGTGCACTGTCGTCTTGAGGTAGATGTCTTTAACAAATTCATACAAAAACATATGTGTAGTGAGCACAAATGAGATGTCAAGGTTTCCTCGAGGTCAACAGAATTGAAAGCCAAATACATCAACAACCATTTCGAACGGATTGACATTCTAATGTATAATAACATAAGTAATAAACTAAAGACTAGCAACACACATATATTTTATATGTGAGCTGGACAAGCCATCCACTGTACTCGCACAAGGTAAATACCGGTGTCCGCCCATGTGTGTGCCTCCAATGTGAAGCCCTCCTTCGTTATGCTCTGTATAGATGATACAAAACGGGTATTGTGATTGCTGTCAATATCTAAACCTGTAGTGCCCCACACAACAGTTGGTATTTCACCAAATTGTTCATTAAAATGGATAACAGTAGACGCCGACTGTGCATGGCCTTTTGCATCAATAAGGACATGATTTCCTGTTTGACCTTAAATAACACAAATTACATAGCCTTATCGTATGATAAATAGTATAATGATAAAAATAATTATAATCGAAATAAATAGAATATGGTACACATTCATGGCTACATCTTTGAGCTTTTTTGTCGTTTTAAATTGTAAAAAAATAGTCATTGTCTGAAAATTCTATTGCCAAAAAATCAGAATCGAAATGAGTTCTATATTTTTCATTACATTTCGTGTAATGAAAAATATAGCACTCATTTTGTTTCTGAATGTTTGTATATAAATTATATTCTATTGTTTAACAATAAAAATTATAGGCTGCTTAAACTTACGAAGCTAGTAACGTTTTCAAAATTGATTGTAGTAGTATGGAATTGTCTTCAAAATTGATTATAGTATTATGGAATTGGCTAAAGCAAGTATTTATCAAAAGAAAGCGTGTATAATGCTGGTGGACTTTGTTTTAGTGGTTTTGTTTAGCATTGCATATTTTCGGATCTATATTTGGATTTATATATAGATATTATTACATAAATTTTAATCGCGTAATGCAGAATTAAGATGTTTCATTTTGTCGTCTTTTTTAGAACCTATACCATCCCCTTTTCAACAACATCAACAACAACAAACCTAGGAAGACGTTATGAAAATAGGGAACATTTGCATGTACAATTAGAAGGATAAATATCAGAAATGATTTGAGACTATACTTTAAAACTATGACAAAAGAGTCATGAATATCAAAAAATAGTATTATTCGATAATAGATTCTGTTAAAATTTAAAAACAACTGTCGATCTACCTGATAGTCTTATGTTTTAAAAATTACAAAAATATTAACGAGAATTATCATTGATATGGTCATAATTATAAACTAACTGTTAACACAACTTTCGAAAAACTAAGGATAAGGATTTTCTACCACATTAATAGATTACCGAAGCTGTATGTGACAAAGTCTTTCAGAAATTTGGTCCTTAAAGGCTCTTCAATTTCGTACTTTATTTGGCCTTTTTTACGTTTTTGATTCGAGCGTCACTGATGAGTCTTTTGTAGACGAAATCCGTGTCTGGCGTACAACACGTTAATCCTGCTATCTATGATGAGTTGATATACTTACATCCCGGACAACACGTTAATCCTGCTATCTATGATGAGTTGATATACTTACATCCCGGACTCTTCGTATTAACTGAAATATAAGAAATGTGCTGATTAGAATTGTATGTCATTTTACTGACAATTTACATAGACTCTGCTATCTGATAATCTAAATTGGAAATCTTCTTCACTATCTGAAAACCTAAATTGGAAATCTTTTTTTGAAATATTTTAAACGACAGATTGTCAATATCTAAAGAGTTGATTTATTGTATTATAAAACAACATATGGTGCCGATTGAATGATATCCTTGCCATATGTGTTCTGGGGTAGCCTCAAGAAAGCACAAAACCAAACAATTAGAAAGCCAAAATATATAACATTTGAACTATTGGGTTGATGGTACCCTCGAAAATTGATATTCCATCATCAGTCAATCAAGTGGTAGTACATAAATGTATGATACCGAATCGGTATTACCGATTAAATTTTATAAGCATTTGACGTGCTTCTGGAAATGCTTTCATTAGATATATTTATAAACCTAAAGTTGAAAGTTAGGAATGTCAAAATCATAAAATGTTTGAGTGCATAAGACCAAAAAAAGACAATTGTTTAATTTCTTTAGAGAAAATTTATAGGCATAATGTATCGTTAAAGGTATGCCATTACCGAAGCACTGATTATTTGGCTAATATTGCAATATTGTAGTTTTTAAAACACGAATAACAATATCTTGACAAATCTTAAAATTATTAAACGAATTCGATTATATTCAATTTGCATTGTATTCCCCAATGAAAATAACACTTCAAAAAAATGTTAGTGTGTCCGACGCGCTTTTCTGGATTAACCTTCATTAGGAACACAAGCATTTGAAAGCCGAGGATGTCTAGATATGGTGAACTATGGGAGCTATGTTACCAAAAGAGATTTAAAGGATTAACCGAATTCATGTCTGTTTTAATATATTATTAAAATAGCTAGAGTAACAAAATAAATAGTATTAATATAAAAAAAAAGAGAATGTGGTATGATTGTCAATGAGAAAACTATCCACCAAATCTCAAATGACGTAAGAGTTAACAACTTCAAAGCAATTTTAGCCTACTTGCAACGTGTGTAGTTACCATTAAATGTTTAACAATGAAGGCCACGAAAACCGGTGCCAAAATCATATAACTGGACTGATATTTAAGTAAATTGTTCGTTCAGGATAAGGTTTTCTTGTTGCTGTGGATAAAGACTGATCTAGTACAAAAATCCATTTATATAAAATAAGGCGATGTGGATAAAATAGCTGATCTTATTCTTCCATCTATACTCAACAACAGGAGAAACGCACCACCTCCATTAATTTGACCATCAGTAAATTACTGTATTTATATGACAAAACTGTTTTACCTATTTTCTGCACTGCTTGTATTTGTGCTGATTGGTTGTTTCTGTCACGTTCAAGTTGATTGACCTGAAGAAGAAAACCAATAAACCAAAGCCACGTCACATCTCTATAATTGTTATTTTTTCGATTGGGGAGAGCGGGTACTATCTCCATGTAAAGAGGTTGGTGTATTTGAAGTATAAAAGAAGTATTAGTTTGGTAAATCACGTCTAAAATATTCCAATATGCCTTATCATAATAAGGTGTTTTTTTCGTTTCCAACTAATTTGAATATCAGTAATGGTGACCTGTTATTGTTTAAATCTTTGTCTATGGATAGTTGTCTCATTGGCAATCACAACCATCTCCTTAGTTTTATATTGTTTTATTTGGCAATACCCTTTTCCTGTTAGACTTTTATCACCCTTTCTTCTACAGAAATGAGACTAGGTACGCAAACATTGGACCATTTAATGCATGAATCTCCAGTCAACTTATTTTAAGCCAATGTCAATTAGCTCATGTTAATACCTAAACATACATAATCCGGCTCAAATAATTTTAGCTATGATGGTTTTTTGCAGATTTACTTTCATGTGAAGTTACTATAATCATGAAATAAATAATTTTCACGTTAATCTTTTGACAATTATTTGATGCCAGTGTATGAAGTAGAAAAGTGCATGAACTATGTCGAATAGACTTAGAAATACCGGGACATTTTAACAAAGCAAACAAGCATTGAAGTAAAAAGCTGTGGAATTAACTTCATAGGGAATTGGTGTAATATTTGATAAATGTATTGAATTTTCATATGAGTTCTATTTAGAATCGTCTTCTTTATATTTATCAGGACAACAAGTCAACATTTAAGCCCTGTAATACTTCAACATATACAAACGATAAGTATTCATTATTTTATATCTCATTATAGTCAAGAGGTTTCTTAGAGTCATATGATACTTCAAATTAAAAAAAAAAGGTAAATATGTTTGATATACTTGAACGTCTTAGTTTTACTATATAAAACAAGTGTAAATGAACTTTCTTTGAACGGAAAATCCTTTATCTTATCAAAAGATTCGGAATTGTGCTGCTATTGAATTATTGTCTTCCAGTACTTTTATTCGCCGATAGCTTTTCTGTATGCAGTGACCTTAACCACGAGACCTCACGATAGACTTTCATCAACCGCACAGTGCAAACGCAAGGGAAAAACCGTGATTAAAACAGAGGAGAGACTGGAAACAGGAGATGTGTAAAATAGACAACAATCAAACCAACGAGCAGAAAACAGCCCGAAGCCACCGATTGATTGTAAAAAAAAACGTGCACTGGAAGATAAATAGTGTTATATGATTTTGAAAGAACCATTCAATAAACCAAACCATGTAACAACTGTTATGACAATGTTTGATTAAAACATAGAAACGCATGACAATTTTCAAAAATATAAACATTGCATGTCTATCATCTCACTTATTTTTCACGTGCTCCAAGATTATGTGTTGATTGTATATTAAGGTCGAGTTCAGTCAACTTCGACAATAAAGCACGAAAGTTAATAAACCGGGAAAGTTTTTACTGAATGAAATATTTTTTGTCGATTATATGTTATTGATTCGTAATAAATGTAAAAAATGGTGCATAAAGGACTTAGTTTAGTATATATACATGCATTGATTAAATAATTTCGTTAACATAATAATACCACTATTAATATATGACTTCAATCATTTGAAAGCCCTGGATCGAGACCACTGTTGGTTGACTTTTAGTTCCCGAGGGTATCATCAGCTAAGTCAGTACTTCTGTACAATTGTTCTTAAATTCTCCTTTGATAATTGAAGAAATTACTTAGAAACTAAGGTTTCAACTCCCTTAGTTGACCTTATATGACTATTCTTATTCTTTTTTTGGTCATATAACTCATATAACGTTCATACGTATCAATACATCCCTGGCTTTAAAAAGTTTGGGTTTGACCATTCGGAAACACGAGATTTCTAAAGTGTTAATGTAATTATTATTTTTTTTTTTTTTTTTTTTTTTTTTTTTTTTTTTGCCGATTTATAACTGTTTTGAATGATTACATGGGTTTGTAAACATGCCCACAGTTGATTTTTTGTTACAACAAATTCGTATGTCTTCATATAGTTCTTACATTTTCAGTATTGCATTACTTTGCATTACACATATTACATGTATGTCATTATGCAATAACTATATCTTTCAAATTATATACAAGAATACTGCAAAGGCGAAACCTAGTGTCATATAAACAGATTTTTCTCTTTTCCCACATTAATTCTTTTATATCGAATTCTGCTGATACCTAGTGATAATGAAAAGTAATTGACAACGGTATTCCTGTCGGTTCTTAGGAAGCCCATTTAAAACCTCCCAAAAATATAATTTGAATTCGACATCATGAAATAAAATCGTTAACACAAATTGTGGAATTCGTTATCAAAGATAAAATTCGTTATCAAGAATTTATGGAATTAGTTATAACATTTTTTGTAATTCGTGATAACGGATTAAAAACGTAATTCGTTATGACGAATTAGATTCGTTCTCACGAATGTGCATGATTTGTTGTCACAGCTTCTTTTTTTTTTGTAATTCACGATTACTGATCCAATTCGTTATCAAAGATTTTTGTAATTCGTGTTAACGGTTTAAAATCGTTATAACAAATTGTATAATTCATGATAACTAATTAAATCCGTTATAACAATTTATACAATTCGTTTTCACGTTTAATAAAATTTGTTATTACGATTTTAATCCGGTATCACGAATTATAATCTGTATATATATTTTTGGGAGGGTCCTAAATGCGCATCCGTAAAATGTTACGGAAGCCCATTTAGGACCTCCTAAAAATATATATTTGAATTCGAAATCACGAATTTAAATCGTTATCACGAATTGAAGAATTCGTTATAACAGATTCAATTCATGATAACGAATTTCCGGAATTAGTAATTACAGTTTTTGTAATTCATAATAACGAATTAAATTCGTTATCAAATTTTTTTTGTAATTCTAAATAACGGAATTAAAATCGTAATAACGAATTTTATAAATCGTGATAACGAATTGTATAAATCGTTATAACGGATTGAATTCGTTATCACGAATTATACAATTTGTTATAACGATTTTAAACCGTTATCACGAATTACAATAATCTGTGAAATTTAATCAGTAATCACAACTTACAAAAAAAAACTGTGATAACAAATTACACAAATTCGTGAGAACGATTTTAATCCACAATAACCAATTATAAAGTTCGTTATCACGTTTTTAATCTGTTATCACGAATTACAAAAAATTGAGATAACGAATTAAATCCGTTATTACGAATTACAAAAACTGTTATAACTAATTCCATCAATTGTGATAATGAATTTAATCTGTGATAACGAATTCTAACATTCGTGATAACAATTCAAATTCGTGATATCGAATTCGAATTATATTTTCTAGAGGTCCTAAATGGGCTTCCGTAAAATGTAAATTCTACCATGCGTTTTTCAAAAAATATAATAAAAATATGGGTTTCCGTGCTTTTGTTCAAACCACAAGTCTCGCAAAATGACCCAAATTTGCATGGATTATTCATAAAAAAAAACACTTTTTTGTAAATAAAAAGAAAAAAGAAATTATTTATATGTCCCAAATGGGCTTCCGTAAAATGTAAATTCTACCATGCGTTTTTCAAAAATAAAAAAAAATATATATGGGTTTCCGTGCTTTTTTTCCAAACAAATAACCCAAATTTGCATAGATTATTCATAATTAACACTTTTTTGTAAATAAAAAGAAATTACTCGAATAGAATTGTGAAATAAAATATGGAAAGAAAGGTTTTATAATATGCTTTAAGAAAATAAAAATAAAAAATGATGTCACCGAACACTTTTTTGCTACAATTAAAAAATGAAAATTTCGTTAACATTCCTTTACAAATATTTTACTATTTGAGTTATCTCCTCTGAAAAAGTTAAGTTGAAACATTGATTCGCACAAACACAAATATTTGGTATTTGGAAAAAAAAATTGAACAATGCAATATTATTCAAATAAACAGTCTTACGCATAATTTCCAGTCTGTCTCAAAATTTACAGATTAAAGCAAAGAACTAGATCGACTGTGTACTGTTATTTTACAATTCAAGATGGTGGTATACAGTTAATCTACCTTCATGCATATTTCTTACAGTTGTGTGAGAAACTTTAAAATGCAGATTTTGCAACAACTGTTTTAAATAAAAATTATCGCTTGCTATGGGTTTTCTTCAATATTAAAGAATCTGTTGCATTAAATTGACATTACTGCACGATCTCAAACATACGAAATGTATTATAATGATTTTTTCTATAAATGAATCATCTTATAAACAAAAACAAAAACCCCATCAAAATCGGTAAAAAAAGAATTCTATCGCATTGCTCATTATTAAGATTGATTATACATTCTCAACAACTTCAAAGAGTTCAGTAAAGAACGGATTATCTCGGGAATTAGATTAATTATGTTCTTTGATTAATCTCTGGATTAGTAACAGAGTCATGCTGATTCGTTGTACTGCACTGCTGGCACGACAAAAGGTGTCGGTGTGATGCAATATAAAAATGACATTGTTTCTCATTGTTGGTATTGACTTGAGTGCTCAGTAAGCTAGTAAAACTCTTCTGCCTGTTCATGTGTCTGTCACTAATGAGGAATCTCGTCAATACTTGAAGATTTTTATAATGTTGGTCGTAAGAGATATTTGAGGTTTGATAGACCAAATATTTTATTTATAAAAATAATAAGATGTAGAATGATTGCAAATGTGACAGCTAACCACCAAAGTTCAAATGAAGCCGATGTAAGCCATTATACATGTTATAAGCAACCGTACGGCATTCAACCAAGAGAAAAAACACATGCCATAAAGTCGGCTATAAAATATGAGACAATTCAATTGAGAAAACTAACGGCCTTATCTATAAAAAAAAAACAATTTACGAAAAACAAATATGACAAACATGAACCAACGACATCCACTGAACTACAGGCTCATGACTTGGGACAGGTTCTTAAATAATGTGGCGGGGTTAAACATGTTTGAAGGCGCCAACCCTCCCCTCACCTGGGACAGTGGTGTAACAGTATAACATAAGAAAAATCTATAAAAATCAGTTGAAAAGGGATTTACCTTTATCAGATTGATACAAAGAAAAAAAGCATCTAACAGACTGGACGTGGGAGAGTATATATATACATCCGTAAAAACAAAAAAGACACAAAGTACAGATATAAGAGTACTCGCAGTAACTGATAGCTAGTTCGAAGCCAATAACAAATAATAAACAATCATGTATCTAAGACTAAAATATCAATCAGTACAAATCAAACATCCAAAGGATTTAGTATAAAGACGTCATGAACAGACAGAGAAGAATAAAGATGAGCCTAGGCTCCGTGTTGAAGACCGTACTTTGACCTATAATGGTTTACATTTATAAATTTTGACTTGGATGGAGAGTTGTCTCATTGGCACTCATACCACATCTTCTTATATCTATGACCTTGTGCAATGCAAAAATATAGGTATCGACAGATTGTAGTACCGCGAATGTGCATATGTGTATAACAATAATATTCAGTATGGTTTTAATTTACTGATAACAAAATCAATATTCATGCCAATCAAAAAACAATCAACTTGCATTCTTTTAGAATAATTTTATCTGAAAGATTGATAAGTTTTCCCGGACTGTATCATAATTTTCGGGCTAAGTAAACAAAATCACCGTCAGAATTTGAATGTGCCATTCCGTTTGAAATACGTTTTCTACAGGTACAGTCAAACTTGCAATATAAAGCCTCATTTATTTATACACAACGTTTCTAGACTCAGGAGGTATGTTCAGGGAGGATGGCGTCACAATATAGGCAAGAGCGAATCGATATCGATAACCACCTTATCCCGATATTAATTAACAGTTTAGATGGCTTTCTATCCGATATCTTGATATCGTGACTTAATCGTGTCTTGGACATAATGATAGTTATAAGTTTTGTCTTTTTAGTTAACTATATTATTCACCCACTACAGGTGTTGATATTGATATAACCATCTTGATTTGTCAAAATTGTTAGAAGTCTTTTAAAACCTGCTTATGTTTAAAACAGTTTTCTAGACTCAAGAGCTATGGTGAAGAGAGAATGTAGTCACATTACGGGCGACAGCGAAATGATATCGATAACCATCTTATTCCAATCTTAACTATTGTTAAAGTGGCTTTCACTACGAATTGGATATCGTTGATATCGTGTCTTAATCGTTTCTTGGACATATTGATAATGATAGTTATAACTTTCCTTATTATTCGTTCTATTAGATTACTCTGTTATTGATCTACTACAGGTGTAGATATTGATATCGACATATTGAATTGTCATAATTGTCAATAGTCAACATTGATATCGATGCAATGTCGCTGTCGACAATATCGAAATCTTGTTCAGTCTATGACATGTATGGAGGCGCTTTAGAGTATGACATATGTTATAGACCACCTTTCTGTTTTATGTGGACATTTATATATCCTTTTTGTGTTGATTACTTTCATTGACCTATGCATCATACTTGCTTTTTCATCGTTTTATACTACATTCCTTTTTACCTAAAATTTCAGTACTTAAAAATCTCATCAAAGATACCATGCTTCATTTGGAACACTAAACCCACGTTAGGTCCACAAACGACTCTCCAGAGGCTGTTGAATCAAAGATGTCAGAGGGCAAAATCAAATACGAAGCTGACGATTATTAAAAATCCGAATGAAAAATTACTTACAGTACTCTGTAGTTTCAATACAGTACTCTGCAACTGTGTAATGTACAGATCTTTCTCTGTTATTTGTGAAGTTAGACTTTGCAATTTCACTTCAATTACGTGAAGTCTGGAATCAACATCAGGGGAACGATCTTCAAGAAGACGTTTTTTGTCTCCAATTATCGTAACTGTACAGTATGCCAAAATATAGAAAACACTCATAAGTTGTCTGGCTGACATCCTTATAATTCCCTTTGATAAAATTGAAATTATTCAGACAACTGCGTATATTTATAAGAACATTACGATAAGAATGATAGTGAACTGTACACCTGGTTAGAAATTTGTTTATACGGTTGATAAAGGCACAAGAACAAATACGAAATATTAATTGACTTTCTGCATTTAAATAGTAGTGGTAATATATATTGATGATTTTGAAACATGTGAACTCCAACAAAAGAAACCGGTTGCGTCGATACGTTTAGCGTTTCCTACTACATATTCTATTTTTTGTAAATTCAAAGTTGATTTACGAGTTTTCGATACCGATAAACTTCAGCTGCATCTTATAGAAACCATCCATATCTGTCAAATTTGATAAAGAGCTAAACAGGAAGCAGAAATTCTAGTTTCTGTGGTATCCTTATTGTTAACATAAAAATGAGAAAATGTGGTATGATTTTTCAATTAAACAACTATCAACCGGGGTTAAAATGAAGTGGTAGTTAGCATTTATAGGCAACCGTACGGCTTACAACAATGAGAAAAACCCATACCGTAAAGCCGGCTATAAAAGTCCCCGGCATGAAAAATGTGAAACAATTCAAACGAGAAAACTAACGGATTAATTTGTTACAAAATAATTTAACAATTAACGAAAAACAAATACTATAGACATGAACCAACGACAACCTCATACTACAGACTTGGGACAGGCACATGACGAATGTTGCGGGGTTAAGGTTTCACTATGAAATGTAATCACTACCAATTCGCAGATTATTGAGTGACAGCACATCAAATACAGTGGAATACGAACCTTAAGATTTGGGAAAACAAATTTGTATTTAAGAAGTTTTTTTTTTTTTTAATTCGGCCTCAAAATCAATTTAGCATGAAAAGCGAACGCAATTATAACCTATCAAAAAACGACTCTTTGGTGAAATATTAATATATTAATGATCAACAAACGTTAAAATTGAAGCTTTGTTTTATTGGGCAACATTTTAAGAGACAAACGTCTTCCTGTAAGGCTTTTCAGTTACTGGTTGTTAAATATGATCAAAAAACTTCACCGATGTTCAGAGTTAGGCACACAAAGACCGACATTAAAAACTCTCTGTTTTCCTTTTTCTTCTACCGAAATGAGACTAGGTACGTGAACACTGGATCATGAATATGCCGGCAATGTCCAGTAGCTTGTGCCCATACCGAAACAAACATAATCCCTTATAAGCAATTTCACCTATGATGGTTTAAGAAAGGTATTTTCACGTTAATCTTTTGACACATATTTGATGTCAGTGTGTTCAGTATGAAAGTACATGTACTATGTAAATCAAACTTTAAAATAAAGGTACATTTTAACAGGCAAACAAACATTGCGATATAAAGCTGAGGAATTAACTCTTAAGGGATCTACAGCTGGTGTATTGACATGAAACTGGTAAGGGTTCACAATTTCGAAGCAAGGTCGTCGGCTTCCAAACTGTCTCGTTTTCAGTGTTTTACTATTGCTGAGGTTACGAACTTCGATTCTTACTTAGAATTTGGACATTATTTTTGTGTAGATAATGTTTTAATAGTGATTTTTTGGAAATGATTATTTCATAATATAACCAAAATATTTCAAAAATTCTAAATTCCTCTCTTGTTGAAATATGTGGAAAATGATTGTTTGTCGTACCTGCCGCGGTATTCTACAATATAACGCAATTCAGCAGACGCACGATATAAATAAAATCATAGAAATTTATTGAATTTCATTATGAGTTAAACATAGTATAGTCTTCTTCATATTTAGCAGGACAACACGACAAAATTTAATCCCTGTAGTACTTTAAGGAAAGCAAGCAATGAGTATTCACTTATTTGTATCTCATTATTATCAAAACTTTTCTTAACTATTTAATAGCCCTGGGTCGAGGCCACTTTTAATAAACTGTGAGTCCCCGAGAGTATCATCATCTCAGTAGTCTAATGTTTCAGTTTGAGTGTTCAGAGGCACGAAACTTATAAAGTGCTTTTTTATTGTTTTGATGACGATTTATAACTGTTCTGAATGGGTATAAGAGTTTGTAAGCTTCCCACAACAGATTCGTAGTTATGATAAATTCATATGTCTTCATCATGTTCATATTGTTCCTACATATTCAGTATTACATGTGTGGCAGCATACAATGTATATACATTTAAAACTATAAACGAAATTTCATTATACAACAACAAATTCAACGTAGAATATATTTCCTTCTTATTAATTTAAAAGTATTAAGAAATTTTTGACAATCGTTGAATAAACTATACCTTTTGCATTAGAAAAAATATTTCTTTACTTACTATTTAAGGTATTTTCATCTAAATTTAATGATGTCATGTCAATAATGATTTAATGCATAATACGTACAGTTTTGTAAGAAACTTTAAAATGCAGGATTTGCAACGCCTGTAAAAAAAAATATTGCTAACTATTTGGTTTTTTCCAATATGAAAGAATCTGTTTAATATAATTGACACTGCTGCACGATCTCAAACACTAGAAAACTATATTTGATTTTACCAAATGAAACGTGTTAAATTGCTTTTTTTTTCTGGTGATGACCTCATTGTATATGGCACACAGCCCCATTTAGATTTGTAGAAAATAATTCTGTCTCTTTGCTCCTTGATAAGATTTATTAAACTATCGCAACCACTTCATAGAGTTCAGTAAAGACCGGATTATCTCGCGGAATCAATTATATATGTTCATTAATTAATCTCTGGATAGGTAACGCAGTCATGATGAATCGATGCACTTCACCACTGGCACGATACTTTTCTGTTTGTTAGTAAATTCAAAATTGATTAACAAGTTTTCAACATCGATAAACTTCAGTTGTACCTTATTGAAAACATCCATATCTGTCAAATTTAATAAATATCTAAACATGAAGCAGCAATTCTAGTTTCGGTGTTATCTTAAATTTCAATATAGAAATGAAGAGATGAAGAATGTTTGCTACATGTAATGAGACAACTATCAACCCGAGTTAAAATGAAGTGGTTGTAAGCAATTATGTGAAAAATCCATACCGAATAGCCGGCTACAAAAGGCCCCGATATGGAAAATGTGAAACAATCGAAACGTGAAAGCTAACGGTCCTATATATAACAAAACAATGTACGAAAAACAAATACGATAGACACGAATCAACGACAAGTACTGTTCTACAGGCTCTTGACTTTGGACAGGCACATGCAGAATGTGTCGAGGTGAGATTTCAACTATGAAATGATAACACTACCGATTTGTAAATTATTGAGAGAAAGCACATCATATACAGTAAAATGTGACCCTCTAGGTTTGGTAAAACAACTTGTATTTGAGAAGGTTTTGTTTGAATTTGGCCTCAAATGAATACAAAACCAATTCTGCGTGAAAAGCTTACACACTTATTATTACTGATTGAAATAATGACTGTTTGTTGAAATATTAATAGAAAAAAATATAATAGATTTGAAAGTCACATTCTAAAGCTGTAGTTATATAGATAAAGTTATTATGCATTATGTATTATTTACGAGCAACTAATTAACTGGAATTCCCAACTTATTGGGAGGTTGATGATCAACGAACGTTAAATTTGAAGCTTTGTTTAAAAGTGAAAAAAGGGTTATTTTACATTCACATGTTCATTTCACTGGTTTTATAATTTATCTCTTAGATAGTTCCAATATAAGGACGCATTAAATCTGTAAAGTGTTATTTCTTTTCAGTTTGGGTACTCAACTTTGTTTCGAACATAATTTTCACTGTAACGTCGGATTAAATTTCGATTTCCGATTGTGTTCCGCTATTTTGAAATCGAAGATTGCGATATACATTTAATATACCTTAAGAAACCCATTTTCCCTATTTTATTTTTCGACCTATTTTCTATTTTTCATAGATTTGGTTCATTTTATTGTAGTCTTTGTTCGTTGTTCTCAATTCTATAAACTCCATGCAGATCCTGGTTTTAAATTTTTCATCTTTATTTTATAATAGCATCTTTAAATCGTCATTAAATAACTTTAAAAAAAATTAGAAATTAATAAAAAAAAATAATTAATTTTTTTTTTTATATAAAAAAAATTAATAACTTTTTAATTCGTTTGAAAACCATTTATTAAAAAAACCCAAAATTTAAAACATTACGGAAAATGGTTAAAAATTGGTTGTTAAATGCCCTAATTAAAGCTTTAGCAAAAAAGAATTGAAATTTGGTTTAAAAAAACCCTAAATAGTTTCACCAAAAAAAACCTTTAATTTGGTAAAGCCATATAGGTTTTCAGCCAAAAAAATCGTAAGCGGTCATTTATATATCTCTGGATAGGTAACGCAGTCATGATGAATCGATGCACTTCACCACTGGCACGACAAAAGATGTCGCAGCAATATAATAAAAAAAAACTTTTTTGTACTGATTTTTTTTTTACATTCTTCTACACTTTTTTTTTAAGTGAAACTCTGCCTACTGTTAATGTGTCTGTCACTAATTATGAATCTCGTCAATTCTTGATGATTTTTTAATGTCTATCATTAAGGATATTTGGGGTTGAATAGGGAAAATCTTTTTAAACCTTCTTATATTTATCTACAATTTTCTAGACTAAAGAGGTATGTTGAAGAGAGGATGTAGTCATAAAATGGGAGACAGCGAATTAATATCGATAACCACCTTATTCCAATCTTAACTATTGTTTAGATGGATTCCGCTACGGATTCGATATCGTTTGTATCGTGATTTAATAGTTTCTTAGACATATTGATAATGATAGTTATAACTTTCCTTGTTATTCATTCTGTTAGTTTACTCTACTATTCATCTACTCAAGGTGTCGATATTGATGTCGACATTGATATCTACATCTTGATTCGTCATAACTGTCAGAAGTCATCATTGATATCGATTCAATGTCGCTGTCGACGATATCGAAATATTGGTCAGTCTATGACATTTATGGAGGCGCTTTAGAGTATGACATATGTTATATGTTCCCAATTGTGAACTTTCCATTTCTATGTAGCAACATTTCAGCAATGCCTGCATACGGATTGTTTATCTCCCAGTTAATACGAAATTCCAGGACTTGTATTTCCTATCATGATTTCCTTGATAGAGGGTTGCTGCTCAAAAGGAAGCTATTAAACCAAGAGTTCCAAGTGGTGAAGTTGAGATCATCCCTTTGTTAATTTTACGGACGCTATCACGAATTGGTTGACCGTTGTGGAACATCAGTTTCACAGATGATAGTGGATATGTTCCAATTGTCGTAACCACAATCCCTCCTCTCCTTTTCCCCAGAATGTGACCTACCGAATTTGACTTATTACCGGGTTTGTACTAACATGAGCAACACGACGGGTGCCAAATGTGGAGCAGGATCTGCTTACCCTCCGAACCACCTAAGATCACCCTCAGTTTTTGATTGGTTTCGTGTTGCTCAGTCTTTAGTTTTCTTTATTGTGTTTTGTGTACTGTTGTTTGTCTGTCTTTTTCTTTTTTAGCCAGGGCGTTGACAGCTTATTTTTGACTTCTGGGTTTGAATGTCCCTTTGGTATCTTCAGCCTTTCTTTTATATACCACATTTCTGTTTAAAACCGTAAGCGGTCATTTATATATCCTCTTCGTGTTGTTTGATTACCAGTACTTTCATTGACCTATGCATCATACTTGCTTTTTTCATCGTTGTGTATAACATTCCTTTGTACACAGAATGTTATTTCTTAAAAATCTCATCCAAGATACCATGCTTTTATTTGGTTCACCATATCCGCGTTTGTCTATATTAGACTCACCAGATGCTGTGGAATCAAAGCAGTTGAAAGGATAATTAAAACACAAAGCTGAAGATCATTAAAACCCGAATGAAAAGTTACTTACAGTACTCTGTAGTTTTAATAAAGTACTCTGCAACTGCGTAATGTACAGACCTTTTCTGTAGTTTGTGAAGTTAGATGTTGCAGTTTTACTTCCATATCGTGAAGTATGGACTCAACATCAGGGAAAAATCTAAGAAAAGACGTTTCTGTCTCCAATTATCGTAATTGTACAGTATGCCGAAATATAGAAAACACTTATAAGTTGTTTGGCTGACATCATTATAATTCCATTTGATAAGATTGAAATAATATAGAAAAAAGCGTATATTTATAAGGAAATTACGAAAAAAAGTAATGAACTATACATCTGTTTAGAGATTTTTGTAAATTGTTAATGTCGACACAAGGACACACAAGAAATATAAACAATTTGTAACATTTAGAATTGTAATAGCGATATACATTCTTGATTTTAAAAGATATGAACTCAAAACGGAGCAAACCGGTTGCGTCGGCATGTTTAGCATGTCCCACTACTTTTTCTATTTGTTAGTAAATTCAAAATTGATTGACAAGTTTTCAACATCGATAAACTTCAGTTGTACCTTATTGAAAACACCATATCTGTCAAATTTAATAAATATCTAAACATGAAGCAGCAATTCTAGTTTCGGTGTTATCCTTAATTTCAATATAGAAATGAAGAGATGAAGAATGTTTGCTACATGTAATAGACAACTATCACCCCGAGTTAAAATGAAGTGGTAGTAAGCAATTATAGGCCACCGTATAGCCTTCAGCAATGTGAAAAATCCATACCGAATAGCCGGCTATAAAAGGCCCCGATATGGAAAATGTGAAACAATCGAAACGTGAAAGCTAACGGTCCTATATATAACAAAACAATGTACGAAAAACAAATATGATAGACACGAATCAACGACAAGTACTGTTCTACAGGCTCTTGACTTTGGACAGGCACATGCAGAATGTGTCGAGGTGAGATTTCAGCTATGAAATGATAGCACTACCGATTTGTAAATCATTGAGAGAAAGCACATCTTATACAGTTAAATGTGACCCTCCAGGTTTGGTAAAACAAGTTGTATTTGAGAAGGTTTTGTTTGAATTTGGCCTCAAATGAATACAAAACCAATTCTGCGTGAAAACGTACACACTTATTATTACTGATTGAAATAATGACTGTTTGTTGAAATATTAATAGAAAAAAATATAATAGATTTGAAAGTCACATTCTAAAGCTGTAGTTATATAGATAAAGTTATTATGCATTATGTATTATTTACGAGCAACTAATTAACTGGAATTCCCAACTTATTGGGAGGTTGATGATCAACGAACGTTAAATTTGAAGCTTTGTTTAAAAGTACAAATAGGTTACTTTACATTCACATGTTCATTTGACTGGTTTTATAATTTATCTCTCTTAGATAGTTCCAATATTAGGACGCATTTAATCTGTAAAGTGTTATTTCTTTTCAAATTGGGTACTCATCTTTGTTTTCAACATAATTTTCACTGTAATGCCGGATTAAATGTCTAATTATTTTTTAAATAATATCATTTTGTAATTTTACATTGTAGGCCGCGATAAAGACTTTTGCACTGATTCAGATTTCTACAAAAGATTTATTTTAGATACGAAGTAAAACAAAGTATGACTACTATTTCTATGTGAGTTTTACTTAATTCCAATGAATTCAACGACGGGGTACACACAAACAAACAAATAAGGAAATTAATTACATTTGTACATTTTGTGAATATGATGCATTGAATGTATGGTACTTGTATGTCATCAATCGGAAAATTATTTAAAATTATTTGAATGTAACACTGTAAGTGAATGTATAATTGTTATAGCTCTTTACTGAATTACGACATACTAATGAAAGCGTTCTCGTATTACTATATAATGAGGTCTGAACGGAGTGATCTTCATTTTTTAATTTTTTCATAAATTTAGCCATTTTTAAACTATTTTGCCCTTTATTCCTGGTTCTCTATTTTTAAGGTGGATCATCACTATATATATCCTCAGATAGAATTTTCTTATACCTAGCCAAAATGTGGATTTTGCGATGTTTTTTTTCAAAATATAATAAGAAGTATGTGTCGTGAAATATTGCTCAATTTTGCATAGATTATTCATGAAAAAAAATCTTTTATGTAAATACAAAGAATTCTATGAGATAGAATTTTGAAACGAAATATGAGAAGATAGGATTTACAATATGCTGTTAGAATTCAAAACGAAAAAAAAGTGTCACCAAACTTGTTTTCTTGCTACAAGTAAAAAATGAAATTTTCATTCATATTCCAGTATAAATGTTTTGTTATAAGAGTAATCTCCCCTTATATTGCTAATTTGAAAAATTAAATCTAATAAAACAAATATTTTATATAAGTTGAAACAGTCTGAAAAATGCAATAAATCGCGTATGTTTCTTAATTTTAATAAACAGTCTTACACATTAATTGCCAATCTGTCTCAAAAATAACTGATTTAAGCAATGAACTAGACCGATTGTGTTCTGCTATTTTAAAATCGAAGATTGCGATATACATTAAATATACCTTAAGAAACCCTTTTTCTCCTATTTTATTTTTCGCCCTATTTTTCTATTTTCCATATATTTGGTTCATTTTATTGTAGCCTTTGTTCGTTGTTCTCAATTCTATAAACTCCATCCAGATCCTCATATAGAGTGTAACCAAACATAGCAAACATCATACAACATAGCAAATGTATGGAACGCCACAGCTGTCTTATGTGGATATCTGATATTACGTTATGTTGTTTTATTATTACTTGATGATATTTTGTCTTTACATAATATGGTTTTGACATTACGTAATGATGTTTTGATATAACTCAATATGGAATGGTCATTACTTAATGATATTTCGATATTACACGATATGGTTTCAAGCTAGACAATCCTTAAACACCTCAAATTTCACATTTTATCTATGTTCAGCTGCAATGTCTATAGTGTATATATTTTTTAATTTGAAAAATATAATAATTTTAAAAAGCAAGTGCATTTCATTTTTATGGTAAGTACATCCATTATAATAAGCAACTTTAATAGGGAGAGGCTCTGACTGATTGCTATGTTCAAAGGCAATGACAGACAGGAATAAGCGACATTTGAATAAAATACCACTATTTAAAAAGTAAATGCCATAAGGAAAACAGACACAACCTGTTGATACCAAGAGTCGACCATTCCTGTCTGTTTCAGCCATATAAATCGAAAGATGAAGTGGGTCCCCAAAATCAGTTTTTTTGCGATACCTGATCTTGTCAGGCTTATTTCTGTGAGACAAAAATGAAAACCATAAAAATCATCGTTCATCCTCAGAGCAATAATATTGTTATAAATTTAAGAATATTCTCTGCGTATGATTGTCGTAGGAAATATATTGAATTATAGTTAGACAAGGAAGGAGGAAGTCATATCAAACATTTGTAGACATCACATGTCACAGTGTCAAACTATGGACGGGAAATTACAGTAAATTTTTCACAAATTTATGTTATGCGATGTATAAATAGGAAAATTATACGCAAATGAATTTAAAAACGAGACAGAATATAACACTTATACACATTTGGTTATTAATTTAGGTATTGTTTGTGTCACGAAATTTGGAGGTATATTTCCATATATATTTTGTTTACAACAAAGTGTGTTTCCCGTTTTTTTTTTTTTTTTCATAACAAACTGAATTATAAAGTGAGGGGTATTGCCAAAATGTCATGAAATGTCTTCCATATCACGATAGGTAAAGTATCCGACTTAACTCATAATTGTTCGAGTGTTTTGATCAGGGGTTTTTTATTCGAGAAAAGTTATGACTTCTATATACTTTGTTCCAATTACCGTTTCATTAAGGATTTAGCTGTTTCTATAATATCTTAATACTGCTATAGTAATAGCATTAATGGTACCAATTGTACTGCACCACATGTGCATTTTGGCAACAAATGTCTTCTCTTCGGTGATGCTTGATGCCAATATATTTAAAATTTCCAAACCTTATTTGAAAAAATGAAGAGCTAATAAAATTCAACGGTAATAGTAAAATGTATTTGTAACAGACAATTAGCAATAAAACTGAAAAAAAATTAAATTTGATCAACATAGTAATATGTTTTTGATACTTTGCGTACAAATATGTTATTTTTCCTCACTTAATTACAATTAAAAAATCAATGAAGTCAAATTTGAAGGTCAAGAATGCGTCCTTTTTATTCAAATTCTCTCTTCCTGACGCGGATCATTTTGGATAAAACAACCCACAACTTTTAATTGTTGTACTCGAAAAAAAAAAACCCACCATGTAAAAGCTGAATTTTAAGTGAAATACAAGACCATAATGGTGTTTGTGCTTAATAGTCCGGCAGATCGGTGAAAAATTGTGGGTTTGATGATAAAAGCATCAAATTTGGCATGGCAGTAGTTCTTGGTGTTTCAAATAATATTAGCTATGGACCCACCTTGAAATTTCAAAATGGCAGCCTTTTCCAAGATGGCCGCCATAAACTATCAAAATCAACATATATCACTGATATCAGGTCAAATTTATGGTAAAATTTTGCATGGCAGTAGTGCTGGTTGTTTCAAAAATATAAGCTATGAACCCACCATTAAAATTGAATATGGCGGTTTTTCCAAGATGACCGCCACAAAATATCAAAATCAACAACTATCCCTTATATTAGTTCAAATTTGTCATGTTAGTAGTGCTGGGTGCTTCGAACAATATAAGCTATGGACCCATCTTGAATTATCAATATGGCGGCTTTTTCCAAGATGGCCGCCATAAGATATCAAAATCAACAAATATCCCTTATAGAAGGTTACAAAGTGTTTTGTTTTGACATACCTTCAGTAAAACTAAGTGCCCTATAATACAAAGTGTATGCCACATTTATTTGCTAAAGCCAAAAATCAAAAGATTTTTAAGGAAAGTATAGAAAATCGTAATTACGGTACTATTTTTTGCAGAACAGTAGTCTACAAAGAGGGATCACGTATAGAAGCTGGCGTTATTCCATATTTAAGCAAAACTTAACTAGAATGTATGCTTCTCGACTCGAACAGTTTTCTTTGTGATCAACTGGCAGAGGACACAATAATGATGTAAAATGTGCAGTAATCTCAGGCTTGACAGGCTATTAACAAGGCAGGTGCTTGCTTCTTCTGTTTAATGATTATTTTGGTGTTGCGATTTAACAAGTAACCGCATCAATCTGTTGTTATGACAAAGATACTTGAAAAATCTGCACATACAGGTAGTTCAAGAAGACATAATGTAGGCACAGTATTTTCAACAGTCATTAAAACATTAGTTGATAATCGTTTGGCCAAATATTCAGTTGCAGTCAAGTTATTCAGTTGAGGCAAATATGACATTATCCATTTCAAAGTTACGTCTGTTTTATTTCTCTTATTCTTTAACATTATATTTAACTGAATTAAAACAATCGCATAATGTATATAGGCCTTCTACTGGATGCTAGGACCAGGGAAAGAGGAGGTACTAAATTACAACATGTACAGTTTACGTTTGTAATTTCTGAATGATCCAATTACTAGTATCTGTTTATCTTCAATACTATATTTATGAAAAATTCAACATTGAATATCTGGTTCCTCCTGCGAAACCTGGTGGTTTTACAACAGCAACCGTGGACAATATTGACAACAACAAGAGTTCAACTACGGCTAACGAATCTTTCCGTAGTACGACAATTTCAATATTTCCGCATTTTCTTAGTCCAACTTGTCAATTCGTTATAACCTTTTGCTTTGAAATATATGCATGCGTTTACTTACATCTTACCAGAAATACATGTATGCCGACCTGGTATAATTACTCAATTGTGCAACATAATCCTTGCATGGTATAAATAAGTTAATAAAAATGATAACACTGATGGCTTAAAGCAGATGATAATGAAAACATTAAATATGTCTGGACATCATTCCACGCATATAGAGTCAAGAAAAATGGTCATCCACCTTTATATATCAGTCTGCATTGACCGATGTTACAGGAAGAGATCAAACCTGTCACACCGATTCGACATTCCATGAATATAATCCAGCAATGTGTTAATCTTTTCCGAGACATGTATCAATTATCACTTTTGATCAACTATTGTTTTGCTTTTGGAAAATCGGAACAGTGGAACAGGCCAAACATATTTCGAGCAGAATAGAGAATAGTTTTGTTTAAGGTCTTTATATAGAAATGGTATCGTTGAGAACCTTATGTGATTGGTTAGATAGAAAACAGTGGTTGAACAAGTGTTCGTTCAAAGGAAACATAGTACTTAATGAGGAACGAGACCCTGGTGAGAACTATGTAACATTCAAAGAATGGAGTAATAAGAGGGAAATTTAAAGTCCCCTTAACCACAACTGGTCTGCAACATTAGAGATTGAACTGGACATTTTGATGTGAGATCATTAAGAGAATGTTCCTTATCAGTGTACAAAGATTCCATTATACTGCTTATTCATCGGTTCTTTGCATTTTTTCATCAAACTTATGGCGTCCAGAACCCCTGCGCTATATCATGCCATTTTTAAACTATACAGTTTAAGTGTTGCAAACGTAATTTGAAAATGAAAAATGTAGATCAAGCTCAATAGTAGAATTACACACTTGTAAAAGGAGAAGAGGCAATCAGATTAACTATCAAAATCGCACAACTACAGCATTTAATAGTGTTTTGTCTAGAAATAGCCATAGTAATTAACAAAATTAAACCCTCCTTTGAAATAATATAACGTGATCAGATAATCCACATGATGTTCTACACCAGGAACGATTTAAAAGCAAAACACAACATTCTCAAAGCATGTGAAAGCTTTAGGCGAAGGAATGTTTCTGCCTTTTACCCAGTGTGTTACTTCGAATGATGCGGATGAGATATACCCTACTGGACAATTATCACAGAGGTATCAGCATTTTGTAATGAGGTAATAAAATGTGGTGGACAGATATAAAACAGATGTCACGGTAGATGAAAATGCGGGAGACAATGATGTTATGTACGGTCCTGTTTAAAATGTGGTGAGGAGTGGGACAAACACTAAATGGGCGGTCCATAAGAAACATTTGAAAACTGCTGTGAAAATATGTTGTTGTTTAGATGATAAAACGATGGATAAGATACTTAGGCACTCAAAATCATTAGTAAAACAAATAGATTGATGAGTCATATCCAGTTTAGGCATATATCATATACTAGTGGATTTATAAATGTCTCTTTTCTAACCCTTAGAATCATAACATTTAAAACATGTCAAACCATTGGTACGTGTAAATTATCTTAAGCTTGATCGAATCTGGACATTTGAAATGAAGTAAGGATTTCCATGCTTAAACGATGAATAAACAAGAATTTTACTGGTTGACAACACAGACATTGAAAATAAAGAGCAAATAACTCAACATTGAAAGCATAAACAACACAAGTCCCTTTTCATCAAAACTAGGGTCAACGCAGGTGTTAGGAAGGTGTGTATTTTCTGGCCAACTGGTAACACTCGGGATGTTACTCATTTTACTTAGAAATTCGGTGATTAGTATTATTTATTTATCATCTTGATGTTATCACAATCGAGGAAAAGAAAGGATTGTGACAAGGAGAAGTGGAACTTATCCATATATCATTAATGACTCAGATGGCACTAAACGGTCAAACATATTATGATGGCGTCCTGAAAACGTTCGAATGTTTCCATTTATGGGATCTTTGATTAACTTGTCATGCAAGCATCATCAGAGAATCATGGAAACGCAATCCCTAGAATATTGTATAAACTGCAAAGTGCAATTCGATAGAAGAAATAAATATCAGTAAAGCCTTTTCTCAGTTTCGTTCATTTTCACTTTTGGCGGCCATTTTGAAATTTTCCGCCATTTTGAAAAAAATGAAAAGTCAAATATAACGTCATGAATTATTAGAAACGTTGGATTACATTTTATATGTATTTAAAAGATTCGGTTTATATATTATTTGCTTTACATTATACATGGTTGTAAAATTTGGACTGATTGGCAGACATTTTGAAAATGGCCGCCATATTGGATTTTCAGAGTGGGTCCATAGCTTAAATTGACTACCAAATATATATTTACAATTTTACAAAGTTTCATGCTTTTATCATCAAACCCACAATTCTTCTAAAAATATGCACGAATCAGCTGGACTATAAAACATGCACTATATTAAAAACAATACCATGAATAATCATAGATGATAACCAATTTTATTTGCTTATTGAAAATTAAGCTGAATAAAATCATTTAAGACAATAGAGAAGATAATTCTGTATTAATTGTTTATTACTCAGACTTAAACAAAAGTGAGCTATTTATACTGTAAATTTATGATGTCTCTGTGCTGGTCAATGGGTCAGATTTGTCATATTTAATTAAACGATCAATTGTTGAAACTATATCACATGTTTTCACGTAGAGAAATTTCACTAATGACCTGTGCGTGATTGGATTACAGCTTTCTTTTGGTCAATAATCTTGCGGGTCAGCACGAGTTCACGTGTAAGTGCGTTGTGGTTTCTTCCTTTTATCATAGCTTTCGACGTGTTAACTTGTAAATCAAACAATTATTGCAAAATTTTAATTTTATGAATAATTTTGGACTGGAGTGATTTCCTTTTGCAATTAGAAGTAAAATCGAACTATACTTTTATGTTTGAGCTATTTTATGCTTACATTCTGGACAAACGTACAGTTGTTTTTTTACCAGTCTTTCATTTGTATAGATTACATGATTTTGTTTTATGTATAACACGAAGCGGTTGGTCAAATGCATCTCTTTGTGAAAGAGATATTGGGGTAAAATTAATTTTGGTTTTGGTGGTGACACTGTGCTTTTGTGATCAAAATGTACTTATTTACCATACTTATGAAAAATGATAGCTGATGATAAACCCGGTGTTGTATTTTACAAGTTACTGAATCCTCAATAGCAATAGACGTTGTACATTCAAATGCAAAAGGCATCCTAATGTTTGCAGAACGTTTATGATCCTCCTTATGTATCTGTATGACACATGGTTCATTTAAATACAAATACAACATTTTATTGGCATGCGCTCATTAACAATGAATGGTTAAGACCTATTTCCTATATATATATATAATAATAATAATTAAAACCAATTGTTCAAAGAACAATTGAAGGTCTTTCCACATCAATTTTCTAAATAATTGATAAGAAGCTACTTCTGGTTTACTCAAAACTACTATTGGCGTCCAATCATAGGTTTCTTCATACTGATTCAATAAATATATGTTTTTATATACTTTAGCCTGAAATAATGGAGATAATTGCCAACTTCCGGTTTAGAAAATATCACTTCCGGTCTCAAATGATAGCTTTATTCACACTGATTTCAAAAATATATAATTTGTATATACTTTTGCCTGTAATAACGGAGATAATTGGCTACTTCCGGTTTATAAATGCCACTTCCGTATCAAAAGATAGGTTAATGGATGCCGATTCAAAAATATATGGTTTCTAGGTACTTTTTATGAAATAAGTACAAAATGACTACTTCGTTCACTCAATGTCACTTCCGGCTGACATTTTCAAAGTCATATTTCACCCAACATTTTTCAGAAAAGATCAAATTCAACGGTAAAATAGTAAATGTAAAATGTATTTGTAACAGACAATTAGCAATAAAACTGAAAAAAATTAAATTTGATCAACATAGTTATATGTTTTTGATACTTTGTGTACACATATGTTATTGTTCCTCACTTAATTACAATTAAAAAATCAATGAAGTCAAATTTGAAGGTCTAGAATGCGTCCTTTTTTTATTCAAATTCTCTCTTCCTGACGCGGATCATTTTGGATAAAACAACCCGGACTTTTAATTGTTGTACTCGAAAAAAACCCACCATGTAAAAAGCTGAATTCTAAGTGAAATACAAGACCATAATGGTGTTTGTGCTTAAAACATGCACTATATTAAAAACAATACCATGAATAATCATAAATGATAACCAATTTTATTTGCTTATTGAAAATTAAGCTAAATAAAATCATTTAAGACAACAGAGAAGATAATTCTGTATTAATTGTTTATTACCCAGACTTAAATAAAAAGTGAGCTATTTATACTGTAAATTTATGATGTCTCTGTGCTGGTCAATGGGTCAGATTTGTCATACTTAATTAAACGATAAATTGTTGAAACTATATCACATGTTTTCACGTGTAGAGAAATTTCACTAATGACCAGTGCATTACAGCTTTCTTTTGGTCAATAATCTTGCGGGCTCAGCACGAGTTCACGTGTAAGTGCGTTGTGGTTTCTTCCTTTTATCATCAGCTTTCGACGTGTTAACTTGTAATTCTTATCAAACAATTATTGCAAAACTTTAATTTTATGAATAATTTTGGACTGGAGTGATTTCCTTTTTGCAATTCGAGGTAAAATCGAACTATAATTTTATGTTTTAGCTATTTTATGCTTACATTCTGGACAAACGTACAGTTAGTTTTTGACCATTCTTTCATTCGTATAGTTTACACGATTTTGTTTTATGTAATACACGTAGCAGTTGGTCAAGTTTTCTCTTTGTGAAAGAGATATTGGGGTAAAATTAATTTTGGTGTTGGTGGTGACACTGTGCGTTTGCGATCAAAATGTACTTATTTACCATACTTATGGAAAATGAAAGCTGATGATAAATCCGGTGTTGTATTTTTACAAGTTACTGAATGCTCAATAGCATATGACGTTGTACATTCAAATGCAAAAGGCATCCTAATGTTTGCAGAACGTTTAAGATCCGCCTTATGTATCTGTATGACACATGGTTCATTTAAATACAAATACAACATTTTATTGGCATACGCTCATTAACAATGAATGGTTAAGACCTATTTCCTATATATATATATATATTAATAATAATAATTAAAAACCCATTGTTCAAAGACCAATTGAAAGTCTTTCCACATCAATTTTCTAAATAATTGATTAGAAGCTACTTCTGGTTTACTCAAAGTTACTACTGGCGTCCAATCATAGGTTTCTTCATACTGATTCAATAAATATATGTTTTTTATATACTTTTGCCTGAAATAATGGAGATAATTGCCAACTTCTGGTTTAGAAAATATCACTTCCGGTTTCAAATGATAGCTTTATTCACACTGATTTCAAAAATATATAGTTTGTATATACTTTTGCCTGTAATAAGGGAGATAATTGGCTACTTCCGGTTTATAAAATGCCACTTCCGTATCAAATGATAGGTTAATGGATGCCGATTCAAAAAATATACGGTTTCTAGGTACTTTTTTTATGAAATAAGTACAAAAATGACTACTTCCGGTTCACTCAATGTCACTTCCGGCTGACATTTTTCAAAGTCATATTTCACCCAACATTTTTCAAAAAGATCTTATGGCTTCATCATGTACCAATGTGAAGTAATAATCAATTTACCCTAAAATAAAACATTCCAGGGGCAATAACTCCTATAAGATGTCATTTGATTGTTTCAGACCTAATGTATTATATCTTCATCACAATAAAGCAAACATTTTGCACTTGTTTTTTCATATATATCTTAAAAAGTGTTAGAGAAAATGCAAAACCAAGCAAATGTCAAAATTGAGAACATGACCTTGACCTTTGACTTTGACCTTACTTTCTTAGTTTGGTTCCAAGGACCTCAAATCAAAAGACTCTAGGTTTATACGGCTAACGGTTTATGAGTTACAAAAACATAACGACAAATTTATTTGGTAAAAGTAGATAACTCCTATAAAATTTAACCGAATCGCTTCTATCCAAATAAGCCAAAAAAAGATGTAACGAACAAATAGGAAAAAAGAATTTTGTGGTAATCTTATTTGGTTAAGGAGGAGATACACTCACATGAAAAACAGTGTTTGGGGAGATTACAATAAAAATGTCTTCGGCTAAAAATGATGAGTTTTTATAAACGCATTAACTGTTCGATATAAAATCCAAAATATCTAAGCGACTTCTTGCGAAACAACGCTATACTGCAAGAAAAGGGTTTAGCCGAAGAAGAAAAAAAATATTAATCAGAAAAAATAATAATAATCAGAAAAGTGGAAAGACCTAATAATAATAACGATATTAACATACATGATAGAATGAAAAGTTACATACTTACATATAATATAATTAACTATTCGATACATTTAAACACTCTTATAAAAAAGAGGCAGACAGTTTAAGTAATAAGGCTAGCTATTGTTTATTGTGTTACAAACATATTTGCCTTACTGGTTTTTGGTAAGGTGGACGATATTTTAATTGGTGCAGAGGGCGTGGTTGCTTGTACTTATAACCTCTGTGTATTTGCTTTTGCAAATATGTTTTTGTGTAGTGTTTGTTGTTTTATGCTATGTCATGCTACTTTCGTAAATCTCGTCACGGTGCTTGGTTTGGAGCAAATAATTTTGTAAGTTAGCCTATTCGCTATAACTGTCAGTATTTTAGTGTATGAACGTGTGCCTTGTTTGCTTTATGCTAACGGTATAAAAAGGATATGTCTCTTACCTGTATCGCAACCCAATGCTTATTTATTACAAACCAATGTGCCTGTCTTTGCCTGTTTGGGTAATGTGGATGATATTTTAAGTGTTGCAGAGGGTGTGGTTGCTTCTACTTATGTATTCTGTGTATTTATTTTTACAGAGGTCGTGGTAGCTTGGACTTATAACCTTTGTGTATTTGCTTTTGCAAATATGCTATTATATAGAGGGCATTGTTTTATGCTTCGTCGTGAAACTCATGCTACTTTTTTTTTGCAGAGGTAGTAGTAGCTTGGACCTTTATGTATTTGCTTTTGCAAATATGTTATTATGTAGTGGGTATTGTTTTATATTTCGTCATTAAACTCATGCTTCTTTGTTAATTTCGTCATGGTGATTGGTTTGGAATAATTTTTTTTTGTAATTAATCCTTTCGCTACATGTATAATTGCCAGTATTTTAAGACATGTAGCTAGTTTCACATGTTTGTCAATATTTTAATACATGTTTCTGATGTATTAGTTAAATACAAACATACAAATGTTGATGGGTTACTGTTTCACTGACGTTTATGACACATACTTTATTTTGAGATTAGAATTTTGATCTGGACGTGCGAGTCGTATCAACAATAATCCTTGACTGGCCAAAGTCTACTTTAACTGTTTTATATCAATACTAATTTACAAAAGATGTCTTCGATCAGCATTTGGATACACAACTGGACCCTAGTTCCAATGAAAGTCTGAAGCACCAGTTGCACGCTTGTATTCCATCACCTCTTTAAAGTTGGCTCTGTCGGTAATTGGTTTCGATTCCGGTACTATACAGCACCTATTTTTAATAAAAAAAGACTTCTGCTGCAGCTAATGGATGGAATTTTCGTCTCCTTGATTCAAAGATTGAAGTCGAATGCGTTTATGGAATTTTACAGGATGAAAATGATTATGTTAATAATAGAATTTATGCTTCAGCTATTTTGGGTAAGTGTTGCCTGTCAAAACGTTTATGATCTTTATTTCATACATTTACAACTATCTTGTTTTGGGGTCAGCATTGCCTGCCAAAACGTTTATATGATCTTTAGTAATAAAATGCTATGCTTCTGTTTTGAGTCAGCATTGCCTGCCGAAACGTTTATGATTTTTATTTCATACAATAACAACTATCTTGTTTTGGGTCAGCATTGCCTGCCAAAACGTTTGTTTATATTGTAACGCCGTAGGGCTATGTTTAGTTCTTGTGTACCTCTAACTGTAATAAAACAATTCGTATAAAAGTGGGACTTTGACTGTTTATCGTTTTACCTGTCAAAGTTACACCAATACATAAGAAGGAACTACACTATCAAGACAAGAATACCAAATGTAAGAAGAACTATTATTATAGCCACAGCACTGTGGGATCGTTGAGTCTCTGGCTTTTGGTGAATATAAATGAGAAAGTTGGATATACAATATATAATTTATTAACCATGTATAAGAGATAATTATAATTTTTTACACATAAAAATGTCCTATTATAGTCAATGTATTTCTGGGTAGCTGCCTGGTCCTCTTGCACAATGTATTTTTCTGCGGAAAAATATTAGGAACCTTATACAGATACGGAAATAAAACGGTTAGTCTTCTCGTGAGGATACTGTATACATTTTAAACGGACAGTCTTCTTTCTTTAACTGACGGTTGTAATGACACGGTAATATTCTCTATTATTACCTGGAACAATGATACATCTGCTTTTAATATACTATACTGAAAAGCAAGGTATACTAAGATTTCAGTTCTTCTGTGTGCTGGAACTGTCTGGTCAGTACAAGTATTCTAATATAACTTGTTTATTGCTTTTATCCGAAAGTAAACTCTGTACAATTTCTAATGTATCTCTAACCACATACGTTCTTTATTTGTATAGTAACTGAGGGTCGTAATGCCTAAAGTATTTTTACAAGTATGCTGATTTGTCAATCCACACTCGTCAATATAAATAATTTATAGTAATTTTTGTAATTATACTGTCTACTAGTCTATTCATTTATTCAAATTCTCCGTAAAGTGTAAAGCACTTAACAAATATTTTATAACATTGTCTTAATCCTGACAAATAAATATATCCCTTTAATTTTATGACCTTTTGTCACAAGAAACAAATATATATTTCTCTAGATATTACGTATTTGCTTTAGCTAAATTTATCTTTAAATTCAACTTGTGTACTTTTGAACCCTAATAGTTATGTATGATTAACTCCGCTCACAACTAACAACGTAGTCCAGGTGCAAGTGAAGAACACCCTTTTATTTTATCAAATTCATTTCTTTTTCAGAAATATTCTGTATTTAGAAACCTTTCTTTGTTTCCCCTTTAAACAAGTATTTATTTCAGCTTCTTTTCCGCCTTGAGCCCTGAAGCCAGACTGCCCAACACACCCTGCGCAGGTTGTTTTATAATCATTTTCGCGTGCTCTATCCTCGTGCATCTCACGAGGTCCCCTATGGTTACCTGAATAACCAATCAGCCAATCAAAAATTGATTTCTACGGGAAACGTCATATTTCCGTTTCCTACCTAAACAGATATTTGTAAATATGTCTTTATTCCGAATTTACTTCGCCGTAAAACCTGTATAATTATATTCTAGACATTGAGAGGAATTGGAGCATCACTCGTTTATCATGATATGAGTTTTATAAGTGGAGAACCGCATGAAAAAGCTATGAATATTGTGTCGTCTACAGTTAGATCAGAACAACGTCAATTTGTTATCAACTTTAGACAATATATTTCTATATTCAGTCATCGCCGTATATTTAAATTCTTATGAAGTTAGTCTGTGGATTATGCGGGTTCTATGGACTATTCTTTTAAACTGGTAAGACTTGTGTAAGCTGAGAACAACGATTACGGCCTCTAGACTATCTGTCATTGTTCTAAAAAGTGCTTGTTTACGCCACATTCCAAAGAATGACAATGACATAGACTTGTGTAAAATTACACAACACATCTTTATGCGTTATAGTTTTGTAACCAAAGCGCTTTTACCATGATTTTTTTTCAACTGCAACCATATATATATATATACATTCAAATTCTTTATCAACTTTGAGTCTTACGTCTCATCATGTAACAAAAATAAACACAAACAACCTCCCCGTCCTATAGTGTTTTTTTTTTTTTTTTTTTATCTTTTCTGCACAAGATGTTTTTATTAGAACTCTACAGGGTCCTTGTTTCATGTGTACGTTATTTTAATTATAAGTATTCACCGCAACGTACATGATCGTGACAATATGATCTTTAGTAATAAAATGCTATGCTATGTTGCCTGCTAAAACGTTTATGATCTTTATTTCATACAATTACAACTATCTTGTTTTGGGTCAGCATTGCCTGCCAAAACGCTTATATGATCTTTAGTTATAAAATGCTATGCTTCGGTTTTGGGTCAGCATTGCCTACCAAAACGTTAATGATCATTATTTCATACGAATTGGGTCATTATTGCCTGTCCTTCTGATATCTTTACACATTATTAAAACTGTCAATGTTAAAATTAGATAGGCTACTATTGAAGGGCTTTTGTTTAATTTTATGGCTCAGTTTAACTTCCTGTTTGTATACATGAATTGTTTTTTAATCATGTTATGGTTGTCAGCATTGCCTATTTATTTAAATTTCAATTTTCCAAATTCTATATACAAAACGACTTGATGGTATATCCCAATTTTGTACTAAATGATATGGTCTCTACAGGGCAATCAATCAAAAGTTATTATATTTACCTAACCTGGTTAATATTTAAAAGAATATTTCTCTTTCGAGAAAGATATTAGAATATGTGTCAGTAGTTACAAATATTTACTAGGTTTAAAATTTACATCTCATGGACTTTTAACGCAAGGTAAAGAAAAATTATACAAAAAATCACTAAAAGATGTATTTAGATTTCAAAGATATTTTCATTTTCAACTTAATTACGACAATACAATATAAACTTTTTTAAATGTATGGCAGTGAATTTACGGGTATGTTCAGAACAAGCTCTGCAGCATGCCAGGAAGAAAATAAATATTTATATCAATAATTTATAGCAATGATATTTATTTCAATTTTTTTTTTTTTTTTTTTTTTTTTTTATTGTTTTTTTTAGAAAAATCAAATTTCCGATATATATGAAGTGTATTTTAAGTGTAATTTAAAGTCCTCAAGCTTAGCAGTGCTAAGTAAATTTGGTAGATTCCGTTATATTTTATAGTGGAATTATCAATATGAAATATTACTATTAATATTGAATGCTGGTATTCACCCATTCATTATATTTCTAAAAAGCTGAAAATTCAAAATAATGATGTAAAGCTTAACTTTTTTATCAAGTCATCAGTTTCTAAAACAGCAAACACTTTCTAAAGTCTCATATCAATTGGGAACACAACAAAAATTAACTGAGAGTAAAAAAGTTCTAAATTAGATACTTATTTACTTATATCAATTTAAAACCTGTTTTCCTTAAGAAATTTATCAATCTTTATACAATATAGATTGAAAATGCCAAATGTAAAATGAGAATCAGTGCCCATGATCTCATAATAGAAAGAGTCAGATATAAAACTTCCTATTTAGAAAAAAGTCCGGCCTTTGTAAAAATATACTTTTATTTTGTTTGAAGATTAAAGATGAACAACATTGTATTATTAGTTGTCAAGTATACAATGATTATGTAGAGATATTTCAGATCTCTCAAATGGGGCAAAAATGTTTTCGGTTAATTACTGTACTAATACAAATTGTCTGTACTAAAATATTAAGGGGATTATGCTATTAGATGTCTAGATGTAAGACGAAATGTGAATATATATACTTAATAACGATGATTATTGTAACTTTATTGCTGTGGTCCTGTCCGGAATAAGATTTACACCTTTAATCATGTTTATCAGCAGGAGGTAATTTAAAAGTAATATATGTAGGTTTATGATTATATGAACTTTTAATATTTCACCTCAATATGGAAACGTTTAACAAAAAAAGTGTTAATTTTTGGTGTATGTGATTGTCATACTTCCAACTTCTAACCAGTTATATATAAATTGTATTCACGTCGCCAGAGTCATCAGGTGGGGGATCCACTCTTTCAGCCTAAGAGTGGATTTGTGGCAGATTTTTCTCCCTACCTTTGATATTCTTTATCATTTATTCAATTGATATGATTTTAGTTGATGTAATTTCGTATTAACTATGTATTATAATTTCATATTAATTATGAACTTTTATGTCAAATGTTTTACTTGCAAAATGTATTTTTTGCATTTTATTCTTTTGATTAACTGACCTTTTTTCGTCAAATTAGTTTTTATACCATATAGCAAAACAAGCTCAGACTCTGGCCTGTGTATACATTAGTTTATTTATTGGATCTAACTGGCTGTCTTAAAACCAATTTTATTTGCTAATTGAAAATTAAGCTTAATAAAATCATTGAAGACAGCAGAGAAGATAATTCTGTATTAATTGTTTATACTCAGACTTAAATAAAGAGTGAGCTATTTATACTGTAAATTATGATGTCTCTGTACTGGTCAATGGGTCAGATTTGTCATACTTAATTAATACGATTGTCCGCCCTTGATTGACAAGGTCTGTTTGAAAAGAGCTCCAGAAAAATTTGGATATTTTTGTGTGTTGGAGGCCTTAATTCTCAAATTTGGCTGGTAAGCTGGTAAAACCTTAGAAGTACAACAGATTAAAACGCTCATTTCAACCTCATTTTCAATGAACTCTGACTTTTATCGTTTTAGTTTTACGACTGATCAAAACAAAGGATCTATATTTAGATTATAGAGCCACGGTCACGGTTGATTATCTAAGGCATAGTGAGTTGTCTCTCTTTATAAACAATGTCTGGTGATAAACAAAACGACACGAGTGTTTTAGATACTAGTGATGTAATTGCTATGGCCCACGGTATCATATATAATGATGACGAAGATATAATTGAAGATACAGCGACAAGTACACAAACTTCTAGTAGCAATAAATGTAATAAACGTAATAAACGCAAGTTGGGGATTCACCCATTCCAAATAAAATTGATACACCTGCAGTTAAAAGCCAAAATCTGACACTAAAACCAAAACTAGTGACTGCACACAAGTTGAGGTAGAAGTACATGTTGACTCTCAGTTGTCACCAGAAATGTTTGCTTTAACAAAATGATAAGCAAATTGTCTTCCGATATGAAAACTATGTTTGGTGATATGAACACTCGTATAATTGAATTGGAAGAGAATCTTGACCTCAAACTTACTGCTAAATTCAAACAGGTGTTGGATAAAAGAGTTACAATGTAACAGCGAAATGTCCAATATTCGTAAAGAGATTGATAAAACTGTAAATTGCCTGAAAAAAGATTTTAACCAAGATCTTAGAGTGGTTGAAGAAAAAATAAATGAAATTTCTGTAACTGCAGCTGACAGTGAATTAAAAGCAAGTGGCATTGACCGTAATGTGGTGATTAGAAACCTACCAGAGAGTAAAAGTGAAAATCTGAAATTGAAAGTAGCAGCCTTGTTTACTGAAGGTTTAAAGTTGTCTCATATTGGTACATCCGAGGTTGAGCGCAAATATAGTAGATCGAGTAAACCCGGCGTAGTTGTTGTATCCTGCAAGACCAAAACAGATCGTGTTGAGATTTTGTCCGCAAAGAAAAAACTAAAATCTAGTAGACATTATAGTAACGTTTATATCCAGCCGGATCAACTCTTCAACAACGTATAGAGGCTGAAAACTTTCGTACATTAGTAGATACTCTACAAACAGTGACACCAAATTTGTCAATGAGAGGTTCGCGTGTGGTTGTCAATGGGTCCAGCTCTGATAACCGGTAACCTAGATCCGTCCATAGAAAACAATACAGTAAAGGTGATGACATAAAAAGGTCACAAAATTCGCATGAACAGACTTATAGGCGTTCTCGAAGCCTAGCTGATTTTAACAATGGCCGTAATGACCGTTACAACCATTCAGAACAATGGTCTAGTACTGGCTCTCCACGTCGCCATAGGTAGGTGTCCATCGGGTTTTGGAATGTAAATGGTTGGAAAAAAGATACTGTTTCTGACAATTATAATGTAAGATTTAACTGTATAAAATATCTTAATCTTGAAATCATTGGTTTAGCGGAAACGCACTTGCGTAATGACGAGAAACTTATTGTGGAAGGGTATAGATGACTAGGCCAAAAAAGAAAAAAAATTCATAAAAATGCAAAAACAGGTTCAGGCGGGGTCGGTTTTTTATTACATGAAAAAAATGTTTGATATATTTGATATTGATATATTAGATCAATCACATGAAGGTATATTATGGCTTTATATGCATCATAGATTTTCTAAATTTAAGATGAATATCTGCGTTTGTTATCTTCCGCCAGAAAATTCGTCACGTCAGGTTGACAGGGATACTTTTTTTGATAATTTGTTAACTCAAGTTTATGAATTCCAAAATGAGGGCCCTTTCTTTATCTATGGTGATTTTAATAGTAGATGCGGTGAAGAAAGCGATTACATAGTTGGTGTTGATAATATCATGAGTAGAAATGTAGTAGATTTTAAGTGTAACAGCCACTGTAATTCTTTTCTAGACTTTCTGATTAATAGTAATTGTTGTATGTTGAATGGTAGAAAGTGTATTAACAATGATTTTACATATGTATCTACAAAAGGTCAATCTGTTGTAGATTATATGATTATTAAGCAGGATAACCTTAGTATTTTTGACCATTTTAATGTCAATAGAGCTTCTGACTTGGTTACAGAGGCAGGTTTAAATATTTGTGGAATAGATTCGAGATATGTTCCGGATCATTCTTTTTAAAATGTAGTGTAAATTTACAATCTGTTGGTGTAGTTGAAGATTTTGACAAAATGAGAGATGTAGGTCAAATGTTCATTTGAAAAAATATGATTTAAGGAAAATACCGCGGCGCAAAACTTTTGACAAAGAAGTGCAGAAAGCTAAGCGTAAGTATTGGTATACATTACAAGAGGATCTCTTGGCAGAAGCCACCACAAACATACCTTTTGGAAAAAAATAGGTAAATTAGGGATCGTAAGTGAGCGAAGGAATACCATTCCTTGGGAAGTAGTCGATAGCGATGGTAATATCTCATGTGAGACGGAAAAAGTCTTGGGTAAATGGAAGGACGTTTATTCAAACCTTTTGAACCAACAAGTAGATGACAATTCACTTGACCAGACAGGCTTTCTTCCGGCTGAAGTAAATACTGTAAATGATTTCTTGCTTGATCAGGAGATCACGCTGGATGAGACAATATTCGCTATTAACAAAGCGAAGAAGGGTAAGGCGTGCGGTTTTGATAATATTCCAGTCGATGTAATACTCGACAACAGCTGTGCCATTTTTACAGAAATTATTTAATAACTGTTTTACTACTGGCATAGTACCAGAAGTTTGGAATTACATTATCATTAACCCTATACCAAAGTCAAATATGTTAGATAAAAGGGATCATCTTTCTTATAGAGGAATAGCCCTTGCTTCAGCATCATATAAGTTGTATTGTACAATTCTTAATGATCGACTCGCAGAATGGGTAGATGATAATGATTTGTTAGTAGATGAACAGAATGGGTTCCGTAAGGGTAGGAGCACCATTGACCATATTGCATCTCTCACAAATATAATAGAAGTACGTAAAAAATTGAGGAGGTCAACCCATTGTGCCTTCATCGACTTCAAAAGGCATACGACACTATAGATAGGTTAAAGCTGTGGCACAAACTTGTTGCTTTAGGTGTAACAGATAGAATGTGTTCTGCAATTAAGTCTATCTATAATGGTGTTATGTGTTCTGTTCGAGTAAATGGGCTCCAAACTGGCTGGTTCTCGGTTAATTGTGGTTTAAAACAAGGGTGTCGATTATCACCGATCCTATTTAACCTCTATATCAACGACTTGGCATTATATCTTAAATGTTTTAATGTTGGTGTTGATATTGAAGGGGAAAAGGTTTGTCTTTTATTATACGCTGACGATATAGTTTTGTTGGCTGAAAGTGGTTCGGAGTTGCAAGTCTTATTAGATGCACTAGGAAATTGGTGTTCTAGGAATAATATGGTCATCAATGGTGACAAGAGTAATGTTGTTAATTTCAGGCCACCTTCGGTAGAACGTTCGTCGTGTGTGTTTAAATGTGGCGATCATACTTTATTAATAAAATCTGAGTATACTTATTTGGGTCTGGTACTAACTGAATTTTTAGATTATAATGTGACAGCCAAGGCCGTTGCCCAGGCGGCGAATAGGGCTCTTGGTCTAGTGATAGCCAAGTGCAAATTTATAGGTGGTGTCACATACGATGTGTTTACTAAAATGTACGATTCATTAGTAAGCCCAGTAATTGAGTATGGGGCTTCTATATGGGGAACGAGGAAATTTTCGTGCATTAATTCTGTCCAACATCGTGCATGTAGGTTTTTTCTAGGAGTTGGCAAATATACACCTAATGCTGCGGTAATGGGTGATATGGGTTGGATACCGGTGTTTCATTCCCAGTGGAAGGTAGTTGTGAGATATTGGTGTAGACTGTCCAAATTGAATAACGACAGAATAAATAGCAAAATTTTTAAATGGACTGAGACTATGTGCCTGGAACATAAGTGTGTCAAAATTGGACTTTTGAGGTTAAGAAAAAGTTTGCTGAGCTTGATTTAAATCATTATTGTGACATTGACTCAGTTTTGGATAAAAGGGTTGTCGTTAATGTGTTTTGTCAAAAATGCAGACACATTTTGAGGAAGATAGGAAAACTAGTGTCAATAAAACTTCTTCCAATACTAATAGAGGAGGAAATAAACTACGTACATACTCCTTGTTTAAGTCCCAATTTAAGACTGAGCACTATTGCAAAATTGTGATGCCATTTTGTCATCGCAGTGCCTTTTCTAAATTTAGATGTGGCGTGGCTCCACTCCGACTGGAGACCGGTAGGTTTGAAAATCTTAATAGAGGAGAGAGAGTGTGTTTTTATTGTAATAATACTGTAGAAGATGAATCCCATGTAATTTTAGACTGTCCGTTTTATCAGGATTTTAGAAAAGCTTTGTTTAACGAAGTTTTAAATTTTGAACCAGATTTTATGAATTTTGATAATTGTCAAAAATTGATATTTTTATTTTCCGATATTAATGTAGTTAGACTTTGTGCCAAAACCTACTATCTTATTTTGAAAAAAGATCAGAGTTTGTATATTGTAAATAGACCTATAGTTTTATTACTGTGGCATATACTTTTTTAATGTATCTTATGTAGCTTTTATCGTCTCTCATAACTCTGTATTGAGTGGTTTTTGTACTGTATAGTTAAAAAAAATGTTATATGTATAATGTATATATCTTTGTACAAAAGGTGAGACGTTAATAAAATATTGAATTTCATTTATTCAATGATATTTTAGTTGACTTAATTTCGTATTAATTATATATTATAATTTCATGTTAATTATGAACTTTTATTTCAGATGTTTTATTTGCAAAATGTATTATATAGCAAAACAAGCTCAGACTCTGGCCTGTGTATACATTAGTATGTTTATGGTATCTAACTGGCTGTCTTAAAATATTATACTTGCGAAATAGTGGTGAATCGATCGCATGCAATTTCACTCTCAAAAAAACCTGTCTTCACCCGAATAGAAGTGACCAACACTGTACTTTCCCGCTGCATATATATCGGCCATCAAGCAATACCTCAAAGTTCATTGGAATTTTAGATATTTTGCCATACGGCCAGGATTGTTTTCATTTATATAAATTATTTTCGTTATGTTTTCGTTATGTTTTTTTTTTTTTTTTTTGCATGACCTGATAAGATAATGTCAAAAGATTATTTCACAGCATGTTATGCTACATGTATAGTCTAATCATGTTTATGGTTAAACAGTTATAATGACGAGAAAAAACGTTTTACGTTAGCTAGACTGCATCCATTTTCTCACATATTTTCTATCTAAATCAAATCTATTTTATATGTATACCTTGAAAATGTTATGTAATATTGCATAAGTTAACATTTTGTCAATTTTGCAATTTAGACTTTGGCGGCGAATTTATTTTTAGAATGTTTGCTGCGGAAATTTGAAGACAAAAAGTAATTCATAAATCATAAATCGCGTCTATAAAAAGGATGCGAAAGATACAAAAGGGAAATATAAAATCATAAGTCGAAAATAAACTGACAACACAATGACAAAAAAGGGAAAAACGACAAACAGCAGTATACAAAACACAACATCAAAAATAAAGACTGAACAACACGAACCCCATATTAGGTACAATATTAATTTATGGAAAGAATAAAATAGGTTCATGTTCTTGTCTTGAAAAAAAATGTTTCATTTTTCATAGGTTATGTACTGATAGAAAATGATAGGAAAAAGTGAAAGCGTGAATATTGAACATTGTTAAGTGAACAATATATTTTAAGAATGTGTTCACCTATTAATGTACAAAACACGTAAATCCAAATTCGATCTTTCAGGTATGTATGCCATCGGCCAAAATGGTCATCAAGCCAAAGTTTAACTGCTTTATTTGTGAATCATGTGAAATGTGATCGTAATTTTCAAACACGTTTCAGAAGAGACAAACATTTCACATTTGCTATCACATGTAAAATAATAATATGTGGAGGTTGAAATATCATTTGAGGTTTAAACCATTGAATTGCGTATTTCTGAACAAAGTCTGACTTGTGAATCTTTAAACATTGATCAAAATTAATTAAGTTGGATATATTTTGTCAAAATTTCGGTACTTATAAAACATCTATATGGTGGCCGGTTAAGGCCATTTCGCGTTTTCGCGTCAAAACGCGAAAACGCGAAAAGGCGAAAACGCGAAAAAATCGCGAAAACGCGAAGTCGAAAACGCGAAAACGCGAAAACGCGAAGTCGAAAACGCAAAACCGATTTCGCGTTTTCGACTTCGCGTTTTCGCGTTTTCGCGTTTTCGCCTTTTCGCGTTTTCGCGTTTTCGCGATTTCGCGTTTTCGCGATTTCGCGTTTTTGCGTTTTCGCGATTTCGCGTTTTCGCTATATCGCGTTTTCGCGTTTTCGCCTTATAGAATATGAAAGGCGAAAACGCGAAATGGGCTTAACCGGCCACCATACATCTATAAGTAAGACGCTCTATGCAGACACCAACATCCAGGTAAAAATAAGGGTATGTATGATACACAATAATTAATAGTGGGTAATTATTTCTTTCGCTCCAAAATCATTCCAAAACATGTACAATATGTAAAATAGTCCTCCTAAAGTTATTAAACATACATGTAACCGATTGATTAGTTTATGTTAAACAATACTTTCAACGCTTTTGTGCCATTTTGCGGCGGTTAGTTGTTATTGGTGGATGAAATAGGAGTGCCGGGTGAGAACCACCGACCTTCGGTAAGTCAACAGACGAACCTAGTCAATTCAGATTTGAATCGAAAGTGCGGGATTCGAACTCATAACCACAGTTTTGACAGGCTAGTGATACAGTAGTTGGGCTATTTGGTCTTTTTATATCACTAGGCCACCGAGGCCCCTACTAGACATAATACACACGCAAGCTACGGTTGATGAACAAGTTTAGTTTATTCTAAAATATACCAACAGAAAGACAGAGAGCAAATTTCTTGTTGCTTTAGCATTAACATAGTTATCTAGATGAAAATAAATTCTCTGTACGTGTTAAATTGATTGTAAAAGAAAATAAACTCATCTCAACAGTACATTTCCTTTTGTGGTACAAAACGATTATATTAACGACTTTATTACAAGGAAGCAGGATGTTTTAGATTAAAGCACTTCAGAGAAAGTCGAGAATAAAAAGTAGTACAAAAATATTTTCTAAAAATTGTTTATTTGTGATGTTTTAACGGTAGGATTATAAAACATTTATTTCATTCAATTATGTTCACATAAACCAGAAATTGACAAATGAGGAAATTAGTTTAATGGAAAATCGGGTCAATTCTAAATATATAGCATGACTGCATACGAATTGTTTTGTATTTTTAATTATCAATATTTTATTTCAATAGTTATGTTTTGGAAATTTGTTTCTATACCATTATAAGATACGGATCAAGGATTTTGTGAAGATGGGGGTTCACCATGGAATCAGTAGAAGTCGGACATGTAAAAAGTCTATGCATTAACTATATATATATATAGCTCCATAAAGGGAGGGCCGCTCAACCCAAAATCGACTTCTGATTATAATTATCAGACAGTAAATGAAGTGGTTCTTGGAGGGAAAATATGGAATATAGACAGACAAAGAAAACTTTGACAAAGTAATAAACTTTATAATAGGTCTAAGGTATGTTGTAGGACTTGAATGAGATTTCCTACCATCAATGTATTACAGAAAATTATTTCATTTTTTATGCATGGAATGGTCACAATGCAGGTCGTTTTCTTTCCGATTTTATGTTTATTTGCGGACAAGATTATATTCCTAAACATCATAAAGATCCAGTGAAATTTATCTAGTTCGATATATATATATAACAAAGAATGTGGTATTTAGACGACATAATATAAGTAAAAAATTCAGATTTAACAAAAAATAAAAATTCAATGTATCAAGTTCAACTTTCTTTTATTAAATCTAATGTTAAAAGTGACTATTGGCCTTTTTAAGAGTTTGAATGTTTTTTGATCGTTTTGATACCAATTTTTTCTTTTATTTTTTATTAATTTTTGTTTCCTCGATGGTGATTTTCACTTGGATCTTTCTTATAGAATTTATATTTTTCAATTGGTTTGGTACGCCCAAGTTAGTCCGAGGTTGCTCTGACGTCCAACGGCTGTTTTGCCAGAAAAACTGGGGCCGTGGGACGTCAGAGCTCGTCCCATATCAAAAAGTGATATTTGCCCGTCCAAAATGGATGCGCTGCTTCGTTGCTTCTGGAGCTGACTGAAGTCCTTGAATCCATATAAATCGGGCCTCAATTTGTTTATTTTTCATTTATCTCTTCATTTATGTAAGTTTCATCTACCTGCCACCCTTTACTTTCTCATATTTTGACAGTTTTTACAGTGACCCATCGATTCCGGCATTTTAAATTTTAGCTCATTTTCAAATGGACGTCAAGTTACGAGACACTTTGCGGCCTCGAGACTTAAGTATGCAAATTTTTATACTAATGCTGTTGTTGTCAGATCCCCAAATCTGTCATTTTTAGAATGTTCTCAATTTGCAAATTTTGAGTTTAAAGACTAAAATGTTAAATTTTTTGTCTGCATAGAGGTAAACAAATGTTCTTAATTTGCAAATTTGGAGTTTAAAGACTAAAATGTTTAATTTTTTGTCTGCATAGAGGTTAACGAATGTAGACGGTTTTGTTTTTTTACGTTACTTTATGGGTTCTATTCTGAAATGTAGCTTCCGAAACTAGAGCTTAGTATGGCACGATTTTGAGAGCTTGCTTTGAGTAATCGGGACCATTTCTTGTTTTATTCTCTTAAACGAAATATGCGTTTGATTCATCAAACAACTAGTAATCTATGTATCTTGTAATTTACCAGTCTTAAATTTTGAATAAGCTTATAGTCGGACCCACATTTCCGTACCCTTATCTTTGAATATGACCTATCGAATAATCATTATTACCGGGTTTGTACTTTCATGAGCAACACGACGCGTGCCAACAAGTATAACCAGATCTGCTTTCCCTTTCCTGAGCACCTGAGATCCCCCCATGTTTGTGTTTGGGTTTTGTTCTCAGTCTTTAGTTTTCTATGTTTTACATGTTTTATGTACTATACTGTTGTTTGTCGTTTAGTCGTTTTTCGTTTGGTTTTGTCAGTTTTTTTTATACTTATGAGTTTGAATGTCCCTTTGGTATATTAAGCCTCTCTATTAAAGTAAGTTTGAATACCTCTGCCAGCCTCAAGGTTATGTGTCTTCTCCATCTTTATTATAAAGGGTCTTACTAGTACTGCATTCGTTCTTAACTTTGAGGTGTCCTCTATTGTACACCTTTTAACAGTTATGTTATTTTTAATCAGAAGGTCGAGATAGCTTACAGTTCATATAAAAATTTAAATGGAAACATCGTGAATGAATATCTGATTGCAATACTACACTAATTCTTGTTGGGAATGGATAGCAAATGTATCCAAAATATTAAACCGAACTTTCTTTCATCCTTTTTTATAAAGTATACATAACATGACATTGAAGCAGTGCATGAAACATGCACAGATTTGGTATGATTTCAAATGAGACAACTTTCCACCCGCTACCAAAGGACGTAGAATTGAGGAGTTGCAGGTCACCGTATGGTCTTTATTTGCCTTCTTGTATAGTGAAATGTTTTTTTTTTTTTTTTTTTTTTTTTTTTTTAAATGCATATAAAAGCCTGTTTTGAAGCTGAAATGATCGTGAAAGAGGGTTTTCATAAATACTGTAAAACGCATAGTGATATTGACGATATGTGGATTATAAAAAAACTCTAAAGAACTTCTGAATAATTTTCAATCTCGATCTTTCTCTGAAATTAATTCTATCAAAATTTTGATTTTTCAACCCTGTATACCACCATCTCCCATGTGAAATTGAAAAATCGTCTAAAAGAAAAAATCCACAATGCTTTTCAATATAAAAATGGTAGCATACGCTATAAATTTATTACTTTGGGATACCATAAGGCATATTTTGTTAATAAGGAACAAAAATGTAAAACATGCTACACAGAAGAACAAGTGTTAAGTATGCTGGAGTTTCTTATTGACAACCTATTTGTTGAATTTGGAATGCTGAAATGATCGTGATGTATGTGTGAAAGGAAGTAAATTTTACAAAAAAAGATACGATAATTGTTGTAACACCATTAATTATTTCGAAGTAAAGATATTATCGGTCGTTGAGCTGTGTTGTTCTAAAAAGAATATTATTTCTGAAAAACAATTAGAATTGAACAGGGAAACGACCTTCACCTTAGATAAATCACATTCCTTCAGAAATCAAAACAAGTTCACAGAATGTCTGATGAGGGAAGTCAGTGTAATTATCCAGTAGTTCTTCGGTACTGGTTTGAAAATACGGATATTTGTTTAAGTGTTATAAAGTATAGGAAATCATTCTTAATTAAGGAATCATGTATCCCCCTCATGCATATATGTAGCTCTGATTTCTAGTCTGGGCTTGGCTTTACTTTTGGTCTTTTTGTCGTTTTAAAAACTTTTTATCGTTTGATATTATTTTCGGATTTAAAAAAAAATTTGGACTCAAGCATCACTGAAGAAATATTATTTGTTGAAATGAACATCTGCAGAAGTACATTTTCTACACTTCATATTTGTTAGTATAGACATAATGATTATAGATTTGATATATAATATTGTAGAGTATCCTGTGAGACAGTATCAAAAAACTAATCGTAAATTCAAAGTAACCACAGGTCTTCAAAATTGTCATCTGGAACACAACCTCTGCTCATAGTAAGTTAAATGTAAAATAAAAAACGGTTTTATTATATGTATTATTACATATAGAGCGCTGACAAAGAGTATGAACCCATATCCCTGTTAATCGAATGTTCTGATTACAACGATTATATAATATTGTTATCATTTTATTCTTCGTTTTGTTCACAGGAATATTGATTTAACCCAATCAATTTGCATGACTACACGGGATATTTCAATCGAGTATAATAATTTTGTATATTTCTATCTAATTAAGTCTACTTCGTGCAAACAAGGATAATTTCCTCGATGTCAAATTTCACAGGTATAAAAACAATATTGCAAGAAGAGACGACAAAAACACAACTACACAAAATAAATAAATACTAATTTTAAAAGAAATCCCTTCAAAGATTTTCTTTGGGCTATATATAATCAAGCACATGAAACTAATATAATACCGTATTTTAAACGATCAGATTAATAATTAAACTGCTTCCAGTTATGTGTCATAGAAAAAAAACCTGCTTGAGAAAAATGTATATATATTCTGATATAACGCTCTTATTCGGTATGAAAAGGAATGCTATATTGAAATTCCAACAAAACTCATTAAAATATATGTGTTTGGCGTCACAATCGAATTTGCAACGTCAAGGTTATTTTGAAAGAGATTGATATGAAAATTAACATTTCTACACTAGTTGATTGCAATGAAAGTCTATTTCTTATTATTTTTTTAACTTAAGTCTTTGTGTATATGTTCACTTCGAATCGTGAAACGGTTGTCTTTAGATCATGTTTGCCTCATCGAATCAAAATGACATTTAGGCGTTTTTCATAAAAAATTACAATATTGTCAATATTATATGTTTTTTTTTTCGGAATCTTCACGAAGAATTTGGACTCATATTTCCTGTAAAGCCCGTATATAAATTATAGCATGATGGAGCGTCCCCCTTTCAACATTTATATAATGACCATTCAGATTTGTTTTTGATTTGTACACATGGGCTCATATCCCATTCATAGATAACCAATCAAATTGCATGACTACACGGGTTATATTTCACACTCACTACTGTGACAACATCCCATGAAAAGGCCGTGATATGTCTGTGAAATATCACAAGGTCGTGAAAACCCCGTGAAAAAAGTCCGTAGTTTTTACCAAAAAAAATATTTCTAAAGGCCGTGAAATTTTATTTAGGTTAGAAAAAGTCCGTGAAATTTCGATTTCCCGTGAAAAGGCCGTGATATTATTTTCAACAAATTCCTGCAGTTGAGAAATGGCCGTGAAATTGTTTTCAACAAATTGATGCAGTTGTGAAAAGGCCGTTATATTGTTTTTACAATATCGACGAACAGCTGAAAATTAAAGTTCTTTTAAGCAATTAGTGAAAAGTTAGTGATTTTTTTCAACATATTATTGCAGTTGTGAAAAGGCCGTGATATTTTTAAACCAAATTAATATTACAGCTGTGAAAATTTAATTTTAACAGGGTTTACAGTTGTGCAACTAAGGCCGTTTCCGGGGATATTTATTTATATATTTCCTCTCATATTTTTCCAATCAGCAAATATAAAGAACAATAGCCGTTTAATATATGTGGAACTGAAAACAAATTAACTTTACGGAATATCAGTCCGTATCTGGATCTGTGTTTTTTTCGTAATTATTACATTACCGGAAGTGACAATTAAAAAATATTGAAAGAAAGGCGCTGTAATTTTTATGAGAAGAAAGATTATTATGCGAATATAGATGCAAGCTTACTGACAGGAAGTTTGAGGTATGTTAAGTTATTTATGTTTAATGTCTTTTACACACCTTTCAACCAAAATGTCGATGACTTGACACGTTTTGCGAGCTTTGACAGACGGTGGCAGACCTGATTTTATTTATCCCGCGCAAACATGCATGTGCATTTTATTTATATTTGAGTCTGTTGCACGTTGATTTATTTTATCATTTCGGTTTATGTTTTCTTATTTTTACAATGGCTTTATGAATTTCCATTGATTACAGTTTTGTTGTGTTTATGTGTTTCGGGGAGGTGTGGGGGGAGTTTAAGTTCTTTCAATGACAATGAAGATTCAAAGAGGGAAGAGTGTTCATATCTTTTTACACCAGAGTTTTTTAATTCAGTTAGTTGTGAGTAAGGGAAATCTGCCTGTCTGGTTAACCTGTTCTTAAATTAATTTAAAATAATATTTGATACCAGTTAATTTATGCTTGTTATTAACTTATTATGGGGTATCATTTGAAACAGGCCCAACCTTCAAAGAAAGCCATGGATCAGGATATAAGTTGGCATATGAAATCATCCTGATGTTGGTATTGCAATTTCTATTAGGAATCTTATTCTGACGTCATCAATGTAAACAACTAAACAAGAAAAACAATCTCCCTTGCAAGAAACGCAGTCTGCACTGTTATTACAGTTTTCTACAATTTGGATTGTATATGTATATTCATAAAATTGGATATGTAATAAGGCACATCCTATCCTTTATTTACAATGCAGGTGAGCTTGTTGGATTATTTTCGTCCTTGTCTCAGTTATTTCCGGTGATGCAGAAAAATTATACATGTATATGAACGGGGCTGTACAAGTTACAAAAATGTTATTCTTGCATTTGTTATTTTATATCAAAATCTGTTCCGTTCTGTCCTGTTTTTTTTTTAAAGTGCACTATTAGAACGGGAGTCTGGCAACCATTTGCCAAAAATAATCGAACGATATTAAATGAGAGCAACAAAGCCTTTTTAGGTGGATCACGTAGATAGAGTTATCGTTCCTTATTTAAATTCTATGATTATATACAATAAGTGCCAGATTCCCTGGCATATAATTTGATTTCAACTCATTTCGGCCACAAATCAGTTTGACCTAATTAGTCAACTCGGCCATAAATAGTATTATTTTAAAGAAGCATTAGTCAGATCTAAAAAGAATATTTGTTGCTGATTGTAACCTTTTATAAACATGATAACGTATAATGTCTGAATGTACAGAATTACAAAATTTATGAGAATACATATTTAAATAGATTTTTATACATATGTAATTCTTGTACATACATTTTTTTTTTCTAGGAATGAAGAGCAAGGGGATATCAGTCTTTATATAAAAAAGTAAAGGAATCCAGTTGGAAAAAGAGCTTTTCAGTTTAAAACTTTTCCAAGGAATCAACAGGAACCTCTAGATCTATGAATGTTTTTCTGGAATAGTTATTCAAAAGGACAGCGGAGTGAAGGATTTCATACATTGCTTGAGTGGTAAATCAGACCTGACAGGTGTACAAAGTTGTATTGATCATGTAAAACCAATCTTCAGTTTATTTGTTTGGACTAAAAGTTTTCATCTGTGACTTTTTAACTTGCAATGAGGAGTAAAAATATCTACTTGCAGCTGACGAAGTTACATTGACATTTGTGCCTTATGTAATGTTTTCACCTCTTTTACATAATTACAGTTCTATGAAAATGAATAATTTTGTTCTTCGTCATAATTATTACTAAAAATCACAGCATTTTTATATAGTTTAGCATACAATTAAACAACACTTAAGTAGATAGCACAGTATATACATATTTTCATGGTTTAATTTTCCATAGTCTTCTCACTTGCAATGTACTTAAATACAGTGTCTTCAGGTGTTTTAACTAGGGTTTCTGGCATTTTTCTAGATTTTAAAAGCATTTAATTATGACCTGAAAATGTACATTTACATGTACATTTTACAAGGAGTTTTGACGACAAATGAACGGTTATTTTGTCACAGTAGTACATTTCACGGTCTTTTATGGCTACATAATTCATGTCATGGCCTTTTCACGGCGCTTTTCCATGGGGTTTCTACGGTCTTTTCACCCAAGGTTTCAGGTGGCACCTCTTCATGACCTTTTCACAGTCTTTTCACGACAATTGATCGGCTATTTTGTCACAGTTGTACATTTCACGGTCTTTTCACAATAGGCACATAATTCATTGTCATGGCCTTTTCACGGCATATTTCCATGGGGTTTCTACTGTCTTTTCCCCCAAGTTTTCAGGCGGCACCTCTTTACAACCTTTTCACAGTCTTTTCACGACAGTCATTCTACGGCATTGTCACGGAACAAGTTTCACGGCCAGCCCCGGAAATTAACCGTGACAAACACTGTAAAAATCACCAGCATTTACACTGCTTTTTCACGGCCAATATACGGAGCATTGTTCCAGTAGTGCCTATTATATTATTTTTGTATATTTCTCTTTAAATCTTTCGACTTCGTGCAAATAGGACAATTTCCTTGATGTCACATTTCACAAGTATAATAACAATATTGAGACGACAAAAACACTAGAAATAGATAATAAGTAATATTTACGACTTTATTACAAGGAAGAAGGATGCTTTAAATCAAAGCACTGCAGATAAAATCAGAAATAACAAAGAAGTACGGAAATTTTTTCATAAAAGATTTCTGAAAAATTGTTGAAATGTGATGTTTCAACGGTAGGATTATAAAATATTTATTTGAAAAGATGAAAATAAACTACTCGTACTCATCTATGTTCATAAGAACCAGAAATTGATAAATAAGGAAATTAGTTTAATGGCTTGCTTTGAGTAATCGGACCATTCTATGTTTTATTCTCTTAAACGGAATGCGCTTTTGATTTATCAAACTAATCTATGAATCTTGTAATTTACCAGTCTCTTTGATTTGAAATAAGCTTATGGTCGTGCCCCCAATTCCGTCCTCTTATTCTAGAATGTGACCTATCGAATAATCCTTCTCACCGGATTTGTACTTTCATGAGAAACACGACTGGTGCCACATGTGGCGGGCTTTCCGGAGCACCTGATATAACTTCTGTTTTTGATGAGGTTTGTGTTGCTCGGTCTTTAGTTTTTCCATGTTTTATGTTGTTTGTTTTAGGCCGTTTTTGATTTTGGCCATGGCGTTGTCAGTTTGTTATTGATTTATGAGTTTGAATGTCCTTTTGGTATATTAAGCCTCTCTATTAAAGTAAGTTTGAATACCTTTGCCTCAAGTCTATGTGTCTTTTCCATCTTTATCATAAAGGGTCTTTGATAAGTTCTTACTGCATTTGTTCTAAACTTTGAGTAGTCCTCTATTGTATACCTTTTTACAGTTATGTTATTTTTAATCAGAAGGTCAAGATAGCTCATAGTTCATATAACAATCTAAACGGAAACATCATAAATGAATATTTGGTCCTAAGGTCAGAGAACCCCAACACATCAATTAGAATCATAACTTCAAAATAATTATGGAATCAATTGATTCCATTCCAGAGCATGGGCTAAACGAAAAGAAATTGAGCTTGACACTTTGTCAGAATGGGTCAAAACAATCAGGTCTCTGAGAAAACGTCGAATTCATAAGTTGAAGAACTATGTGAATGATCGACAAAAGTCCGTTTCAGAGACAAAGAAGCTGTGAAATGTCTATCATCTCTTCACAAAAAATATGTTGTTGTGCCTACGGACAAAGCTTCATGTAAATCGTACTACTACGAGTGTCTTGTAAGAGCATTAGAAAAAATGAGCGCTCAGGTAATCCCACATACAAAAACATATCATTTGACAAGGATCAGATTTTGGCGAATCATAAGTCCTTCATGGTTTTAATGAACATTATATTGAACAGCAAATCTGAGGACTTACCTTGTTTTCATTGGATACCTAAGCTTCAGAGAATTCCGTACAAACAACGGTACATTGCCGGCTCATCTGCATGTTCTACAAAGTAATTGTCCATTATAATGACAAACATTCTGTCCGCAGTTTCTTATTGACAACGTATTTGTTGAATTTGGAAGTAGACCTTTTCAACAAATTGTCGGCATTGTGTGCCTCTCCTTGCCGACCTCTTCTTATTTTCAAATGAGTCGAAGTTCCTTCGGACATTTGTCAAAAACAAGAAGATCAAAGAAGCCAGATCATTTAATTTCACATTCAGATATATTGATGATGTTCTTTCCATTAACAATCCAAACTTTTCTGGTTGGGTTCCATTATTATATCCTCCAGAACTACAAATTAAAGAAAAACCAGACACGGCTTCCTCTGCCTCATTTTTAGACTTATACCTCGAATTTGACATAAGCGGTCATCTCAGTACCAGAATCTATGACAAACGAGACGATTTAATTTTGAAATTATCAATTTCCCCCACCTTAGTAGCAATATACCAACTTCACCTGCATATTTCCCCAACTCATTCGGTATTCAAGAGCTTGCAGCTGCTACTCAGACTTTATAAAACGTCATCAGTGTCCGAGCAGAAAGTTGATGAACCAGGATTATGTCAAAGAACGTCTCGTCCTTTTTCTAAAAAAAGTTCATCGGAAGATACCAAGATCTGTTGATAAATATTCCGTATCAACTTCACAAATAATAAATGATGGTCTTGAAGTATAGATTCTAGGTACTAACGTTGTTTATCATCTTATTAACGATTTATAGTGTTCTTTTATTTCTCTTTGTAAATTATCAACCTTTACTGTTGAGTTCATTTTTGGTAATAACCTTTTGGGGTGTTATACATCCCGCCATTGTGTTATTGTGCTATGTAATTTTTTGTATTCTTGTCTTTCATTTTTGCTTATGTGCTTTGTCTATATGACATTTAATTTTTCTTTGTTGACATATTTGTTTGTTTTTATAGTGATTAGGATTATAACACAATGTTGACTGCTGTACCCCTATTTTTGACATCTTTTCCTATTATGTCTGTTTGTTTTGTTCACACATTGTTGTCAATACAATAGAATTTTATGCGACTGTCATACAAGTGAGAGGTTTAGCTAGCTATAAAACCAGGTTTAATCCACCATTTTCTAGATAATAAAATGCCTGTACCAAGTCAGGAATATGACAGATGTTTTCCATTCGTTTGATGTGTTTGAGCTTTTTATTTTGCCATTTGATAAGGGACTTTCCGTTTTGAATTTTCCTTGGAGTTCGGTATTTTTGTTATTTTACTTTTGATTGCAGTTCTACGATAATTCTTGTTGGGAATGGATAGCAAATGCATCCAAAATATTGAACCGAACTTCTTACCATACTTTTTGTGAAGTATACATAACATGACATTGTAGCCTTGCATGAAACAAAGGGAGATGTGGTATAATTTCGAATGAGACAACTTTCCACCATAAACCAAAGGACGTAGAATTTAGGACTTGCGGGTCAGCGTACTGCCTTAGTAGAATATCCTTTTTGACAGTATAAAATTAAAAATCGTTATTTCAAAGTAATCACAAGTCTTCGAAATTGTCCTCTGAAACACAAACACAGTAAGTTAAATGTTGTGACATAAAAAAACTGTATTATTAGTGAGTATTGGATATCGCTTGATATCAAATCGAGTCATTTGATAACAATATGATAATAAACGAGCCTTTTTGAAATTAAGGAACGAGAGTGGATATCTAGCAATATTTATTCTAACGAGTTGTTAAACCTTATTCTCTTAAGGCAAAAAGAAAATTCAGGTGAAATAATTACGATTTCGCAAGCTTCATATCAAATATAAGTCCGCTTACGGTATTCAAAATATTATCGTAGAAACAGACACCTGTCAAATCTGACATTTTCAAAGTTTTTGTAGACTCCAGAATGGAATCAAATTAGACAAACATATTTTTTTAGGGAAGTCATGTAAGTAGATATAGGAAGATGTGGTATGAGTGCCAATGAGACAACTCTCCATCCAAGTCACAATCCACAAAAGTAAACCATTATAGGTCAAGGTACGGCCTTCAACACGGAGCATTGGCTCACACCGAACAGCAAGCTATAAAGGGCCCCAAAAATTACTAGTGTAAAACCATTCAAACGGAAAAACCAACGGTCTAATCTATATAAAAACGAGAAACGAGAAACACGTATGTATGTATATATTGGTAAAGCTGAATGCAAGTATATTTGCTGCAACTCATTTAAAGCCTTCTTCTCTAATGAGAAAGGTAAATATGCTAGATATACTTACTGGAGGTGTGATGAGATGATTGAAGCTGTTAATTTTCTCCTTGATAATATTTATGTACGTTTCGGCAACAAAGTTTATCGACAGGTTGTAGGTATCCCTATGGGCACTAATTGTGCCCCTTTAATAGCAGACTTGTTTTTGTACTGATACGAATCACAGTTTATGACTAAACTCAGTAAAGACCCGTCGAAATTGCATTTAATTGATAAATTGAACAACACTTACCGTTATCTTGATGATATTTTTTCGTTAAATAATCAAGCATTTTCTCAATATACTGCTGAAATTTACCCCAAGGAACTTACTTTAAATAAATCAAATTTAAACGGTAATAACTGTCCTTTCCTAGATTTATATATTTCGGTTTTAAACGGAAACTCCACACTAAAATTTACGACAAAAGGGACGATTTTCGTTCCCTATTGTTAATTTTCCATTTTAGATGGTGATGTTCCTTTGGCACCATCTTACGGTGTTTATATTTCACAGCTCGTTCGCTATGCCCGTGTCTGTTGTGACGTTTTGATTTTAACGAACGTAATCTATGTATTACTGGTAAATTATTAAACCAGGGATATCGTTACCATAAATTACTTAAAACCTTTACTAAATTTTTCCATAGATATAAAGATTTGGTTTCGAAGTTTGGTTGTACCTGTAGAAAACTTATTTCAAACGGGATAGCACATCCTCATTTTACGGAAATGTTGTTAACCGTGCCCGGAAATTTAGAAATGATCCTTGTAAACTTATCGCTCCTTTAAATAAACTTATTCTAAAAGGTTACCAATTCAACACTGTAATAAGATCATTGAATATTGTTTTATTGGTATAAATATTGATTTTGTTATCAGTAAATTAAAAGCAAACTAAATATTACTAGTATGTTATATACATATACACATTCATGGATCTACAATCTGTCGATACCTGTATCTTGGCATTGCACAAGGTCATGTTTTCTCTGACTGTTTATGACGTCTTTACACTAAATCCATTGGATGTTGGATGTGTACGGATTGATAATTTAGTCTTAGATGCATGATTTTTTTATTAGTTGTTAGTGTCTTTGAACTAGCTGTCAGATAACTGCGAGTACTCTCAGATCTGTTTCTTATGTCTTTTGTTGTTGGGATGTACAAGTACCCTGCCACGTCCACTTGTATTTTTGTCCATCTGATGAGTTAAGCCTTTTTCAACTGATTTTTATAGTTCGTTCTTATGTTGTACTGTTATATCACTGTCCCAGGTTAGGGGAGGTTGGGATCCCGTCACATTATGTATGTACATGTATGTGCCTGTCCCAAGTCAGGAGCCTGTAATTCAGTGGTTGTCGTTTGTTTATGTGTTACATATTTGTTTTTCGTTCATTTTTGTACATAAATAAGGCCGTTAGTTTTCTCGTTTGAATTGTTTTACATTGTCATTTCGGGGCCTTTTATAGCTGACTATGCGGTATGGGCTTTGCTCATTGTTGAAGGCCGTACAGTGACCTATAGTTGTTAATTTCTGTGTCATTTTGGTCTCTTGTGGACAGTTGTCTCATTGGCAATCATACCACATCTTCTTTTTTATATATAATGATAAATTACAAATCCGCATTGCCAAGAGTCCGTTGCTAACTTTGAAAGTGTTCATTGAGCTAACGAATAGCTAATGGAGATGTCGCCATACTGTATTACATTGGAAAATAGGCTATCAAAAATTAACTCATTTTTCGTTTTGTTTATTCATATCACACTCCGTTCAGTGTGATAGGAGAAATAGCACTTCATGCCGGAAATAAATAACAGGCCTCAACCATCAGATAAGATCATTTAAATGGCTGCTGCGTTATATTTATACAGATTTTATTCAGTATTCTTGTATCTAGAAAACAGTTGAAGATTTCAATAAACGTAATCTAGGTTTAACTGGCTAATTATAAAGTCAGGGATTTCACACAACAAATTACTTTTAACTTTACTAAATTATTTCATAGAAACAAAGACATGTTTTGCCAGTTTGGCTGTACATGCAGAATTGTTTTTTTTTACGAACGGGATAATGATTTTTATGGTATTGTTGCTTAAAAAGCGCGTAAAATTAGATACGATTCTTATAAACTCCTTGGTTTTTTGCATTAACTTTTTGTTTAAGAATATCAATTTAACACCGTAATAAGATCTTTTTTAACATTGTTTTCATCGGAACATTCATCCTTTATGTTTTTTTTTTTTTTTTTTGAGAAATAAAAACATAACTATTATTATATTGATATGCAGTTATGAGAACATATGGTCTTTCAATCTGTTGATATTATGTTCTTATGTTTGTAGTTGTACAAGGTAGTGCTTTTTAGTCTGGGAAAACATGATTTATTTATTTGAGTTACTGTGTTTTATTAGAACTGTATTTCATGCCTCATCAAATCAAAATTAAGTTTAGGCGTTTTCATTAGAAATACAATATCGTTAACACTATATATCTTATTCATGAAATTCACGAGAGATATGGGCTCAAATTCCCTGTCTAAGTATTACATATAGGGCAATGATAGAGACTTCAAATCCATATCCCTTGGCAAGCCAAATATAAATTAAAGTATGATGGAGTGTTCTGATTTCAACATTTATATAATTATCATTCTATTCACCGGTTTTGTAACCCATCAAATTCCATGACTACCCTTAATATTTCACTCCAGTGTATATTTTTGTATATTTCTATTTAGTTCAGTCTGCTTCGTGTAAACAAGGATTTGTATTGTTAGACTATACAAATCTTAGTGTAAAATAGGATGATTTCCTCGTTGTCAGATTTCCCAGGTATAGTAATAATATAGCAAGTAGAAACGACAAACATACAGACTCACGAAACAAAAATAAAAACTGATATTTAAAGAAATTTTCTTTAAGGCTAAATATACTCCAAGCACATGAAACTAATATTATACCGTATTAAAAACTTTCAGATTAATTAATAAACTGCTTCGAGTTATATTTCAAAGAAAACCTTCAGCTTGCAAAATTTTTTTATGTATTCTCATATGATGCTCTTCTTTCGCTATGAAAAGAAATGCGATTTTTCAGTTCCAACAAAACACATTAAAGTGCATGTGTTGGGCGTCACAATTGGATTTACAACTTCAGGTGTATTTTCAAAGAAGATAGAGATTAAAATCAACATATCGCAATTAAAGTCATTTTTTATCAATTTTTATCTTCGTATTTGTGTATATGTTCACATTAAATTGTGAAACGGTTTTATTTTTAGACAATTTTTGCCTCATTAAATCAAAATGAAAATTGGGCATTTTACTGACGAAATACGATATCGTGAATATTATATGTTTTTTGGAATCTTCACGACGAAAATGGGCTCATATTCACAGTCAGTGATTTACATATAGTGCACTGACCGAGAATATGAATCAATATCCCACGTAAGCCCGTATAAAAATTATAGTATGATACAGTGTTCTTATCTCCACATTTATACAATCATCAGATTGTTCACAAGGGATATGTCAAGATAACCAATCAATTTACATGACTGCCCTGCATATTCAATAACAATATTGCAAATAGAGACGACACAACACAATTACACGACGAAATAGATACTAAAAATAAAAGAATTTCCTTCAAAGAGTTCCTTTAGGCTAAAAATATTCAAATACATAACACTAATATAATAACGTATCAAAAACATTTAATTAATAAATCAGCTGCTTCATTATATGTTTCAGAGAAAAAATATATGCTTAAAAGAATTTATAATAATGTATTCTAATATAACGCTCTTTATTCACTACGAAATCTATTTAATTGCAACGAAAAATCGATTACATGTGATGGACCTCATAATTGAATTAACAAAGGCAGGTGTAGTTTGAAAAAAAGAGATTAAAATGGATATTCTGTCTTAGTTGCTCGCAATGAAAGTCAATATTTATTTTTAAAAATTTCTTAATGTATCTCTTTCACTTCGTGAAATGGTTAGGGTTTTTTCATAACAACATCAGGTGTATTTTGAAAAAAAAAGAAATAAAAAGCATATTTCTGTTCTAATTGCTCACAATGAAAGTCAATATATATATATATATATTTTTTTTTTTGGGGTTAATTTTATATTACATATAGTTTAAAAGCCAATAATGAAAATCATATAAAATCTTTGTTATTTTTAAAGTTTTGAAAGAAAAAGGTGCAGTTTAAATGTAAAAAACATTTAGAGAGAATAATTTTCTGCCTTATTATCAATTGATTATATCTCAAAAACAAGGACTCGGATCTTTCATTTTATCTGCTTTTCCGTTATTTATATACTATCAATTTATAACAGTCTTTAAAACAAACTTATTATTTTGAAACAGAGAGTAAACATCCTTAATTTCTATTTCAATGCGCTCCTGAAATAATATCTATCTGATAGGATCAGGACCAAATGTTTAGAAACATACAAAAAAAAAGAAAACAAATTCTTAAGAATCAAAACCAAATGCTACAGTACGGCCCAACCAATTCTTGCTAGACAAAGATGAAACCATAGTTTATGTACAATTACATAGTTCATATACTGAAAAATATAAAATATATTATCCATTTTAAGCCATGACCGAAATACTTGTAACTGGATTAGGTCGTTGATTCTATGAAAGTTTTATGCTGAGATCAATTAAAACAAATGAGTGTGCTTACATCGATAAAATGTTTAAGTGTTATGCTTTTATAAAATATTTCAAATTAATTATATTGTGCATTACTAAGATGAACATTCGTTAGAAAAAACTTTTTCATTTTTGTAATCGTGGATAAGATCAAAGTTTTATGTCGGAATAATACACAATGATTTCTGACACAATTTAAAGGCAGAAGATTTCTCTCTGTTTTAATTGGATTTAAATATGTTATAAAATAATATTAAGTAAGATCAAATCAAAATAGAAAATCGGGTGCTTCCAAACGTGATTTTGAAAGGAAAATATATGTTTGCTGATGTATCATACAATGAGACCAATGTTTTGACCGATAAATATATTGGTAAATGTAGATGTGAGATAAAGGGTGACGAGACTGTAACCCTGCGACATAAATATCAAAAGAGACATCTAGCGTGTAATTTACAGTCTTCAACAATTGATAGATGTTCATACAAAATTTCAGCTTTAAATCGGTCTGAGTCTTAGTGAGTTTGAAAGGAAGTGAATAGAATTAACATAAAGTGGCTCATAAATGCTATCAACATCAACTTATCTAACATTTTCATTGAGATATTCAATTGTAAAATGAGATGACGACGTTCCTGACTAGCAGCGGGTTTTAAAAAGATATCGGAAAAACAATCCTCCCTTCTAAACTTGATCTGTGTTATATCATATTGTATGTAACATAATATAAAATAAAAATCTGTTCAGGAAATTAACTACTAAACAACGGTACAGACAAGTACAAACAAAATGAATAATAAACAATATTAGATAGTACTACTGACTGCTTGTGACTTTTTATGTTTCTTTGATACATATGACGTGTCTCTGTACTTTAAACATCCTGCCATTGTGTTATTGTTCTATTATAATTTTTGCATAATTTGAACGACAAAATTATTTTATATCTCTACCTGTATGACGTTTACATTCTGACGTCAAACACGCGATTCTACGCCAGAGTTAAAATTACGATTCGGTCCCAGTGCTTAAAATCCCTCGATCCTTAATGGGTTGATTTGGCATACATAAATAAAATACAAAAATAAGTAAGCAATGAACGAGGTTGTTAAATGTGATATATGCTTTTTTGTGCTTCTTTGTTAAATATTTGTTTGTTTTTGTTGTGATTAAGATTGTGACACGGTGTTGAATGCTGTACACCTATTGTGACATTTTTACCTATTGTGTCTGTTTGTTTTATTCACGCATCGTTGTCAATATAATGGAATTTGATGCGACTGTCATACAAGTGAGAGGTTTAGCGCTATAAAACCTGGTTCAATCCACCATTTTCTACATAAGAAAATACCTGTACCAAGTCAGGAATATGACAGTTGTTGTCCATTCGTTTGATGTGTTTGTGCTTTTGATTTTGCCATTTGATTAGGGACTTTCCGTTTTGAATTTTCCTTGGAGTTCAGTATTTTTGTGATTTAACTTTTCACTGAAAACAAGCTTGACGTGTTTAGATTGTTGATATGAAGTCATGTCGTCCTACACTAGAGTACATCATCAGCTAGTCCTAGAGGATGTTTAATGTCTGTTATGGATCAGTTTATACGAATAAACACACTATAATGGACGATTGATTTATAATACTTTTCCCGATTATTTATGCAAATCAACAGATGAACACAAAATTTCAAAATAACAAATCAAAAAAGAGTAAACAATAATGTTAAAATTTATTAAAAAAACTTAAAGCCAGCATAAAAATTTAATTCATGACGTACTGATTTTTGAATTAGGACAACATTGATCATTTAAAACAGTTTGACAACAAAGAAATTATTATCTGTAAATATAACGCATGATCTCGAATATGAAATTTCCAATTGTGACAAAAAATGATTTTTATACGACGGAATGAAAATATGTTTTCTGTTTTCTAGTTATTTTTCAACCAATAACACATTTCACCAAAAATATTATCAAACCTGTTGTTTTCAAATTTTTCACAGGAAAACTCCTGCGTCAGTTTAAAAAAAACTCAGTTCTTCATCAGCTTTATTATATCAGTTGTCAGTTACCGTTTGCAAATGAGTCATTCTGTACATGATATAAGTTAAAACACGGAACAAAATTCATCAAAGATACCGATATTTTAATTTTTTATGACAGATATATAAAAAAGAAGATGTGGTTTGAATGCCAATGAGACAACTCTTCGCAAGAGACAAAATGACACATAAATTAACAACTATAGGTCACCGTACGGCCTTCAACAATGAGCAAAGCCCATACCGCATAGTCAGCTATAAAAGGCCCCGAAATGACAAATGTAAAACAATTCAAACGAGAAAAACAACAGCCTAATTTATGTACAAAACAATTAACGAAAAACAAATATGTAACACATCAACAAACGACAATCACTGAATTACATGCTCCTGACTTGGGACAGGCACATACACACAGAATGGCGGGGTTAAACATGTTACCGGGATCCCAACCCTCCCCCTTACCTGGGATGCACATTTCGTATACAAAAGTCTCATCAGTGACGCTCGAATCAAAAAGATTAAAATTGCCAAATAAAGTATGAAGTTAAAGCGCATTGAGGTAAACTGAAAGCAAACTTAATCTGCAAAACGTTGGTGCGTGTACTATTTTGGTCGATAGATAGTCAAAACATAGATACGAAATCATTTGATACATGAACTACAGTACTATTTGTTATTGATGCCGAATCATCATTCGATATCAAAATCCTTTTCCCTATCCACTAGCTGGTTTTTAACATTGTAATCTTTGGTAATGATTGATCACATATTCAACATATTTATAATGTACCAATTTTGTGTCAATGTTAATTAGCATTTATTAGGCAAATATTTTCTTGTTTTCGTTTTGTTCGCTTCGGTTTTTTTATTGGGGGAAGGGCCTGTTATATTTTCAAATGGTTTTAATAAAAATATAACATATACATATATATTTGCTCGTTTCAGCGCATTAAATAGAGTATGTTTATGATTGATCTCTGTTAGATTAATGTCCAAGAAGATTCACCAATTAGTGGTTGTAACTTAAATGATTTTTTTAGTAATTTTAATACCTTATTATGATGAACTAAATGACGCAAAATGTTTCCAGAACCAACATTCAAAAAAGCTAAACATGCGTTTGATTGATTGGTGATTATGACCGTAAACTATTAGCTGTAATGACACTGTACTGTAATAGACTTAACGAAAGAACGATTAAGAATCTAAATAACATTTCACATTTTTCAATATAATTATACATTTGCATTTCATTCTAAAATACTTTACTTGTGTAACCCTAAACTTAAATCAACTTAACTTAACTTGGAAATAATTACATGACAAAACGTACAACAATTTATCGTCATAGATTTGTATAAAACGGTTAATCGATGAAGAACTGTTGTATGTTGATTTTTTTGCATGAATTGATATATTTTATCCTAGTATTATTGAGTACGCTCGACTAAAATCATTTAAATGGGCTTGCACACTATTTTTGATCTAGAATACTTTGTATTCTAATTTCTCTCACACAAAACACAATGCATTGTAACAATTGTTAGATATCTGCAACATTTATATGGTGATGTGTTTGCTAGCATTACAGTGCAAGGTATAAACAAAGTAACTTGTACCAAATTCCCAGTCAATTTTCTTCCTGCAAAACAAAAAGTCCGGTAGTTTTTATCTTTAAAGTATTTAAAGTGACTTTTAAGATGATAAATGGAATTTTCAGTTAGTTTTTTCACATCAGTCCCGTATTTCAAAAATACAGTTTACCTGAATATGGCACTATGTACATTTTGTATAACTTATATTAACTTTATTAACCTCCTGTAAATTTTGGAATACAAAGTTTAAAATAAACAACAGCAGTACATTGTAAACAGGAACTCCTCACCCTTCCGGAGCACCTGAGATCACTCCCAGTTTTTGCTGGGGTTCGTGTTGCTTAGTCTTTGTCTTTGTGTTTTTTTGTTACTATTGTTTGTCTGTTTTCTTTTTCTTTTTTAGCCATGGCGTTGTCAGTTTATTTTCGATTTATGAGTTTTAATGTCCCTATGGTATCTTTCGCCCCTCTTTTTGTACTATATTATGAAATTAATCATTTTGATGGCGGAGGCATCGAATGTATCTTTCAGACATAACCATTTTAAGTTGTACTTTAACAATATTGTTTACTAAATCTAATGTTTGCTGCATCATGTTCATTAATACCGCGGGGCATATGATCATTTGCGACTAATTTATTATTCGATTTAACATCACAAAGAACTAATCGACTAAACGTTTGGAAAAAACAACGACAGGAAACCAATGTCTATTGCATTTTCAATAAAACCAAATGATATTGGTATAAGTGCATACGATCTGTTCTTGGAACACCTTTATCAGATACACTCGATTCCACAATTTCAGGAAGCCAAATTGCTTTGGGGTACCAAAATCAAGACACTAAAGAAAACAGTAACATCAGTCACACCCATCTAAGACTAAAGGAGCTGCACATTTTTGTGGGGATAATTAGATAATTTAATCAAAAACGGAAAATTGAATATCAAAATGTTTCATTTGAAATCATGTCAAACAAACGAAGCATTCGATACTAGAATTACAGGGATTAATAAGTCTCAAGGTGAGATACTATGTATCTACTATTTATGCATTGGATATTAGAATTACTGTGATTAATAGTTCAAGTTAAAGGTGCGATATTATGTATTTATGAATCATAACTGGTAGAGGCGTTTTACATAATAGATATTTATTCGTGCAAACTAGGACAATTTGCTTGATGTCAAATATCTGTTAAAGCTTCACAGATGTCATAAAAATACCTCAAGTAAAGACGAGCAAAAAGTAAAATAAAAAAAATACCGAACTCCAAGGAAAATTCAAAACGGAAAGTCCATTATCAAAAGGCAAAATCAAAAGCTCAAACACATCAAACGAAAGGAAAACAACAGTCATATTCCTGACTTGGTACAGACATTTTCTTGTGTAGAAAATGGTGGATTAAACCTGGTTTTATAGCTTGCTAAACCTCTCACTTGTATGACAGTCACATATATTTCCATTATATTGAAACAATGTGAGAACAAAACAAACACATAATAGGAAAAACACAATAATACTTACTAGTATTTGATATTAATTTTTTTTTTTATAATCAAGCATATGACACTAATATAATACAGTATTAAAAACGTGCAGATTAATTAATAAACAGCTTCATGTAATGTTTTAAAGAATAAATTAAGCTTGAAAAATATATATATGTATATCCTGATATACCTTTTTTCTTTCGTTTGAAATCTAAGCCGTGTTTCAATTCCATCAGATCATAAAGTACACGTGATTAAAGTCACAATTGAATTTAGAATATTAGGTGTATTTTGAAGGATAATGGAAATCAAAATTGACATTCTGCCAGAGTTACTCGTAGTAAAAATTCAATGATTTTTTTTTACTTTAAATAGATATAGGAAGATGTGGTGTGAGTGCCAATGAGACAACTCTCCATCCAAATAACAATTTATAAAAGTAAACCATTATAGGTCAATGTACGGCCTTCAACACGGAGCCTTGGCTCACACCGAACAACAAGCTATAAAGGGCCCCAAAATTACTAGTGTAAAACCATTCAAACTAGAAAACCAACGGTCTAGTCTATATAAAAAACGAGAAACGAGAAACACGTATAAATTACATAAACAAACGACAACTACTGTACATCAGATTCCTGACTTAGGACAGGTGCAAACATTTGCAGCGGGATTAAACGTTTTAATGGTACCAAACCTTCTCCTTTTTCTGAAACAATAGTATAACATCACAACATAGAAAACACAGATAGAATATCAATTGGAAGGCTTAACTCAATCAAAAACGTAAATTAACACACTATGAACGAATAAATTCGACCTGTGATACCTGAAAGTAAATACATAGTTAATAAAATATTAGGGACAAACATTCAAGGCCAAAAGCAAACAAACAAGTCCAAACAAAGCCATGGCAAGACACCACCGCGAAATATTTAACCCTTAGAAAATAATCACTTTTGAAAAACCGGTTTTCATAATATATACAGGTAAATGAAAAATAACTTTGTCGTTTTAGGTATACTACTTCTGTCTATATAAAATCTTCCAATAATTAGGAATACCAAGAAAGGTCTGTTATATAAATACCTAATTTAACACTAGATACATAAGGGGTGAATATCAACAATAAAACTATACAATTAGAGCTAGCTAAAACTTCCCTGTACAGATCTAAGAAGAATAATCTTGATGTTCATACAAATGTAGTATGAAGAAGTGAAAATTAGTAGATATTCCAAATAATCAAAGCTGGTATACAAACAAGATCCATATTAATATAAAATAACAAAAAAGTATTACAAATAGTATCAACAGGTCGAATTAACAAGAAAGTACGATTTGAGAGTACTCGCATTTACTGACAGGTAGTCCATTTAAACAGTGAATCAGTTCATTAAAATTGTTTTTGTCTTATCAAATCAAAATGGGTGCCTTTCGATGGTGTCTTTTGTACTTCCTCTTCCAAATGAAAAACATTCTGAATTTTCCTTATGGAATCGAAATAATTCATTACGGCGTAATTTATATAAAATTTCAACAAAACTAGTGTTTAATCTGCGAAATTATAACCATTTGCAAACTCAAGGCATCCCGTGTTAAAAAACAAATAAACCATAGCCATTTTAGGTCATTTCACTATCTTTATTTTAACTTCACACGAATATTCTAGCTAACAATTTTGGAGAGGTAAAGCTAATCAGAATGGACATGGACTGTATGATTTCATTATATATATATTCTAAATGTAGTATGGCCTTTGTCCGAAATTATGCCAAACCATGTAGAATCAAGGATTATGCGGGAAAAAATGTTTCCTTCCCTGAGCAGAATTTTAACCAATGTTTCTAAGACAACTCTGCAGTTCCGCCAACGCTGTTTTGAGCGTCCTATATCATTCAACTAACTAGTTTCATTAGTCGAATGATGTCTTTCTTTTTTGGCTTTATCCTGGGGTAAAAGCTGTTGAATGCATGTAAAGACTCATTTCTTATTCCTGTTTCCTGATATACATATAAAGAATACATTGTTTTTATTCATCTCATATGCTCCATGACTTGAATGTTGTCGAATTTATTCTCAATCCTATTTAGTTCTTCCAATCTCGAAAATTATACAATTAGATAAATATTTTGCATAATAAATCTACTTCTTCTCATTGTCCTTTTAAAAGTCAATGTATGGAAATTTAAACCGAAAAATGTATGCTTCCGTAAACATTATTGGTATAGTAATATGTTTTGTTATCAGATAAAAGACTCCTTTGTACACATATGTATTTAAAGCAGGAATGAAACTAAATTTAAATTTAGAAAAATCCCCTTGTATGAAAATCAAAGTACAAAATCTTGACTTCACTTTACTTAAGCCACTCTCTTTCACACTTCTTTTCAATCGGATATAAAAAGAATTGTATAGTCAATTTATCCTTTTCAGTATCGAAAGTCAGATTCCAATTATGTACACATGTCAAGCTTATTAAAATGTTTAACCTCCAATAGGGCAACCGAAACCGTCTGAATAAGGATTTCGGTTATCAATGATATATATAATATGTTCTGTCACTATATAATTCAAAATTTGGTGACTATGTTGAACGCATCTATCCCATCGAACTTGAGATAAAGGATACAACTGATACAGTTAAGTCGGCCTCATATTTTGACTTACATCTAGAAATTGACAATGATGGTCGGTTGAAAACAAACTTTACGACAAAAGAGATGATTTCAAATTTCCAATTGTGAACTTCTCATTTCTATGTAGCAACAATTCAGCAGCACCTGCATACGGAGTGTATATCTCCCAGTTGATACGATATTCCAGGGCTTTTATTTCATATCATGATTTACTTGATAGAGGGTTGTTGCTCACAAGGAAGCTATTCCAAGTGGTGAATGCGACATCGTCCCTTCGTACATTTTACGGACGCCATCACGAGTTGGTTGACCGTTATGGAATATCCGTTTCACAGATGACAGCGGATATGTTACAATTGTCGTAATTACAATCCCGTCCCCTTTTCCCCGAATGTAAACTACAGAATTAGACATATCACCGGGTTTGTACTAACATGAGGAACACGACAGGTGCCACATTTGGAGCAGGATCTGCTTACCCTCACGGATCACCTGCGATCACTTCTATTTTTTAGTGGGGTTCGTGTTGCTCAGTCTTTAGTTTTCTATATTGTGTTTTGTGTACTGTTGTTTGTTTGTCTTTTTCTTTTTAGCCATGGCGTTGTCATTTTATTTTCGACTTGTAAGTTTGAATGTCCCATTGGTATCTTTCGCCTCTCTTTCACTATATGACGTTGCCAACACGTAATGGTGACCCCTGCACGTGTTGATATTGGCATTTAAGGCTGATAAGTTACATTGTTGACATTCTTCGCTTTATGCTTCGTATACACAATCACATAGAATGTACAGGCTTATTTCATATTTTCAACTAATCATTTTAAGAAATACTTGTGCCTTCAAGAAAATTCAAATAGCACAAATAATGTGTAAAATTATTGGAAGCATAAAATCTCATCATATCTTGAATCTATTATTTGCATCCAATATTTCAATTTGGATTTAGCCCTTGGTATCTATCCTTGTCTCCGGAAATACCCAAATCTCACAACACCCATTTTCAAAAGGTCCAAACTGTTCCTTACAATCTTTCTCGAAATTATTAACCACTATCACTTAGTGCTCAGATAATAGTACTTCTCCTGGTATAAACTACCTATCATTGTAGACATAAAACCAATACTTCTACCGAATATTGAAAGGCTAATAAATACCAAAGACTTTGTAAAATGGATGGTTGCACGACAACGCCGATGCTATATTTAATATTGAATAAACATTATTCAAACATATGTATCTACATATATAATATATAATTCAAACATCATTATCAAACAAAAAACTCTTCAAATATAAAGCTGAATAAACTTTAACCAAAAGTAAAATTTACCAAGAAAATTTCCACTGTTCAGATTAACGGTGTCGTGCTAAATTATAACATAGGAAATAAAACATTGCGAAAATAATTTTGAAGTGGGAAAACCTAACGCCCTCTACGCTACATATGATGAAAACACCCAGGAGAAATTAATTTCATTTTATGTTCTCCCGTTTAAACGAATGAAATTACAATTCTCCAGGTATAAAATACCCATAAATGTAGACATAAAACCAATACTTATACCAAATATTAAAAGACTTTGTAAAGTGGATGGTCGCACGACAACGCCGATGCTGAACCCAAAAAACGGGAAGCTATTTATTACTAATATATAGATTTTTAAATTCCCAAATTCTTAGAAACGATCATACGTTCTGTTAAGTCGTCTTTCACATAGCCATCCTTTGAAGTGTCAGACTTCCAACGTCCATGACGTTTAAAAAGTCTGTCTGAAACACCAAACCTCGCTGCGGCTGTAGCACCACCAGATCGTAAACTATGTAATCCGTATGATTTTATGTCGGAAACGAATGGTGAAAAAGCATCAAATAAAATTTGCCTCATCCTTGAAAATCTTAAAGGCTTATTTGTTGAACGAAAAACGAATTTTCCTTTCATCTGCGACAAATTCCTGAATAAATACAAATTTGAATCAGATTGAATGCCACTCCATTGTAAATATAATTCCAAATTTCGGACTGGACACAACGTTGTGCCGGTCTTTGTAATAATCAACCAATTTCCATCTCTGTAAATATCTGTTTTTCTTTTTTCGATAAATATTGAAATGTGTGATGATTTGAAATTAATATCATAATAACGCAAATTTAACAATTCTGATACACGCAAAAAACCTGCATATCCCAATATACACGCACAAATAGTACGTTGTGAAAAAAGATTATCTTCACAAAATAATTTATTATACACATCCTGTAATAATTCTTGAATTATCGGCTATTTCTTCCTGATTTGTGAGCCTAATTTCCTTTTAGCACCTTCAAAAACACATTTCACTAATTGAGAATTTGTAAAAGAATCTGCACCAATAATCGAGTACGCCCACTTTATACTATAATATGCATCACATACAAGACTAGACGTAGCAGAAAATTGCACTAAAGAAGCTAAATAAAAAGCTATAAATAGCGCTTTTGTCGGTAAAATATAGACATCAGAAATGTGGTTGCTTTCCGCCCACTTTTTCCATCGCAAAAAACCATAGTAGTATTTCTTCACTGTGTTGTCCAATATACTTTGTGCTAACAAATCAGGAATAATGGCTTAATAACTGTCAAGATCATTTGGTAACTCCGCAATATCGTTTCTGAACACCTGGAAAAACATATTTAATAACATATTTTAAATAAATATGTGGTTCCTTTTCAAGTTTAACATAATTTATCAATACAATACATAATACACCAATACAATGAAAAATTACAATATAATATTTGCAATAACAATGTCAACCAATTCATGAAAAACTACCACTAAGTAATTACTAATTGTTAATTAAAGGTCTCTCTAAAATCCATTCTAAGAGCCAACACCCTAAATGGTAAATCAATATTACAAAACACCGATTTATTCCCTTTACCAGGTAAAACGTTAGCTTTGTTAGTAGGAGGTAACAGAAACCCAACACCTGATCAATAAATCTATCTCCTTTGGGACACAAAAACGGCCAGTAATTCGCAGATCTCCACAAAGGTAAGATAACAGTACCATATGCTTTGCACTGCTGCATGTACATAAGACTTTCAATAATAGGCAAACTGGGGGACAGACCACCAATTTATATCGTGCCAATTAACATTGAACGCATCAATACCCATTGAATGTACATTCCAATATCTGGAGTAAAATACAGGTAATCGATGGTTATGATCACTAGCAAACCAGTCAATTTCATGAGGACCCCACAGGGAGTCCAAATATTCAAAAACATGTACTGCAATACCCCAGTCATCAGTATTTATGATACGACTTATATAGTCAGCAATTTCATTCTGTGCCCTGGGTATCCATTCAACTTCTTGGAAAACGTTGTGCTTCAAACCAATCACCAAAATGTCATATGTAATATCTTGCAAATAAGGCTTCATACTGTCCTTATGGACAATGGAAACAACGTTTTGTTTATCTGTAAACAATTTAATGCGTTTATCTCTCATAAAATCTATCAAAAAATGCAATTCACATTTAACAGCCGTAAGTTCTTTCCAAGTGGAACTGTGGTGTACATCGTTTTCATGCCACATGAGCAATATTCTTAGGATTTGCTACTGTATATCCACCATATCCAGTGCCACTAGCATCGCTATAAACAATGTTGTGACACGAAAAATCGGATACAAAATGTTAAATTTAACACATTTAAGATTTTTTCCGCCAGAAAATAAGCTGCTTTTTACTTTGAACAGAAAGTTCAATATCAGATTTCCAAGAACAAGCTGACATAACGTCAATACTAATGTATTTAGTCATAATGTAAGCCACATTTCCTATGACATACGACATGGATATAATCTGACCAATAACGGAAGCTACAGTTCTCACATAAACTTTACCTACATTTTCTAAAGCCAGTTCAACTTGTATTATGGTATCAAACAGTTTTGACAGTCTCTCAACTGGTATGCTCAAGATAAATTTGTCTGTATCAATGAAATAACCTAAATATTTGAATTTTTTAATGGGAAACCACGTAGATTTTTCAACCTTAGGTACAAAACCACTATCAATAAGGTCTTGTTTAGCTTGTGCGGCAATATCTGTTCACACGTTAATATCAGATTGGGTACCAAATTCATCATCTAAATACATAAGAATTTATTTACCTTCACCTCTTCATTTTTTATTTGGTGGCCGGGTAACTTTAGAAAATATGTAACAGGCAGAACTTAATCCAAAAGGGAGAACGAGAAATTTAAAATATTTTGTACTTTCACCATATGTCCAGGAAAAACCAAGGTATTCAGTATGCGGCTCGTATATATCTATATGGTAATAAGCTGAATGTATGTCAAACTTAAAACAATAAAAATCTTCTTTGATAAATTGCATAGCTGCACGGATATATTCAAATTTCACAGATGTTTTCCACAGATGTAAATTGACATGACGTAGATCTAGAATTAAACGCTTTTTACCATTGTTTGGAACCGAGACAGTAAGCGGATTTACAACCAATGTTTTTTTTTATTAGTACATTCAATAATAAGTCCTCTAATCAAAATATCTTCAATAGCTTCTAAAACAAACTCACTGTGTGTAATAGCAGAACGATTGTTATGTAAGCAAACGGAAGGCGGTGTAGTATAAAAAGGTATTTTATATCCATGTAAAATAGTATCAATAATGAAATCATAACAACCAATTCTATACGAAAAATCAATATGCCTCTTTAATCTACCTTTGACGATAATTTTAGCCTGACCTTGTTCATATTCAAAATAGTCGTGCGTTAGATAGTGTGCACTCGATTGACTATCAATAGAATATTTAAATACTTATCTTTCATGAAATCATTCCGTGTTTGGCTTGCTGACTGCTTTTGAGTTGAATGGGCATCTATTCCTCCAATGTTGGTTAGATCCACAATCATAGCAGGCTGCTTGTTGAAATTTAGGCTGACTTCCGATCGTGCTGGGCATGTTGGAATATAACGGGAATCCGGTATACCAACCAGACTAAGGTTCCCGAAAGGGCTGCTGTTGGAATTTTGCTGGAATATTAGGTACATTCTGAGCAGAATTATTAACATAAGTAGAAGATTTAACCTTTTTTGACGCCTTGAATTTGCTCTTTTTAATAGCTCTATTCTCTGATTCTCTGATTTTGTTTTCATCCTCGGTCTCACTTGCAAACGGGTTTATCTCATACTGCCTAACAGTATCTCAACCACTCTCACTGCTATCAGCAATCTTTACTAATTTGTTGCGTTTTTTAAGCTTGTCAATAACCCAACAACAGTTTCACGTGCGTAGGCTGATTTGCAATGTCCCATAGCCCAAATAACTTGATTAAGGTCTTCTATAAATTCAGAATTAAGTGTATACTGCACTTTATTACCCTCATATTTCCAGTATTATTCATTTTAACTTGCGAAACGAAGTTAAAGTAGACCCTTGAACCTCATTTTTTAAATCAATGAACTCCTGGCGGAGTTTAGAGTTAATGTCACCTAGTTGTTTAACAGCTCTGAAAATGTCGTGTAATGAAACATCAGGAGATTCTTCAAGTGGTGTTAGAGTCTCTGGATCTATTGAGAAATTCAAGATGGCAGCGGACCAAGAAAATTTCCACTGTTCAGTTTGACGGTGTCGTGCTGAATAATTACATAGGAAATAAAACACCGCGAAAATAATTCTGAAGCGGGAAAACCTCACGGCCTCTATGCAACTTATGATGAAAACACCCAGAAGAAATTAGTATCATTCTAATGCACCTCCCGTTTAAACGAATGAAATTACAATCATTCGTAACTATCGAGTTAAAACAGCAAAAACTGACCACAATGAATCAAATTGAAATGCAGAAGTTATCTTGTCCATGCAAATTGTTTGTAGTGCTAGGTCTAAAACTATCGAGTTAAAACAGCAAAAACTGACCACAATGAATCAAATTGAAATGCAGAAGTTATCTTGTCCATGCAAATTGTTTGTAGTGTTAGGTCTCTTCGAAAAACGGGGCTCCTTTTCTCCAAGAAATATACATCAGGAAAGTTGCTATTTTTCAAATTTGCTGCAAATGATCATGTAATACTACTACTTTAACTCCAAAAAATTATAAACATAAAATACGTAACATGTCTAAAGGTAAGAGGACAGTTTAATTGAAATAAAACTCAAAAAATGAGATACCATGGAAACGACCATTTGATTTTCTGGTGGAGGAGGCAGGAGGATTTTGTGGGACGAAATATTCATGAGCTTTGTCTATAGAGTGTCTATATGTCATTTTGTTTTTCTTTGTTGACTTGGTTGTTTATTTTCATACTGATAAAGATTTTAACACAATATTGACTGATGTACCCCAATTTTGTACATTTGTACCTATTATGTCTGTTTCTTTTACTCACGCATTGTTGTCAATATAATTGAATTACATGAGACAGTCATACAAGTGAGAGGTTTAGATAGCTATAAAACCAGGTTTAATCCACCATTTTCCACATACCAAGTCAGGAATATTCGTCGTTTCGTTTGATTTGTTTGAGCTTTTGATTTTGCCATTATTTAAGCATATGATAAGGGACTTACCGTTTTGAATTTTCCTTGGCGTTCGGTATTTTTGTTATTTTACTTTTTACATTTGCCTGTTGAAATATTTGTTATCAATCTTGTTCAAACTATTTCCTGCATTTAGGGAATAGTATTCATTTTACTCCCGTCTTGTGCAATGTTAATTATTTTTCCGTTTTTACAAGACCAAATTGTATTCATCACCATGGTCATTCCTAAATCCATATCACTAAGATTATCAGAACAGAACATGGTGAAACTAACCAAACGTCTGCCCCTTTATAAGGCTTATCCCTGATACATATCTAATCAATAGATTCGGTGTTAAATCAACTTTTTCAATGTAAAACCTAATAATCAGCTGTTACGAGTTGTTTGATCATAACGGAATATCTGTTTCACAGATGACGACGAATGAATGATCCAATTGTCGTAACCCCCGTCATCTTTTCCTGGAAAGTGGCCCATTTACTTTGAATTATCGCCGGGTTTGTACTTACATGATCAACACGACGGGTGCCACTAGTGGATCAGGATCTGCTTACCTTTTCGGAGCACCTGCGATAACCCTCAGTTTTTTGTAGGGTTCGTGTTCCTCAATCTTAAGTTTTCTGTGTTGTGTTTTGTATATTGTTGTTTGTCTTTTGGTCTTTTTTTGCCATGATATTGTCAGTTTATTTTCGACTTATGAGTTTGAATTGGTATATTTCGCCTCTCTTTTAAAGACTACGGAATATTTTTATTACCTTTAACTTATATCGTTATTGCTATTTGTCCGTCATTATTGGACACGACAACCGGTCCTGTAAAACTTTGACGTCACAAGATAAAATGTCTGTCAAAAACGTTATTGTTGTATGACGTCAATAGTTCAATTCAAGTGTCGCAGATTCCCAATTTGCAATAATGTCTATGCCCATGGCAGTGCTTCTTGAATAATCTTCATCATATACCACGACCAAATATTTTGGAAACCAAATTCCAATGATCTTGGGGCGTCAAAAACAAATGAGCCTAAACAGTACAGCCATACCCAATCTTGATTGAGGGAGTAATTACCTTAATGCATCTACAATTAAATAATTCATATACTGAAAATGTAAATAAATCGTTTAATTTATATGAAATCTTGACCGAAATACTTGTTACTGGATCAGATCGTGGAGTTTATGAAAGTTTCATGCCGGATAGGATTACGTAAAACATATAAATATGTCTACATGGATCAAATGTTTAAGTATTATGATTATATAAAATATTTCAAATTTGATTAGAATGTGCATTTTATTTCTTTAATTGTGGATTAGATCAGAGTTTTAAGCCGGAATTAAATAAAACAGAATGATTTCTGACACAATTTACAGGTACAATATGTCTATCTATTTTAATTTAACATAAATATGTCATGAAAAGAATGGAGTATAAAGTAAAATCAAATCAAAATAGAAATAGGGCTTATCACTGAACTAGTATATATATTTGTTTAGGGCTCAATTTCGCTGTACCTTTGATTCTGTTGTTGTCTGTTCTGTGGTCGGGTTGTTGTCTCTTTGACACATTCCCATTTCCATTCTCAATTTTATTCTCAACGTGACTTTGATAAGTATAAGAAAATATATGTTAAATTATCACACAATAAGAACACTTTTTTTCTTGCCGATGAATAGATGTATAAAAGCAGGAGTGTGATATAGTTTAATGAGCACAGTATTCCTGCGACACAAACAACAAAACACACTTCTAAAGGGCAACTTACAGTCTTTAACAATTCAATATGTTCAGTTCTTAACCCACGAATCTCTGTGAGTCTTAAAGTTAGTAAATACCTGAAACAGAAAGTGTCAACTATATGCAATCAAAAACAAATTCTCGAACAATCTCATTGTTGATGACCATAACATTTTTCATACTCATTTTATTAGACGTGTTACGAAAAGGTATATACTCGACGCTGAGGTTGACAAATTAGACTTTAGACTTTAAATGTGGGGACTGTGTCAAAACATTGATTATCGATTTCAGCCGGTAAAATTCAATTTGCATGATGTTAACCAGGTATCCTACACACTTCTGGATTCATTAAAAAACAGAATAATCATTTTCTGGTATCACTGCTAATGATTATAGGACGGGAAAGGTGTACGTGTGTGCGCGGGGAGGGGGTTGGTTTTTCAATTATGCACTTCTAGATTTTGAAAAAAATCACATAATAAGCCACTTTGATTTTTTTATATTAATTACTGTTCTTCGAAGATATCAATTTGTCACTCCACTACTGAACCTCGTCAATGCATGAAATATTTGTCACTGGACGAAAAACATAAAACAACAAAGCAATCTCTACTTAACCCGCACAAAACTCTACAGTCTGGTTGATTTTTTTTTCAGATGTCTCTTTACACGCTTCCATTAACTTTGAAAGTTTTTTTTAAGCGCCTAATAGCGTGTTCCGCATATACCAGACACCCGAACGATAATCACAAGTTAATTTTTTACATTATTTTCTTTCTGCTCTTGGTCTACATGTAGCTCTAAGTTTATGACGCCTTTATATAGAGGGTAACGAGCGGAGAACGACATGCGATATAATTTTTTTTTACCTAAAATGACAAAATCCTGGGGAAAATCTAATTCCATACCTGGCTAATTGAAGGCAGTAAATTAAACTGTTGAGCATCATCCTGTTGTCCTAGGAAACTACTGCGGGTGAATTTTATATGATTCCTATTGTACACAAAAACCTGCGTTGGTATGAAATACCGGTATGTGGAGTAAAATTGTGCCCGAGGCACCGTGTGTGGTCTGTAAATGGCACAAAAATTGCTGTCAATTGCCGCTAACACTGTGGGCATATTATGCCACCCTTCACGTAGTTGTCGCCAATTTTCTATTGTCGAATAAACGGTATTTAGTGCATAGATTTCACAAAGAATCGGTATCTAAGCATCTATGTGTGCACTCGCAGCATGAACAGAAACTGCAAAGAGAAATATGTAGTAATATGGATTTAGGATATCAAACCGGAGAAATAGGAGTCACATTTTACATACATGCATTAGAGGGTATATGACAGGGAGTACTTTTCTGACTGTTTGAAAGGCTGGTCAAACGAGTAAGACAATTTCATAACTCAGAAATTGCAATGCGAAATGTTTTGAAACTTTGCATGAATATGTATAGGATGTCTTTTTTTTTTAAAGATTCGTATTTTGTTGGGTCGAACTAGTCACATTTTACATGAAAATGATATAAGGGAAATTAAGATATTTTTTAGTAGTTATTACTAGATTATTATGTATAAAATCATTTCCAGGGTCTAATAAGGCCTAGCGAGGCCCTAGATGTGTCATGTTGGTCATATGTGCAATTGCCAAAAATTCATAAAGTTGAAAAAAATAGCAAACTATATCCAAAATGAATCCATAAGAAGAGTTGCACATTTTCAATGTATATACATACATTGTGCAAAGTTTAAAAGCGCTTAGGTAAGGAGTTTATTATTCAAAACGGGTTACCCTCTTCTTCCGCTCGTCTGCACGTTCACCCGCCTGCCAGCTGAATTGCATCATATTATATAATGAGTCGATTCTGCATTGTGTGCAACCCGTCCAAAAGTTCTGACCTCGGGTAAACACCCCTTTAAGGCAAATGATCTGTCGCCATTAATATCGAAATCGTAAAAAAAAAAAAAAGATTGGCAAGAACACATTGCTTTAATTTTGAAGGGCTGGCGGGGGATTTGTTTCTCTCATCCATTACTCTTTTTTCTCGGCTTTCTTCTGGATTTTATATCTTTTCTGCAATACCCTGGCCTCCTATCAGTGTTCCAAAAGGAAGAAATAGTTTGGGATTTATCATTTTTATTTATCGAGCATCACTGAAGAGACAATTATTGTCGAAATGCGCATCTGGTGCAGAAAATTGTAACCGTCAATGCTATTCATTCCCCACGAAATAATTATTATGGAATATTAATTTTGTTCCATAAGGAATATTCATATAATGAAATTGTATATAATACAGTTTTCAAAGGGATGTATGTCATAAGGAACAAATATACGTGGACATCAGTACTATGCGTTTTAAACACAAGATTCAATTGGGACAGAGGTAATTTAAATCTTTAAATCACTTTTGTGTTTTGATACGATACCCGCATTTAAAGTCTAATTTGTCAACATCAGCGTCGAGTATATACCATTTCGTAACACGTCTATTACTAACACATGTATTACAATTATAACATTCCAGTTTTGATATCCAAATAGTGAGTGATATTTAAGGCTATAATTGAATGAATATGGGACAGTACTATGAGTGGTGTGTATGTAATTGATCAAATAGTAAATATATGTGTAAATTTTTCATACCACATAAATTAACCTAGATAGACTTAATCATATAATTTTATTTGTAAGATTCAGTAAAATTTATAAAATCTTCATTTGTATAACTAAATATTTTGGTATGATACTACAAATGCAGTTATGTATTTGGCTGTGAACTTAGTCTTGTAGTTTCATATTTCACAATGTAGGAAATGCAGAGAAATGTATTATGAAAATACATGAATACAGAATTTAAAGTTGTAAAATATCATTGTGTGTGGCTAGTAAAACTATTGTTTTAAAGTGCAAAGGAAATTTACACAGTTATCCTGTATGCTTTAGAAATATGAATTGTATAATATTGATTGTTACTACGGATTGAATTGTCATTTTCATTTTGAATAGCTACATCAGTAATGATGAAATAAAGAAACTGTAGACCTATACAACTGATTTGTGTTTATTTGACAAGGAAAACACAACTACATTCTCATTATGATATACAAATATAACATGACACAACAACTGACAATGTTACTGACTTGCGGCAAGTTTAAACAAGTTACCGCGACAACAATCCATCTCGTTTTGAACTTGATCAGAATAGTATCACAATGTATTTAAAAAATAAGATAAGTACACATACATTATTAAGGTCCATGTCAGAAAAATATTATCTTTTCATGAGGCGTAGAAACTGGAGAAGTGCAAGGTTTATCGAGCTCTGTAACTGTTTCGTGCCGAATGCAAACCAAAATATATTTTTCTGACATTGACCTTATACTGTTTTATTCTGAAGCTTGAAATGTCAACCATCATAATTATGAAAATACTAACACGAAAATAAAACGTATTTTCCATCCCTAAACGAACCCCAAATTGTGAAAAAAGTGACGTGGCATGTAATCGAAATTGTACAAAATATCACGTTTTTACTATATCTAGTAGATAAAAGACAACAGGAAGTTGTCTAACTGCAGCATAAACAAAAATCAGTACAGCAAATGCACTCTTAACAACGATATCAACAAAACAAACAAAAACAATAATAAACATTATCTTAAAGTTGTGGCGGGTTATGTATTTCCCGCATAAAGAAGTATTTTTCGTATCACAATGAACTTAGTGGGATATGAATAGGTGATACGAATAAAGAGTCAATGTGGTTGGTCTATCCTGCAATGTGTTACGAAATTGCGACAATTCCATTGGCCATTTGTTAGGTCAATGATGACTTTCAAAGGTCACATTCCCCATTTGCAACGGATATTTGTGATTTCTTCCATAACGTATATACAAAACATTCATATGTTTCACCTGAAATGTTCTTTATGTCAAATTTGATTCCCTTTTGAAGCATACAACAAAACTTGAAAACCCCTGATGTTATTTGTAGTCTGGGTTCCTGACACAATACTCCCAATACTGTAAATAAATTTATCATAGAAACCAGGATTAAAATTGTGTACCGCAGATGCGCGTTTTGTCTTCAAAAGACTCATCAATGACTCTCGAATCAACAAAGATAAGGCAAAGAAGTTAAAAAGTAAACGGACTTATAATTTAAGTGAAGCTTGTGAAATCGAAGATATTTCATCAGGATAAGGATTTTTATACCATTAGAGAAATAGGTTTTTAACAACTAGTGATAATAGACAACTTTCGAGTTCGATGCATTTCCGTCAAAAACTCTGGTTTTAGTTAACATCATTCGTGCGTTTAAGGGCATCGTCACTTCCGTTCCCATGTTGAGCAATTGGTTGGAAAACTATGATGCTATATTGCACGTACTATTTGGCAAATTGAATTTTTATAATTGACAATCAGCACTGCTGTCATTAGGGAATTGTGATTAAGTACCTACTAAACAAACATTATTTCTAGTTTACCTTGCACAATGATGATCACTAAGACGCTTGATGAACGTTAATAGTACAGGGATACAGGCGATCCCCTCTATCTGGTAAATGACGTCATAAAGGCGCGCATGATTGACGAGTTTTTTCCGGTGAAGGACAAACTCGAAAGTGGTCTATTGAATATCGGTAGATATTTATTTCAATAAAACAGAATGTTTTAACTCATATGAAACATATTAAAATCATACCCCATTAAAACAATGCTCAAAGTTACTGAATATGTATATATCAAAGTACAAATGTATTTAACCGGCTGATATGAAATTATGCCATCCTAAACGCGAAAAGAAAGCGATAGCATCATCTTGTTTAACCGGAAATTTGATGTTTGTCTTAAGTCAGTATATACATATATACGAAAAAACGTGCTCTGATGGCAGATTTAACTATAATATAATATTATGTTCCCTATTTTTTAGGTAAATCAACAGATGAACACAATATTTCAAAATAACAAAACACACAGAAAGAGTAAATAATAATGTTAAAATCAAAAATAGCCAACATAAAAGTATAATTTATCAATACGGATTCCTAAATTAAGACAAGATAGAATATATAACACAATTTGATAACAAGGAAATAAATTTCTGTAGAGTTTGAAGAATGATCTCGAATACATATTTTTTTAATTATAACAACAATCCACCAAAGTTATATTTTTAAGACGGAAAGAACAGAAAAACAGAAAAACAAGTTTTCTCTCTATAACTATATTCAAACCCAACACATATTTTAACCAAAACATTCTCATGAAAACTCTGGTGTCGATTTAAAAACCAAGTTTTCTTCATTAGCTTTATATCTATTTTCAGTAAATACTGAAAATTGTGTTATTCTAAATATGATACAAGTCAAAACATTCAAATGAAGATTAAATTAAGTCTGCAAAAGTTAAGGCGTTCTCTATGTTGCTTAATTAAAAATTTAAGCAAACGCAACCATTTGAAACTTGCAATCAAACTAAGCATTATTTATAACTGATGCCGCTTCATCATTTTAAATCTAAATTATTTTCCCTATCCACATGTTTATGTAGCATTGCTAACTTTGGTATTGATTTAACACAAACCAAAATATTAATCGTGTACCATAACATTAACGATTCCAATTGTATTGCACCAGATACGCATTTCGACAATTAATTTCTTTTAAGTGATGCTCGAGGCTACAATATTTGATAATCCAGAACTCAATCAAAAGAAATAAAGAGCTGATAAATCAAATCGGACAAAAAGTATAGACAAATCCGGGCAAGGAATCGTATATTTGCACTTTTTTGCCATACTCATGTATTATTTTTCTAAAGATAATTTAAAAATATCATTTTACTGGTATATTTTGAGTGTCAACATTCATAATATATTATTCTTATTATGAGTCAACCCCATTAAAAATAAATCAGACATATAAAGCCTTCTTCTGTTTAAAAATGGGTTATTATGGTAGAATCCGTACTGAAACTGTGTGACTTTGATTAAAAGTGTTAATTTTATCTTTGACAGCATCTACGTGTACGGTTCGGTAATAAAGTTTATTAACAGGTTGTAGGTATTCATACGGGAACCAATTGCGGTCCTTTAATGAGAGACATGTTTCTGTATTGTTATGAATAGCAATGTATGGCCAGTAGAGATCCGTTTAATTTCCAATGATTAATAAAAAAAATCAATGACACTTTCCGTTATCTTGATTATACCGTTGCTTTAAATAACCAAGATTTCTCTAATTACGCTGCGGGAATTACCTTAGTGACTGACTTCAATCAACAAAATGGAACATAAACAACAATAATGTTCCTTTCTCCGGTTTAGATATTTCTTTTTCTCAAATTATTTGGCATTTTTTTCCCTTTCTTGACCCATTGTTTAAAAAATTAAATCAACCTGTGGTTGCCGATGATCTCAGTAGATGATTGGCTAAGTTAAAAAGTCAAAAACTTTATCGGATCTCTGAATGAATCGAAATGTGCTAGAGTGTTGGAGACATTGACATCTTTACATTTGTATGACGTGAAAGTCCGGAATGTGGAAGGCATTCAAAGGGAATTTTCGTTCTTCAAAAATGAAACTTTATTTGATAATCATTAGAGAAACAGATTCTTACATAGTTACTCGTGGATTATCGAATTTTTCCAATCTCGATAGTTAAATAATCGAATTTTAACTATATCAATTTGATAAATCCGATAATTTACTTGCACCAATGGAAGAAGCTATATTTAAACAAAAAAAAAGATTTTTTTTTTGTTTCCATTTGTTAATTTTTTGTATATTTTTAAAATCGTTCGCTTTGCCCTTGTCTGAAGTGACGTTTTAGCTTTTAACCAAAGTAATCATTGTATGTTTCTCGTTACCTCCAAATAACACAAAACCGTCACAAAAATCTCATAGATACTACAGCATTAAATGATTTTTTTTAGAGTTTATCGATATGTAAACTTGGACGATTTACTGACAAACTAAATAGAATTCCAAAGGCAATTATACCGTTTCTCCACATTTATATTTTAGATGTGTATTTCTCTATCATCTTTTTTTTTAAGTTAACTTAACAAATTAAAGAAGATATAGTTCGAAATTTGTAATAATGCTTTATGCCAGAGACATATAAAAAGTTTCTCAATAAAACATATTCCTCATAATACACAAGTTAATATATTTCTATATTTTGTCATCGATAGAGCAATTTGCAACCTTTTTCATATAAAACATGTTATTTTAAAATTCCTTCATAAATAGAAAATCAACTTGATAAATATTTTGCATCGATGAATTCTGTAACACGACTTTTTCTTAACCAAAGAAAATTATATTTTGTAAATCAGAGGAAATCCAGAAATTCATAACAGTTTGAAGGCCAAATCGATTACGGAGTTGAAAAGCATTAATGATTCTGCTATATGAGGCTAATAGGCTCATAATATCTGTTATTCATTTGCAAGATTTCTAACAATACAAAATCTATTTTTGTTATCAATTGAGGGTTTTCAAAAAACAAGTAGGAATAAAAATTAATTTGAATGAAATTCAACTTCATTGTGTTGTTCCAATGATACGTTTTAAAACGAATTGTAACCATTGCATGCCTAGTGAAGAGATTTTTTAAAAATCGGGAACCTTTATCATTGTCCTTTATAAATTAAAATAAGTAAACAATTTCTCGCTGTCATTTTTCGTGTGTTTTTGTCAAATTCGCAAATATTTCTTACCAAATTCTAAATGTGTAGCCTTTTAAAGTTGGTTGGACATGACTTCAAGCTGCTAATGAAAAACACGGGGTTACATATATAGTCTAACAAAATCACAAAACAAACATTAAAAATTTCATTTTTGCATATTGTAAATGTTCGACTACACATGATTCGGTTCTACTAAATTCTGCTCTTTCATCTGCAAAATAATACTGATTGACATTTTGACAACTAGATATAAGAAGATTGTTTTTACATCGGTATCAAATCTGTTTAATATATTTACTACTTTTAAATTTCTAGACATTGGACAATTTGGAGCTTGACATATTGTATAAAGACCTGTCTATCGTAAGACCGTATGTTTCTAAATATCGTTTTGTGTTGCTTGGTTCCTGTCTCATTGACGAATAGCCATACATCTTATTCTTTTGTTCATAATTCGTTTGCGATTTCCAACTTTAATTGTCACTACAGTTAAGTGACGATATTTTGATATTAGAAGATAAGCTTTATTTGTTGGATGTTAGACGATCAATTTCATTCTGATTTTTTTTTTTTTTTTTTTTTAACCTTTACATATCTTGTATTCCGCTATCTTGCTCTATATACTACTACCATTCTATATAAGTTTATCTCTGTGTGTTCATCGTCAAATGAACCAGTCGATTGACTTGACGATATTGTGTAGTCGTCTTTCTTTGAGTTATATACATTGCATTATTATGACTCTGATACAGCGAATTCAGGAAGTTGCTGGTAAAGTTGCTGGCACGTTGTCATATTTTGCCGCTGTTTCGACTGTTATAAAACATTCAAGGTTAATCATTTCAACTTGTTCAACTTTGAATGTGAGTCACTTATTTAGCTCAATAGGAGGCTATCTGTTTACAAGTTACCATGAATGTAAATAATTCCAAATATAAAGCGTGACCGATATCTTCATCTACTTTATAATCAATTATCTATCTAAATGCGACGATGTGTTCTCAGTCAACAGCATGCAAGTACCATTATCAAAATCAGAAGGAGATGTGGTACCATCACAGGACAAAGATGTGAAAGGTTATATTCGCATTACAGCTTATATCATGAGCAGCACCCATACTATGATGTAACCTATAAAAGTCCTAACATGATTTAAAACAATTCCAAAGAGTAAATCATTTTTGTTTTTTAACGGCTTTAGTTTTATAACAATAAACGAAAACCATCAATTATGGCACACAGCAAACAACGACAACCACTGGAAACAGGCTTCGTGCTTGCTATATAAAAAAATGTTTTACAGGTTTTTAAAAGCTCAACCATTCACCTAAACTAGCGTTTTGAATATGTGTGTGACTTGTCGCTGTTTCAAGTAGCTGAAATCCTGATTGAGTTATAACTATTTTATATCAGTTAAAATTTGACTGAATAATTGATCTTTTTGAATGATTACATTTGAATGATGATAGTTAGATCGTTGTGAAATAATTGAAATGTCATGATAACAAATCTTGCACTTGTGATATTGATTTGATTTGTTGATATTATAAAAAACGGTGAGAGATCTTGGTACAGTGGAATCCCCTGTGTTCGCGCGGCCGGTGATATCGCGCATTACCTGATTTCGTCATATTCGCAAAGTACCACAAATAGAATCCTTCTTGTAATTGTTTTAGTCAACCGAAGGGACAAAAAGATTAGAATTGATAAGTTCAAGTATAAATTTATAATTCCAATTACATGATTAACCATATGTAGCCATTTGTAAAACAAAATCAGCCGATAAAATTGGTTTCATTTTAAGTCAATTTTTTATTAAAACAGAATAGATTTTGCTCCATATCCTTGGCAGTCTATTTGGTTCAAACTGAACTATGTTTTGTAGTATAAAATCTTTCCTGTATTCAAAAAAAAAAGCTATTTTTAGAAGGCATGTGCGAAATCGGCTTACATTTGAAGAATTGTCAAAACATTGGTTTCTTTATTTTTGGACACACATGACATAAAATCTTCAGGATGAAATCATACATAAAGAAGATTTCATGAAATTAAAGTATGCCATAAATTTGTTCACACAATATTATCCGATAATTGGTTTAATGAGATAACCAAGAGAAGCCAAAAGTCTTAGGTGCGCGGATACACCGGACTGCACCGTATTTTTTAAATGAATTTTAGTGCAAGTGAAATTTTCTATGTTATGCTTTGTATCTGTTACTATGTGGTGAAAGACATTAAAGGTTTAATCTAAATATATTTAGCAGATTGTTGTTCCCGTTTTGTCTTCAAAACTTCACTGCTTTTTTTTTCGTTATTAGAACTGTTAACGTTGTTAGAACAAGAGAACGTATGATAACGCTTTTTCATTGATTTCGAAAATCGAAAAGTATTATAAGTCTATTATAAAAGTTCATCAACTGTAAGATATATATATGTTAATTATATATAAGTCTGTAAGATATCATTATTAAAGTTTTCAATGAGGAGGGGCCTTGCCCAAAAAGAATGTTTTTTTCAAGATGTCGTATACATGTTATACAAAGATGTTAATAACCGTTGAATATTGTTTTCCATTCGTTTGATGTGTTTGAGCTTATGATTTTGCCATTTTATAAGGGACTTTTCGATTTGAATTTTCCTTGGATTTCGGTATTTTTGTTATTTTACCTTTGAATATCTTTGTAGTTGATTTATACCTATTGTTTTCGAAGGCTTTAAGTCAAATAGACATTGTTAAGTCAAATATAGAAATAAGAAGATGTGGTATGATAGCCAGTGGGACAACTCTTCACAAGAGACCGAATGACATAGAAGTTTACAACTAAAGTTCACCGTACGAACTTCAACAGTGAGGAAAACCAGTAGTTACAGTGTATGCATTTTCTTTGATATTGGAAAATCATTTTTTTTTTCATTCCAAATACATAAAGTTTAGTTGAGGTAGCTTGTTACTTATATAACGTTTTCGTCTCCGCGATAGTATGAATCAGGCTTAGTTACTTTTGTTGTCTATTTCGTGTCTTTCCCCACAATGCATCAGATTTTGAAACAGCGAATTAAGGAAGGTGTTGGAAAATTTGGCACATACCTAAAGTAAACCGTTGCTTAGATAGTTTTAAAGTTCAAGATTCATCATTTCATCTTGTTCGACTTTGAGTCATTTATTCAACCCAATAGGAGGCCATCTGTTTTCAAACCACCCTGAATGTAAATGATCGATATTCACATTTACTTTATAATCATTGCTTTATCTAGATGTGACGATGTATTCTTAGTAAATATAATTATAAGGAGATGTTGTATCATCACAAGACAAAAATGTGTTAAATTACAAGTTACTTTTACCGCTTTCAATAATGAGCAACACCCATACCGTTGAAGGTCTCCTCAACATGACAAAATTTAAAACAATTCAAAAGGGAAAACCATTTGTTAACGGCTTGATTTATACTTCAACAATACACGATAACCAATGCTGGCAAACAGCAACCAGTGTAGAGGGGTTGCACAGGTTTGTAAACGATCAACCATACCTCTTATATAGCTTTTTGTGTTTGTATGACTTGTCGTTGTTTCAAGTTATTACTATCTTGAAATACATAAAAATGAGATCTCAAATTCGAGGATGTTCATACGTCAATAACTTTTGGAATGAAAACTGCAACTGAACAATACTTGGTTCCAGAAACGTTACAATAGCTAAATAATGGTATTTTGTTATAAGTTAGAAGGCAATAATTTGTAGGAAGGTACATCAAGTGAAAAAGCTGAATAAGTGCTTTTAGTTGTCAAACATATTAGATTGTCATGATAACAAATCCTACTCTTGCGATGTTAATATGATTTGCTTATATAATTTATTACAGTTAAAATTCTTAGTAATTTTGAAAATATCCTGTAATGCAAATGGACTTTTTGTATTTATGGTTTTTACCTGTTAATGTTAGGAAACAAAGCGTAGTTTAATCTAAATATAATTATTAGATTTTTCCTCAATTAGAAATTGAAAAGGTTTATAATTCACCAATACCGTTCCGCTTTGATTTTCCATAATTGTAGATGAAATTGGAACAGGAGAATTTATGATATAGCCCATTCTAAATTCAGAAATCGAAAAATACTATAAATCTATTCAAAATTTATCAGATGTTCATTAGACATAAGTCTGTAAGATATCAGTATTAATATTTTTGTATCTTGTCCAAAAAAAAATTCAGGCCTTCAAACATTTGGATTCTTGCACATACAACTGCGAAAATAGTCAAAATGGTTATCAGTTTGGGATATTGTTAAGAATGACAATTAGATATGAGTAGAACCTTGCCCAAAAAGATTGTTTGCTAGAATATATATTCCAAATTGCGAAAAAATTGTCAAACTGTACAATATAATCTCTATCTCTTTCATTTTCAGCCACCCATTTTTCCTGAAAATTGTCAAATTCGTTAAGTTTAAGAGATATTATTTCTACAATGGACTGATCAGATTGCTACTAATCAGAGTACGTACCTAAATAGCTGACACAGTTTACACATGTCATGTTTCTTTATTTACCATCGGAAAAGGGATATATTTAGAAAGTTATATAAACGGATTACATCCTACATATTTCAGTCTCAGATTGGTAATACAATTAACAACTCATTCTATCCTTCCGGTGTCAGACATTATATTGTGAATAAATACTTAGAAATGCTGTCTCATTGACGTATAATTCCACATCCCCCTTTATTCATTTCGAAATTCTTTTAGTTTATATTTACAAATCGTTATTTTAGTTTTCGTGTTCATTTAGATGATTTCACAGGAATACCCGCGGAAGTGAAAGTTTAAAACAAACAAACAAAACAAATTTGGAAGAATGTAGTTGTAGTATAAGCCTTAACTTTGATAATAGAAAATGATTTTTTTTTCATTCCAAGTACCTGAGTTTTAGGTAAGGTGGACCATATATTCATTGAATTAACTATACATTTGTTGCAGTTAACATTACTTATTTAACGTGTTTGTCTCAGAGTAAGAATCAGGCTTTATTACCTTTGTTACCTTTGTTGTCTATTTGATTTCCTTCTCAACAATTCATCAAATTTTTAGACGTCAATTCAGGAAGGTGTTTGTAAACTTGGCACTCTGCTTTATTTCGCCGTTGCATAGACTCTTATGAAAAATTCAAGCTTGGTTATTTCCACTTGTCGAACTGTGGGTCATTTTTCAACCAAATTAGGATCGATCTGTTTGCAAATTAACCTGAATGTAAATAATTCCAAATATGAAGTATGATCGATATCCCCATTTACTTTATAATCATTTATCTATCTAAATGTAACGCTGTGTTCTCGGTGAACATCATGCAGGTACCATTATCAGAGCTATAAGGAGATATGGTATCACCACAGGACAAAGATGTAAAAGGTTGGAAGGTCACTTGTATGGCTTTCAACAATGAGCAACATCCATACCGTGTAGTAAGCCAATACAGTCCTAATATGACATGTGAAACGATTCAAAAATAAAACCATTTGTTAACGGCTTGATTTATACTTCAACAATAAAAGACAACAAATTATGGTGGATAGCAACCAACGATAATCACTGGATTGCATGCTCCACGCTTAGAATATAAAGAATGTAGCGGGGTTGAACAGGTTTTTAAACGCATGATCATCCCCCTAAACACACATTGTTTGAATGCATGACTTGTCTTTATGTCAAGTAACTGTAATACTTAAATACATAAAAATGATATCACAAATCCGAGGACGTTCATACAGGTCTACATCTTCTACTGAAGAAAACATAGCAGATGAATATACGCCAGTAACGTCTGGACTGAGAGCTGCTACTAAAAAACATTAACAGGTTCTCACTATGTATTTACAACCAAAACCTCTCAAAAAGCCTTATAAATTTCATTTTTGCATATTGTAAATGTTCAACTACACATGTTTTGGTTCTGTTGATTTGTGCTCTTTAAATGTAACGAACTCGTTAATAAATTTTAAAACAAAGCTTAAGTTAAAAGCAGTATTAAAAATTGTTACGTATATTTACTTTTTTTTCAAATTTCTATACATTTGGGGCGATTTGGAGCTTGACATAATTTATACACACCTGTCTGTCGTTAGAATGTATGCTCACCATTAGATTTTTTTTATGATTATGTTGCTTTGTTCGTGTCTCATTGCCGTAAAACCAACATGCACTTGTGTCTCACAGATGGTCTAACATTTTGATAGCGTTCCGTCTCAACATCTTAATGACGGTATTTTGACATTATCAGTTGGTGTATTTACAACCACTTGGTCGATTCCATTCCTAGTGGAGGTGTTCACCAGCCTAGTAGTCAGCACTTCTGTATTGACATGAATTATCATTGATTTGGTGATAATTAAAAATAAATAGGTCACAAAACTTAGATTTTTTCAAAATACTAAGGATTTTCTATCCCATGAATAGATTACCTCAGCTGTATTTGCCAAAACCTTTCGGACATTTGAGTCTTTATAGCTCTTCAACTTCGTATTCTATTTGGCCTTTTTAACTTTTTTTATTCGAACGCCACTGATGAATCTTTTGTAGACGAAACGCAACTTCTGGCGTACACAACTAATCCTGGTATCTATGATGAGTGTTATAAGATTAGAATAATTAGTAGGAAGTTCCATAAAGAAATGCTTTTGTTTATCAACAAAATGAAATTGCTTACCACGAACCCCTTCGTATTTACTAAAATACAATCGATTTAATTATAATTTCATACCAGATTAAATTTGACTCAATGATTAACCTTTTGAACAAATACATTTAAATAATGGTATTGAGATCGTTGTAGAATAGGTATTGAGATCGTTGTAGAATAATTGAAATGTCAAGATAGCGAATCCTACACTTCATATGTTAATATGATTTGTTGAAATAATGTAATACCATGAAATATTTTAGTATGTTTTAAATTTTATTTATTTAATCATGTAAGTGAACTTTCTGTATAAAGTATTGGATATGTTCATATGTATTAAACAATGGGGTAGTTTTAATGTACATATATTTATCAGATGTGTTCCCCAATTAGAAATAAAAAGGAGTATATGATTCACCAATACTTTGCTTATTTGATTTTTTCCGAAATGAGAACTTTTGTTAGAACACGAGCTTGCATAATTAAGCCCGAAATTATTCGAATATCGAAAATTACCATTAATCTATCAAAAATTCATCAGATGTTCGTTAGTCTATAAAATATCAATATTAATATTTTGTCAAACATTTTTTTTTTATCAGGCGTTCATACTTCTTGAATTCAATGCACATGCAACTGCAAAAACTGTCAAACTGGTTTCAATCTGAGATCTTGTCAAGCATAATAATTAAATATGAGGAGGGTCCTTTCCCAAAATCATTGTTTGCTTAAAGCTTCTAAATTGCGAAAACATTGTCAAAAAATTACAAAACAGCACTTTAAATAGTTCATGCGACCGAAGCAGTATTTCTACAATGACCTTCTGATTAGATTGATACAAATCTGAGTAATACCTTATTAATTGACACAGTGTAGGACCAAGAGTTTACGAATTTCGTGTTTCAATATTTACCAGCGGCAAAGAGATAAATTTAGAAAGTTATTACAGTAGTTCACATCCTACATATTACAGTCTCAGATTGGTAATACAATAAACCACTCATTCTATTCTTCCTATATCAGACAATATATGATGAAAAATACTTACAAGTGTAGTATAAAATCAAATTTTGCTCCAAACGTAAACAAAGAATTATTCAAAGTAGTCAAATTACGGTTAACATACTTAACAGATTTGTAGGAAAATTTCAACAAAACAACAAGTATTGATACTATTTTTATAGCTACTTTTTATAATAGATACATGAAATTTAATTATCGGATCGTTTCCATAAAAAGGTTTTAATCAAAACATGGAAATTTGATAAACATGTTTTACAGAGCAAAGTTTCGAAAAATTTTCAGAAGTAAACAATCTCATATCTGATCAAATTTTCAAGACTTCAACATTTCAAACAAGGGTTAGCGTCCGAAAGAAAAACAAAGCCAAGTTGGTTAGAATTCGCATTCTTGAAGATACAAGAAAAGTTGTACGGATCGTGCTGTTACTTTTACAAAATGAAAATGTCGTTTGAGGTCAGATTTTGATACGCAAGCAGAAGCTCCCTCATAAACTTGTAAAATGTACATAAGAAAGTTCTTAAGGATTTTATTCACTTAGGTTACTCAAAAGAAAGGGTATCTACATTTCATTTTATTGTACAAGTTAAATACTTTCTGTCCCATATGGTTACGAAGTGTTTCTTTACTGGCATGTTTCAAATGTTACAGTTTGTCCTTATTTACAGTCAATAAAAAATGTAATTAAAATAATACTAAGATTGTAGCAGCATCAGTCAAAGTTGGACTCAAAAAGTTTTGATAATTCGGTCAAATATTGTGAAAAAATTTGATATCTTAATCTTTACATGTACTTTTTTAATATATGAAGCATTTATTAAGAGTTTGTATAAAATTGACAATATACTGATCCTTGATATTTTAAAAAGATACTGCAAATGTCCTTAACCTTCACTTTTGGGTCAAACAGTATTCTTTTGAAGTTAATCTAATGTACCTCTTGATTTTTATTCTAATCTACAATATCTTCACATGTAGGATTTCATTTAAACTTCGTATGTTTTTTTTTCTAATAAATGTATGTAATTATTAATTTTCAAAGTAATTTAGTTCAATCAAAACAATAAATTCTTAAGTATTGTTTTACAAAATGAACTTTTATAGATATGTATAGCTTCGATGTCCTATATAATATGACCTTTACAAAAAGGGAAAAACTAGACTTCTGTTGGAAGATCAGCAGTTGTACCCGTAGACACTGTTATATCAATTTAACGTAAAAATATTATCAAATACCTAACACTGATGTAAGTCTTAGTTCACTCAGTAACCATATTCAAAATATAAGTTAGCAATGCTCTCTCATTGATATATTTACCCCTCATCTCCTATATATATATCAACCTCATTACCTATATTAAGATATTCAGTTTGGATGCTATACATTAATATTTGTTATATTTTCATCAAAAACTTTGTTCTACCGGTTGTACTTATAACCATTTCGGTACGCTCAGTGTGATGTCTTCTGATAATGATTGTTGAAAGAAAATATTGCATCTTTTTGATCATTGTATGACGAAATCCGTTATTCGTGTGCTTAAAACAGTCAATGAATAATGTTTACACCATCCATTTCTACTATGTAATCCCACAGCAGTTGTTTCTGTAGTAAATTCAAACAAAATAAAACTCGGTCTTCAAACCTCAATCAAAGGTCTGATTTTCATAATTCAACTAATCTGTGTACTTCAGAATATATATTAGATCGCCACTGATGAGTCTTACATAGACAAAAATTAAACGTCCGTCTGGCGTACAAAATTAAAGCCTAGTATCTCTAATGAGTTTTGTTATATTTACGTCATCAATGGAAAGCATTTGGCTTCTTTTCAGTCTGCAGTATCACGTTTTCAGTTTGTAAGCATTTTCTGGTTCTAACAGTATAAGTGTTACTCAGATAAAAACGTCCCTTATGAAAGAAAAAAAAAGAGAAGAAATGTACCAAATGGACATTCAAACTCATAGGTTGAAAACAAACTGACAACGACATGGCAAAAAACGAAAAACGACTAAATGACAAACAACAGTATACAAAGCACAACATACAAACTGAAAACTGAAAACACGAACCCCACTAAAAACCGGGTGTGATCTCAGGTGTTCTAGAAGGAGGGTAGAAAGATCCTGCTCCACTATCGGCACCCGAGGTGTTGCTCATGCAAGTACAAACCTTGTGATAAGTCTAATTCGATAGGTCACATTCGGAGACATTGAGGACGAGGTTGTGGTTACGACGATTGGAAAATATCCGCAATGGCGTCAGTAAAATTTTCGAAGTAATGATTGCAACTCCGCTACTTGGAACTTTTGGTTTGATAGCTTCCCTGTGAGCAGCAACCATCTATCAAGGAAATCATGATAGGAAATGCAAGCTCTTAAATAAAGTATCAATAAGGAGATATATACTCCATATGCAGGCGATGCTGGAATGTTGCTACATAGATTGGAAAGTTCGTATTTGAAAGCTATACAATGTTAGCTATAGAGAACAAATACCAGCCCTGTTAATAAATAACCCAGAATATGTCCCCACTGACAAATCTAGAAAAAACGCTTTGGACACACTATCTATTAAGTTTAATTTATTATCATACGATGTGAAATCATCAGGGCAAAATGTATAACAAACTAGGAAAACAATTGTCAATCATATTCAGCGTGGCCATGAACTTTTGTATCAGCTCTCATACATAGCATCTAATAAAGGTTTAAACAAAACAATCTAAATCACTAATAATAAATTATGCCGAAAGAAGTTAGAAATTCATAATTAATATTTAATAAATCAAAAACATTCCAACTAAACATAAGCGATAAATAACACTAAATGACGCAGAGATAATGAGTCAGTGGGGAAATATAGTGCTTTATTTATCGACGTGGGTGGCCTTTGAATATAGCTTACATTATACAGACTCCAATTTACTCACGCTTTATGGCAATAATTTGTTACCTTTAAATTCATGTTACATGAGACAAACACTGTCATGCAAAATATAAATGTTTCCTTTAATTTTTTGTTCTTTTAGCTAATCCAATGACTAATGAAAAAAATGATTGTAGAAATGCAGGATGGACAAATATAGTATTGCTGTGTTCTTAGCAGTTGTTTTATTTGGTACGCACTATTTGTAGCATAAGCAGTAATACTAAAGAGGGGCAAAAGATACCTAAGGGACATTCAATCTCACAAGTCGAAAATGAACTGACAACGCCATGACTAAAAACGAAAGAGACCAACAGACAAGCAACAGTACACAGAACTCAACATAGAAAACTAAAGACTGAATGTATATTCTTTCTAATCATTTATACATTGATGAATTAATTTACTTTTTTAATTAAATATTTTGTTGCATTCTTGAATTCTCCTCAAGGCAGTACGAATATTGTAGTTACTTGAAAGTAAATATACTGTCGAAATTAAGTATTTGAGTATACAATATTGTACAAAGAGGACTAACAATGACTGGCTAAATGGCAAGCGAATGTTTTGAAAATAACAATTTTACTCTATAATTTCCCATGAATTCCCCTAGTTAATTCATTTACTATTGATCAATGAATTTATGTAACAGGAAATGATTGATTGATTGATTGTTGGTGTTTTACGCTACTTTCAGCACTATTGACTATATCGTGGCAATCTGTCTTCATCGGTGGAGGACGACGGAGTTCTTGGAGAAGACCAAGGACCTTCGGCATGAAAACTGACAATCATAGTCAATAAAGATTGGAGTAGAACGCACCTGCCACGTGCTGGGTTCGAACTCACAACTTCAGTGTTGAAAGGCTAGTTAACAGGAAATGTGAAATACACCGGGAAATGATTTCATTAATGCGTTAAACAACATTTTTATCAGCATCGCGAAAGTTAATGATATAAATTTAACAACACCTGCATGTTTATATATTCACTCAAAGCTGTTTGGAATAAATATATTACAATGGTCGATCAGAATAGGAAATCATTTTGTAGGATGATCAATATACTAAGTCTATAAATTTAAAAGACATTGATAAACTAACGAGATATGGTATGATATACTATTGAGAAAATTTTCTAGCAAGGACAAATATGTGAGATATTATAGATTACAATAATGCATTCATCTATGAGTGACCATACCAGTTTAGTGAGATTTACATTTCCACGGGATGAAAAAGTTTGAACCAATTTAAAGGGAAAGCCAACGAGTAATACTACTATATCTAAAAACAATTATGGCAAACACCAACCCACGACATCCACTGAATGTTAGGCTCCTGGTTTTAGAAGGGTACATAAAAAATGTTGCAAGTAAAAGATGTTTGTCATTGTTCAACGTTCCCCTAATCTGGGACAATGGTATAAAAGACAATTTTAAATCAAATGTAAATTCAGTTGGAAAGGTCTAAACACAAAATCAAGTAATAATTAAGCCATGCCAATACCGAAACATTGCCTATTCGACGGATGCTTTCCATGGAGGGAAGGACTGATAATCCACCAAAAGATGAACCGACCAAGTGGTAGTCCAATTAACGTATAGGTAAATGTAGAGTGCAGGTGACATCTTTATCATGTACATCATATATCATCATCTATACTATTAAACGAGAAGACCTCATTTTGTGTGTCGCTTCTCTTCCTTCAACATTAAATTAATCATCATGCCTCTGTTTCCTATAGGTACCATGCATAGTCGCATTTGTCACCCTTTTAAGTCATAGAAAAGATTTCCGTTTAGGACCGTTTAAAATTACACATAATTTTCATAAGTACTTGGGGACAGGACAATTATTTTCGCGTTTTTCTGTAAACTATGATCGTACATATACTATAAATAAAGTGTATTTGCTATTTACTATCAATTCCAAGTTTACTAAAAAAAAGTGTATCCACGGCGGTCACTGATATATTATATAGAGAGTCTCTATATAATATATCAGTGACCGCCGTGGATAGTCTCTTAGTCTATATAATATATCAGTGACCGCCGTGGATAGTCAACTCGGAATTGATAGTAAATAGCAAATACACTTTATTTAAAGTATATGTATGTTCTTAGTATACAGACAAACAAAAAACAAAAAATAACGGACTTTGGAAAAAAGGGGGAGGGCTAAAAAAATTGTCCTGTCCCCAAGTACCGATGACTTTTGATACCTTTCCTGAAATTCTCCAGTCATAAATCTTTTACAAAAATTCATCCTACAACAGTTTACATACTTTCAATTACGCTCTAATGCCCGCGAGGTGTCTTCTAGTTAGTTTGAAACGTCAAATGCTTTTTTAAAATAAGACGAATAAGCCTAAAACATCTTGCAATATGAAACTTTCCTCATTCGATAATTTTGTTGTTACTTAACTGAATACGGAGGTTTACAAATAACATTTTTCAGTGAGCGGTTCAAAGGTGTGGAATTCACTACCCCATGAAATTATAAATTATAAAAATCAAAAACTGTGTATGCATTCACAAAATTCTACCTGCAATTGTAATTTCAACAGAGTGTTATATTTGTAACCTTTATCACTATGTTTACCATAGTTTTTGTAATGTGTATACTGTTCTGATATTACGTCATCATTTCGCTTTGTAAACCAAGAATTCCAACCTAACTTTAGTATAATTACATAATTTGTGAACTGCAAAACTTATGTAGACGAAATGTATCAGCCATACTCCTAGGCCAAATGACTAACATTTACTGGGCTCGGTAACAACTCAATATAGATATGAAACGTGTTTATGCAGCAAAATTGATATAGTCTGCAAAAATAACCAAAACCTTTAGGCATAAATGCATTATAAAGTAATAATCATTGCTTTATTGCAATATTCTAAATAGCATTGTGTACAGGCTTTGAGAATACAATGCTTTAGCGCATATAGGAGTGATCGTCTAGACGTTTCGTTTCATAACGAAGATGAGTGTTAAAAACAACTTGTGTCAAAGCTTACTTGGAAATGAAACTCATTATATTTTCATTAAAAAGATTGTATATGATATTTTTGTCCTTGTTGTTTTAAAATAATTATGTAGTTGATAGATTCACGCCATATTTATAATAGTTCGGCTTACTTGATCTAGTTTACATGTAGAATTCTCTCTTTTACCAATAAAAAAGATTATTTCATCGGTTTTAACGAACAACCGTGATTTCACAGTGAAATAAGAACTGATAATTTTACATGTGAAATAAATCTGATATTTTCACTCCTCTGACGTCATACAACAATGGGTGTTGTCAAGAAGTTGTCGATGACGTTGCATCCATACAATTGAGAATGTGTAGAAATATATACTTCCTTTCATTTTGACTTTATTTCCATTTAAAAGTATATGGTCAATGTAATAAAAAGAATAACTTATCCAAGAATTAAGATATCGAAATCGCATATTTGAATTCTTAAATAAGTTATTCTATATCTATCAAGTTTCTTAATTTTAAAGCGTTTTAGGGACTCGTTAATTAATCCTTTCTCTATTTCAACAAATGTGTCGATATGTAGGTGATTTAGTCGTATTTCAATTATTGGCAAAGCGATATTTTATCGAAATGTTAATTTGTGTGACTATAATTTTGACAATTATACAATTTGTTTGTTTCGCTGATATGTCCATATGGAAAGACTTTACTAATGTAAAATTATCAATTCAACATTCATTCAAAAATAAATGATAAAAATTCTACCTTAAATGTTTTTGCTCTGCATCACGGTTAGAAGCTATTAGTTTCATACGCTACACACGTAATCCTGAAACTATTATGTAACATCTAGAACATCTGTAAGTTCTGATTGATTGCTTATCGATGTGGCTAATATTATATGGTGTTGAATGAGTTACAGTATTGAGAACGTCATGGAAAGGAGAAGAAAGAATATACGGATGATCGTAATACGGAGTGAATAAAATAACAATATGAGTATCTACCCGATAGATGAATATATTGCTAAAGGATCACACATTGTTGGATAAGCGGTGATAGTCTTAATTGATACATTGAAAATTAAACATTCCCTTTCCTTGATCTACATTGCACACGATCGTTTTATTCGTTTCATTTACATTATTTATTAATATCATATCGCCAAATTATAGACAACCTATTTGTAATTATAGATATCCGTTTTGAATAAAGTAAAGTATTGATGTAATAACATTTCACATTTTCGAAAGTATGGTTCCAGAATGTGTCTTTTATAAAAGTATAATAAGACAACACGCAAATAACGTCCACATTGTATATGTAACGGTAAACTTAACGCATTACTATATGTGTAATTATTCTTTGTATTTTATGTGCCGATGAAGTCTGAAGGTAGTCAATTGAGTTTTAACTTTCACCTCAAACAATTTAATTTAATACAGAGTAATACCTTAATAATTGACACAGTGTAGGACCAAGAGTTTACGAATTTCGTGTTTCAATATTTACCATCGGCAAAGAGATAGATTTAGAAAGTTATAACAGAAGTACACATCCTACATATTACAGTCTCAGATTGGTAATACAATAAACCCTCAATCTATTCTTCCTATATCAGACAATATAAGGTAAAAAAATACTTACAAGTGTAGTATAAAATCAAATTTTGCTCCAAACGTAAACAAAGAATTATTCAAAGTAGTCAAATTACGCTTAACATACTTGACAGATTTGTAAGAAAATTTAAACAAAACAACAAGTATTGATACTATTTTTATAGTTACTTTTTATAATAGATACGTGAAATTTAATTATCGGATCGTTTCCATAAAAAGGTTTTAATCAAAACATGGAAATTTGATAAACATGTTTTACAGAGCAAAGTTTCGAAAAATTTTCAGAAGTAAACAATCCCATATTTAATCAAATTTTCAAGACTTCAACATTTCAAACATGGGTTAACGTCCGAAAGAAAACAAAGCCAAGTTAAAAACATGTAAGTAATGATAACCATGGTTAGAATACGCATTATTGACGATGCAAGAAAGTTATACGGATCGTGCTGTTACTTTTTCTACAAAATAAAAATGTCTTTTGAGGTCACATTTTGATACGCAAGCAGAAGCTTCGTCATAAAACTTTTAAATGTACATAAGAAAGTACTTGTGGATTTTATTCACTTAGGTTACTCAAAAGGAAGGGAATCTACATTTCATTTTATTGTACAAGTTAAATACTTTCTGTCCCATATGGTTACGAAGTGTTTTTATACTGGCATGTTTCAAATGCTACAGTTTGTCCTTATTTACAGTCAATAAGATATGTAATTAAAATAATACTAAGATTGCAGCAGCATCAGTCAAAGTTGGCTTCAAAAAGTTTTGACAATTCGGTCAAATATTGTGAAAAAATTTAAATCTTAATCTTTAAAAATGTTATTTTTCCCATGTCAAATCGAAAGTATGCTTTGCATACTTTAAGTCGTTTGTATAATGTTTTCGTAGTACCAGATACTAGAAGGTATTAATATAGATTAAAATTCAACAGATAAATACATTCAGATTATATAGAAATATACGTCTCTAATACAGCACAGCAAGTATAGACAAGAATAGGTAAACATATTTTTTTTAATTCTATTTGCAAGAACAGAATATTGTCAAGAAATAAATTTTCATTATGACAACTAACAGAGACTTCATATCTTAATGTAAAGATAAACACAAAATACTTTATAATAACACAAATTAAACTAAAGCAACACAGTTGGATAGCATGAATACAAGTTTAAGTTTCGTCGAATATGAAAACTTCATTTCAGGAGTTAATAATATGTACGCTGCAAGAATATGGACAACGTACATTTCGGATATTATTGTATTTTATAGCGATGGATGTTATCGTTTCGCTCGTTCCATTTATTAATTGAATCGAAACGTTTATACATGTACTTTTTTTAATATTTGAAGCATTTATTAAGAGTTTGTATAAAATGGACAATATACTGATCCTTGATATTTTAAAAAGATACTGCAAATGTCCTTAACCTTCACTTTTGGGTTAAACATTATTCTTTTGAAGTTAATCTAATGTACCTCTTGATTTTTATTCTAATCTACAATATCTTCATTTGTAGGATTTCATTTAAACTTCGTATGTTTTTTTCTAATAAATGTATGTAATTATTATTTTTCAAAGTAATTCAGTTCAATCAAAAACAATAAATTCTTAAGTATTGTTTTATAAAATGAACTTTTATAGATATGTATAGCTTCGATGTCCTATATAATATGACCTTTACAAAAAGGGAAAAACTAGACTTCTGTTGGAAGATCAGCAGTTGTACCCGTAGACACTGTTATATCAATTTAACGTAAAAATATTATCAAATACCTAACACTGATGTAAGTCTTAGTTCACTCAGTAACCATATTCAAAACATAAGTTAGCAATTTCTGTTAAAGGCAACTTTTTTCAATATTTTCATCTGAAATATTGTACCTTTTAGCAAAACGGTAAAAGAAGACGTAAGTTATTCAGAATGGCTGTGAGGTAGTTTATGCAATTCCCCCGAATAAAGCACTTGTTTACCTCCACGACAAATTTGTTGTTGTCCCCGCAAACTTATACCCAAATGATGTCAGTTTTGTTTCTTAATCACATTATATTAACCGCTTGATAAAGGAATTAGATATCGACAATTAAACAATGTACATTCAACTCACATTAACTAAATGGGACCTCCTGAACCATCATTGGTCTGTTTTATGTTTATTTTGGAATTTTACCTTAAGACGAAGAACTTGATCTTTCTTTATACTAATGGATACCAACAGATATCTGAAATTGAGTTCAAATGAAAACATGTAAATGTAGACGTGCACAGTGGTTTACGTTTGATATTTGTAATATACAGTTTTAAAAGTTTAAAAAGTCATGGGAAGTCCCGTCTTATAATAGAACATTCTAAAATAAAGTTTGCTACCAGTTTGCTACCAGTTTGCTATTAGCATTCATAAGTACTGCAATGTCTTCGTTTGGAGATAGTTTAAAATATTTAACGAGTGATTAGACGATAACACATGTAACAGTTTGTTTTGTTCGTCATTTTAACGAATACTACTATTCCCGTGTGCTTAATTGAAAAAAATATCCCATCGTCTCATTAAGCAGAGCTCTTTCAACATAAATTGAAATCGTAAATAAAAGTTTCTTGTTTTATGTCATGAAAATCTTACTTTGTGAAGAAGCACACTGATTCCAACAACACCGAACATGATATCATCAAAATGTTGGTCTTTATTATGTTCAGTTTGGCGGATTGATATAGCGGTGACATTTTGAATGAGTAGGGATTTGCATGGTGGGTGAAGCATGCATAGAGGGAGACTCTTGCCTTGTCGACGCACCTGGTCTCGCCCCTTTTGGAGTTCATGTGATTCACTTAGTCTTTGTTTGTTACATTAATGTTATCTTATCGCTCGATTTTATTAGAAATGAACATCGGTAAACTACTGATTCATAAATTTATGTAATATTCTAATGTTTTTTTGTTATTTGAAAATTTTGTGTTGATTATAAATCATTAATAGTTTATTTTTTATTTGTGCACACTTTTTAAACTCGGAACGATTTAAAGCTAGACATAGAGTATTGAAATCTGTCTGTTGTCATCTAGATGTCTTTTCGTTGTGTCTGTTGCTGGGTTGTCGTCTCATTAACGTATACCACATCTTCTTTACTTCATTTATATAGCAGTACTGGGAATATAAATTACTATTTTGATCTGTTTATCTAATACTACAGTTCTACGAGTTTTACTAATTTCCGACTCGTAACGTTTACGGTGATGTAATATTATCTTATTTGATGTAAGAAGACGATGTATCGTCTTGGTTATTTTGAAATGAATGTGGATTTTCAAATCATCCACTAATTAATCCTGAAATACTCTATTCGTGTCATCGAAACCATTGAATCAATAAACTTTTACATCAGTCTCTACTATGTGACCTCACTGTAGTTGATTTTCTAGTACTTGAAACATGTTTTTAAATTTGTCTTTTTAATATAACTTCAAGAATCCATAAAGGTTATAATATTTTCATAACTGATTAATCTCCTTGTCCTTCGGAAAATCTTTTACTTCGTGTTATTCATTAGAAAATAGTGGGCAATATGTTTCCAATCAGCCTGTTGAATCATGTTTTCTTTCAAAAGCACTTTTTGGATTTGCAAGTTTAATAGAATAATCAGCATTGTCATATAGGCTTTTGCATCATTGCCGTAACACTGTAAACAACTATCTGGAACTTCTTTGTCCATAAATAATTGTGTATTATCCAATATAATTAAAAACATATTACCAAACTTTACATAAAGTTATTTTTTTCTTTTTTATGCGATGATAAATGCTACTATACCTTTTGTTTAGAAAAATGGGTGGGGCACCTTTCTAGGATCAGTGTTAGGAGTAAAACTAACATCTTAGGTTCGGAAGCACGCACTGCGCAAACGTAAGTTGTAATTTCGATACTCATTAAACTTATAGAATTATAAAATTAAAATAATCAATTACTTTCCTATTGTTTTTTATGTCTCTATACACATTGTATATATATTAATAAATTTTATAATATAATACTGTTTTTGTTCAATAAAAGGGAATGGAATTTTTGGGAATAAACATCAATTCATAGTTTGAAGAAATACTTACAAGTTTCTTTTGAGGGTTGTTTTTTTTTGACATTACAATTATGTAATTTGGTCTAGACGTTGCACAAGATCATGTCTTCGCGTACTGTAAGTGACGCTGTTGCATGATGTCTTCTATGAAGTACAGTAATCAATATTAGAATATAGAACGACATGATTTCATATTATCAGGCTAAGTTCTTTAAGAATGTCCAAAATACTGCATGGATTCGTTGATTAGATATAATGTTGTTTACTAATATTTGTTTTATTTGTGTTTTTGTTATCAAGTATACCGTAATTTTACAGTTCAGTGCTATACCTCCAGTGATTTTTATTAAATGTTATTGTACGTTTCATGTGTCTTGGGTCGAGATTGATAAAGGGGGGAGCTGGAAATAGCAAATATCAGCTAGTTAAAACTCTTCACATATGTATATGCCTATATTGAGTGGTTTTAACTTCATCTCATGCCATATCTTAATGCATTGGTGATTTGGTGAATTCGTTGTTGATGGCAGACAACTTCCTTAGTGAAAGAACGATTTAAAGCTTGCATTTGGTCTATTGAATGTATACCCGTCTGTTGTTGTAAATTGTATGTTTCAACCTACAGATGTATTTTAATCATTTTAGTCATTAGGACGCTCTCTCATTGATATATTTACCCCTCATCTCCTATATATATAAACCTCATCTCCTATATTAAGATATTCAGTTTGGATGCTATACATTAATATTTGTTATATTTTCATCAAAAACTTTGTTCTACAGGTTGTGCTTATAACCATTTCGGTACTCTTTGTGTGATGTCTTCTTATAATAATTGTTGAAAGAAAATATTGCATCTTCTTGATCATTGTAGGACGAAATCCGTTATTCGTGTGCTTAAAACAGTCAATAAATAATGTTTACACCATCCATTTCTACTATGTGATCCCTCAGCAGTTGTTTCTGAAGTACATTAAAACAAAATTAAACTCGGTCTTCAAACCTCAATCAGAGGTCTCATTTTTATAATTCAACTAATCTATGTACCTCAGAATATATATTAGATCGCCACTGATGAGTCTTACATAGACCAAACGTCCGTCTGGCGTACAAAATTATAAGCCTAGTATCTGTAATTAGTTTTGTTATATTTATGTCGTCAATGGAAGGCATTTGGCTTCTTTTCAGTCTGCAGTATCAGGTTTTCAGTTTGTAAGCACTTTCCGGTTCTAACAGTATAAGTGTGACAATGATCTTCGGAATTGTGGGATTGGCGTCTGTGTCCTTTCCGTGATAATGTCACCTGTTAGTTAACTGAAATGAGCGTTTAGTATTCTTTATCAAAATGTTTTCACAAAACATATACAGGTATTTACAACTTTTCATTCGTCGTGATTTGCAACTATATCACCTTATTTTGGAGGGTAATAAACAAAACGTCAATTATATTACCTTTTTTGCTAGATATTTTCTCAAGTATCACATCCTTGGCTTTGCTTTTATTCAGATAAAAACGTCCCTTATGAAAGTAAAAAGAGAGGAGAAATGTACCAAAGGGACATTTAAACTGATAAGTCGAAAACAAACTGACAACGACATGGCAAAAAACGAAAAACGACCAAAAGACAAACAACAGTATACAAAGCACAACATACAAACTAAAGACTGAAAACACGAACCCCACTAAACACCGGGTGTGATTTCAGGTGCTCTAGAAGGAGGGTAGAAAGATCCTGCTCCACTATCGGCACCCGAGGTGTTGCTCATGTAAGTACAAACCTTGTGTGTGATAAGTCTAATTCGATAGGTTACATTCGGAGAAATTGAGGACGAGATTGTGGTTACGACGATTGGAACATATCCGTTGTTATCTGTGAAACAGATGTTCCATAACGGTCAACCAACTCGCAATGGCGTCAGTAAAATTTTCGAAGGAATGATTGCAACCTCACCACTCGGAACTTTTGGTTTGATAGCTTCCTTGTGAGCAGAAACCCTCTATCAAGGAAATCATTATAGGAAATGCAAGCTCTGGAATAAAGTATCAATAAGGAGATATATACTCCATATGCAGGCGCTGCTGGAATGTTGCTACATAGACTTGGAAAGTTCATATTTGAAAGCTATATACTGTCAGTTATAGAGAACAAATGCCAGCCCTGTTAATAAATAACCCAGAATATGTCCCCACTGACAAATCTAGGAAAAAACGCTTTGGACACACTATTTATTAAGTTTAATTTATTTTCATTTGCTAAGCAAATCATACGATGTGAAATCATCAGGGCAAAATGTATAACAAACTAGGGAAAAAAAATTGTCAATCGTATTCAGCGTGGCAATGAACTTTTGTATCAGCTCTCATACATAGCATCTAATAAAGGTTTAAACAAAACAATCTAAATAACTAATAATAAATTATGCCGAGAGAAGTTAGAAATTCATAATTAATATTTAATAAATCAAAAACATTCCAACTAAACATAAGCGATAAATAACACTAAATAACGCAGAAATAACGAGTCAGTGGGGAAATATAGTGGGTTATTTATCGACATGGGTGACCTTTGAATATAGCTTACATTATACAGACCCCCATTTGCACACGCTTTATGGCAATAATTTGTTACCTTTAAATTCATGTTACATGAGACAAATACTGTCATGTAAAATATAAATGTTTCCTTTAATTTTTTGTTCTTTTAGCTAATTTAATTACTAAGGGACATTCAAACTCACAAGTCGAAAATAAACTGACAATGCCATGGCTAAAAAGAAAAAGACCAACCAGACAAGCAACAGTACACAAAACAAAACATAGAAAACTAAAGACTGAATGTATATTCTTTCTAATCATTTATACATTGATGAATTAATTAATTTTTTTTAATTAGATATTTTGTTGCATTCTTGAATTCTCCTCAAGGCAGTACGACTATTATAGTTACTTGAAAGTAAATATACTGTCGAAATTAAGTATTTGAGTATACAATATTGTACAAAGAGGAATAACATTGGCTGGCTAAATGGCAAGCGGATGTTTTGAAAATAACATTTTTACTCTAGAATTTCCCATGAATTCCCCTAGTTAATTCATTTACTGTTGATCAATGAATTTATGTAACAGAAAATGATTGATTGATTGATTGTTGGCTTTCAGCACTATTGACTATATCGTGGCAATCCGTCTTCATTGGTGGAGGACGACGGAGTTCCTGGAGAAGACCAAGGACCTTCGGCATGAAAACTGACAATCATAGTCAATTAAGATTGGAGTAGAACGCACCTGCCACGTGCTGGGTTCGAACTCACAACCTCAGTGTTGAAAGGCTAGTTAACAGGAAATGTGAAATACACCGGGAAATGATTTCATTAATGCGTTAAACAACATTTTTATCAGCATCGCGAAAGTTAATGATATAAATTTAACAACACCTGCATGTTTATATATTCACTCAAAGCTGTTTGGAATAAATATATTACAATGGTCGATCAGAATAGGAAATAATTTGGTAGGATGATCAATATACTAAGTCTATTAATTTAAAAGACATTAATAAACTAACGGGATGTGGTATGATATCCTATTGAGAAAACTTTCTAGCAAGGACAAATATGTGAGATATTATAGATTACAATATGGCATTCATCTTTGAGTGACCCTAGCAGTTTAGTGAGATATACAATTCCACGGGATGACAAAGTTTGAACCAATTTACAGGGAAAGCCAACGAGTAATACTACTATATCTAAAAACATTTATGGCAAACACCAACCCACGGCAACCACTGAATTTTAGGCTCCTGGTTTTAGAAGGGTACATAAAAAAATGTTGCAAGTAAAAGATGTTTGTCATAGTTCAACACTCCCCTAATCTGGGACAATGGTTTAAATAACAATTTTAAATCAAATGTAAATTCAGTTGGAAAGGGCTTAACACAAAATCAAGTAATAATTAAGCCATGCCAATACCGAAACATTGCCTATTCGACGGATGCTTTCCATGGAGGGAAGGACTGATAGTCCACCAAAAGATGAACCGACCAAGTGGTAGTCCAATTAACTGTAGAGTGCATGTGACACCTTTATCATGTATATCATATATCATTAGTTTAGAAAGTCAAATGCTTTTTTTAAAAACACGAATAAGCCTAAAAAATCTTGCAATATGAAACTTTCCTCATTTGATAATGTTGTTGTTACTTAACCGAATACGGAGTTTTACAAATCACATTTTTCAGTGAGCGGTTCAAAGGTGTGGAATTCACTACCCCATGAAATTATAAAAATCAAAAACTGCATATGCATTCAAAAAATTCTACCTGCCATTGTACTTTCGACAGAGTGTTATATTTGTAACCTTTATCACTATGTTTACCATTGTTTTTGTAGTGTATATACTGTTCTTATATTACGTCATCATTTCGCTATGTAAACCAAGAATTCCAACCTAACTTTAGTATAATTACATAATTTGTGAACTGCAAAACTTATGTAGACGAAATGTAACAGTCAAACTCCTAGGCCAAATGACTAACATTTACTGGGCTCGGTAACAATTCAATATAGATATGAAACGTGTTTATGCAGCAAAATTGATATAGTCTGCAAAAATAACCAGAACCTTTAGGCATTAATGCATTGTAAAGTAATAATCATAGCTTTATTGCAATATTCTGAATAGCATTGTATGTAGGCTTTGAGAATACAATACTTTAGCGCATATAGGAGTGATCGTCTAGACGTTTCGTTTCATAACGAAGATGTGTGTTAAAAACAACTTGTGTCAAAGCTTACATAGGAATGAAAATCATTATATTTTCATTAAAAAGATTTTATGTGATATTTTTGTCCTTGTTGTTTTAAAATAATTATGTAGTAGATAGATTCACGCCATATTTATAATAGTTCGGCATACTTGATCTAGTTTACATGTCGAATTCTCTCTTTTACCAATAAAAAAGATTATTTTATTGGTTTTAATGAACTACCGTGATTTCACAGTGAAATAAAAACTGATAATTTTACATGAGAAATAAATTTGATAAATTCACTCCTCTGACGTCATACAACAATGGGTGTTGTCAAGAAGTTGTCGATGACGTTGCATCCATACAATTGAGAATGTGTAGAAATATATACTTCCTTTCATTTTGACTTTATTTCTATTTTAAAGTATATGGTCAATGTAATAAAAAGAATAACTTATCCAAGAATTAAGATAACGAAAAATATTCAACGAGTGACCGAATAACACATTAATTCACGAATGCGCATATTTGAATTCTTAAATAAGTTATTCTATAATTATCATGTTTTTTTTTTCTTTTTATTTTAAAGCGTTTTAGGGTCTCGTTAATTAATCCTTTCTCTATTTCAACAAATGTGTCGATATGTAGGCGACTTAGTCGTATTTCAATTATGAGCAAAGCGATATTTTCTCGAAATGTTTGTGTGACTATAATTTTGACAATTATACAATTTGTTTGATTCGCTGATTAACATTCTGTGTTTAATGCTTTTTTTGTCCATATGGTAAGACTTTATTAATATAAAATTATCAATTCAACATTCATTCAAAAATAAATGATAAAAATTCTACCTTAAATGTTTGTTTTTCTTGATGTTTTTGCTTTGCATCACGGTTAGAAGCTATTAGTTTCATACGCTACACACGTAATCCTGAAACTATTATGTAACATCTAGAACATCTGTAAGTTCTGATTGATTGCTTATCGATGTGGCTAATATTATATGGTGTTGAATGAGTTACAGTATTGAGAACACGCCATGGAAAGGAGAAGAAAGAATATACGGATGATCATAATACCGAGTGAATAAAATAACAATATGGGTATCTACCCGATAGATGAATATATTGCTAAAGGATCACACATTGTTGGATAAGCGGTGGTAGTCTTAATTAAAACATTTAAAATTAAGCATTCCCTTTCCTTGATCTACATTATACACGATCGTTTTATTCGTTTCATTAACATTATTTGTTGATATCATATCGCCAAATTAGAGACAACCTATTTGTAATTATAGATATCCGTTTTGAATAAAGTAAAGTGCTGATCTAATAACATTTAACAATTTCGAAAGTATGGTTCCAGAATGTGTCTTTTAAAAAAGTACAATAAGACAACACGCAAATAACGTCCACATTGTATATGTAACGGTAAACTTAACGCATTACTATATGTGTAATTATTCTTTGTATTTTATGTGACGATGAAGTCTGAAGGTAGTCAATTGAGTTTTAACTTTTACCTCAAACAATTTAATTCAATAGAGAGAGAGTAAACATATATCAGAATAAATTGTATCGGGTGACATTCTTGATAACCTGCTTATTTTAAGAAATATCTATTTTATTTTTAAATAGTTCATGTTATTCTTTCCTGTCACAGTCACAACTCGTGAGAATATAGCATACCTACACGCACTCCCTGCTAGGTCGTACTTTGTATCATATACCACATAATAATGAAACTGAAACCTAATTAAAAGTATCCATAAAGAAAATAAAAATACCTAATTAACCCTTTTGAAAACAAGATTAAACTTTAAAATTTAAGATACTGCGAAGTATTCCATATAAAAATAACAAGATGTGGTATGATTGACATTGAGACAACTCTCCACTAGAGATCAAATGACGTAGAAGTTACCAACTATAGGTCACCATACTGTATAAAAATAAGATGTGGTATGATTGCCAATGAGACAACTATCTACCAAAGTTCAAATGAAAGGATGTTAGCACTTATAGGCAACTAAAAATCCATACCGTATAGTCGACTTTAAAATTTTAGATTTAATTTGTTTTTTGATTGTACAGTTTTCCGTTTGTGGTGCAAATCAACACCATTTATTGAAGCGTATTGTTAAATAAGGCAAATTACCAATTTTGCATAATAAAGTGAACAAAATAAAAGTAAGAAGTATCCATGGGGTCTTTCTGTATTCTTTTTATCATGACAGGCTCACTTGCCGTGGTGAAGTGTTCATGTTTGAAAATCATCTTTATTATTTATGTGAACTGACAGAGGACTGGCTGAACTTTTAAAAAAGTACAGTTTTATTGCAAGAATTTTTCTCTGCAAGATTCTGGTTGAATAAGTAGGCTAACTCCAGTTTCTCGATATTCAAAAACAGATTTTGGGCCCTTGTTTTTTTTTTAGCTTTTGACCTTGACCTTTGGCCTACGTACCTTAAAAGTGAAAGACTATTTCTATTTTCTTCTACTATCAACCACTTGTATAAGTTTGATTAAAATTTGAAAAAGTGTATCTTAATTAATCACCATGAAACAGCAAATGTCGCCTTATATTATTTCTATATTCAGGAGCTGTTTGGTAGCAGCTAGACCTTTGACTTTTTGACCTGAAAATTAATATGGTTCTTTCTCTTCCCAGTATCTTTTATCGCATAAGTTTCACTCTTTGTCGACATCAAAGGAAACTCAAGTTGGTAAACAAAATTCAGTTTTTTATATATTTTTGTAATACGTGTAACCTTGAACTTTGACCATTTGACACCAAAGTCAATAGGTTTCTTCTTCTTTCCTCATTTTCAATATCCGTTCAAATTATACGAAGGAAACTCTGGTTTCTATTCGGAAATCGTTTGTGTCGGACCCATGTATGGAAGGACAGATGTATGGGTAGATGGGCAAAGTGACGACTATGTGCTGCCAAAAGACTAAAAGACAACAACAGTCCTTAAAACATATTATCGACAGATGACAATTGAGCAACATGAACCCCATCAAAATACCAGGGGTTTTCTCATATGTTCCTGAGGCAGTTTCAGTCCCAATAGTTGCAACTCCCATGTGCTCATGGAATTACGTATTCTATAAGGGTAATGAAAGTATAAAAAGCTGACTGGAATGTGAAAGCGACAAACCGAACATACATATGGGCATTTTTATAACATAATATCATAACTGTCAACTAACGTAATGAGTACACGAAACGTTTAAGGAGATGACTTTACTTAACCATTGAGAACCGTGGGTACGGCTTCCTTATATGCAACAAACTTATATCAACAAAGTCTATTGGAACCACAAGCTCTGAAATATGTATACATATATATATTTACACCATATACAGTTGTTACTGGAACGTTGGTATTTTAATATGGAAAGTTCAAAATGGGGGAAATGAAATCTTCCTTTTTGTCGACTTTTAAGTGCAAGTCAATGTACGAAGAAATTGAAATCTAACTGTATCTGTTATATCCTGAAGGTCAGATTCATATTCACATATATTAATTTGATCAAAATAGTCAATAACACAAATCGTAATAAATGACTACTGGTTTACTATTTTCATCAAAATCTTAGAGATCATCACCCTTGCTACATCTTATTATTTTATAATTCCGCTTCCTGTCAAATAACTAAAAAGTGACAATTGTTTTTCGCTTTATACAATTTCATGTAGGTAGTTGTATATCAGACGGTTTTTTTAAATATAGCTGTTAATTAAGATGATTTCCTGACGTTAAAATAATTTTTATGGTTTTCTTGAAATATTTTGGACAGCACGTTGTTTCAGAATTAACTTTGATTTTTGTCCATTTGGTTTGCAAAACATCTCGAATGAAGACATACATCTCTATTCTGATTGTAATTAAATGTTCTGTTAACGTAACAATAATATAGATATTAAAATTTTCTTTTGTACAGGGAAGAAGGATGAAGCTCCTTTACATTTTTAGTTATGTTCTAATTAAGTTTTAGTTGCCGAAGGCCAAAAGACAGCGTTATAAACTGGACGAGGTTAAATCAAAAAAGTCTTTGAACATTTAAATGTATATTATCTTTAATTGAAATTGTCAGAAATATTCTTTTTTTATTATACCATGTTGACAATCTGCTGGTTTCTTTTCGATAGAATAGATTTGGTAACATGTAATTAAAAGTGTTTCTTCTTTTCATTTTTTATGTACTTTCAACACAGCGTACTTTTGAATTTAAGGAAGATCGCTGTGTTAATTTTGTGTTGTAAAATATATCTTGACCTGAAAACCTACATCCGTAATAGAATCGCAAATTAAGCTTCGCATAAAAATTGGTACAGTTTAAGAGTTCTTCGGGTACGCATAACATCAGCTTTGTTGAACTTGAACAAGTGCCTTGTTGAAATACAAACTTTAACAAAAAACTTAAATTGTAACAAAAAGTGTTACGTATATTGGCCTTATGGCAGTAAAGTTCTGTTATCTAATTTTCCTCTAATCAGATAATAATACTTTTTTCGTGTATAATCCTTACATAAAAATTATCGATATAGAAATAATCTGCTAAGAATATGCAAGGGATTTCTCTCATTTTTAATTTCTATCACAGATACACTTTAGTCATTGCTTGTATTTCTAACGCAATTAGGTTCAATAAACTTTAAAAAAAAACACAAATGTGTGGTATAGTATTTTTTATATTTTAATTGTCAATGTCTTTATTCTTTTTGCTGGTAACAATCTTGATTAACCTTTGTCATGAAACCCGTCTATTTTTGCTTTTTAAATTTCACATTCGTTGTCTACTGTTTCGCTTATTTCAACAATATCACAGAGTTCATCACTCTTGCTACGTCTATTTTTCCTCTTCATGTCAAATAACTGAATTTTTTGTCGCTTTATACAATGTAATGTAGGTAATTGTATATCAGACGTCTTTTTTTTTTAATTTAGCTGTATATATGCTTTCCAGCCGTTAATTTTTTATTTTTATTTTATTGAAATATATGACATCCCTTGTTTTAGAATTAACTTTGATGGTTTGTCCATTGGTATGAAAACATCTTGAAGGAAGACGTATTTCTTTGTTCTGTCTGTAATTAGATGTTCTGTTAACGTACAACAATATTGATATTAAATTTTCTTTTATAAAATTGTAAACAAAGTAAGATCTGTGTTTACTAGTACATTTAGTAATGTTCTTATTAAGTTGCCAAAGGCCAGTAGACAAAGTCATAAACTAGATGAGAATAAATCGAAAAAAGTCTTCGAACATTTGAATGTATATTGTCTTTAATTAGAATTATAAGAGATGGTTTTATTATAAATAAACCATGTTGACAATCTACTGGTTTATTTTCAATGGAATAGATTTGGTAACACGTACTACAATAATTGTTCTATTTTCTTCTTCTTTTTTTTTTTGTAATTTTGTGCTGAATAATAGATCTTCATCTGAAAATCTATATCTGTAATTGAATTGGCAATAAAGTTTCCCATAACAAGAGGTACGGTGTAAAAGTTCTTCGGGTACGTCTTACGTCAAGTGGATAGTGGGGACTGGTTTTAATCAGACTGCATAATACGCATCAGAGACGATCGAATCAAATTATTATTGCAAATTCATCTTCGACGCAATTAAAGATAACACTTTCATTATCAAACAACGTTTCGAAGAAATATCAATATCATGTGCTAAACTTACAGTAAACCTATTGCATCCAAGATTCTTAATAGCAAAAGGGAGTTACAACAGTTTAACTTTAAGGATATTAAATCTAACCTCCGAAATGTTTTCCTTATTACTTAAATTACTTAAATTAAATAAATAAATAAAAACAAAACAAAACACGGCTTTCATTTGGTAAACAAGAAGAGGATGTCGATCTTACTCCAAAGTATTGAATGCCTTCATCACAAATAAATCTTTATAAAGACGGGGTTAGTTTTAAAAAGGTAATCATGAAAGAATGATACATATCCTTATCGGAATTTTTCACATGTTATATCAAACCATTTCCAAATTAACAACTACTGAATGTAAGAGGCTGGTACTATTATCTTTTTCAATGGTCAAGACAAATCGTACGAATCTAAAGAAATATGTTCACGTTGTTTTAATTGATGCAAAAGCAACGAAATTACTCATATCACTTACACTCGTAATCGACGAATAACAAATAGTGGAAACATTTCCTTTTTAACTCCCTCTGATGACCTCGTCGCGATCGATATAGCCTTTTTGAGCTGATGCAGCGTAAAACAATCGACTTTCTGATGACGGAATAAACATATAAACATACAAAAAAGGGGGTTCAAATACAGTATTGGCACATAAGAAAATGTAATGGCTAAGTGTGCGTATGTTTACATCTTTTTCTTGATTGATTTTTCCAATTACGTTATAACATTTTAACATTGATCCCAGTGAAGCTGGGTTTATTGATATTTTTTATTTTGATCTTTTTTTTTATTTTTGTGTGTGTGTGTGGGGGGGGGGGATATTGAGACAGATTGACGATTGACGATTTCAAACTAGAATCTATGACAAACGTGATGATTGCAACCTATCATTTGTCAACTTTCGATTTCTCAGCAGTAACATACTCTCTGTCCCATCGTATGGCATTTATATATATTAAAATAACGGTACTAATTTCACTGCACAAGATACCACAATTAATGTCTCTTCGGTAATGCTCGAAGCCGATATATTTGAAAATCCAAAATTTAATAAAAGCGTTGAAGAGCTGATCAAACCAAAAAAGACCTAAAGTATAGCCAAATCAAGATAAGAAATCAGAGCTTTCTATGAGCGAAATATATTCCTTAATTTAAGAGGATTTCCAAAATTTTAAAACCGCAAATTTTAATCTAGCAATATCCGTATTTAAGTTTAAGTACTTCGGTACTAGCTACTAATATTGTGATACCCTCGGGGACTAATAGACCACCAAAGGTTTTGAAGAAGAATGACTGAAATCGACACTACATACGTTGTGTGGTAACCATCACGAAATAGTTGTCCTATACCACGTGTCTGTGTCTCAACTCATTAGCGACATGTTTTTAGGGTCTTAGATCTATAAGATATTATTATATCCATATTTTGTTTGTAATGTGTACCTGATGATCTCGTTCTAAAAACAAATGAAAATAGGAAGAAAAGCCTAATAATTGCAACATTATATTTAAAAAAAGAGCCATTATTCTATTGATAGAAAAAGCACTTAACTCTTATATAAGTTCCAAATGGTGAAGTTGAATTCATCCCTTCGCAAATTTTACGGACGCCATCACGAGTTGGTTGACCGTTATGGAATAACCGTTTCACAGATGATATCAGATATGTTCCTTATGTCGTAACTACAATACCCTTCCCTTTTCACGAATGTGACTTACCGAATTAGACTATTTACCGGATTTGTAATAACATAAGCAACACGACGGGTGCCACATGTGGAGCAGGATCTGCTTACCCTTCCGGAGCACCTGAGATCACCCCCAGTTTTTGGTGGGGTTCGTGTTGCTTAGTCTTTAGTTTTCTATGTTGTGTCATCTGTACTATTATTTGTCTGTTTGTTTTTTTATTTTTGGCCATGGCGTTGTCAGTTTGTTTTCGATCTATGAGTTTGACTGTCCCTCTGGTATCTTTCGTCCCTCTTTTATTTACTGTTATAAATGAAAAAAACACAATTACAATTTTTGGGACGTAACACATATTAGAAATTATTAGAACATCGTCGAAAACAATGATATCAATCAAAAACAAAGGTAGTTGGCTCTATTGTCAATATGACAGAACCCAACGATAAAAAAATCAAGATGTCTCGAGGTTAGCATTCGGTCTTCAACAATAGACAAGTGTCTATACACTATGTCAAGCTCTAGATATTCCCGATTCTAAAAAAAGTTGTGAATTAATTTAACAACAACTATCCAATATCGGCCATCATCTTCTCTTTGTTATCTCGGTTAGTGGCATAACCAAAACTACAGATAACAAAAATATAATAAATCAGTTCAGAAAAAGCACTAAACTCTTATATACAGTTATAAATGATAAAAACACAATTATAATCACATCAATAATAAGCATGTCATGACACCTGTACAAAAAGTATACTTGGAAACTTATGTATGTTTTAGCTGGTGGTATATCCATGTTTGAAACTTGACTTGTAAATTGCCAAAATTTATAAAAAATTAAAGATATAAAGATGTCGGTACAGAAAATTGGACAAAGGGTTACCTTCTCGTATTCAGTTAATTTATGGCGGGGTTAATCTGGTTTTTTTTAAACTCGATCTTATCTATGTTATCTGGATAAGTGGCATAGCTAAATGTATAGATAAAAGAAAAACAATAAATCAGTACAGAAAATGCACGTAACTCTGATATACAGTTATAAATGATAAAAACACAATTACAAGCACATCAATAATAATCCTGTCATGACACCAGTACAAAAAAATGAGCAATGAAAAACTCATTGCACCGTATACTTGTAAACTTACGTATGTTTTAGTTGATGGTATCTTCATGTTTGAAACTTGACTTGTATCATTTTTACAAAAATTAAAAAAATATTGCCTTATCATTGAAAATCAAAATAAGATGACCATTGACAAACCTTCCATTTGTAATTTGAAAACTTAATTCTATCTTTTTTTTTCTAGTTTGAAATTCTTACAGTATAATTGCAATTATTATTAATTCAATCTTTTAAGCAAATACTAATGATTTATAAAGACATTATCTAACTTTGTTTTGTTTTACAAATTTTACACGAAAAGCTGCATGTTAAATACCACTTTTAAATGTATTTCTGCTGGCAGAACATATTTCATCAATAAACCTCTTTATTTGTGGTTATAAACCTGGACCAATTTATGATAATTTTATATAGCCCTGTTGTAAATTTAAGTGTTTTAGTAAATGAAAATAGTGCGTTCATTATCATGTGAGATTTCATTGCAAACACGCAGATAATATCTTACTATATTAAGAATGTATTCGCAATAAAAAGGAACCAATACAACCTCGTCATTCAGAGAAGGAAAATTAGCAATAGCAGAGCAAGATAGTCCCGTTTGACATACATTTTGATAGGAGGATTTTCGTGAAAAGCTATCATAACCAGGTAAATAAAAGCCAACGATCACAATTCAAGTGGATTTAGTCAAGGAGTTATACGTCCTTGATTTAGTCAATAAGTTGAGTTTGGTAAATTTACTTTCGTGTGGATTCATTCTTTTGGTGGGTACAAATTTCCGTGGATTGAAGAAAAGTTGTATATTTGTGGATACTGTGAAAGTACTTTTATTCATAGGTATCAATTTTCGTGGCTTGAGCAAAAGTTACATGTTCATGGGTTCTCGTGGAGTTTAGTTTTCTGAAAAAAATCGAGTGAAGAATTTGAAGCCATCAGAAAGGAATAAAAAATAATCATATGTTGTTTCAAAATGATTTGTGGAACATTACAAAATAAGGTGTTCATTTTAACTTACTTGTTCGTCTTTTAATACTGACAACATTCATCAAATTTTTAATGAAATAATTGCTTTCGAAAATAAGCTGATTTATCTATGCTTACAAATTGTTCCGATTGAAGGAAATTGCAAAGTTAACATTTTAATAGTTGTAGGCGTGTAATCAGAAGTGATGACGCTAATTTGCTAATTAACCCGAGATCGAATGGTCAACAGATAAACGATCATCAAAGATGTTAATTGGGTCATAAACATGTCACTTAAAGAAAGCAGTTATAAAAAAAAATGCTACAAATGTACTTTGAATTGATGAACTAATTCTTGTGAAATAAAAAAGCAATCCCAATACGAAATTATGATTTTTTGTTGTATGAGAATTATGAGGAGATAAAATGAACACATCATCGTTGTATATCATCACCGAAATTCTGACTTTCATCGATCAAAACTAATTTTTTTTCATGGGAATGAAAAGGTTAAAAGTCGTAAAGTTTAGGTTTTTAAAAGATTTAATGGGTAAAATCTTGTCTGAAGTTGTATATATAGGTCATAGTGCGATTCCTGATTTTCGATGTAGTCTCTAGGTTATATGCCCGTATCCATGAAGTCAAACCTACATTGGGATCTTTCCATGTCTTGATTTGGACAACAGTTGTTATATTTCGTTGGACACTTGAATCCATGGATAAAGTCTTCCACGAAAACCACGAAAATTTGTACCCCATGAATAAAAGTACTTTCATAGTATTTGGTTTCACGGATTTGCCAAGTCTGCAAGAAATCCTATAGAAAATTGAAAAGTACTTCGTTGAACATTTAAATTTGTGAAGTACCCTTAAATGCGAAATCCATGAAGATATGTGCTCCTCGGTATTGCCTGTTAATATATTAAGTAAAATTAAGTCCCGTTGTAATATTTCGTCTAATTTCGAATGCTCTTGACAATACTGATTTCAAATGCTATTAAAAGCATATCAACTAGTCAATCTCATCTTTAATCATTCTTATAATATGGACAGTTGTATCTCAAGAAATGTTATAAAGAAGACGTTTCATGTTCTAATCTTAATGTAGTATCTCTATTAAGCATTTTAATTCGAACATTATCCCGTAAAAAAAAATTTCATAAGAACCCTATCTTCATGCCATGACCGTTTATTTGCACTCTCTAAAATCGGTTCAGGAGACGATTTGTTGACCAGTGTTCAAGGTAGTTGGTTGACATATTTTATCCGTCATATTCTAACACATGCGCGTGTGTCTGTTCTTAGACAGGAACTTCGTCAGTGGTTGTTTAGATCCTTAGGCTTATATTTTTTGCCCTTTAAAACATTTAGTGTTGTTGGTAGCTATTTGAAAATCTATGCCAATTTATTTACAACTCAGAAGCGAGTACTTCTGTATTAGTTAAGCCTTCCAATTGATATTTTATCGTGTGTTTTTCTATGTTGTGATGTTATACTATTGTTTCAGAAAAAGGGAGAAGGTTTGGTACCATTAAAACGTTTAATCCCGCTGCAAATGTTTGCACCTGTCCTAAGTCAGGAATCTGATGTACAGTAGTTGTCGTTTGTTTATGTAATTTATACGTGTTTCTCGTTTCTCGTTTTTTATATAGACTAGACCGTTGGTTTTCCCGTTTGAATGGTTTTACACTAGTAATTTTGGGGCCCTTTATAGCTTGTTGTTCGGTGTGAGCCAAGGCTCCGTGTTGAAGGCCGTACATTGACCCATAATGGTTTACTTTTATAAATTGTTATTTGGATGGATAGTTGTCTCATTGGCACTCACACCACATCTTCCTATATCTATAGCATGAAAATATTGATATTGTTTGATTGTAATTGGTTGTAATAGAATTTATAAAATACCTTTAAATTAAGGTATATATCTCCCTCAAAGCTCTGATTCCTTGTCTGGATTTGGGCAATCTTATTAAAATATAGATCTCTGGTTTCGCTATCCTCATATGTATACGAGCACGCAAGTTGTAATAGATCTGAATTTTAATAAGATTGGGATTTGGATATACTTTAGGCCCTTTTCGGTTTGATCAGCTCGTCAACATTTGTATTAGGTTTTAGGTTTTCAAATATTTTGGTTTCGAGCACCACTGGAGACTTTAATTGTCGATATGCACATCTGGTGCAGTAAAATTGGTTCCGTTCATGTTGTTATGTCTTTTAAGACTCTGAATACGAATTTTAATATTTTACGGTTTCTTATCCAATATTACAAGATTGTTGCCACCATTTGAGAATAGACATTAGATGAACGTAAATACACAATTACGCTTTATCAACACAGATGCGTATATATTTATGTATCCCCTCACAGATTAGAGAAAAAACAGTGTAACATGAATATGTTTGTATCATCTGGTCTAGACTCAGAAGATTTACAGCCGACAATGGTATAGACATTTACATATTATCAAAGACTATTGTTTATGGTTTTATTGTATTTAGGAATGATTTTACACTAATGTATACTTTATACATCTCTTTCCATACATACGTACCCGCGTATGAATCCATCCTGTCTCTACTATGTTTGCGGTTCGTGACTAGCTAACTATGTTTATTTGCAAAACTAACGTATTTATGGTGCTCTTGATCTAATGGTTTCTGACCTTAACTGTGTACGTAACTATAACTGGCTGAATTACGGTTGCGATGAACAAATCGGCACGATTTTTACACCATTAACACAAAAAATAAGACACCAATTTAGATAGAAGAAAGCTGTTTGATATTCAATATTGATGTGATTTCGATGCAATTATTATAAACCTGAACAAACTCATTAATTTTGGAAATAAAGATGTAACGTTATCAAGACATTTCAAAATGATGTATTGTGGTTTTAATTCTTATTATAACAAAATGAAAGACACTATTTCGTTACAAGAATTATTCATGTATGTTAATTAACATGCATACAACAATATAGGATAGTACAAGGGGTTTATTTCCAGGATAAAATGTTTAAAACGCTTTCATGTAAGATTAATGTCAACTTTTGTTTTCCATTTGAAAAATAAGAAGTTAGTTGTTTATTATGATTTTCTTTTTAGATTTCGTAAATAGTTCCGTTAGGTCAATTATCTATTGACGCTTTGACGAATGAGTATAAAACTGTCCAAGTAGCCTATCATGGTTGATTACTCGCTAATAAGCAACTATTCGCATAACCCTTTTATTCTAACACATGACTATGATTATGATTTTTTTTAATGTGGGATATACCCTAATGAGATAGCAATTGGACGACACAATAGAAAATGCATCTAGAGGTAACAAAAAAAGCTGGCGACATCAACGGGACATTCTAAACTTGTAAGTAAATGAAAAAAACGACAACGCTTTGCCAAAAATAACGAAACACAAGAAAAAGACTAACAAGTCTACAAAACTAAAGACTGAGCAACACGAATCCCACCAACATATATACGGTCTATGTCAAGCTATATATTGATCCGAGGTATATATAACAGGAAGTGTTCAAAGTAAAAATAAGGATAAAATGGCGACAATTGGGAAAGTGTTTACAGTTTGCCTAATAGATTATTACTGATTGCTTACATTTAGAAAATTCACATTGTCAACAAGAAATCTTACAACGTGAGTATTTCAAGCTTATTATAAATAATATTGCCTGACACATTTCACACTTTACGTTACCATCTTTCAATTAAAATCTTACTTGATTTTCATAGTCTTCTTACTTTTAAAATAATTACTTGAAGAACACGAGAGTTCATCGTCCGATCATTTTATGACTGAAATGATATAATAGTACTGCTGGACTGCCTTGTTACATTGACAATCTTGTTCGGGTTTATTAAGTTATATTGATGATAAGGATTCCATTAGTCTTAAGAATCCTTAGTCTGCAACACAACGATTTATATTTTATAACAATAAAAAAAACTCGACAAGAAAATTAATTCGAATATATAAGAAATCAGAACAATGCCAATTATTCTTTTAATGGTCTCAAATCAAAGAAGCTGGTTTTTAATATCAGTTTTTGCTCGACCTTAATACTAACACATGATTTGTTTTCTTTTATCTTTTTCTTTTATTATTAACTTAATTGTAAAAGTAAATTTTGTATGTAATACAACCAATTGCAATCGTTCTGTATCAGCATTCGATGTTGATATCAATATAAGTCATGGTTACAATAGCTTTATCAAAAAAAATAGAAAAACATATGTTATATCTTTTTTAGTATAACACACTATTGTCAGAGCTCGCGGGATTCTGTTGGAATCGGGTTGAACCGGATGTGATATTGAAAAAGCCCTATTATATTATCTATTTGGTGTGTTAATTAACAGTTGATATTTGTTTATAATGATAAAGAACAAAATACGATAAATACATTTTTAACAATGTATAGAGCTGTTTGAATGACCTTTTTAATTGTTAAATGAAATATATAAGATACATCGTGTTGCAAAAATGTGATTCAATAATCTTAAAATTTATTAAATAACATGTAAAGGCTTATATATTAAATCATAATTCCACAAACAGAGATTGGTTCGAAAAAATATATATACATTCTTCGCGCCGAAAATTCTCAAGTGTTCTCGTTTTAAAGCAATTAAGCTTAACAGTCTTTATTTATCAATTTGAGTTGGCAAAGATTATAGCTTTGCTATTATGGTTAAATATCATGATAACTATTTTTGACAAATTAACAACTTTTAATTCACATGCAGCAAAAGGCCAAGCCATTTTACGTAGGAGGTATATATCTTTCATTAATATGGGATAATAGAAATTTTTATTTTTCTCGTTATTTACTTGAAATAATTCTGTCGCTTTTAAAGGAAATTTTTTAAACAAAAGTTCCTATAGTTTGTAAGTTAAAGTCATTACATTTCAGTCGTCATCATTCAATGAAACTTCTGTTTCACATATAACCGGCATGAAAATCTTGTTTGTCGTATCACAGGTCTATCTTCTTATTTCGTTTAGAACTTCCAACCGAATACGGCTCATCCGCAGATTATAACTTACCGCCGGAAGTTATCTTAAATACAAAATATGAGAAGCTGTTGTGTGTCGCTTCTTCAACTAACATATTAAATTACAAAGTATGACTCTTTGTCTTGAAAAAAGTAAAATAACAAAAATACCGAACTCCGAGGAAAATTCTAAATGGAAAGTCCCTAAGCAAATGGCAAAATCAAAAGCTCAAACACATCAAACGAATGGATAACAACTGCCATATTCCTGACTTGGTACAGGCATTTTCTTATGAAGAAAATGGTGGATAAAACTTTATAGCTAGCTAAACTTCTCACTTGTATGACAGTCGCATAAAACTTGAAGATAGCATAAAGAATTTAATTTGCAAATAAACTTATGATTATTTAAATTGAATTTACGGAGGAATAATTTGGAAAAACAAAATACTTTTCCAATGACCATCCGGTCATCCTATTCGGATTTTGGTATATCTTTTGTTGCCATGCAAACACATGTGGGTAACTTTATGACTAAAAACTAGCAACATATTCAAATTACAAAGCACCACAACTTAAATAAATGAAACAAGATTAGTAAAATAATATACAATTTAATTGTTTTACACAACAATGCATCACAACGTTCTTAAATGTAAATCCAATAAATATTAGAGTATAACAGGTCAATCAATAACAAACAAAATAAATTGATTGAACTTAAAGAATATATTTAAAAAAGGAGATGCGGTATGATTGTCATTAAGAACTATCCAACAGAGATCAATGGTCAAGGATGTGCACAACTATAGGGCAGTATTCGGCCTGCTAAAATAAACAAAACCCATACCGTATAGTAATTGAATCGAAAGAGGAAACCAAGTTATGCAAAAAAAACAACAAACAAAATAACAAATTAGACAGACAGTAACCAAAGACAACCACTGAATTACAGTTGCATCAAGAATAAGGCGTAGTGAAACATGTTTGCGAGCGCTCAATCTTCCCCTAGCCTGGGACAGTGGTTCCAGCGCAAAACATCAGAACAAACTATAAAACTTATTAAGGTGTGGCCCTTCAGATTGGCACTAAACGAAAAAAAGAAGCAAAAGAGGTCCCATTAGATGTTAATGAAAGCTAGTTAAAAAATAAATAAATCCTGTTTTACCATACTAAAACGTCAATCAGTACACCTCTTATGTAAAACGTCATAAACTGTCTGAGAATATTTAAATTTCATTGGAGTATTTGTACATAAATACATTTGGCGGCATTTCTAATTCTTCTTGAAATCATCTAACAATACGATGTGAGTGACTGTTGTTTATTTGGTATTGACAGTTGCAAGCTTATATATATTATGTTTGCTTTTATTTTTGTTAAGACCAAACACAATTTCAGATAAAAACATGAGAGAAATTAATATGCATATCAATTGCATAGAAATGTTGTATATTGGAGAAAACGTAATTTAAGGTTTTAAAGGTAAACAAATTTCTAAGAAATCTAACATTTACATAAGAAATAAATGTTTGAAGTCTTATATATTCAAAGTTATATTCACTTCAAAGAAGTTAATCTTAGCTCTCAATCTCTGTTTATACAGATAGAAGAGATTCTGTAAGTAGTGTAAAGACCCCTAGATGCCAAGTTGGACATCAATTTATAGGACTTGGCCAGCTTTTAAAATGAAGTTCACCACATCATAACTGCTTTCATTCTGTTTATTTTCGGCTTTTTTTGCTCTCAAACATCGTATTCTATTTGGCCTTCCAACTGTTTAGATTAGAGCGTCACTGATGAGTATGATGTAAGAACATATGTATAGTGTACCATATTATAAGTTTGGTATCTTTGATGAGGTGGGTGGACGTTTCGTCTCTGAGGTTATCACCAGCCCAGTAGTGGTCGCTGTATATGTGTTGACATGAAATATCATTGATGTGTTCATGTTCTGTATTTAATGTTTATAAATTGTTGAATTATTTGAAACACCAAGATTTATCTAACACCATGTATAAACTGATATAGCCTTATTTGGCACAACAATTTGGGATTTTCGGTTTGTAATGCTCTTCAACTTCGTATTTCATTTGAACTTTCACCTGTTTTGATTCGAGCGCCACTGATGAGTCGGATGTAGACAGATCGCACGTCTGGCATAATAAATTATAAGCCCGTTATTGTTGAAGAGGTTTTTTTCCGACAATGTTAAGTATATGGAAAAATTGAATTGGAATGATACAAGATTTGTTAAATGCAATAAATACGAACAAAATATTATCAATGGTTTTATGCGAAGTAAATTCTAGTTATTAATCCGTCTTGTTTTTTTTCAAATTCAATTATGTTCTTGAACTTATAGAATTAAGTACAAAGTTTAAAAAAAGGCAAATTAGATTTCGTATTCAGAGGGATACTTTACAAACATATTAGATTATAAAATTAATCTAGGATGAAATAGATTTTACGTCATCATTAATAACATATCGTCTAATGTCTGATTCGAAGCCAGTACTTCCGCGTTCTAAGATTAAATTTACATGACAATGCGTCACTAATTATTTTACTTCATCTTGCTTAATGACAAAATACATAAATTGTATGGTATTATTCTTCAAAGATTTGTTAATGCATTGTTATATATTAAGACCATTCTATTTCGATAACATATTATGCCATGAAAAGCCAATATATCCCATACGTATAAAATGAAAAACAACAAAAAGTAGGGAAAATATTTAAAATTTGAAAAAGAAATTGAACTGAACACAATTTACAAATTAATTCAAATATATTTTCATCAGCAAGTTATTGTCAACAATTCGTATGCAATAGAAAAATGTGAAATGTACCAAGTAAGGACTGTAAAACAAACATCATATAAAAAAGAAGATGTGGTATGATTGCCAATGAGACAAATGTCCACAAGAGACCAAAATGACACAGAAATTAACAACTATAGGTCACCGTACGGCCTTCAACAATGAGCAAAGCCCATACCGCATAGTCAGCTATAAAAGGCCCCGAAATGACAATGTAAAACAATTCAAACGAGAAAACTAACGGCCTTATTTATGTACAAAAAATGAACGAAAAACAAATATGTAACACATAAACAAACGACAACCACTGAACTACAGGCTCCTGACTTGGGACAGGCACATACATACATAATGTGGCGGGGTTAAACATGTTAGCGGGATCCCAACCTCCCCTAACCTGGGACAGTGATATAACAGTACAACATAAGAACGAACTATAAAAATCAGTTGAAAAAGGCTTAACTCATCAGATGGACAAAAATACAAGTGGACGTGGCAGGGTACTTGTACATCCAAACAACAAAAAGACACTAGGAACAGATCTGAGAGTACTCGCAGTTATCTGACAGCTAGTTCAAAGCCACTAACAACTAATAAAAAATCATGCATCTAAGACTAAATTATCAATCCGTACACATCCAACATCCAATGGATTTAGTGTAAAGACGTCATAAACAGTCAGAGAAAACATGACCTTGTGCAATGCCAAGATACAAGTATCGACAGATTGTAGATCCATGAATGTGTATATGTATAAAACATACTAGTAATATTTAGTTTGCTTTTAATTTACTGATAACAAAATCAATATTTATACCAATAAAACAATATTCAATGATCTTATTACAGTGTTGAATTGGTAACCTTTAGAATAAGTTTATTTAAAGGAGCGATAAGTTTACAAGGATCATTTCTTAATTTCCGGGCACGGTTAACAACATTTCCGTAAAATGAGGATGTGCTACCCTTTTGAAATAAGTTTTCTACAGGTACAACCAAACTTCAAAACCAAATCTTTATATCTATGGAAAAATTTATTTAAGGTTTTAAGTAATTTATGGTAACGATATCCCTGGTTTAATAATTTACCAGTAATAAATAGATTACGTTCGTTAAAATCAAAAACGTCACAACAGACACGGGAATAGCGAACGAGCTGTGAAATATAAACACCGTAAGATGGTGCCAAAGGAACATCACCATCTAAAAATGGAAAATTAACAATAGGGAACGAAAAATCGTCCCTTTAATGTGGAGTTTCCCGTTTAAAACCGAAATATCTAAATCTAGGAAAGGACAGTTATTACCGTTTAAATTTGATTTATTTAATGTAATTTCCTTGGGGTAAATTTCAGCAGTATATTGAGAAAATTCTTGATTATTTAACGAAAAAATATCATCAAGATAACGGTAAGTGTTGTTGAATTTATCAATTAAATGCAATTTCGACGGGTCTTTACTGAGTTTAGTCATAAACTGAGATTCGTAACAGTACAAAAACAAGTCTGCTATTAAAGGGGCACAATTAGTGCCCATAGGGATACCTACAACCTGTCGATAAACTTTGTTGCCGAAACGTACATAAATATTATCAAGGAGAAAATTAACAGCTTCAATTATCTCAATCAGTTCCCTTTCTCCCAGATTGGAAGTAAAGGGTTGAAAAGTAAGGAATTTTGCATCGGTATCATTAATCCCTCGGTTGGAAAATTAAGACGACATCAGTTTACCGATCTCGTAAATCGATTAAGAAGAGGCAAATCAAGATAACAAAACAAAAACTGTGGGACTTGCATAAACGACTAAAAGAGCGAGACCGGTTGTGTCGACAGGGAAAGCACGCATTCCGCGCCATGCGGATTCACTTCAAGTCAAAATGTCGAAATCCGGAATAAAAAACAATTAGTAAAATTACAGATCAGACGACTATACCAGTTTCTAAACATGTCAGACCGCAAACAAAAATGTCGCCATTGAATTAAATATCGGAGTATTGTATCGGTCAACCAATTATTGATGGTGACCGTAAAACTTGTGTAGTGTCGATTTCAGTCGTTCTTCCACATAACTCTCGTGGAGCATTTTAGTGTAAGGAGCAGACCTGGTTAATTAAGTCCGTATAGTGTAATCATGTTATTAGTGTACTGTAATAACTGAGATATGTAAACGCAATACGTCGGAGTAGAGGGAAACCGGAAATGTTATATATGCAATAGATCTTTATCTCTCTCTCTCTCTCTCTCTCTCTCTCTCTCTCTCTCTAACGAAACTGTAAAATCACTTGAGTAAACCCACAAGGATTAACTGGCTGTCGAATTGTACTGGAAACATACTTGTCGTCATTTATTAGTAAATAATACGCAGTTTTTGTCTTCTTGTAATTCTCATATGTAATTAAAGTTTATTGAAAATTGATTTTAGCTTAAAGAAAAACAAATTGTATATTTGATAAGAGGAAATACCCAATCCCGTTCAAAACGGCAGTTGGTTCAAAAAGGTAGTATAACCTAATACACATGAATCATCTGTAACGCAAAACCAAAATCTTTTGACTGTAAAAACACCCATAGGAATATTAATAACAAAATTACTTTCAAAGCTTGTTACAAAAATAGACACTATCGTTAGCAGTATATCTACGTAGGAAACTCGTGTAAGACATTCGCATGAGGAGATATCAATTATACCATAGCGAAGGGGAAACGGTGATTACAGCAACTTTTAAAGTAATTATCTCAGCATGCCTTTTATATACTCATACTACTGGTGTCATATTAGTATTCAAACGACTATATTTGTCCCAGATATACCTGTTATTAGATTTGACAGCCGGAAAATTAAAACCATCAATCATCCATCCCAGATTAAAATTTATTACCTTGATTGATTTCCAGGAAAAGTTGAATATGATTCAGACAGTCTGCTGTCTGTGGTTTCACTTATTTTAGTTCAATGTGATATAAGTAGATCTACTATTATCTTCTAGAATAAGGATAATAATATTAGTTATACATCATTATTTGAAAGTAGCATTAATTAATAAATGTTGAAAGATTAAGCATAGATGTATAAACCCATAGATATGGGTTTATACATCTATGGATTAAGTAATTTCGTTTAGAAAGAAACCAAGCTCTCACATTAATACAGAGACAAGGCGGATTAAAAGGATGTACTTTTTGTAATCATTTCAGAAATAGAAAACACTTCAATGTTTAAGCGAATGGAGCGATACTCACAAACAAATTCTATCATTTTTTTCAACGTTTACCCCAAAAACGATAGTCAGGTGGTGATTGTAGGGGTATTGTAAAATCCTGACTACTCAGTGAAAAACAAATAAAAGATAAAAAAACAAACTAACAAACAAATTCTATCTGTTCATGTAAACTGGTAACTTGCTGTCAAATTGTTGTAAATTCTCCCTCCGTTTTATTATAGATTAATGTTTGTTTCGTTTCAAATGTGTTCGAATAATTTTGCAATAGTTTCCGTGATTTAAAAATTTGTTTTGTTTCAATAGAGGTGATTATGAACCGTGTAAGTATTTTGCGTAATAGTGCAAGTAAATAGACAGAACAAAATGGGGAGAGACTGAGATTTTTTTTCTTTTATTCATTATATTTAAAGTATTTTGTCTTACATTTGAAAACTGTGTGTACATAAAATTTAATATTGTGAAGGGCTAAATTTACACACATACATTATGTATGATGATTGGGAGTATTAACAAGCAAAAGAAGAAGAAGCTTTACTATAGTCACAACTTACTTAGGTAGAGTTGACCAAGACAATTTTATACTGTTCCGTTTTCATCATTCAATAAAAAATTTGATAAGGAATCCGTGAAGTTCATGGTTCTCAGTCTTTACTTTGTCTTTATATATGCCGTTTTGTTGCCATTGCGTTGTCAGTTTGTTTTCAACTATATCGCTGGGTCGATACCTCTGCTGGTAAACTGTTAGTTCCGAAGTACTTCAATACTGACATGCAAAATGTATGGATATTGTTAATGATATACTCGTTATAGAATTTAGGTTTTTTTTAATTAAGGAAAACATTTTCCTCATGCATAGCTCTGATTCTTTGTCTGAATTTGGATACACTCTTGGTCCTTTTTGGTTTTATCAGCTCTTTAATATTTGTTATAGATTTTGGATTTTCAAATATATTGGACTCAGGCATCACTGAAGAGATGTTAATTGTCGAAATGCGTTTCGGGTGATGTAAAATTGGCAATGTTTATGTTATAACAACCACTTGGACGATATACCTCTGCATGTCATGTGGAGTGTTAGTCCCACAGTCTAGTAGCTTTAAAGTAGAAAAATATGAATATTTCATTAATGAATTTTACGGATATAAAATTTTGGAAATTATTTTGAATTGAGGAATATATCTCCCTCATGCATATCTCCCGAATTTGGATACTACACTATTGGTCCTTTTGGTTTTATCAGATAAACATTTGTTTTATGTTTGAATTTTCAAATATTTTAAACTCTAGCATCACTAAAAAGACATTGATTGTCAAAATGCTCATCCGGGAAAGTAATCGTTTATGCTATTCGAAGTTGAGATATAAATTAATATTGACTGTCATACAAGTGAGACGTTTGGCTAGCTATATATAAAACCAGGTTTAATCCACCATTTTCTACATAAGAAATTGCCTGTACCAAGTCAGGAATAGCACATTGTTATCCATTCGTTTGATGTGTTTGAGCTTTTGATTTTGCCATTTGCTTAGGGACTTTCCGTTTTGAATTTTCTCGGAGTTCGGTATTTTTGTTATTTAACTTTTTAAATTGAGTGGAACTGTATATCAGTAAAATATGTAACTTTATACATAACGGCATACTTTGTAGTTTTATTTACTTTCTTGCAACATATCTATATCGTCCAATTCTTCACATTTCGTCACAGTAAGAAGTGGTTACATAAATAGAGACAACACTATAAATTCGAAATGTTGGCAGAAAATCAAGAATGGAATTACTTTCAAAACGGGTTAGATTGGTAATGGTATAGATGATGTGGCTGTAAAATGGTCAAATAAGACCTACGACCTTGCTTTTTTAAAGGACCTTTGACCTTTGATAATTTTCAAAACTAAGAACCAGTTCAGTTTAGAACTGTATAGATTGTTTAAAAGTAAACTAGTGACCTGAGGGAGTTTTTAAATGTGACCATGTGCACGTTATCTAAGAGGCAGTTCAGTTTAGAACTGTATAGATTGTTTAAAAGTGAACTAGTGACCTGAGGGAGTTTTTAAATGTGACCATGTGCACATGATCTAAGAGGGTACCCTACCAAAGCCTTAGATGAGCATAGAAGGGAATCGCAAAGTACTTGTAAATGGTTGTTTATAACTTCACAAATATAGCGTGAAATGATAGAATTTAATTACAAAAATTTCTAACATATTTTTCTAGTCTTTTTTTCTGATTTTTTTATTGAATACTCTTACATTTCCATGCAATGTTATTTATTTGGTTATAACAAATCTTTTAAATAAGCTATTGACACATATATGTCTAGTGTGTATATGTCATTTTGATAGTAAAATGTAAATGTTGATATTAAAATAGCAACACTTTTTACAAACATGCAAACGATGCAAACATCTAAAGTCAATGGACCATGACTAAACCATCCATATAATCTCCATGGAAATGAGAAATTTAATATTAATACAATTGCATACTTTAATAGTCTGTTTCTTTGACTTACCATTAGTGCCCGCACGGGGCAGGTGCACTCGACTCCAATCTTAATTGACTAGGATTGTCAGTTTTCCTACCGAAGGTCGGTGGTTCTCTCCGACTTCCTCCACTAATAAAAACTGACCGCCACGAAATAGCACAAAAGTGTTGAAAGTGGCGTTAAGCACCAATCAATTACCATTAGTGGTTCTCCTCAAACTGACCTAATCTGTAAACTAAGCAAAAGTTTCAAGTCAATAGACCATGATTAAGGGGGCAGGACCTTATAATCTCCATGGTAATAAGATGAGCCAATGCTTCTTCAACTGTATACCCCATATCAATGACTTTCCATTAGTTCTTCCCCTTAAACTAGCCTAATCACAAACTTTAACAAATTGTTGACGCAGCTCCTGCAGGGAACAGCAAGCCTTAGTTTGGACATTGCCAAGACAAGACAACAAGACAATAATCAAATACTTTTGAATTTATTTATTACAAAAAAAATATGCTAAAATCTTTAACAACACGTCTGAATTGGTTTAAAATAATGTTTAAATGGAAGGCTTGTACAACATTCCTAAGAAAAAATTATTAACAAAATACATATCATTTTGTAAATTTTAAATGAATCCATTAAAATAAGATTCACGGTCTACAATTATGACAAAATATAACATTTATAAAACTGCTATGAAACAAAAGATATTATAGATTTCATATCAAAACTCGACAATAAATGTCTCTTTCAAACACAAATTCTTGCTAAAAGATACGTTAAGATAATTTGACATTAAAAATTGAAACCAAATGTCAATTATTGTTTTAAATTTGAAATACATTATGTAATGCTTATATTACATAGTGCTGGTAAAAATAATTATTGTACTCTTACACAGGCATACATAATTATTCATTAATTATGGGTATGAAGAATTCTAAATTCTTATGTGTGTACATGCAACATACAAATTTATACCTCTATGAGTCAAATACAAAATAAGATTTGTCTGAGCTCTGACTGTGTAGTAAAGATTAAGTGAATTATTGATTTCCTACAGTTGCATGTTGTGTCCCTGACCTTTGATATCGTACCTTCAGAGTAAAAATACCTTATTCTCTTCTCATGAATAAACAACATACCAAAAGAAGGTGGAATGATCTTTTTGAGGATGTAAGGATTTGGTCTTTTATTTTTGCCAGAATTTAGGATTTTCACTTTTCAGAACTCAGGAGTTGATGGTTAATTTTTTTAGAAGGGAACAGGTTGACTTGAGGTTTGTTTTGTCAACATGTTGATCAGACATTATACATTTTTTGACAGATTAAATACAATGTGGAGAAAATAATGTATATGAAATAGGTATCGAAAAGAAAAGCAATAACAACCTTTAATAAATACCTCAAAAAACATACATAAATGTATGTAATTTCTATATAAATATCTTGCAATACTTAGAAAACAGATATAGCATAGTGGATTAAGAATTATCCACTTGCATGGGGTATGCAATACTGAAATTAATCCTTTTGTAAAAATTTCTAACATATTTTTCTAGTCTTTTTTCTGCACGTGCTAAGTACTTTTTCTGATTTTTTATTGAATACTCTTACATTTCCATGCAATGTTATTTATTTGGTTATAACAAATCTTTTAAATAAGCTATTGACACATATATGTCTAGTGTGTATATGTCATTTTGATAGTAAAATGTAAATGTTGATATTAAAATAGCAACACTTTTACAAACATGCAAACGATGCAAACATCTAAAGTCAATGGACCATGACTAAACCATCCATATAATCTCCATGGAAATGAGAAATTTAATATTAATACAATTGCATACTTTAATAGTCTGTTTCTTTGACTTACCATTAGTGCCCGCACGGGTAGGTGCACTCGACTCAATCTTAATTGACTAGGATTGTCAGTTTTCCTACCAAGGTCGGTGGTTCTCTCCGACTTCCTCCACTAATAAAACTGACCGCCACGAAATAGCACAAAAGTGTTGAAAGTGGCGTTAGCACCAATCAATCAATCAATCAATTACCATTAGTGGTTCTCCTCAAACTGACCTAATCTGTAAACTAAGCAAAAGTTTCAAGTCAATAGACCATGATTAAGGGGCAGGACCTTGTAATCTCCATGGTAATAAGATGAGCCAATGCTTCTTCAACTGTATACCCCATATCAATGACTTTCCATTAGTTCTTCCCTTAAACTAGCCTAATCACAAACTTTAACAAATTGTTGACGCAGCTCCTGCAGGAACAGCAAGCCTTAGTTTGGACATTGCCAAGACAAGACAACAAGACAATAATCAAATACTTTTGAATTTATTTATTACAAAAAATATGCTAAAATCTTTAACAACACGTCTGAATTGGTTTAAAATAATGTTTAAATGGAAGGCTTGTACAACATTCCTAAGAAAAATTATTAACAAAATACATATCATTTTGTAAATTTTAAATGAATCCATTAAAATAAGATTCACGGTCTACAATTATGACAAAATATAACATTTATAAAACTGCTATGAAACAAAAGATATTATAGATTTCATATCAAAACTCGACAATAAATGTCTCTTTCAAACACAAATTCTTGCTAAAAGATACGTTAAGATAATTTGACATTAAAATTGAAACCAAATTGTCAATTATTGTTTTAAATTTGAAATACATTATGTAATGCTTATATTACATAGTGCTGGTAAAAATAATTATTGTACTCTTACACAGGCATACATAATTATTCATTAATTATGGGTATGAAGAATTCTAAATTCTTATGTGTGTACATGCAACATACAAATTTATACCTCTATGAGTCAAATACAAAATAAGATTTGTCTGAGCTTCGACTGTGTAGTAAAGATTAAGTGAATTATTGATTTCCTACAGTTGCATGTTGTGTCCCTGACCTTTGATATCGTACCTTCAGAGTAAAATACCTTATTCTCTTCTCATGAATAAACAACTCATGAATAAACAACATACCAAAAGAAGGTGGAATGATCTTTTGAGGATGTAAGGATTTGGTCTTTTATTTTGCCAGAATTTAGGATTTTCACTTTTCAGAACTCAGGAGTTGATGGTTAATTTTTTAGAAGGAACAGGTTGACTTGAGGTTTGTTTTGTCAACATGTTGATCAGACATTATACATTTTTTGACAGATTAAATACAATGTGGAGAAAATAATGTATATGAAATAGGTATCGAAAAGAAAAGCAATAACAACCTTTAATAAATACCTCAAAAAACATACATAAATGTATGTAATTTCTATATAAATATCTTGCAATACTTAGAAAACAGATATAGCATAGTGGATTAAGAATTATCCACTTGCATGGGGTATGCAATACTGAAATTAATCCCTTTTTGTACTGTGGATTCATTATTATTTGTGGGGTACCAATTTTTTCGTGGATTTCGAGAGTACATGTTAATCACAAATTTAAATGTTCAACGAAGTCCAAATTTTCTATAGGCTGTATAAGGACTTTGTCGCAACCAATAAATCAAATATCCACGAAAACAGAGTTTTCACGAATCACGAAAAAATAAATAAATACACAGCACATGACAACTTGATTTACAGTTGTAAGGACTTGGTGATATGTTTACTTTTTGTATTTCTCTATGCTAGGAATTAATTCATCAAAAATACAAAATTAAAGTTTTGAGTGAACAATCTTAAAATTAAAAAAAATATTTTTAAAATTTAAGATTCTCTTTAGAATGTGTAAAATAAGCAACAAACTTCTTTCTTCTATCTATTTTTGAGTTCACATCTGGTTTTAATATTATACGTGTATATAGGTATAAATGCATGTCTGTAATTGATATGACCCACTGTAAGTACAGTATACAGATATCTTTTATAACCAATATATTTCAATGCTTCTGACTAATCTAGATGCATCAGTTATCATAAAACAAATAAACACAAAACAATATTCCTATAAATACTTTCTTGAAATATCACAATAATAAATAAACTTACAAAAATAATGAATAAAAGGTTTTTTGTTCAATTGTTTCAATATAGTTCATATGAATCATACTTAATTTAAGCATTCAAATGCCTTTCCACATAATAGGGACATCTGGACTTGCGACATTACTTTTACATAATAAGTGATTAACATAAGTATCTAACGTACAAGCCTCAGTTATGGACAATGGATTCGAACTGGATTTTCTCCCCTCAATTAAAAAATAACTAACATTACAAATGCTTTATATGTATGGGTCAGATACCTATGACCAAGTACAGTACAAAATATGTCGAAAGTCAGAATGTCTATTACATAATAATAACATTAATCCTATCTTTCTTTGTGTAATTCTTGAGTGTAGGTAATAAAAGTAGTAAATATCTTCTCCAATGAATAATACTACATACATCAATATTAGTTGTATTTTCTGGTTTACGTTTTATATACTAGTAGTTACAGGGATCACCAGACTATGTAAGGGTGGTGCTCCACCACCCATGAATTTTTAGCACCACCCTTGAATTGAATAATTAGCACCACTCTTGATTTTCTCAGCATCATCTTAAATTTAGAGATGAAGTGAGATAAATTAAAAAACAATTTTTTAGGTATAATTTAGAAAAACTTTAATAAAATTTTAATTATTTTGTCATAAAATAAAGATACCATATGTACATTTTTTACACAAATATATATGTACTTAAAGCTTATTGCAAAAGGTATAAAATAAATTCAATGATTAAAATAATAATTTTATAAGCTCCAACTTTGAAAATTTGTGTGTGATGATCCCTTTCAGAAGTTATAATAATGGCAAAATAATATAACGACAATAATCAGGTTTAACTCAGGGTCTTGTACATAAGATAGTCTACTGCATTTATCATTGTATGATATGGAAGGCTTAGCTTTTGATTATATTCAATCTGCTGTCTGACAATTGTGATTTGACATCATCTGGAAGAGGGTTTCCTTTAATGTTTAAAGTTTCTAGTGAGTCCATAGCTTCTAGCCTCATCACATCTACTTCTAAAAGAAAAAATGAAAATCTGTTATGTAAATTCAGCAATGAAATATCATAATTAAGTTGTTTTTTATAAGGAGTACACTTATTTCATATTTTTGATGTCGGGGCCTTTTATAGCTGACTATACAGTATGGGTTTTTCTCATTGTTGAAGGCAAAACAGTTGCCTTTAATTGCTCACACCCACTTCATTTGAACTTTGGTGGATAGTTGTCTCATTGGCAATGATACAACATCTCCTTATTTTCATACTGTAAATTCCTAATTCATGCATTTATGAATGTAATGTGCATAAAATTATAAAAATGTTAGATTAAAAAATCTGTACGTGTCGCATTAGAGTATTCAAATTGATTTGATTATTGTAATACATTCTATTTATAAATTTATTATCCCCTTTCCCATCATGTCTGAATTTTTCCTGTAATAGTCCTAAATAAATTATTTGTTTACTTATAAAAACAATACACAAATTCCAAATTAAAAGTCTTTGAAAACTTCAATTTTTTTCATTTTTCCCATTTAAATTAAGAACACCAGTCTTGTAAACCATAATGTTGTCTTAGATGTGAGCTACAGTGCCTGAGTGGATTTGTTCATTTCTATTTGATACATATTCTAAAGGGTTTACATTTTTTAAAGACAGTAGACTTCAAGGTTTTAACAGATTCTGAAATTCTGAATGCTGGCCTAATTTGTATTTTTAATAGAATAGTTAAATTTGTGCTTCATCTATTCTTATAAAATCCACAAAATTATAGCTAAACAAAAAACTAAATCCTCACTGGGCATTATGGGATAAAATTGATTTAAACCAGCAAAATTATAAGTAGAACTTATTTTGCTGATTACAGTTTCTCACTTTCTACTAAAGTTTTAACTAAAAAACACAAATATTGGTAAAAAAATAGTCATTCAAGGCCAATAACTCCTGAAAGAAGTCCACTGAAAATTTCAATCTTTCTTTGTAGATCCTTTTTACAGTGTGTGTGCTATGTACAAAAAAATTGCCTTAAATTTGAAAATATAAACATGATAAAGTCCTCTTTCTTTAAAACAACAAATTAAAAAAAAATTACCAATTAAAAAGAGATTTTTTCCATTAATTCAAAAATTACATACAAGTTTTGTGAAATTCAATCAAAGCATTTTTGGGTTTTTGTATGATTGTCCAGACTGACAGACAATGGAACAGCTTAGTATGTCCCATTTATGGTCATGATGGTAGGTGTATAAAAATAATTGAAATAAAATATTTTCTACTAACCTGAGATACAGTTGCTATGCACATTTAATTGTTTAAGTTTAACACACTGAAAGACAACTTGTGGTATTCTATCTAAGTTGTTAGAAGAAGCATCAAAATCTTGTAGTTCTTGAAGGTTTCTTAGTTCATCTGGTAGTGTATGTAGTTTGTTTCCACTTATGTTCAGTTCTGTAAAATAGTAATACATGTACTGGTCAGCAAAACACTAACTAGAAAGTACAAAAAAAAACCAATTATAACTGTTATCATGCTAATGGGTGAATGTACAAAAGGTTCCATAACAATTTACATGATTTACCAGAAGCCTAGGCCTACGACCAAGTTGATAAACAGATTGTTGGGCCAGTAATATTTTTTCTGAAAAGAGGCCTAACAAGCCATATTAGTTTAAAGAAATTTTATGAAGACTGATTTTCAGGCATGTACATTGTTGTAAGTCAAGAACATTTTGCTGAAGACTGCCATAATTCCAGAAATCAGGAAAAAATTCAATAATATATATGTAAAATAAAATCTGGAAATCTGGCAAATACCTCAAAACTTTTATGCATGCATGGTTTATGTATTTGTTAGAAAAATTAGTTGCTGTTTTCTTTTACCCAGTCACAAATATTTCATGCATGCTCATGATGCTCAGGACGATCTAATAAAAGCTTTATTAACTATATGTATATTAGATACTGTGATTTTTAGGTAATATTTATCTGCTATGCTAGTGGCTGTCTCAATATTGTTCATCAGATAAATTTAACCTGTCAAATGGCTAATACTACAGTAAAATGATCGCACCAACCACCTGCACCAGACTACATGTACTTTGAAAAAAAACAGACTTATATCATGTTCATTGTACATAGACAAAAAACAAAGAACAACACTGTCACGTTATCCAGATAGCCTGTCTTGAAACAGACACAAAATGGGGTAACTTTAAACCAGTCTTTAAACACAGGCTCCGTGTTGAAGGTCGTACATTGACCTATAATGGTTTACTTTTATAAATTGTTATTTGATGGAGAGTTGTCTCATTGGCACTCACACCACATCTTCTTATATCTATTATGTGCACATAAACCTACTCCTTTGCCTTTAAAGACCATACGGAATACATGTACATTGTAGTTTGACATTTTCCATGAAAATAAGTTCAATGTACGTGTATTCATATTAAATGTCTGTGAAAAAAAGAGATTTTTCTGTTGTATTTTTAGTCCATGGAAAGATCATTTTAGTTATAGGATCTCATTTTGCTTTATGCGAAAAGTTCCCACAGAGATTTCATTTATTACATCAAATTTAGTGGCCCTGTCAAAAATTATGATGCTGTATTCTTGCCATAACATGTTTTTAGTATATTAAAATCAATTCAAACTTTGTTTAAATTTCATGATAATTACCTGTTACTTTTGAAAATTTAGAACAGAACTTTTTGGGGAGACTTTGCAGCAAGTTTTGTGATAAATCACAGCTTTGAACTGTGATGTCTTTCATCATCATATAAACTGCATCAGGTATCTGTGTAAGTCCACATTCTGATAAATCTAAAACAAATAAAAAGATTTAAAACATTGTTATTCATTTTATTTGATAATCAAAATATTGCTAAACAATTCATGAACGCTTTCTTAAGGTCAGTCTGACTAAAGCCAGCCCCCACTATCCACTTGCGTTTGTCTTAAGGTAAGTTTACTTCCTATTTGCCACCTGAGCTAATTTGTCATTTGAGTACCAGTACTGTTACTGAATATAAATCAGAAATAAACTTCAACATTTTTAGATTGACAAACATTTACTGGTTTCTTAATCTTGGAAGAAACTTCTCAATAAACATGATAAAGAAAAACATAAATATTCAATATGTATTGTTTTTTAGTAAATTCAATGTATTTAGGTATTTAAACAAGTGATTTAAAAATTACTTGACTGTTTTATATGGGAAAAGCTAAGGGATATCAGTCAAGGGTATAACTCTATAGGGTTATTAGAGAAAATATCATACATGTGTTATTACAGATACTTTCATGAGTTGTCTACTCTTTATTCCTTAAATTTTCTTAATCTGTAGTAACATATGTTTGTTATTTGTTAAATAAATCATAAATATTTTAATTTTTAGTGGGCACTTGGGAATTCTTGAAACTTTGCGCAGTAACTTAATACATAGCCTTGATAACTAATTTTCCAATTAAATTAATACATTTTTTATCAACCATGGTAAATCAATGAGACAAGACTTTTACAAAATGTTTTAAGGGATAAACTTAGCTGTAATAACAAGGCTTAGTTATTACAGACATGTAACTTATTATATGAGACACTTGGGAATTACTTGGAAGCTTGCGCAGAACCTATTACATGCTCTGATCATTATTTCTTATAATAAATTAAAATAAATTGTGATTAAGCATGATATATGTCTGAGCAAAGGCTTTGAAGTGATGTAGAGAAGCTGTAATAACACCCTTTAGTTATTACAGGCATATATTTTCTGTTATAACATAGGTGCACTATGCATGATTGGCAAACTATGAACTGTTATATCTTTTTATAGTTTGGTAAACATAAAGACAATAATAATATCAATAGAACTTGTATACATTTTAACAAAACAAAGGATATATATTGCCCCTTTGAAACAATGTAACATACATATGTTATCACAGTTTTTGGATTTTCTAGTCCACAATAACCATGATAACAAATGTATGTTATTTTTCTCTAATAACCCTATAGAGTTATACCCTTGACTGGATATATGTTTTTTCTTAAGTGTCAGGGCAGAGAAATGCACCTACATGAGGTAAACAAGGAACATACATTGTACAGCCCGCCTGTAAAATTATACACCAAATTCAAATTTGTGTGCCTTAAGAAAACATTATTATTGATTAATTGAAGGCTGCTTAACATCTAGTAGCAAATGTTGCATGTTTAATAGGAACTAAATCATGTTATAGTGTTTCCTGCAGCTTTTGAAAATTTTTTTTCATAGGGAACTCTTTAAGTTCAACATGTTCAATTGGTGGCATTTTAATGCATTGTTTAAGGGCACCCTTAGTTTAGAGGACTGCATTTTTAGGGTACCCTTATCATATTTTTTTTATGGCTGGTCATGTGTTGACTTATAGATGCGATCAAAACTATGACATTTATTCTTTTATATTTTATTTTATCATGTTTATTTAGATAATAACAGATAGAAAGCTGTTGTCAATTCCAACCCTTGACCGGCCTTATAGTTAATTAGGTCATACTAAATAAAATATAATTATATATATACAATCAGGCAAATCAGCTGTTAAGTTACGTAACATCCCATGCATCATAAACTTTAAACTCAATAGATCGCATGGTTCCCCTTTAAATCGTATATTTCTATCCAATCATCAACAGTTTTGATACTCGCTTCAAAAATGTTAAAACATAATTATGAAATCCGATAAAATGTTGACCATTAAAATTTTGATTTTTTTCCAAAAGGAAATAAATAACTTGAAATGGTTTACTAAAAATATGAATCACAGTACCAATCACAAATTACAGGAGGGTGTTATAAGACTACAGAAAATTGGCCACACCATCCCAAAAACCTCCTGCAGGAAACACTATGTTAATGAACTGGACAAGCAATGGACTAATCCACACTCAGAGGGCGGCCAAATCAGAAAATCATTCCGGACACAAAATCCAAAGAGGGTTTATTAATGGAACGAAGTCCCTAATAACAGTAAGAAAATCAATAAAATTGAAAAATCCATATAAAATTCAATGTACTAATGAACCCAAATTTTTTAACCTATTTTTTTAACTTTTTTCTTACAGCATGTACAGTTGAGCTTGCACAATACCCTGTTCCTGTTCTGTTGACGAACACTGTCATGTTGTAGTGTAAGTCATAAGATTTCCCGCAAATTTGTATAACTGTTACCAAAAAGAATAATGAGGACTGATTTGTATAACTGTTACCAAAAAGAATAATGAGGACTGATGAACTTTTTGAATTTATTCTGTTTGAGTAGGTAATAAAATGAGCAAATGATGAGTCTAGATCTTTGTTTACATTCAAAAATGAGGTCATATATAAAATTCCTAACAATAGGACCAACATCGGATACGTTTCCATAATTCAGTTACTTTTTTTACCAGAAATTATACATGTATTCGTGGATTTTTTTTTAAATCATGTTTATAAATACATAAATTTGCTGTTAACGGATATCGTAAAGTATTCTACAGGTTTGCTGACTTCGTCCCCTTTCACAGGTAACACCTGCTTCATATTAGTTAAGTCAAGGAACTCAAAATTGGTGTATACGAATTTTCATTTGTAAATAATGTGCAAGTTTGTAAAAGTAGACACCACACAACCAAAACAACATTGACATTGTCTTTCATGTCATAATATCATTTGTCATGTAGCTATACCTACCCAATTTTCCATTTTCTTGTGCTTCTCGTAGCCTATTGACTACCTTCGCAACCCCGTCTCCCATTCAGATATACTAGATTTTCAAAAAATACTTTCACGTGTACGACTGTCAAAATTTGTTTTCGATTTGACGCATCTATCATCGAGAAAAATATTTTAAAAATATGTTAAGAAGATTACATAAAAATGGAACTCATAAATTCAGTCAATGACTTTTTAATGACTAACAATATTTTATCTTAATAAAAACAAACTATTTTTCTTTATATTGGAAAAATATATCTTAGAATATCCAAACGGATATTGTTTGTTAAGTACTGAAGCGACATTCCCGGGTGTAAACAAACTTTGTAAGTTCGAAACAGAGCGAAAGGTGAATTCCAGCTATATACCATGATTGATTTAAATTTTTATCTCAATTCAATTTTGTGAATATATTGAAATTTGAATGCAAATACTCTGCTGCGCAATCTCACGCATATTTTCAAGAAATCATGTTTTACTTCTGAGGGCATGTTAGAACACATTACCCACTATTTTTAAAGATGTGTAATAATGTATCTTACAACTAATTAGCTAACCTTTGTGTGTAACATCTCTCATTTTAAGTACATTACATATACAATAAGATTGTTCTTTTATAATGTTGCTAAATGTCAAATTACTCTTTCTCCGGTCTGTTCGCCCAAAAACACGTTAGCCCCTTTCACGTTCGCACCTTGCACGTTCACACCCTTTTTATTGGTTTTGTGTTAAATAATTTTTCAATCGTTTTATATACGACCTAAAAAAATTAGGGGCAATAAAGGGGGAAAAAACAAGGGTTTCCTTGTTAATGGACAATCACTTTTAAGTACAATGTTAAATTTGGATTACCTCCTTACACTGCTTTAAAATTATGTATAAAGAAATTTTGTATTGTCTTGAGGTGATTAGCTGTCAATTTATTTTCAGGCCATAATCTTGCCGGCGAAATGACGATTTAAGTCGCCAAAGAATTTTGAAAATCGCTAAATCTCGCGGCCGACTGACAAAATCGGTAAAAGGAGACAACTTGTGATTTACAAGTCACACAGGTGAAAAAATGGGACTAACAAGGAAAACCGAGATTTTCGAAACGACCCAGGACTAATACTGTCGACGTTCAAATTAAATAAATACAACGGCGACTTTGAACATCCTCGGATATAAGATTCAAAAATATTCAAACGGAAAACTGACCGTCTGTTTAAGTTATCATTTTACGATGATTTTCATCTGAGGATATTGCGTAATCACTCAGCTGATTTGTTTTTATTTTTATTTATTACGAGTCGATCAATTGTACTATTCGGTAGGTTAAGGGTGGGAATTTACGGTAGATTCATTGAATCAAAATTGAAATAAAAAAGGTAGAGGGACAGCTGATGCAGAGTTCTCGATAAGTGGTGGTCCTAGGGATTTGACCACCACATTTTTGGGAAGGACCAACAAAATTTTGGTAATTTGCAATAGAAATGATAGTCAGGACCTGCATATTTTCTTCAAGGACCACCAGGCAAAAAAAGATTTCGAGAACTCTGGCTGATGGATAATGTGATTGCAAACGTATGACACTCGACCAGCTTGTGATCAGCAGTGGATTTTTTTTCACGACCATCTCGTTGATAGGGAAGATATCTTTAAAAAATGATAGAAATTAGCTCTTTATCGGTTAATTAATATGCGATTGACAGATATCTTCATTTATAGGATTACAATCTTTAACGAGAATATCAATTTACAACTAACGTGATGTCCTGGACATTCAATAATGTTTTACAAAATAATGACAAGTGGTGATATAAATTAAATTCCCAGTCATGTGAAATTCATCAGGTAAACTGGGAGTCATATTTTCTGGACTTTTAAAAATAAATTGAGGCAGATGCTACTGAATTTAATGCATCATAATATTACTAGGCTACTCCCTGATGTCCCAAGCAACAAATTTTATTTAGACTTAAATTCAAGTTGACAGTACAAATGGTATCAATAAATAAATAACAACTATATTGTCTAAACCTTTTTATTAAGAACTTTCTATATATTTTTGTACAATAACATGAAAAAACTGCAAGTATATTTTTTTATTGCATCTATAGCAATTTCCTTAGTGATAAGCACGAAAACACTATGCAACCAAAACGGTAATGGAATCTCACTTCTCCAAGAAATTGACCACTTCTCCCTTCTCTCTCATGGAAGGAGAAGTCACTTCTCCCTCTCAAAAATCCTAGATTAGGCCCTGTATTTTTAGAAGTTACTAATAAAAATGCTGATTAAAGATATATTATTTTTAGATATGATTATGTATGTCATTTTCTATTTTAAGACTTTTATGATGTATTTAAATGGGTAATTATGGTTGCAAACTCCATTGGAAATTTGAATTGAAATAATGACCATATCTTGAGGGAAGATTTTTTTTTTTGAAAAGGGGGTAAAAGAAATTGTTGGGGGAACAATTTTTTTTTCTCATTACAGATTTCAAAAATTAAAAAGAAAATTTCTTCAAGTATTATTTTTTTTTTGTAAAAAAAAAAAAGGGGACGGGGTGAAAAAAAATTTGTTTGCAAAAAAAAAAAGGTGTGGGGGTCAATTCGCAACTTCATAGTGTATTGCACAAAAGCAAAAAAAAAGGGGGTGGGATAAAAAAAAATTTGGGGGGGGGGAGCGCAACAGCATACATCATACATGGCATAGTGTATTGCACAAACACAAAAAATTGAATATAAATTCAAATCATATAACCAATTCTAAGTTCTTTGACTACAGTTATTCTGTGTCAGAAACCTATTATGTGTCAAACATTTGATTTCAATCCAAATTCAGACCTGTATCAAGCACGAATATTGTGTCCATTTTTGCCCCAACTGTTCAGGGTTGGACCTCTGCGGTCATATCCAGCTGCACTCAGCGAAGCAATTTATTGGTTAGTGTATTGCTATAAATATTTTGTTTGTTCATTGTTCTAAAATGAAGTGACTTTCTAAAAACGATTTTTGTGTTGAATAATTTTTTAATCGTGTTTTGGTTTTTGTATTGCTATAAATATTTTTTTTTTCATTGTATCAAAATGAAGTGACTTTCTAGAAAAGATCAGAAAAGTTTTTTGTGCTGAATATTATTTTAATGTTAAGATACCAAACGGCTATTAAACTCCACAACAATAACATTTTGAATCTTCATTGTTTTTACTCATACCAAGCTCTAAATACATGCTAAAAACATGCAGAATTTACATCAAAGCTAGTTAAAACAACAATTACGATTTACAAACACATAACAATAACACCAAGTTTAGCTGTGTAAACACCATATTAGGGGGTGGGGGCATATTAACAGTAATCATACATAATTAACATATAATAATTAATCATCAAATCAATTTAAAACAATATTTCATTTAAAAATTCCCGAATTTTTATTTATGAAAATAAAAATATTTTGATATAAACATCTAAAAAACCTCTAACAATTCATCAGGTTTTTGAATAAAAAAGGTGCGTACTTGTAGGGTGCGAATGGACCCAGGGGGCGAACGTGTAGGGTGCGACGAACGTGTATTGGGGCGAACGGACCATATACCAAGATATTCAAACTCATACGTCACTGACATAATGACAACACCATGGCAAAAAACAATAAATAGACAAACAACTGTATTATAAATACAACATAGAAAACCAAAGACTGAGCTACTCCAACCCCACAAAAACCTGGGGTGATCTCAGGTGCTCGAGAAGGGTTAGAAATCCCGCTCCTCATGTGACATTCTTTGTGTTACTCCTACAAATTACCTTGCTGATTTATATCAACCGACAAGGTATCACACAATAGCCGACAGATAATTGACTCTTAGTTATCTAACCCTAAGACATCACTTTAATTTCATAAACCATCGGTCTTGTTAAGATACATGTAAGTAAGTAAGTAATCTTTATTTAAAGTCCGCTTTCATATACAATATACAATCACAACATAGATCATGAACTCTTTAAAGCTCTTTAACAGACTGATATATATATAATAATATAACAGGATCAATCTTTAAACCAGCAACATATACATTTACAGTACATACAATCAATTCAATCAGCACATATAAATAAATACAGAGCAAATGCAACATATAAACCAAAGCAACATGTATATAAAACACAAATAGTCTTGCTTTCCACATTGTTCCATGATAAGACCCTTTCAATGTGAATTAGAGTTTGTCCCTGGGGTCATGCACCATGCACTCCCCCATATGATAAATCGTTAAATGTCATAAAATTGGTTCAGATCCCCACCCTTACAACATAAATGCCTTGATAAGACCTTTCTAGTTCACCATCTGTTTTGTACCTTGGGATCATTGTTGAATAAATTAAAAATTGTTCATACCCACAACCCTAAATAATATAGTTTATTTATTGTAATGACAAGACCTTTCAGTACTGTATACCATAGATTTTTTTGCTTATGGACATGGCCCACTGACTTATATTGTTAAATATATATAAAAAAAACTGTTCAGAACCATATTTCTTCTTAACTGCCATCTATTATTAAACATTTTACAAATGTAAGTGCTCCATTAATTTAGCTGTGTTGAGGATTTGGGTCATGCTCCACCCCCTCATATCATAAATACATGTACATTGTATATTAAATATATGTCAAGCAAAGTATTGTGTCTGTATTTCACTTTAAAATATACACTTGTTCTGCTTACCCTTCAAAGGTTTTATATGTTGTGTTCATATTGTGGCGTGTTTAGACTTCCTCACAAAATATCCACTGTTGGATTAATAAAAATGTTTATGTTTTCTGATAGATACTTCATTATATACATTTGTACATGTCCATGTTTACAAAACCAGAAAAAAGAAGTTTATATCATTGATTTGTTTCTATTACAGAATAATGGATGAGTTCAGACACACTTTTGTTAGACTATGTAGAGACAATCACACAGATCCCCCAGATTTTATAATTCACCAGTTAAAAAGGTATTTTTAAAACAATTATATTTGTCCATACAACTTTTATACAACATTTCTGGAATGTTAATTTCACTGTTTCAGAATCCAAAGATCTGTGGGCAATTTCATTGTTGGTTCATTGAAAAGAAAATAATGCCAAGTCATTGTTGAATTTTCATTGTTAAAGGTGTTTTTAACTAATCAACATTTTGGTGTATGCTTATGAAAATATTACCCTGAATACAATACATTCTGAAAGGATGAATTCCAATCCATAATATTGTGCACATGCTTTGCAGTTTGCCCAGTTTTGAAGAATTTTGATAATTAAATATCAGTCAATGTGACCAATTATTCAATGGGAATTATAGTGTTGTAAAATAATATTTGATTACTTCAGTCTGTGATTTGATAATCATCTTTGAATTTGACTAATATTAAACTTTTCAATAGCTATACCATTGTTGTAAAATAACAATTCTTATAACATGTATAAGAAGATAAATAAGTCATTTAATTTGCCTTTTTTCATTAATTAAAGGCATATTGTTAAAAGTAAGGTAGATAGCATTTGTGGGATTAGGCATGCATGAAATAATTCTCTAATTTCAGCTTTGAAAACACATCTAAAAGAGGAAAGGCTGTCTTAGATTTGTCTACCAATAGTTTGTCTCCAAAACCATGTCACATTTTGGGAAAGTCATTGCAACAGATAGAACATTTCTAGAATATAAGTTTGCAGACTGTATGCTGAGTGAAGATGGTATTTATCATGTTTATGTTACTTATAAAAAATGATGTTTGAACATGAAAATATACCCTGTGGATTCCTTATTATTCATGGGATACCAATTTTCTTGGATTTTGTGGGAAGATGTGTGAAGCACAAATTTAAATAAACAAAGAAGTACAAATTTCTAAAGGCTTATATGGAAACTATGGCAAAACCACAAAATACCTACAAAAATTCATCTTTTCTTAATCCACAAAAAATAAGTAGCAACAAAAATAATTGAATATAAAATATCTGAAGAACATGAAACAAATTAGTTATTAACACTTTAAAAAATTTCCTAACCGACTCACACATATTGCTGTTATGGAAGTTTTGAAAGAAGCTTTATAGTGAAAAAGTCATCTGATAAAAACAAAACAGGATATCACAATTTTAAACAAATGAATATAAGTATGTATAGTGTACTTTTCAAGACACAACTACCCTAAAAACAAGATTTACAAAAATCGTGAAAAATTAAAACAATTCCATGGAGATATAAATTTGTTATTTTTAAAAAGTTTAAGAAAGTCCAACAAGTCCCCAAACAGTACACAGAAAACTAAAGATTGAACAACATGTACCCCACCAGTGTGTGAACTCAGTTACTTCAGAAGAGTGATCAGTTTCTGCTCTACTAGTACCACCTGTCATGTTACTCATAATAAAATCCTTTAAGAAGTTATTATAAGTGATCTCGCATCTTGCATTGATGAAAAAGGTAGATCTTTTGTCTTTGAGATTTAAGCAAATTCACAAACCAATTTGTGTGTAATTTTACAACCCTAATAATATGTTTTAGGTGTAATACCACCAAATCATAGTACGTCACATCCGGTTGCATACGAAAAAGAATCGAAAAAAATATTCCCTTGAATTAGACAGTTGTAGGAAATTAATCCTACATTTCATTGCAGTAAAAAATTTCTGAGTCATAAACATATATCTTGGGTGTTTCAAAGCACCATTCTTTTTTTATTTGGTGTTTCTATAGAATATTTTGGAAACCTGAGGTTACATGGTTTTTAAAGCTTGTACACAGGAAATAAAGGGGTGAAAATTTGATTGGTTAACTTCCAGTGATGGTTATTATCTTATATGCAATGAAATGTTATGTGAAATTTTGTCTGTAGTACTGGACAGGATAAATCTTGACTCATGCCAAGTATTTCTTTATTTGAAACAAAGATAAATTCTGCACAATTTTTTGAAAAGTGCAAATTTAACAAAGACTAATAGGGAAAAACAATGGTGGTATTACACCTATTATGGGAAGCTGCACATGCACCTTTGACCTTGTATGTACTCTCATTTGTTAAAATTTCATGCTATTTAAGTCAAATATTACAAAAATGAAATATTCTGAGTGGATTGAGTCTCAAAAACACATTTTATGAGAAAATTGCCTTGAAATTGGACTCTACCATGAATATTAGTAGACAGAGCAAGCCATATTCAGTGTTTTGGGGAGCTTTTTCAGACTTTTTCTCCTTATTTCTTATAATTTACTATAGTAGAAAACTTTTTCCTAAGTAATACTTTAATAAATATACAGTTATAAGTAAGTGAAATTATTTTTGAAGCAGTAACAACAAATTATTCATTAAAAGGGAAGCTTTTTATGTCCCTCTCTGGAGCGCGGCGTAAATTTAAGTTTTACGTAAGGACTAATTGAAACCTCCATGGAGTCAGTAAACTTTTATATGGATAGTTCATTCAGCTTGAATACTTCAATTACTCATTTATTATCACATTTCTTTCATAAATGAGTGAAAGTTACCCCAAAATTTTGATTTATTGGTCTAAAAAGTTGAAATTTTGAGGAAATCAGAGGTATAAATAGACCAAAAGATAGTGGTATTTATCATTCTAGAGTCATCTTTTGTATCATATTCAACTGTTTGTAGGCAGATGAGATAAATATTTGATCATTTATTGGTCATCACTATATTCTATCATGACGCTGCTTGATTTGGATTTTTCGACGAAATTTTGCTCGAATCGCTGTGGAAGTCGTCTAACATTATACTAGATTTTTCTTAAACTATTTACCTGATTATGACAAAACTTGACAGTAATGCTTGAAATAACCAGTATTACAAAGGAAAAAAATCGCATTCAGTTTATTCAACAAAAAAGTCTTCTTTATATTAAAACATATGTTCAAAATAAAAACTGTTTTATAAGTCTTATAAAGCAAAGAAAGATCAAAACAATTACCAATAGAAACAACACAGACAATGAAAGATGCTTAATGTCTAGTGGCAAATATTCCATGCATTAACAAGATACATTTATGATTAAAAAATGCATTAGAAGTAAATTTTATGAAACATTTAATTTAATTGCTATTTTCTTATGTATTTTTTTTAAAGCTGTGAAAGGAATTTCAAATGGATTTGCACACAATTCTTACTGCAAAAGTCTGGATATGAAGGTTGGTATTGTTCATTCAATAGTGTGTTTTTCTACTGTTCAGAATAAAAAGTTAATTCTTGGAGAAGATGGTTAACACTGCCTAACATAACTATCCCCATAAGGTTTATTTTGTTCCAAGGTCGATATGATATGGTACTTTGCTTAAATTACATAATTAAAAGATTGCCATCATACAAGATGTCCTTTTATATATAAACTTAAGGTTTTCAAAAAAAAATATACAAACTTGTTGAAACTTCATAAGATTTGTAAATACTTGTTTGAAAGTTTAAACTTCATAAAATTTTATATTTGAAAAAAAAGAATAGCTACCGTTGGTTCATTATTATTTATTGAATACTAGTTTTCATAGGTTACGGTGAACCACAAATTTAAGTATTCAACAAAATACAAATTTCCCTTTGGGCTTGCATGCAGAATTCGTCAATACCACCAGATCAAGGAAGTACCAATAAAAATAAAATTTTCCTAAGTCTACGGAAATTGATACCTACGAAAATAAATGAATCCACAGAAACTTGACATGTTTATCCTTCATAGTTTATACACATCCTACAGTTATCTTCTGATTTTATTTGTTAATGCAGACAAATTGATGAACTTCATTAAAACATTTACTGATGTCAACGAAAGATATTTGTTACTAGATAAAATCATATTCATCTGTTATACCTTATTAATAGTAAAATTTCACCTCATAGGCATGTTCATTTCACATTTCTTTTTAATAAATGTGTTTTTATCTTATAGGGAAACAACATCAGAGGAGCTGGTGCAGAAGCCTTGGGGAAAATGTTACATCATAATCAGTCATTATTAAAGTAGGCAAATTCATTCACATAGTTATTATTGAAAACTGTTTCTATGATAAGTTTTTTTACTTCTAAAAGCAAGCCCCAAGCATGCTCCAAGTATCCTGATACATTAGTATATCATATGCTTCAAGCTTGAGGTAAAAAAAACATAATATATGACCTCTTACTTCACCAAAAAAATACATTTAATCATAGGTTAAGATATTCAAGTCCAACGGACCAGCACAGTTTTGAAATCTTGTGGTCTTCTAAAATCATATTGAGTCATGTAATAAAGATATGAATAGTAGGCACAGAACTAATATTGAAATCAGTTTCAAACAAAATATTCATATGAATAAAAGAAGATCATACTTTTAACTATGTAGAGATATACAATTACCAATTAAAACTTGATGATACATGTACATCCTAAATACTTCCTCTAGAATCTGGAAAGAAAAAACTAAGGTCAGAATCAAAGGATGACAGCATAACAACTTTTCAAGTAACTTTTGTATGTTTATTCACAAAATAAAGAACGTTTGATGAAATTAAATTCAGAATAAAATGTATATGTATTTTATAAAAAACAATGTCCTTGTTTTACAGGTTGTGTTTAGAGTGGAATGCCCTTGGCATGTTAGACAATTCTTTTTCACTGTTCTGTGAGGGACTTGGATCAAACGAATGCTTACAGGCTTTAGATCTTAGAAACAACCAGATCAATCATGACTGTGCCATTGAATTGTCAGCCAACTTAAAGAGAAACAAAACTTTAAGAGCTATAGGTAAAGACTTTGTAGCAAATTGGTCTATAGTTTGGAATAAAGTCTTATTGACTTTCACATTTTATATTATATATGAAGTTTTACTTGTGCATGAACTGATGCCTAAAAGTTTATATATAAAAGAATAGTTTCAGATTTTCACAGATCTTTATATATAATATACAAAATATGTGCATGATTACCAATAAGACAACTATTAGAAAAGACCTATAGTGTAAGGTAAGATAAATAATGTGGTGAGATGATAATATGTTTGTGAGTGCTCATCTTTCTGCCTAAAATGTAAAAACCAACAGAATTATATTCTCAGCAACATAAATAACACACCATTTCCTCCAATAAGTAGTAGTTTCACAATTTCTTATATTTGCTAAACATTTGCAAAACTCTTAGCATATTTTAAGACTAGATAATCAATGGTTAGTGAAGTTTCATTTTAGAAGCAACAATGGGCATTTCTTCCAAAAAAGTTGAAAAATCAACAAAAGTCCTCTGACAGATAAGTCACATTTTAAATTGGTCATTTAAAACACATTTGATAAACAAACTTAACCTCAAATCATTCTGTTTTGTTTTGGGGTTTTTTTTTATGTAAAAAGATACACACACTTCAGTTTTCACAAATTTGGCATAATTGTTTGTTTTTGGGTGGAAACTGCGACTTTTTGAGAAGTCAAAAACTAAAATTCAGAAAATAGTCATTTTGTTTATGACACCAGCAATATTGTGTCCAAAATTTTGACTCATTTCAATCACTTAAAAAATAAAATGCAATAAAAAAAAATACTTTAGAAGAAATAATGGATATTGTTCATTTCTTTGGTTGCTGAGCATAATTAACTCACTATGTTAGTCAGTGTTCTCCCCAGGATTTTTGGATAGCACCAGGGTAACGCGTGTGGACAGCTTGGTGAAATGATTCATACAATCAGTTGTGTCACGTCGCGTCGCTTAGCTATATTTCTAGTTACTGCAGTATGTCTCTTGTTTTGTTTTAACACTGTGTTACTGTGTTATGTAGACATTGAGTCAGAAAATTATTGGTAAAAAAAGAAGTAAATCAATAAACAGTTTGTATACTTTAATATTTTTTTTAAATAAATAAAACATGATTCATTACAAAATATTCATCTAAATTTATAGTAATCAAATCTTTTATAAAATCCATGATCAATAAAAATAAAATATCATTCAAAGGAGGTCAGAATCAAAGGATGACAGCATAACAACTTTTCAAGTAACTTTTGTATGTTTATTCACAAAATAAAAACGTTTGATGAAATTAAATTCAGAATAAAATGTATATGTATTTTATAAAAACAATATCCTGGTTTTACAGGTTGTGTTTAGAGTGGAATGCCCTTGGCATGTTAGACAATTCTTTTCACTGTTCTGTGAGGGACTTGGATCAAACAGATGCTTACAGGCTTTAGATCTTAGAAACAACCAGATCAATCATGACTGTGCCATTGAATTGTCAGCCAACTTAAAGAGAAACAAAACTTTAAGAGCTATAGGTAAAGACTTTGTAGCAAATTGGTCTATAGTTTGGAATAAAGTCTTATTGACTTTCACATTTTATATTATATATGAAGTTTTACTTGTGCATGAACTGATGCCTAAAAGTTTATATGTAAAGAATAGTTTCAGATTTTCACAGATCTTTATATATAATATACAAAAATATGTGCATGATTACCAATAAGACAACTATTAGAAAAGACCTATAGTGTAAGGTAAGATAAATAATGTGGTGAGATGATAATATATTTGTGAGTGCTCATCTTTCTGCCTAAAATGTAAAAACCAACAGAATTATATTCTCAGCAACATAAATAACACACCATTTCCTCCAATAAGTAGTAGTTTCACAATTTCTTATATTTGCTAAACATTTGCAAAACTCTTAGCATATCTTAAGCCTAGATAATCAATGGTTAGTGAAGTTTCATTTTAGAAGCAACAATGGGCATTTCTTCCAAAAAAGTTGAAAAATCAACAAAAGTCCTCTGACAGATAAGTCACATTTTAAATTGGTCATTTAAAACACATTTGATAAACAAACTTAACCTCAAATCATTCTGTTTTGTTTTGTTTTTTTATGTAAAAGATACACACACTTCAGTTTTCACAAATTTGGCATAATTGTTTGTTTTGGGTGGAAACTGCGACTTTTGAGAAGTCAAAAACTAAAATTCAGAAAATAGTCATTTTGTTTATGACACCAGCAATATTGTGTCCAAAATTTTGACTCATTTCAATCACTTAAAAAATAAAATGCAATAAAAAAAAATACTTTAGAAGAAATAATGGATATTGTTCATTTCTTTGGTTGCTGAGCATAATTAACTCACTATGTTAGTCAGTGTTCTCCCAGGATGTTTGGATAGCACCAGGGTAGCAGCGTGTGGACAGCTTGGTGAAATGATTCATACAATCACTTGTGTCACGTCGTGTCGCTTAGCTATATTTCTAGTTACTGCAGTATGTCTCTTGTTTTGTTTTAACACTGTGTTACTGTGTTATGTAGACATTGAGTCAGAAAATTATTGGTAAACAAAGTAAATCAATAAACAGTTTGTATACTTTAATATTTTTTTAAATAAATAAAACATGATTCATTACAAAATATTCATCTAAATTTATAGTAATCAAATCTTTTATAAAATCCATGATCAATAAAAATAAAATATCATTCAAAGGAGACCAAAAATGTTCAATTTAAAAAAACTTTATAGTTTCTAGAAAGAAAGTTGTTGTATGTGAAAGGATTCTTGTCATAAGGAGATATAAAATAACAAGAACAAATATTGTTTTATTATTTGAACCAGTTTCTATCTTAAATTTAAAAATATAAAGAAATTTTTCATAAATTTAAAAACATTTTGCCATAGATTTCATGTAAATATTAACCTTTCTTGTCTTTGGTGATAATCAAACATTGATACAGACTTAATACTGCACTGAAATCTAAATCTTTATTTGTCATGATCCATTTAAAAAGAATTCCTAAATCTATAAATTTATCTTAGGTCTATAAGTAACCATATTCAATGTCAACAACAAAGTCTCCCTATTTTTCCCACCTAAATGACAGGAGATATAAATAGATTTAACATGTGCTTATGGATAAAATTTGCAAGATTACTTCTGTTATTCATTAATTGTGGATATAGATATCCAGTTTGAAGGTACAGTCATACATTTTATTTATAAAATAGAATAGATTGCAATTAATTTGCAAACTTTGATATTCTACGTGAACTAACTGGGTCGTGTGATATGTACAGATGTCCGTCCTCTTCACAGATACTCTAGTTTGAAACCCGATATCATGCACTAACTATGTCATAATTAAAGAAAATTTTGGCCATGGTTTAGGGAGCTACCATTTGATTTTTATGGGGGGCTAGGATGAAAAATTTTGTCCTGCCTTTTTATTTTTCCCTCTTTTCGGTCCTGACTTTTTATTTTCACTCTATTCAGTCCTGCCTTTTTTAGTTTATCCTGACTTTTTTTTATAAATTGTCATCCTGCCTTTTTTTTTAAATAATCTCATCCTGCCTTTTTTTACTCAAAACTCCTGTCCTGCCTATTTTTTCAAGTTTCATCCTAGCCCCCATATAAATCAAATGGTAGCTCCTTTATCAGACATATTATACTATACTAATGAGCCAACTTTATTATGTACAAAAATGTACAGGCGTGTGTGCAACTATCGGGTTCACACTGTTTGTGTACAAAGTATTTGCAGACTTGTCACAGGTCCTGATTGGGTTGTGAGTGAAGCCATAAAATAGTTATCACTGATCATAAAGTTATGAACTCATAATTAAAACACAAAAGAATAATGTAACAAGTGTTAATTACATCGATTAAATCCAATCAACAAGGTTAACCTCATAAGGTAAATCGATCACGTGGTGTCAACAATCTGAGTAAACTGGTTTGAACTGGTCAAATTTCACCTGGAATTTTATACCGCACGGAAAGATTTTAACAAATCGCTTAAAACTTTACCGATTCTGATTTTTACTGAAAATTTTAGCACCACGGTAAAAATTATACATCGTGGTGATACCGATACCACCACGGTCAAAAATTATACATCGCAGGCCCGCGGTCTTTTAAGGGCCTGGGGAGAACACTGTCAGTTAGTATTAGAACATAGAATACTGAAAACAAGTAAAAATATGTTATACAAGTGAGAGGTTTAGCTAGCTATAAATGCAGGTTTAATCCACCATTTTCTACATAAAAAAAATGCCTGTACCAAGTCAGGAATATGACAGTTGTTATCCATTCGTTTGATGTGTTTGAGCTTTTGATTTTGCCATTTGCTTAGGGACTTTCCGTTTAGAATTTTCCTCGGAGTTTGGTATTTTTGTTATTTTACTTTATGGCTATGTACCAAGATTTTAGTAGAATGAAAATAATATATTTCCAAATTGATTTTATAATAGCTTTATTACCATCATGGCTTCACATTATCTTTAACCTTTAGATTTAAGAATTGAAAATTTTATGGAGTTATATTCCCTGCATTATTATGGATTTTTTCTAATACTTCAATCAGAAAGCGAAAAACTTAGAGCACTTTGGCTGATATCAATCTAAATACGTTTTCAGTTGACCTTTAAAAATTCCTCTGTGTATCAAACTTAATTTGATTTAGCTTTATGTTAACTTACATTCAACCTTGGCATACTACAAAAATAAACACTGGTGCTCACCATTTAAAAACTGGTATAAATGAAGAACATTTATCTCAGACAACAAGCTGGTTTTAATCAGCCATAGAATTTAAGAAACATGTAAAATTGAAATGATGAACAGATAAGGAAAAGAATAAGGTACGATTTGGTGTTTATTAGGCCTTGTTTAATGGCCGAAAATAAAATAGTTAAATGATACATTTATTGACTTCCCCTTTTTTTATTTACCTTTGAGTTCAATATTTTTGTTAATCCTTTTTGTATTAATTATTTTTTTAACCTACTAAATGTAGGCTGTTATCAAAGTGACAATATTAGCTTAGTCTTGATGATGCAATTAGATTGTGATGTTAGTGTAGTGATGTCATAATGACAATTTACCTTATTTAAAGCAAAGGAAAAAGAGAAATTCAGCTAAATTAGTATAGAGCACAAGTTTCACCCAAAGGATTTTTTTGTCAGCAAGTAGACTCTGTCTCCCATTAAATACACTTCCTGTGTAAATATTTTTTTTAGATATTGCTTCTGCTCCATATAATCTTTTAACATCTGTTTGTAAAATTGTCACAGTTTTGACAAATTTGTCATTTAACTGAATTCATTGTCTTTTTATGGCTGTATTACAAATGAATGGTGAATATTTTGAACTAAAACTGTATGATTTATTAAAGTACATTGATTCAACTTTCAGTTCTCCATATTCAAGAAAATTTCAAATGAAAATAAATGCATTTTATGGCCAATTGTACCTTTGTCTTTTCTGTTCTTTATCATAAAAATCAAATTTTTTTTATTCCATGGAATAAATTGTTTTTTTTTATTTCTTTTTATTTTATTTCATTTCAACAACTATTATTATCTCATTTAGGTTTGGTTTTGATTTATGCAATTTTATTTAAATATAAATTGAATTTGTTTCTTCTGTTTATTTATGTAGATCTGAGATGGAACAATGTGGGTCTGTTAGGAGGAAGAGCTATCCTAGAGATGTTACACACTAACAAAACTGTTTGCAGACTAGAGCTTGCAGGAAACAATATTCCTAGTGATATACTAAAGTCTATTGGTAATACAAAAAATAATTTATATCACATTGTCTGTATTATAAATGAATGCAACACTCATATATATAGTTTATATTGGCATTTCAAAACTTGCTGCCATCAAATTGTGTCTCAATTTGTTCTGCCATGAGGTTTTATATACTGTGAATTCAGAAATTTTTGCAACGTTTTTATTATTGCGAAAATTGCAGCAGGAAAGGGTTCGCACAAATAAAACTGAAATTGCAATAATTAGTCTCACATTTTTTACCATTGCTCAACGGTCACAAAAATAAATGAATGCAAAAATTTCTTTATTCACAGTATCATAAATTGTTATTTACTTTTGAAAATTGAGCCCCTACTTCAAAGTAGTTTGAGAAACTTGATAAGATATTATGTATATATAGATTCTACCCTGATCGAGTGTGATACTATATTTCTCCACTTGAGACAGATGAATTTTCAAATTTAAAACATGAGGCTTGCAGGCGTTTTAAATATTTAAAATTTTACTGTCGAAGTGGAGAAATATTACATTACATGATTTGGTTAATAATCTGTATCTTTAATGATTTTCAGACAAACTTTATTTTCTTTTCCAATGATCTGCAAAAAGATGTGTTCTTTTTATGTGACGTCATCAGACATGGTTGCCTTTTTGTGATGTCACAATAGCAAATATTGAGGAAAGCAAGAAAATTTGACGTCTGACACAATTGAATTTTGACCATTAAAGAACTGATATAAAGCAAACCACACATTGATTATAAAAAAGTAATCAACTGGTTGGGGAATGTATAAATTGGTTGAGAATTAGAGAAACAAATTTATAGTCAGAGCGTTACTTAAACAAGTAATTTTTTTAGTTACTTATATAGGTAATATTTGTTTTTAAAATTATTAATTACTCAATAGAGTTATTTTAATATTCAATAGAAGCATGGACTAAATGTAGTTTTCATGAATTTTACATCACAGTGTTCTCCCAAGATGTTTGGATAGCACCAGGAGTAGCGCGTGTGGACAGCTTGGTGAAATGATTCATACTATCAGTTGTGTGGCGTCGCGTCGCTTAGCTATATTTCTAGTTACTGTAGTTTTATGTCTCTTGTTTTGTTTTAATACTGTGGTACTGTATTATGTAGACATTGAGTCCGAAAATTATTGGTAAAAAGTAAATCAAAAAAAGTTTGTTTACTTTAATATTTTTAAATAAATAAATCATTATTCATTACAAAATATTCATCTAAATTTAAAGTAATTAAATCTTTTATAAAATCCATGATCAATAAAAATAAAATATCATTCTGGTTTGAACTGGTCAAATTTCACCTGGAATTTTATACCGCGCGGAAAAGATTTAACAAGTCATTTAAAACTTTACCTATTTACGATTTTTTACTGAAAATTTTAGCACCACGGACAAAATCATACATCGCGGTAAGACCGATAGCACCACGCTCAGAAATTATACATCGCAGGCCCGTGGTCCTTTAAGGGCCTGGGAGAACACTGCATCATTTTATTACATAAAATTAAGAATCTTTTAAATCTGAGAGGAGTATAGAGATAAGAGGTTACTTTAAAATAATGACAAAAATATTACTTGAATAAGTTATTTTATACATCTTTGAAAGAATTAGTAATTACAATTATTTAAGGAACATATGTAATTGTTTTGGGTTACAAATTATAAATAACTTTAAGTCTTAATTAAATCACAAGTTTCTATCTATTTATATCTGTCTACCTTCAAGATTTTCAAGGAAAATGATATTTTAATAGTCCCAAGAGACCAATCTTTGACCAAGAAGCATCGATATGAAAGATAAGTGCGTCGGAAAGGCTACTAGTGTTTCCAGATGAATGAAAATTTGTTAAAGCTAGTAAAATCTGTATTAATGGACACCTATAAAAATAATATTTAGAAAAGTGACTTATATAAGTAATATTTAATATAGCCTCGTTTTCAACATTACTTGTATAAGTAATTTTAAAAGTTACTTGTTTAAGTAATGCCCCTGACTGTTATACCTTTATCAGATTAATCTTTCCAACATTCCAACTGTTAAAGAATTTTTTATTATAAATATGAATAAAAGGATACATAGGATATACACCAATTAGACTTCAATGGAACCGAAAAAAATAAAAAGCAAATGTCATCTACTGGCTGTTTATCTAAAACATTTCTCATAAAGAGGGTTGTAGTTGTTATAAGTTTTAAGTTTGTATTCATGTAACTTTCAATTAGAACGTGTTGTATTTCATTTGTACAATAGAAATTTTCTTAGATAAAAAAAATGTTATTTAAATCAGATTTACCAAATTTTATAAAGAAATGAGCTTTACAGCTTATATTGTCCTTAATTGTAAATCTCAGTTCCTGTTATTTAAGGCTGATATGTTTTCCTTAGATGTTTTTACAACAACAAATATCGAGCTTTAGGAAGATTTAAAGTTTCTGTTCAAGTTTTTGATACAGAGTTTCAAAGATGTGATCTTTACTATTAGTGGTTTTAGACTAACAAGAGCTCGAATTTGTAATATAATAAACTGTTTTTTTTATTTAACAGAGACAGCAATTGGACAAAATGAAGACAGAGCTGTATTAAGTGAAGATCACAAGAAAAAAATGCAGATGCTGACAAAGCATGTCAAACAAATAGAAACTGATAAATCTTTACAGGTAATTTAAGTAACAGACAACATAGACTGACATCAATTATGCAATTGTCATGTGACCTGATTTCTGAAAATCACACCTCAGAAATGTATGTAACAATTTTTCATCAAAATTTATTTTTCAAATTATTTGTCACATTCTCAATTATAGTTTCAAACCAAAAGCTATACATATAAAATAAGAAGATGTGGTATGATTGCCAATGAGACAACTCTCCACAAGAGACCAAATGACATAGAAATTAACAACTATAGGTCACTGTACGGCTTTCAACAATGAGCAAAACCCATACCTTATATGTATATCAGGGATATGTACATTTAGATAATTAAAGAACATTTTGAAATTCAAAGGGAGGCCAGACTACAAAATTGACATAACATTAGATCAATAATTCAGAGGATCTTTAAGAAATTTTTATACCTACATGTATGTCGTATTTTAAATATTTTCCTAAATTAGACATTTTACATTCTTGTTGACAATAACTGAACCAATTTAAAAACAGATGCATTTGTGTGCAATAATACCTTTAAATATATAACTTTCTTAGCTTATCATATGTTGTACATTTCCAAAAAATTAAATGCATCTTCAATTACACCTTGGTTACATAAAACACATACTCTTTCATTTCTTGGTTTTTGTATAAATCAACCATGTTAAATATTAAGTTTGTGTGAACAAAGTCTATTCTTAGTCAAAAATCTAGTACATTGTTGTGATAAGCTTTTGGTTAAAAGAAACTGTAATTGAAAATCACTTTTAAATAGTTCATTTTGGTGCTGCCTCTGAATGGTCAATAAGCCTTATAAAGCACACATTATGGAAGAATATCCCTTTTGTTACTTTGAGCGTTTCTGATGAAGGTAAATCCAGAAAAGCGCTACAGACGCATAAAATTATTTAACATGTTGTTTTCATTTTTACAGCACTGGGTCGATACCAGTGGATTATCAGTCAGAGGGTATTATCAGCCCAGTAGTCAGTACTTTGGTACTGACATGATTTATAACAAGCGTTTCTAAAATTGTCCATTAATAAATTTTGAAATTATTAGAAACTAAGGTTTCAACTCCCTCAGGCAATGTTGACCTTAGATGGATTAGGCTATTTTTTTATGTCCTTTTTGGTCGTATATCTCTTTAACTGTTTCAGTTCTTATACATCCAAATATTCAGCTTTGAGCGTTCCTGATGAAGGTAAAACCAGTAAAGCGCTTCAGACGCATGAAATTTATAACATGTTGTTTTCATTTTTGTTACTTAATATATATATATATAGTAATTTAATTTCATTCTTCTTATATATTTTTAGATGAATGATCTCATGGATACTATTGAAAAACAAGAAGATGTTCTCAGGAAAACAAAAGGTATATTTATATAATGTATTTAACATGGAAATATTTTTCTCACATACAGAAGTACAATTCATTTTCATTCTAACAACATAAGATATGAAATATGAAAATATAAAGTGATCTCAAACTTATAAGCAACAATAAAACATGAATATTAAAACTTTTGTTCAAATTGAGTATAATAAACATATGCAAAAGATGGTATTCAACTAAAATGAATTGGTTCAAATGATATGCTTTAATTTGATGTAAAAGTCACTACTTTTCTCAGAGTTATTTTAACCTTTTGACCTGCAGTTTATTAAAATTAAAAACTATCAGAAGACCTTTATTTCCTGTTCATTAAATGCTTTCTTTATCAGAACAACTACTCAGCAAGTGGCACATTTACAAGAGGCTCTAGAGGAGGAAATCAGCATTCAATGCATTAGCTTCAAAGTAAGTTGAAATGAAAATGAACAACTATTTTGAAAATATTACATCATTCAGTTTCCAATTGCCTTGGTATTCTTGCTATTGTCTGCTTACCTTTAGTGTGGAAATTTTGTGATAAATCTGAGGCCTAAACTATTGAAGACATTTGCAGTTGCTGCTCCTTTGCTAAGCAGGCAGCTTTCAAAGTCTGAAGAAAGACTAATAGGTTAGAGTCAAGAAAATTGTATTGAAGCAAGGAAAGTGTTTTCTTGTAACCTGATACCTGTTTTTTTATGCTCTATGCAAAAATTACAAAACTCATTCAATTTATTTTCATACAAAAAAAGCACAAAGTATAATTATAATGAATCCGACTTGTTGTGAAAGAATTCAACAGTTTCGAGTTATGGCAAATAAAATTGTTTACAAAGCATAAAACTACTTGATTTACAAGAATCTAAAGGACTATGGGTTATTCATTGTTTTACCCCAACATGTGAATAACTGCACATCACTGGTTGATTTTCCATTGTCTCTGACATTTTTTAACCAATCACAGCATTTTGGTGTATGCTTTTGAAAATATTACCCAGAATCAAGGGTCTGAAATGGTAATATTTGCCAGTCATGTCCTAAGATGAAAGCTATATGTCCTAAACGAATAATTGGGTAAGGACAAATTTTATTTTTAACAGAAATAATTTCGGTCGTTTCATTGACTCAATGATTGAAATCGTGTTTCTTAATCGCCATTTGCACTTGAGATCACTTGTTTTGTTTATAATCTCTTCCTGTAATAAAACTGCCACTCCAGTAGTTTGATAATCCTGAGGCCCTCCTAATAACAAGATCAATGCCTCTGGGAAACATTAGCTAATAATCGCTAATCACTTTTACCTGTGGTTTTCATTCACACCTGACATTGATCAAATGCTCAGAATAATATCTTTAAAAATTAAAATTCCCTGACAAGTGTATTCCTTATTTAATTACTTTTCAGCAAAGACAATCATCAATTCTGATTTAAAAATTAAACCTTAATTTAATTGACGGAGAAAAAGTATTTTTCATGAGTAACACATGTGCTTTATTTACAATGTGTCGCATGCATGAAATTGTCTTCAACAAATTAAATATTTAATCGTAAAATGCAAATTGATTTCATGCTAAATTAACCGAGTGCAACTATTATCTGTTATATTGAAACACTTTTACTTAGGTAATTAAATAAAAAAGTTGATGATTTCTATCAATTTGCTAAACAAAATTGAATCCGAAAATGAATCAGGAATTATTAGTACTTTAATATTATCGCAAAACTTCCGGTCTTAATTTCGTCAAATTGAAAGCGTCAGCAATGTCTGAAAAATTAACCATTTGAGTCATTAAAATCAATTCAATTTTAAACTGTTGCCTTCCCTAAACTGTTACTTAGTAAATACGATGAAACAGCAATACAAGCTCGTTGATGCTTTGAATCCAGATAACATCAACAATTTGAAAAGGGCACCAACTTTTCAATCATCTCAAAATGACCCAAATTGTGTGAAAAATTCCGGATCCTTGCCCAGAATGCATTAAATTCTTCTACAGCTAATTGAAACCTGGTGTTATCTGGTATAAACCTGAGGTTACTTTTATGATTACAGATTATCAATGACAGAATCTGAACTAGCTTTACAGGAACAGAAAACACATGATGTAGAAATTGTAGTAGAAAGACTTAAACAAGAATTTAAAACTATAAATGAAAATCAATTTATAAATAGTACATTTTGGTGCTGCATCTGAAAAAAGTTCTTACCTAAAGAAAATGGTCAATAAGCCTTATAAAGCACACATTATGGAAAAAATTTTGTTACTTGTCAATTAATATATATGTAGTAATTTAATTTCACTCTTCTTATATAATTTTTAGATGAATGATCTCATGGATACTATTGAAAAACAAGAAGATGTCCTCAGGAAAACAAAAAGGTATATTTATACCCCACGCAACGAAGTTGCGGAGGGTATAATGTTTTTGACCTGTCCGTATGTCTGTCCATCCATCAGTCCGTCAGTCCTTCAGTACTGTTTCTTGTCATCACAACTCCTCTCAAACCACACAACAGAATTTCATGAAACCTTTTTAGATAATAAGGACATACTATGTAGATATGCATATCGACAGGAAATTACGATTCAATTTTTTTTTCTAAGAGTGACGCCCCATTTAACTTATTTGCTTCAATATACTACTGCAACAGTTTGTCATCGCAACTCCTCTGAAACCACACAACAGAATTAAATGAAACTTTGTAGATAATAAGGACATACTATGTAGATGTGCATATCGACAGGAAATTATGATTCAATTTTTTTTCTAGGAGTTACACCCCTTTGAACTTATTTGCTTCAATATACCTCTGCAACAGTTTGTCATCGCAAGTCCTCTGAAACCACACAACAGAATTTCATGAAACTTTGTAGATAATAAGGAAATACTATGTAGATGTGCATATCTACAGGAAATTATGATTGAATTTTTTTTTCTCTAGGAGTTACACCCCTTTGAACTTATTTGCTTCAATATACTGCTGCAACAGTTTGTCATCGCAACTCCTCTGAAACCACATCGCAACTCCTCTCAAACCACACAACAGAATTTCATGAAAGTATTTAGATAATAAGGACATACTATGTAGATGTGCATATCGACAGGAAATTACGATTCAATTTTTTTTCTAGGAGTTACGCTCCTTTGAACTTATTTGCTTCAATGTACTTCTGCAACAGTTTGTTATCGCAACTGTTCTGAAACCACACAACAGAATTTCATGAAACTTTGTAGATTATAAGGACATACTATGTAGATGTGCATATTGACAGGAAATTATGATTCAATTTTTTTCTTACACTTATTTTATTTCTCCAATGACAATGTGGGGACGTGGGGTATGCGAGCCCGCTCACTAAGGTTCTTTAATTATATAATGTATTTAACATGGAAATATTTTTCACACATACAGAAGTATAATTTATTTTCATTCTAACAACTTGAAGATATAAAATATGAAAATATAAAGTGATCTCAAACTAATAAGCAACCATAAAACATGAATATTAAAAGTTTTATTCAATTTAAAATATAATAAACATAATGCAAAAAAACAATATTCAACTGAAATGAATTGGTTCAAATGATATGCTTTAATTTGATGTAAAAAGTCACTACTTTTTCTCAGAGTTATTTTACCATTTCTTCCGGCAGTTTATTAAAAATTGAGAACTATCAGAAGACCTTTATTTCCTGTTCATTACATGCTTTTTTTATCAGAACAACTACTCAGCAAGTGGCACATTTACAAGAGGCTCTAGAGGAGAGGAAATCAGCATTCAATGCATTAGCTTCAAAGTAAGTTGAAATGAAAATGAACAACTATTTTTAAAATATTGCATCATTCAGTTTCCAATTGCCTTGGTATTCTTGTTATTGTCTGCTTACCTTTAGGGTGGGAATTTTTGTGTTAAATCTGAGGCATAAACAAATGAAGACATTTGCAGTTGATGCTCTTTTGCTAGGCATGTAGCTTTTAGAAGTACGAAGAAAGACTGAAAGATTAAAGTCAAGAAAATTGTATTGAAGCAGTGGAACATGTTTTCTTGTAAGCTGATACCTGTTTTTATGATTTGCTCTATGCAAAAACTCATTCAATTTATTTTTCATAAATAAAAAGCACAAAGTACAAATATTACTAAAAAACAATTTTTATGTAGAAATGTGTAATTTGTTACATAAAAATTTTTATGAATAAAACATATGACGATTTATAAATAATAGGACATGGATAAACATTGATCAAACAACAACCAAATAACATAATATTAATAAACAACAGCAATCTTCTAAAACTAGTTTATCAAAATTAGTCATTTAAATGATAAATAAACACCAAAGCCATGTGGCAGACTCATAATTATAATGAATCCAGACTTGTTGTGATAGAGTTCAACAGTTTTGAGTTATGCCAAATAAGAATAGTTTACAAAGCATAAAACTGCTTGATTTACAAGAATCTAAAGGACTATGGGTTATTTCATTGTCCTTACCCCAAAATTTAGATAACTGCATATTATTGGTTGAATTTCCATTGTCTCTGTTCTTTTTTCACCAATCATAGCATTTTGGTTTACAATTTTAAAAATATTACCAAAAATGCATTAAATTTTCTACAGCTCATTGAAACCTGGTGTTATCTGGTATAAACCTGAGGTTACTTTTATGATTACAGATTATCAATGACAGAATCTGAACTAGCTTTACAGGAACAGAAAACACATGATGTAGAAATTGTAGTAGAAAGACTAAAACAAGAATTATCAGGCAGGCACAGCTCTCATAACGAGGACCTGAGGAAAGAAAGGGAGGTGAACATAAAGCTTTTTTAATTGATTCATTAAATCGATGCTGAATGCTATCTGTTTGAGCATAGCACACAATAACGAAGGCACACTTAAATTCCGTCTTCTCTACTTATAAAAATAAGTTTGGATTGAGTTGCTGATCACTTTAATTGATATCGTTCTGAATATGTATAAAAATATATACCACTGGAAATTAAGCTAGCAACAATCTATATATCAACTTAAACTGATGTTTTCCAGGAAATTGTCTGACATCTTAGGACAGAAGTAACATTATTATTACAATATTTGTAATAGACATTCAAAATAAAGAAGAGCTCAATATTGCAAAAAAGTTGACAAATCTTGTTTAATTCTGTGGTTATTTTTTTTTACTATAGACAAGAGCAACAATGGAAGCACAGCTGCATAAAGAACTGTCAGAGTCTAGTGATAAAAATATACAATTACAGGCCAAGGTAAAGTTTGACTAACTACTTAAAAGAGAACTGTAACACAGAAAGAACTTTAATAATATAAAGAGGTACTGCAAGCAAAGCTAACAAAATGATACCCCGTCACTTGCAAAGTCCATGATTTGCTAAGGGAAACTCAAAAATCATTCAGATGAAGAAATGAAATAGGAGGTGCAAAAGTACATCATGTGAGTAAGATTCTGTGAAAGTTTCACAAAATTCTGTCAAGCAGTTCAGGAGCAGTTGAGGATAGAATAATGGGACAGAACGACAAACAAATAGATACTGAAACCTGGAAATTTTCGCTCTTCTTTATTTTGTGATTTATTAACACAATCTAAATTCACGCCATTTTGAATTGCGATGTCCCTGTGACCTATATAAATATTTTCATAAATGATTTAGAAAGTTATACTTTACATGTATCATAAATCAAGTGATAAAATCAATCAGAAATCTTTTGTTATCGGTTCAAAGATGTTAAAGGAGATTAAAAGTTGTGTCATATAAAAAGAAGATGTGGTATGATTGCCAATGAGAAAACTGTCCACAAGAGACCAAAATGACACAGAAATTAACAACTATAGGTCACCGACGGCCTTCTACAATGAGCAAAGCCCATACCGCATAGTCAGCTATAAAAGGCCCCAAAATGATAATGTAAAACAATTCAAACGAGAAAACTAACGGCCTTATTTATGTACAAAAATGAACGAAAAACAAATATGTAACACATAAACAAACGACAACCACTGAACTACAGGCTCCTGACTTGGGACAGGCACATACATACATAATGTGGCGGGTTAAACATGTTTGCTTGTAAAACACATACACAATAGCAGAACAAAGATCTAATTAAGAGTGAATAAAAATAAAATGATGTCAGGATTAATGCTAATTAATCGATCTTTTGATCTGATTATTCTTTGTAGGAGATTCAACTATGTAGTACTTTTAAAACTGATTGACATGTGTCATTTGCATATGTGTAACAAATGTTGTTTACATATCAATATCCGTAATGTCCGCTTGCTTGAGATGTCTTCCATTTTAATAAGATTAACTTAAGTTAAAGTCATGATTTCTAACATTGCTTTTCATTTAGAAATACAGTTATGATTTGAAGTATAGATCTGTTGTATGTAAAGTCGGTGTTATACTGTGGTCCTCTACATATCTTATCATATACTTACATGTATGGTCATTATCTTATGAATAGAGTTTACTTGAAATTTTCGCAGTCGTTTTATTTTCGCTTTCACTTCTTATTGTGAAAATAGCGAAAACAAAACTGCTGAGAAAATTTCCTGTTTAAGTAGATGGATTGTCTCCACACCACTTTTAAAAGCAGGGTTTAGGGATATAAGTTTTAAAATATTTTCAGACTGTTTTATTTCATGATTTCATTGCTCAATTTATCCTATGGGGTTAAATTTGCTTCTCTAAAGATAAAATGGCTCTCCAGATCAATGCTGGTGTTTTATTAAGACAAGTCGCTCAGGGAAAGTTTTCACACATTTTATAACAAAATAAGCAAAATAACTCTGGCACAAAAATTTCAGCTTTACAGTAGCTTAACATTCATATTCAGTTATTGTATGTATTTATTGCTATTTTTATATCTTTTCAGTTGGATGATACAGAGAGGAAATGTCGTCTGCAACAAGATCAGATCTTTGAACTGAAGGAACAGGTCACACATTTACAAGCAGAAATCAAAATTAAAGGTGCTCACTTTGAAGGTACGTAAAACACTGAAAACTCTGGTTAACTACTAATTAGAATTAATAACATTAGTCATTGTATATTAGTAATAGTGTTGTTTTTTTAACATATGACTTCCTAAATACATATTACTGATACTAACTTCAATTTCCTTTGATTTATAAACAAATGATGATTAAATAACCCTTTTAAGGGCATCTGATAAAGTTTCACGTTATATTGTCTTTTTATAATTTTGAAATATGTTGTAGCCCTGGAAGAGTTATAAAAGAAATCACCAAATAAAACATAGGTCACCCTGCTTGTTCTCAATAAAATTGAGGCAGAAAATTGGGATTTTGCACTTAAGTAAAAAGTTGAGCAAAGTTATAAAAATTTTGTAGTAGATATTCTTCGTCATAAATTGATAAGATTGATTCAACCTGAAGCTGTGAGAAGTGAAAATAAGGGAAAAATAAATCCTGTCAAGAATGACTAGTTAATTATTCAAGCCATGCTTAAAATTACGGTTAAGATGCTCAAAGTGAGATGTTTTTACCTGAAAAATTTGGAAATTGAGAGGTCCTTATAATGTCATTTTTCTTTTTCTAGATTAACTGTATTTTGTCTTGCTTTCTCCAAATAGCAAATAAAATATATACGGTATGTTACTGTGCTGGATTCGAAGATAAATCGCGATTTATCCTAAAACTTGCATCCCCTTGGTATCCTCAACATTAGTGCGAAAATGCACGACGTCGCTGGCTGACAAGGTTATCGGAGACATCTTCCAAGAGTTTATATATTGCTTATCATTTGCTTATTAAGAGCTACCTTAAAATAATAATATTGTTTTGGAAATAAAAATGTATCATAAATACCCTCTCTTTTATTCTGTTCATGTTCCAAGTGAGAAACATCTCAGGTATAGTTGTTGCTGACTATTGATTTTTTACGGCTTAATTTAAAGACTCAAGGCAATTTAGAGCTGGACATGTAGGAACTGTACACACGTGAATTGTTGAAGACCATATATTGACCTGTAGATGTTTTTGTTTGAGTTGGTGGGCTGCTGTTTCATTGACATACCCCTTAACATCCTTTTATTAACATTTTATTCAAGTCAGGAGGGTAGTAATGCCCTTTACCATCAGGCGTCAAACGGTCATTTTCGGCTACCGTTAGCATCAAATTGGTTACAATTTTACCGTGATTCGTCAAAATATCCTTATCGTGATTCGTCAGAGGTCTCAAATAATTATTGTTACCGTTATTTGTGGAAAAAATTAACATGATTTGTCAAAATTATTCGATTTTTTATCGTCTAAAAGAAAGTGTACATTTTATTGTCATGCACCAAAATTACTGTTACCGTCATTTGGCAAGATTTTTATCGTTATTCGTCATGAAGGTACCCCATTACGATCCTCATGTTAATAGCTGTCATAATTTCACATTTATTCATAAAATCAAACTGTTATTTGGGTGAATGATTACAGTTCAAGAAAACTTTACAATAATTTTGAAATGTTTCATAATTTTTATCTGGCAAAAATGATTCAATTTATATCTGATACATGCATCCCTCATAACTTTGGTTTTGGTTTTGTGTACTTTAACCATTAAAAGCAAGTCACTTAAAGCATTTATAATCTCACTGGTTAATAATGTTCAGATATACCATATAATGTTGTAGAAACCTCAAAGTATAGCTGTGATGATTTTTAACAGATTTAAAGACCTTTAAAAAGGCTATCAGTGTGTAATAAATTCATGGAAAACTGGCCATACCTCTTTTGGTTTTGTACTATTATATTGGCATACATTCTCCTCGTAATAACCAGTATTTCATGTTTTTCCCTGCCAACGTGTTGCGTAGGACATAGAAATACCGGCGTCCGTCCGTCTGTCCATCCGGTCTTGTTAGTGCTCTCATGTGTACAGTTTTGTCAGATTTTTATGAAACTTTTATCATAGGTTAATATCAGCAATGTCTTGGACGAGTTCGAAAATCAGTGCCAATCAATTATTTTAAAAGCATTATGTCACTTAGAAACATTAATAATATGGAAAATTGTATCGTTAGCGCTCTAGTGTGTACAGGCCATAATCTTGCCGGCGAAATGACGATTTAAGTCGCCAAAGAATTTTGAAAATTGCTAAAATTCCGCCGACTGACTTCATAGCGAAGTCAAATCGCTATCAAAATGGGTAAAGGGAGACAACTTGTGAATGACAAGTCTCACAGGTAAAAAAATGGTGGCTGACAAGGAAAATCAAGATTTTGAAATGACCCAGGACTAATACTGTCAACGATCAAATTAGATAAATACAACGGGACTTTGAACATCCTCGGATATAACTTTCAAAACTATTCAAACGGAAAACTGACCGTCTATTTAAGTTATCATTTACGATGATTTTCATCTGAGGATATTGCGTAATCACTCAGCTGATTTGTTTTATTTTATTACTTGCACGAGTTGATCAATTTTATTATTCGGTAGGTAAAGGTGGAATTAACGGCAGATTTATTATATTGATTGAATAAAATTGAAATATAAAAGGTAGAAAGATGACTGATGGATATAAATGTGATTGCAAACGTCGACATTCGAACAGATTGTGATTAGCAGTGGATTTTTCTCACGATCAACCATTTCGTTGATATGGATGATATTTTAAAAATGATAGAAATTGGCTCTTTTCGGATAATTATTATGCGATTGAAAGATATTTTCATTTATAGACTTACAATCTTTAAGGATAATCTCAATTTACAACTAACATAATGTCCTGGACATTCAATATTGTTTTACAAAATAATGGCAAGTGGCGGTGATATAAATTAAATTCCCAGTCATGTGAAATTCATCAGGAAAACTGGGAGTATTATTTTTCTGGACTTTAAAATAAAGGCAGATGCACATGAATTTAATGCATCATAATCATGGTAATATTTCTAGCTAGGCTACTCCCTCATGTCCCAACCCAATCAACAAATTTTATTTAGAACGCAATGGTATCAATAAATACATAACAACTATATATTGTCTAAACCTTTTATTAAGAACTTTCTATATATACATTGTGTACAATAACATATGAAAAACTGCAAGTATATCTTTTATTGAATATAAAACAATTTCCTTAGTGATAAGCATGATAACACGATGCAACCGAAACAGTAATGCATTCTATTAAAATTTGATGGTGATTATTTTTAGGAAAATAGGCAAAACAATAGTTGAAAATTATCAATTAAAATTAAATTTAATGTATGACAGGTTAAATAAAAAGTGCCTTTCAACCCCTTTATTTATACATTTTAGAATTTGTAGAACAGTCCTTAATAATATCCTTTTCATTAAAAACCAACTGTTTTACAGAAAGATTACAGTCAGAGAGAAACAGACACAAAGAAGATCTTAGAGATGCAGAACAGATTAGACAAAAAGAGGTATCATTTTGATTAATATCAGTTTTAATTAAAACTTTATTTTTGAAACTCTTCTTCTTACCGGTAATTATATAAAATTTGATACAACAATAATTTTAATAGCAATAAGTAAATTTAAGATTTAAAGCTACCCAAGCAAATAGAATATTTGAAAACATATCTCATGAGATGCAGATTATGAGAGCGAATTCTTACTAACTAGGTGACATATTGATTTTTGTCTAGTCAAAGGAAAGCTATTCAAACTGCTTGAGAGTAGAGTCAGCCATTGCAAATGCATTATAGGTTATCACATATGTAAGAAATGTTGCATCACTTCCCAAGAATTCTATACTAAGAATCAATGTGGGATAAAGGCCTGTGAGACATCAAATCAACAATAATATTGAATAAGAAAAAGAAATGTAGATATCAAAATATGTCTACAATAGTATATGAGTGCCTATTCTATATGCCGAACTCTAAATCACTTTGATTCCAGACAAGTTATATAATTATTTCAACATAGACTTCTATTCAGATTTGTTATCAATACCAAATTTATATATGGAGACATTATAGTGTATGAAACAAATACACAATAATTAAGTCTCTTCCAGGTATCCAGAGTGAGACAAGATGCAGACGAAGTTGAAGCAAATCTAAGGGAGAGAATCCAACAGCTAGAAATGACAAGACTAGAGCTAGAAGAAGAAATAAGTAGACAGAAAAATCATAACATGTCCAATAAACTACAGCATGAAGAACAGCTTACTATTATCAAACAAAAATTCCAGTCTGAGGAGGTAATATACAATGAATCAGACGATGATATAAGTATATGGACCACCAAAGGCTTTTCTATAAAACAAGGAAATATTTAATTAGGTCAATAAAGGCACTTTTTTAGAGACCCCACCACTGAAATTATTTTTTCATCTCTTTTATGTTAAAAATATGTCCTAAATCCATTTGTACATAGGATTCCATATGCAAATGTTTTTAAAAGTACCCAAGAAGTTTTTTCTAGAACAGCCATATTAAATCGTTTTGAAAAAATGGACTTGGAAAGGTAATTCCAATGTGTAAATCATACAGAAAATTATGGCAATATTTCAGAATATTTACAATATTGTCAACACTGTAATATTAAAAGTCAGCTACATACACAGACATTCTATCGAAATATATTTATTATGTGTTGGCTGATTAGTTCACAACAATTCTGTTATAAATTCTACTTTTACATCCTGGTATTTCTACTAATCATGTGATTAAATTATATCCTGGTATCTCTACTAATCATGTGATCCATCCTGGTATTTCTACTGATCATGTGACGAACATTCAACGTTGAAATTCTACTGATCATGTGATCTATCCTGGTATTTCTACTGATCATGTGATCAGTGATGATACTGATTCCTGATTTTGACTTTTTTTTTTTCTTACTTTAGAAATTGGTATTTTTAGTTAGAAGTCATGTTCAAATGGAAGTCTCTTTCTCGTACATTTTTTTAAGAGACTTTTCTTCCTGTATTTCCACACAATAAATAAATGTTTTTTTTTCCCCAAATAATAACTTTTGTAGAATAAGAACCTTTTGAATTACAGAATTGTATATTATTTAATTGTAAATCATTTACTCAGGAAAACAGATATAGTCAATTAGAAGAAAAGTTACGTGTGACACAGTTATTGAAAGATGAGGTGCAGTCACGATGTAACCAACAGAATTCCACTGTTAGTGATCTAACATCTAGGAATAGTACACTAACATTGGAGACAGAAACAATGAAGAAAAGAGTGGAAGAGATGCAGCAGGTTAATATAACTTATATAGGATAAGATTGAGCAAAATACCTTGCCAAAAAAAGCCAGTCAGAAAAAGGATTGTATGGTTTTACATCTCCCCCCCCCCTTTTATTAATATTGTATTTATATTGTGTCATAGATCAAATTTATTCGTTCAGTGTATGTTTACTTGTTTTTGTTAATATGTCTCTTTGATTGAGTTAAGCCATTTCAATTGATATTTTATAGTGTGTCTTTCTACGTTGTAAAGTTACACTACTATTTCAGGTAAGGGTGACGGTTGGCGCCTGTTAAAATGTTTAAACCCGCTGCATTTGGTTGCACCTGTCCTAAGTCAGGAACCTGTTGTTCAGTTGTTGTCGTTTGTTGATGTGGTTCATAAGTGTTTCTCGTTTCTCGTTTTTTATGTAGATTAGACATTTGGTTTTCCTGTTTGAATTGTTTTACACTAGTCATTTTGGGGCCCTTTATAGCTTGTTGTTCGGTGTGAGCCAAGGCTCCTTGATGAAGGCCGTACTTTGACCTATATTGTTTACTTTTTACACATTGTGACTTGGATGGAGAGTTGTCTCATTGGCACTCATACCACATCTTCTTATTTCTATTGTATTAGCATTTTATAATTAAATACCATATATAGGGAAATTTTCATGTATGTCCTATTTTTTGCGATAGACATTTGACCGCAAAATTTCCCCTATGCAAATGTTTCATTGTCAATTGAACTGCATTGTACAAGGCTATAAAACTAAAACAAAGCCTGATGTCAAAATAACCCATTATATGGGAGTTGAAAATGAACATCTAGAGTTTAGGTTTTTATACGACCGCAAAAAATTTTGCGGTCGTATATTGGTATGACGGCGTCGTCGTTGTCCGAAGACACATTGGTTTTCGCACAATAACTTTAGTTTAAGTGAATGGATCTCTATGAAATTTTACCATAAGGTTCAATACCACAAAATGAAGGTTGGGATTGATTTTGGGGGTTATGGTACCAACAGTTAGCATTTTTGTAACTTCCAGACAATAACTTGTGTGTTAGTGTATGGATCTCTCTGACATTGTACCACAAGGTTCCATATCACAAAGGGAATGCTGGGATTGATTTTGGGGGTAATTGCCTCAAAATTTTAGGAATTAGGGGCCAAAAAAGGGGCAAAAAACAAGCATTTTTTTCTAGTTTCATGACAATAACTTGTGTGTAAGTGTATGGATCTTTCTGAAATTGTACTACAAGGTTCCACATCGCAAAGGGAAAGCTGGAATTGAGTTTGGGGGTAATTGCCCAAAACGTTTAGGAATAAGGGGCCAAAAATAAGCATTTTTCTAGTTTCCAGACAATAACTTGTGTTCAAGTGTATGGATCTCTCTGAAATTGTACTGCAAGGTACCATACCACAAAGGGAAGGCTGGGATTGATTTTGGGGTTAATTGCCTCAAAATTTTAGGAATTACGGGCCAAAAATGGTCAAAAAACAAGCATTTTTCTAGTTTCAGGACAATAACTTGTGTGTAAGTATGGATCTTTATGAAATTGTACTACAAGGTTCCATATCACAAAGGGAAAGCTGGGTTTGAGTTTGGGGGTAATTGCCCTAAACTTTTAGGAATTTGGGGCCAAAAAGGGGCCAAAAACAAGCATTTTTCTAGTTTCCAGACAATAACTTGTGTTCAAGTGTATGGATCTCTCTGAATTTAAATTGTACTGCAAGGTACCATACCACAAAGGGAAGGCTGGGATTGAGTTTGGGGGTGATGAATCATAAGGGGGTTCAAAAAATTTGGGGGGGGGATTTTTTTTTCCTTTTTTTTATGGTTTGAATAGGTAAATTAAAAAATTTTCAAGTTCTTAGACCACATTCATTCTGTGTCAGAAACCTATGCTGTGTCAAATATTTAATCACAATCCAAATTCAGAGCTGTATCAAGCTTGAATGTTGTGTCCATACTTGCCCCAACTGTTCAGGGTTCGACCTCTGCGGTTGTATCAAGCTGCGCCCAGGGGAGCATTTTATTTGACAATTAATGTGGAATATGTCAAAAATACATCTATTATTAAGTTAGAATTATGTTTACATGAAATGTAAAGAAATGAAGAAATGAAGAAATTTTTTTTTTTGCTTTATCTCAAAATATATCTAATTTTTGTGCATTTCAGTATTTAAGTTATAACAAAAGATAGATTTTTGACATCTGAATTCAAAATATATCTAATTTTGTTTATTATTGCATTTTTCAGAATGGACAAAATTTTTATTAATGTTGCATAAGGTCTATATTTCAGTTATCAGAATTTCTGATACTCACTCTGAAATCGCATTAAATATATTTCTGAATTTACAGCAACAGTGCAAAGCCCCAAAGGTAAAGTCATTTTATCAATACTGGCTAGATAAAGTTTATTACCAGGGTGGCTTCATAAACATGTGATTTATTTTTATAAATGATCAGAAAATTATCTTTCATTAAAATATTTGTCTATTGTTTTGCATGAAAAGGTTCAAACAAAATTTGGTAGTTAAAATGTTTGATTATTACATTGATTTGATAATTTTGTTTTTAGGAACTAGCTGAAAAGAATGCAGTAACTTTTGCTGAAGTTGGAAAGGTTAAACTAGATTTGAATCAAGCATTAAACAAACTTGAAGCAGAGAGAAAAGTGCAAACAGAATTAAGGGACCAACTTTCTGATTCAGATAGGAAAACATCTGGTAATTCATTATTAGTAGTATGGATAAATGTAGACATAGGCTATACACTAATATGACAGCCATCCAATAAAAAGCAATGACTTTTTAAAAAAAAGATTGCATAAATAGATGTGATTTTTGTCTCCCCTGTTAGGAAAGACTTGGAAGAGAGACATAGAAAATCTACATTTCGTTATCTTCTGAGTTGTCAACATTTAGGTTCAATCTATGCTTAAAGTTTTTTTAGACTGCAATAACTTTGTCAAATCTTCATGGAATATTATAAAACATTCTTTTTGATCAAGAGACAGTATCCAAAGCAAAACCTTGAAATTATTTATTTTCATTCACCATGTTTTGCTGACAAATAATTAGCATTTTTATGCCCCCGCCGTAGCGGACGTACGTCCCAAAATTGATTTCCGTTCTCTAACTTTAGTTTGCCTCAACCAAATGTTATGAAACTTATACACAATGCCTTTTACCACAAAACACAGATCAAGTTTGAATTTGGGTAGCATCACTTTTACCATTCTAGAGTTATGCCCCTGTACAAATGGAAAAAATTGCTGAATTTTTTGTTTCTTTTCTCTAACTTTAGGTTGCCTCAAACAAATGTTATGAAACTTATATGCAATGCTTATTACCACAAAACATAGATCAAGTTTGAATTTTGTGGCCTCATTTTACTGTTCTAGAGTTATGCCCTTTAAAATGGAAAAATTGCTGAATTTTTCGTTTTGTTCTCTAACTTTATAAGTTTGCCTCAAGCAAATGTTATGAAACTTGTACACAATGCCTTTTACCACAAAACACAGATCAAGTTTGAATTTGGGTAGTGTCAATTTTACCGTTCTTGAGTTATGCCCTGTACAAATGGAAAAATTGCTGAATTTTTTGTTTCTTTTCTCTAACTTTAGGTTGCCTCAAACAAATGTTATGAAACTTATATGCAATGCTTATTACCACAAAACATAGATCAAGTTTGAATTTTTGTGGCCTCACTTTTACTGTTCTAAAGTTATGCCCTTTAAAATGGAAAAATTGCTGAATTTTTCGTTTTTGTTCTCTAACTTTATAAGTTTGCCTCAAGCAAATGTTATGAAACTTATACCATTGCTTATTACCACAAAACACAGATTAAGTACAAATTTGGGTAGTGTCAGTTTTACCGTTCTTGAGTTATGTCCCTTTGTAATCTTATATTCCAGCGGGTGCATCATTTGTGTCCCATGGACACATTCCCCATTTATTTGCAGTTAACATTTGGATACAGTCTGGAATTAAATAATTTTAAACATCTATAACTTTGTCAATTTGTCGTAGAAATTTTGGAATGGTATGGTTTATCAACATGAAAATGGATCTGTTATAATTTAGAGACAGAAACTAGTTGCCCCAAAATCGAGTCTGCAATTTCCATGTTTTCTCTATAGACGGCACTATGGTGTCTCACAGCCAGACCTAATAAAGCCCTACAGAGAAATATTGTACTACTTATGTACTTTATTGTATGGCAGAGTCCTCAGTCTGATATGGGAAATTCAAAATATGAGGTCCATATTAGTCCCATTAACTTTGCAAAATGAAAATATAACATCATGAACAAATTAGATAATTAATTCAAAATTGTGCCATAGAAATGATTTTCTGTATGGAAATTTATCCCAAAAAGAGTGTAAGGTCATTTTAAAATTTTAAGATTTATTGATCTACAGTACTCTTATTTATATGTTTTTGTCATTATTGCAGAACAAATTTTAAGATATAGAGAAGCATGTGAGGAGAAAGATGCAGAATTAGACAGTTTAAGAAGACGTCTCAAGTCTCGTGAATTAGAAGTATCCCATGTCCGAGAAGAAGAATCTCAAAGAGCTAAGATGCTACAAATGGCTGTATTGAACTATTGTCAGAACATACCACAGTCAACAATGGAATCATCATGATCAAAATGAAAAACATTTTAAGAAAACAATGTTGAAATTTTTTGAAAATAGTTTACTTCCTACACTGGGATATGTAGAAAGAAGTGAGATGAAAAGAAGTTGTTGTATGATTTTAATTATTGTATAGTAACAACATTTTCATACAGAACGTAGTCAAAAGTTAGCTTGCAGTAACATATAGTATTGCACTATCATAAATTAAGCATAAAATTAGTGATATCATCAGTGACAAAAATATGTTTTAAAGAAATTTTCAAGCTTTGCTTTACAATAAAAGGGTTATTGCATGAATATTGGTAAATAGTATTGCTTGTAGAATATAAATTGCACTTCCCAAGCTGATGCAATTTTAAAATCTACTTTGGAAAATGTTCATGCAATACCCCTAAAGGGATCAGATATAATACAGTTCTAGCTCAATATTATCCTATTTTATTTTATCTAATAAGTTTTTGATGAATATTTATTTGTTATTTAGAATTCAATTAGGAGCTACCATTTGATTTTTATGGGGGCTAGGATGAAAAATTTTGTCCTGCATTTTTTAATTGTAATCTCTGTCCTGCCTTTTTATTTTTCACTCTATTCGGTCCTGCCTTTTTTTATTAGATTATCCTGACTTTTTACATAAATTGTCATCCTGCCTATTTTTTTTTTGCCAAGTTGCTCATTCTGCCTTTTTTTACTCAAAACTCCTGTCCTGCCTTTTTTTTTAAATTTCATCCTAGCCCATAAAAATCAAATGGTAGCTCCTTACCTTGATTTATAGAGAAAAGGAATACAGAAATATGTACTCAGAGTTGTGGTCAATTAGCTATATAGAATTATGGTTACTTACAACGATTAATGTCATAAAAGAAATAATAGCTATAAATGGTCACTTAAAGATTTGAGGATTTACATGTCATTGTAATACAGTCGAACCTCGTTGTGTCGTAGTCGAAGGGACCGGACCAAAGTATTCGACTCATCTGAGGTTTGACTCATCCGAGGCCGAATGTATCGTCAAAAATTTGGAATGCAAGAAATACGGTATGAGATTTGCGTAAACTAGATACTTTGTCTTTGAACATTGTGCCTTTTTCGATATGACACACTTTATAATTGTGTATGCAATCGCCATTGTTGGTCCTTTATAATAATGAAGCACACAAGAACAGATACAAATCATGCACAAATAAAATCAATAGTCTACACAAATATTTATAAACACTATAAATTATGAAATCATTCATGAACGAAATAAGTTCTGAACGGTCTCTGATGAGGGTGTCTGCTGTACATTAAATTATCATGAATTTATCATAATCGTCTTAATCCTTTATTTATTGTAATTAATGAATTTTAATTCTAACGATTGATTTAATCTCGCTAGTGTCATTTAAATTCGTTTTTTTTCGTTTTATCTCATGTGAAATATGTTCAACACACTAAAGTTCCGCTTGAACAATCAACAAAGGTGTTAATTACGGTCATCATAAACATGTCATTTTAACTGTTATACAAACAAGAATGTTTACTCAGCTTTAATCTCTTTTGAAAATGATTAGGTTGCATAAGAAATACATCCGATTTGAGTTTTTATCATGAGGTCTGCATCTTTCAAAATTCTTACTTTCAAACTTGAGACATCGGGTCAATTTACATTAATTTTATATCGACGGGACTATAAAATTTACTCGACATAACCGAGTATTGAATCAACCGAGTTCGACTCATCAGAGGTAATTATGCATTGATCAAACAGGAATTTTACGAGACCGCGAAATTACTTGACTCATCCGAGTTTTCGACACATCCGAGTTCGACACAACGAGGTTCGACTGTATTTTATTTTGTCTCTGCTTTTTTCTAAATGTAGAAAGACATTGTTAAAATGATGGCAGATATTTTGGATCTGTTTTCTGGAATTACAAATGGTATACCTCTATCTTAAGTAAGCATACATGTATGCTTTCATGAAAAATCCAAAATTTTATATTACCTTTGTTTAAATATAGCTGTATTTTCTAGCGAATCAAACAAAATGATGACCCCTATTTGTTTTTTGTTTTCTTAGAGAATCAAATGATAGAATAGAAATCTTCTTTCAAAATAAAGTAAGTTAGTACTTAATTTGTAGTTGTATTTCTGATAACATACACAAATTTTCACTATTTTTCTCTCGCCTGCGATAAAAGTCGCAGAAAGCGAGACATAAGGATTGCTTTTCCAGAGACGGGTGTGGTGGCGTCAACAATTGTTAAGTTTTCTGCCAAAGTTATATATAAGTTTGATAGGAACTACTTGTGATAGATCATTGATATTTATTACAACGTTGCATTACTATCAGTAGATATCAATTTGACGACTATTTCGAGACCCTGCCCCGTAGGTCATGGTCCAGCATCTTTGAATTAACTAGCAATTTTCAATGTTAAGTTTTCTGCTTAAGTTAGTTTGATAAAACTACTTGTGATAGATCAATGATATTTAATATGAAGTTGTATTACTATCAGTACATATCAGTTTGATGCCTATTTTGAGGACCTGCCCCCTAAGTCAAGGTCCAGTGACTTTGAATTAATTACCAATTTTCAATGTTAAGTGTTCTGCTTAATTGAGTTTGATAGGATCTTCTGGTGATAAATCAATGATATTTTGTATGAAGTCGCATTACTATCAGTACATATCAGTTTGATCACTATTTTTAGGCCCTGCCCCCTAGGTCATGGTCCAGATACTTTGAATTATTAAGCAATTTTCAATATTAAGTTTTCTGCTTAAGTTAGTTTGAATGGATCTTCTTGTAATAGATCAAGGATATTTTGTTTGAAGTTGCATTACTATCAGTACTTATCTGTTTGACGACTATTTTGAGGCCCTACCCCCTAGATCATGGTCCAGTGACTTTGAATTAATTAGCAATTTTCAATGTTAAGTTTTCTGCTTAAGTCAGTTTGATAAGAACTACTTGTGACAGATCAATGATATTTTGTATGAAGTTGCATTACTATCAGTACATCTCAGTATGTCGACCATTTCTAGGCCTTGCCCACAAGATCACAGTCCAGCGACTTTTAATTAATAAGCACACAAGATCACAGTCCAGAGACTTTTAATTAATAAGCAATGTTGTTGTCCATCAGATTGTCTTTTTCTTAATTTTATGTGGACAGGCGAGACATATCTCTGTGTCAACAGTTTACTTTTCTTATGAATTACAAAAAAAATATTTTTCTTTCTTTCTGAAAGACATGGGTAATCCCTGAATTTAAAAAAGGTAAACATCAAATAAGTTTAATTTAAAGGCAAGTTTAAGCAAAATCTATTGGTTGTGCCAGTTTCAATATTTTTTCAATGTCATTCCAAAGATCATGGACAGCTGTGCCATCTTTTATTTATTTTATTAATTTCACTATAGATTAACCTTAACTTATCCAGGATGAAATAATGTGTACCATCTGTTAATAGCTGTGTTTTATAACCAATACTTAGTATTGAAAACGAATAAGATTCTTTAGTGAGGTCATGAATTCAACACACGATTCTCATTGTTTTTACCGGTAGTTATATTTTATGTGATATTGAATATCAGAACTGATAATATGGTTGTGATATTTTACATGTATGACATTATTAGCTTCAAAATACTTGATTTTTTTAAACAATTTATTTTGAAATGAAATGATGATATTTAGTATATTTAATTTGATCTTGTCAGTTTAGTTTTAATTTATTGTTAGATTGTTTTTACATATTTATATTTTTCATACAATAAAGTATAATTTAATTGTAGAAGTTATTGATTGTAGAAGAGACTGATTTGTGTGGCTGATTTTTCTGTGTGGTTGTTCAATATTTAATGTCAGTTTACAGTAGAACTTATTAGTCCCCTACTGATGAAGTGGAAGGGGACTTTAGGTTTGCACTCCGTCGATCTGTCTGTCTGTCTGTCTGTCTGTCCATCCGTCAGTCTGGCAGATCAGTTTTCCACACATTTTTGCTTCATGCTTGAAGATATTGATTTGATATTTGGTATATTGTTTTATCATGAATTTTGTTCTGGTCTGATGATTTTGTGCAGATTTATGGTCCTTGGACTTTGAAAATTCACTCAAATACATGTAATCAGTTTTCCGCACTTTTTTCTGTCATGCCTGAAGATATTGATTTGATAATTGGTGTATAGTTTTTATCATGACTAGTTACAGATCAAGTTCGAATTTTGTTCCGGTCTGATGATTTTGTGCAGAGTTATGATCCTTGGACTTAGAAAATTCACTCAAATAATCAGTTTTCCACACTTTTTTTCATCATGCTTGAAGATATTGACTTGATATTTGTTATATAGTTTACACCATGACAAGTTATAGATCAAGTTAGCATTTTGTTCCAGTACAATGAATTTTTAACCGGTAGGGGACTATGTATTGCCATGCAATACTATCAGAATGCTTGTTTAAACTCCTTTTTTTTTGTCCGTTGTTAAGTTGGCTGGTGCTCTGGAGTTTACTTGTATGTGGCTAATCTATCACTTCATGAGATATGTGTCTTTTCTCTGCTGGGGTCATGGTGGTTGAGTGGTCTAAGTAATTCATCTATTGTATTACTAGCCTGTCAACACTTAGGTGGTGAGTTCAAACCCTACACATAGCAGCTGGTGCGTTTGTTTCTAATCTTAATTTGTCAACAATCAATCATCTATCAGAAAAAACGCTTCCATCAATAAACTTACTTGCATAATGTGTTACTTGTATAAAAGGAGATGTGGTAGGATTGCTGGTGAGTCCTAATGATGTGAATGTAAGCATATATAGGTCACCATATGACCTTCAACAATGAGCAAAACCCATACTGTATAAAAGCTACACAATGCCCTGACATGACAAAATATGACACATTTCAAACAAGAAAACCAGTGGCCTGATTTATGACAAATCAATAAGTGAAAAACAAGTGACTGTGTGTAGGGCTAAACATGTTTCTAAGCTCTCAACCTGAGACAGTGGTGTTAATACACAACACAAGAACAAACTGTAAATCAATTGAAAATGAATTAATTCAACAGATTGATATGAAGCACAAAAAACAACCTAGTCACATACAAAATAAAGGACACTTATCTCAGTGAGGGTGTAGTTACTGAAAGCTAATTCAAGACCAGTTACACCTATAAAATAAATGTTGTTCTCCCAGAATATTAAGTAGCGATCAGTATATGGTCTATAGATAGATTGGCATCTATTATTAAGTTTTTCTATGTACAAGGGTATGGATGGATGGATCTTAATTTCTGTATTATAATTTTTTTCATTTTTTCTTTTTGCTTTATTTTGGTCCATTTTTCTCTATTCTTCATTTTTCGGTTAATTATTCTGTGAATAGCCCATTATTCTCTATTTTGTAAACCCCATCATGTACTATTTACCTGGTATATCATAAAAGAGTGACATTTATCTGTTTGTGAGAGGTATAGCTAGCTATAAAACCAGGTTTAATCCACAATTTTCTACATAAGAAAATGCCTGTACAAGTCAGGAATATGACAGTTATCCATTCGTTGGATGGGTTTGAGCTTTGGACTTTGCCATTTGATTACAGACTTTCCCTTATGAATTTTTCTCTGAGGTCGGTATTTTTGTTTTTTTGACTTTTTGCACAATTTAAACTGGGTGTGGCCATCACAACAGTTATTTCAACAAGAACGAAATTTGCACATTTTGCATCAACAAATTTCATTGATCTTCATGGGTTAAACCATGAAAGATGCATAATTATAAGAAATCAACAAAGATGTTATATTTTCACAAAATGTGGTGAATAAAAACAATTTAATATCCTACTGTTTCCTTTATTGGTTAACTGAAATCTTAAAACGTTTAAGTTCTTTTCCAATATACATTTAAAATCAGGATATCCAACAGAATATCTTGCAATCATAATTTTAGTCCAAATTTAAGGATGTTCGCTCCTCTTGTTTTTGAATTTTTGTCAGATATTTGGAATCCTCTGGTTTTATCCATGTAGTGCCATTAAAAATTTTGCCCACTAAGCCCTACTTTTCTTTTCATAATTTTATAACATATAGTTTAAAAAGCCATATTTGAAAATCTTGTAAAATCCTTGTTATTTTTTCATAGTTTTTGATAGAAAAACAGTGCCAATGTTAATAGTATGAAAAATCTAGAGAGAATCATTTCCCGCCAAATTTTCAACGGCTTATATCTCAAAAACAAGCACATGCACCCTTCATTTTTTTCTGCTTTTTTAGTTCCGTTATTTATATACTATCAATTTATAACAGTCTTTTGAAAAGCTTGTTATTTTGAAACAGAGTAGCGAACATCCTTAACATAATGTACATATGCTCTCAATCCAGCAGCCTGGGCTAATGAATAAAACCTGAGACTTAGGGAGCTATCATTTGATTTTTATGGGGGGGCTAGGATGAAAAATTTTGTCCTGCTTTTTTTTTTAGTTGTAATCTCTGTCCTGCCTTTTTTTTTTACTCTATTCGGTCCTGCCTTTTTTTTTTACTAGTTTATCCTGAATTTTTTTACACAAATTGTCATCCTGCCTTTTCTTTTACCAAGTTGGTCATCCTGCCTTTTTTTCTACTCAAAACTCCTGTCCTGCCCATTTTTTTCAAATTTCATCCTAGCCCCCACATAAAAATCAAATGGTAGCTCCCTTAACTATAACCATGATAACACACAGTAGTCTCAGTTAAAACATAACAAATTCTTTACCTGAAAAATCCCAAAAATAATAACTGGTGTTATAGAAATAAATATAATAAATAAATAATTAAAAAATAAATGTGTAAATGGGATTTCTTTAATAAATATGATATACAAAGAGCATGTTCTGTTGCACAAACAAACGAAATTTAGAATATCTGTATCAAGTCTCCTCATCTTGAACACTGCTATTTTTAGAAAACCTGAAAAAAGGATTAACAATGATAAACAGATATTTGAGCTTGGAGTGTAAACTCATAAACAATGAATTGTTTTTAAAAGAGTACCTAAATTTTACAAATTATACATAAGAGCTCTCAAATCTGGATCCTGATTAGAAAATAAAGCAGTATCACGTAAACAACCTGAACTATATAGGCTTCTACAGCCTGCTGATTTACAAATATCAGACATGAATAATGTAAACGTTCTTTTTGATACAGTTTTTGCATAATACCATATATCTACTTTGTGTTCTATAGTAGATGTTAAAACTTCTCTGCTCAGACAATTAAACAAAAAATCTGCTTTTGGGTCAGTTTTTCTAATAAGTAAACGAAGTCCTGCAATAGGACAGAAAGCCTTCCAAGGTGATGCACACATGCGCTCCTTTTCTAAATCCTGACAGTTGAAACGATTTATAGTCTCACGGTTAATGACAACATACTCTGTACCGTCAGCATCCGTGTTAAAGTCAAATGAATCTATTTTCAATTGCTTCTGGTTCTCTTTAGTCAACGAAAGAAAGTTTATTGTAATACAGAACCATACACTTTGTCTTAATGATAGAGCATCACAATTTGACCGATATACATATCTACACAATAATTTCAGTTCCTCTTTGTCAATATTTTCCCTGTATCTGCACTTGGGTAACAAACCCTTCTTTTCAAGAATTTTTATCTTTGCATCTAATAAAGCATTACTCTCCTTAAATGCAGAATCTCTAACTATGTCAAAGTCTCTTTTAATATTTTTAAAATAGCGATTTAATGCAGCTCGAGCATTCTTCATTGTATGTTTTTTATAAATGGTGGGATTGACATGTCTATAGCTTATATTTTCATTTGCTTTTGTCATAGGTTTGGTCTCAGCATAAAAATACTTCAACTTTTCATTTAAATCCTCTACAGATATATTTTCTAAATCCGTATCTTCTCCTGAAGTTTCTTTGCTCCATTCTAAAATGGAAAAAAAAGAATATTCATACTGATTCACAGTTTTCATAAATAAGGCTGTGAATGACGTTAAACTGTTTCTATTGCATCCATTTTCTGTCTTGTTTTCTGTGTCAATAATATGTCTTCCTTAAAGTCATATGAAACATTAGTTTCTTGAAATTTTAATGTTATCCAGATTATTGAACCAATCAGAAACATATATATTGTTAGATATACTGTTCCCAAAACCAATGCATGCATATATACTAAACTTAGTCTTGCATGCACTTTTTTATATTTATTACACATCTATAACATATTATCAACAAATATTATTTCATTCAGTGGTTGTTGATCACAAGCTACCTAATCAACTTTCGAGTCTGTTGCCGAAGTTTACCAGATTGTGACATTGATGAACAAAAAAAAACAGAGCACATGGAAAGCATGACAGATAAGTGCAATGGAAGATCCATGACATGACATGTTTTTATATTTTCCATGCATTCCCGTTTGTTAATTAAACTATTCCGTAGACTAACAGTTGTTAAAAGATTTGTTGTATTAAATTTGTTTTTTAAGAATTTGTTATTTCTATTCACCTTCAAGAGCATGTGTGTTTACATTCTTTCATCACGGTTTTCCTCTCGCCCTTGCACTGTGCTATGGTCAAAGTTATAACGAGAGGTCTCATAGTTAAGGTCACTGCATACAGGAAGATATTGGCGAATTAGTGTCTGGGAAGTCAATAATTCAATATTTCAAAGAAATTGGTTAAAAGATTTGTATTTATTTTCAACTGAAAATTTCTCACTATTGCGCAATACTGTGCTGTTGCACAATACTAAGTTAATCTGTTTTAATGCTATTTAACGAAATTTTCCATTGATCTCATTGACTGATAATTTCCTTTCTCAGCACAGTAGAGTGATATGAAAAATTATCGCTAGAAACTAAGGGCGTACGTGCCTTTGTCAATGTAAGCATCAACGTCGTCATAGGCAAAATAGCGATAAACAGATTATCATTGGTCATCTCAACTTGATTGCTTTTCTCACTTTTGCCATACCGGCTCAAGCGAGAAAATCACTCTCGTTGAGATGACCAACGATAATCTATAAATATATAATAATTTCCACACCCTGTTTGGTGTGTATCTCCTGCCATATGAGTACTTGTTGCTTTTATATATAAATCAGAAATAATCAATGTAAAAATGGAAAAATTTTGGGAAAACCCAAAAAATTATGAAAAAAAATCCCCCAAAAAATTTGTCCCCTCCCTTTTGAAAAATCTTGAAGAAAAAAGTATGAACATCCCCCAAAAAAAAAAAATCTTGAAAAAAAGTATGAACATCCCCCAAAAAAAATGAAAAAGTCCAAAACTTTTGAACCCCCCAAATTTTTTTTGAAATTTTGAAGATTATATTCTTTTCAGGAAAAATGTACAATTTCAGTTCATTTTTGGGGGTTCATTTTATTTTTCTTCAAAAATTTGAAATTTTGAAGAAAAAAAATATGAGCCCCCAAAATTTTTTTTTTTTGAAATTTTGAAGATTATTTTCTTTTCAGGAAAAATGTACAATTTCAGAGAGTTCCATAAAATTTAACACAAGTTATTGTCTGGAAACAAGAAAAATGCTTGTTTTTGGCCCCTTTTTGCCCCTAATTTCTAAGCATTTGGGGCAATTACCCCCAAACTCAATCCCAGCCTTTCCTTTGTGGTATGGAACCTTGTAGTACAATTTTAAAGAGATCCATACATTTAAACACAAGTAAATGTCTGGAAACTAGAAAAATGCTTGTTTTGGCCCCTTTTTCCCTAATTCCTGAACGTTTGGGGCAATTACCTCCAAACTCAATCCAAGCCCTTCCTTAGTGATATGGAACCTTGTGGTACAATTTCAGAGAGATCAATACACTAACCCGCATTTTATTGTCCGAAAACTACAAAAATGCTTGTTTTTGGCCCCTAATTCCTAAACTGTTGGTACCATAGCCCCCAAAATCATTCCAAACTTTCTTTTTGTGGTATTGAACCTTCTGGTAAAATTTCAAAGAGATCCATTCACTTAAACTAAAGTTATTTTCCGGAAACCAAATGTGTCTTAGGACGACGACGACATGATAGCATTAAACATTATATGAAGACAAATTTTTTGTGGTCGTATAAAAACAATTATGATATACAGGAACTAAAGAGAACCACTGAATTACAATCTCCCAACTTGGGACAGGCACATAGAATGTGGCTGGGTTAAACATGTTAAGTATATATATGTTACACATAAAAGACTTAGTATAGGTCATTGAAGCAAGAAATCTAAATCATACTTATATTTGTAGAGATATTACCAATTGATTGTCTCAAATGTTAAAAAAGCCAGTGTCAGTGCAGCAATGACATGTAGGTTACAGTGACCTCATGACAAGATGGTGAAATATTCCTGATAATGTATATTTAAACAGTTTAGATGATTTTATTACATAAAGTAACTTAGTAAGTTACAAAGTTTGAAACTCAAATTTAAAAACTCAAACAAAGTCAATAAAGCATGAAATGTAGGTCACGGTGGATGTTGACTGCTGAACCCAATTTTTGACATTTTTACCTATATCTAGTATGTCTAGTATGTCTGTTAGTTTTGCTCACACAGTTGCCAATAAAATAGAATTCAACATGACTGTCATACAAGTGAGAGGTGAAGCTAGCTATAAAACCAGATCTATAAATTCATCAAAGGAAATGCTTGTATCAAGTCAGGAATATGACAGTTGTTTCCATTAGTTTGAGCTTTTGATTTGCCATTAATATATATTTGATAAGGGACTTTCCATTATGAATTTTCCTTGGAGCTTGGTATTTTTTTTATTTTACTTCTTCTTGTACATGCCTACTTCCCAAAAATGCAATATTTACATAAGTTACAAATGATCCAATTACTTATACATGTACATGTTATGGTTCATGGTTGCAGAGATATAAATTTGGATATAATATTGAAATAAATGCTGTTTCTTTTTCTATTTATTCAAAGTGAGGAATCACATTTTATAGCAAGAAAGGCAGAACTTTAATCTTTGAAATGAAATATATATTTATATTTTGTGTCGGTTAACATGGATCTTTAAACTGAAAGTAAAGAATTTAACAAAACTTCTGCAGGCATCCTGTATCCTGCATTGATATGAAAGCAATTTTATCCCACATTGCAATCAATTGTACGTCATAGAAGGGAAATTTGCATTATGATTTCAAAGAAAGCCTATTTAGGCTTAGCAGGCAAGGTAGATAACTCATAAAGTTTAAGTATTTTTCAAATTTCTATAACTTTTAATTATCGCCAATTAAATAAAAACAAACATAGTTAGTTAATAAAATTTGAAGTACGTATGCCATGTATGTTAAGCAGCATCTAACTTATCTTTGTCCATCATGTCCTTGTTAACAGGGTTCTCGCTAAGGATTTCTGAAGGCGAGTCCAGGGACTCGTCATTTTTAGCCATGATGAGTCCAACAGCAAGAAGAAAATATTTTATTGCAATATAATGTAACATTTTAGTCTCCATTTCCAAATAGAGCAATGAAATGACATTAAATTCAGATCACTTTTAAACTTTTGCTATAAAATGATGATATTTGTGTTTAACTGTGTTTCAGTTTATACAAAATATTTCAATCTTGATGCATCTGTGGACTCACCAGTTTTGAAAATGGTGAGTCCAGACAGATTTTGATGAGTCCAGGACTCATGGACTCGCCTTAGTGAGAACCCTGTTGTATCATGTGTGTAGTTGTATTATATTAGACACTATTCATACAGTTCCTTCATCATTAGTTTTGGAGAGTTAATGTTAAACACACAATTGGCAAATGGTTTATTAATAGTCATAAAACCTTAAGATGATTGATTGATTGTTGATTGCTTAACGTCTACTCGTCCAGTGGTCCTTAAGATGGAATTGCATTTTAAGTGTAAACATTGTCAGAAGATGACACAACATAAGTTAGATGCTGATATGGAAACAATGTCTGAGGTGCTGACAGTATGTCCTTTTTGAGTTTGGTGTACCAAAGGTTCATTAAAATTGCTCTCTGCAACAATTCTGTCACTGTGGTCTATATTTCATGCCTAAGCTTAAGTTGCAATATGGGACAATGTTGACAAAAGTGATTCTTCTTGCTTAACAGAATAGTAGCAATTGTAACTTCTGATTGAAAATTCATGTTTTATGTCCTCTCATGAACATTAAGTGTAGTAGTTCATGATCTGCATCATTCATTGCTTGTATTGCAGTTGCTCGCAAACTTTGAGCCGTATATAATTTTGAACATTTAGCGTTTCGGCTAATGTCAGACATAAAGTTAGAAAAAAATCTATTTGAAAGAGACTGGGCAGTGTACCATACATTAACAGATTCAAAATCTAAATTTACAATATTGTCCTTCACACAACGGTTAAAGAGTGACTTCGCTTCTGGGGCTGTTTTCTTAATAAAAAGCCTTAAAGCTGCAACCGGGCATGATTTATGTCCATGTATTGCGTACATACGTTCATTGACTGGCCCTTTTCACTTGTTTCTCCACCATGAACATTATTTTGCTGTGTTTTGTGATTAATTACAACATATTCATCTCCGTTTGTATCTTTGAGGAAATCAAAAGAATCTTTTAAGAGTTGTTGATGAAATTTAAGCCCTCTTGAAACGAAATGAATTGACAAGAAATACCACACACGGAGTCGCAAGATTACTGGCGTACAACTCTTCTGATATATGTAATCTCTGATTTTCTTGAGGTCGTCCATTTCAATAATGTCTTTGTGCTGTGTAGGACGCGAAAGTCCAGATTTGGTCATCATTTTTAGTGTAGAGTCCAGCATATTGTTACTGTCCCTAAATTCATTATCCCGAACAATATCAATGTTTCTCTGCAAGTCCTTTAAATGACGATTTAAAGCTGAGCGAACATTTATGAATGTATTTTTATGGTAAACAGATGCATATTTTTCTGGCATACGTGAAGCCCTTTTTTCTTGATGTTTAGGTTTGAATTCAGCATAGAAATGCTTAAGATTGTTGTTGAGATCTTCTTTAGATATGGATTCTAAATCAACCTCTGAACCTGTTGTTTCCACACTCCATTCTGAGAAGATAAAAAAATTACACATTTTAAAAGTTGAAAACATTACAAAAATAGTATATTATTATTACATATCAATTTCTAAAATGAAAGCAATCATATGTTGATTATGTAATTAATAACAATTTGAGAACATAACTTTTTCTCTTATCAATAAATTCTGATTTCTTTTTAATTGATTTCCATTACTATTGAACACAAGACTTCTTTTTGTGTATAAACCGATCTGCTACATGTACCTAGTAGGTAGTGAAAAACATCGAAAACAGCTTTCAATGCTATGTATGACGTTACTCTTTGTTTCGGCATATTTGGTATTTTTTCACATAGAACACGACTTTCATTAATGTTTACCGTAAAAATGAAGTCAGTGGCACTAATATTATTTTACATCATTAAAACGGAAATTTAAGTTACAACAACATATATCCATTTTTAAGAAAAATCTATTCATTTGTAATTGGTGATTTGATGATTTTAAGACAAATTTAAGAGTGTTTTAACACATTTTTGAAGTGCTTTCTATACAAACATTTACCTATTTTGAAAGAATTCATTCAGTAAAATTAGACTGAGGGGGTGGGGCCAATAATCTCCATGCATATAAGATGTGTTTATGCTAATACAACAGTTACAACTGCTTATCATGTGCATATGAAATATCATTGAATTACCATTTGTGGTTCACCTTACAGTGACATATTCTACAAATGTATTAGCAAAGCAAAAATTTCAAAGTCAATAGATCATGACTGTGAGAGTGGGGGACAAATAATCTCCCAGAAAATGAGATGTGTCAATGCTAATTTAAACTCCTTACCAAATATCATCGAAATATCAATAGCTGTTCCTTTAAAACTGACCTTATCAAAAACTCTAACATATGCTTTTTTTTCAGTTAAAAAGAAAAGTTTCACATGTGAAGACTAGTCATATATATGCAGCTACCCAACAATTATTTAAGATCCCCAATCTACCTTAAGGTTTGATAAATATATGTGGCTGGAAGAAAGTGGTGTAGGGGAAAGAAGAAAAAAGCGAGATAATAAATCCACCTACATGACCTATGCCTAATTTTTCATATTGATTGCTAAGCTTGCTTACACCCTGTGCCAGTGTCAAGTATTTCATACAAATTCAGGACAACCTAATCTTTAGATAATCATGTACACAGATTTAACTATTAAAAATTTATGCATATCAACATAGTATTTTTCAAATATTATTTATGTGAAACTTTTCCTTTAATCATGTTAATTCATATGAGAGATTTTTCTTATATTTTGATATTCCGGCTAGTACATGTGAATTAAAGGAGACTAATCAGAAAAATTTAGGGGAAAGAAATTTTTAAAAATTAAAACCCACCTTGTTTGTGATTGTGGATTTGGATTGATGAAAGTCTTTCATGTCTTTCTGGTGTTGCTGTAAGTCTTCATCAGACATCCCTTTTTAAATCTAGCTTTCTTTTGGTTTTCTTGTACAATAGGGACACTGATAGGTGTTGCAAGTGTTTTTTTCCATTTCACGATCATTTTGTAATGTAGATGATACGTACTGCAGTTTTTAACTAAACGCAAATCACAGTTGGAGGCATCTAAGGCTGCCAATGAATTGATTTCTTCATCACCAAAACATTAAGGATTTTGATTTAATATTATTTTAGGTTGACCCTGAAAGAAGGTGGCTTGTACATGTACATACATAATCATGAAAATAGAAGACCAGACAATCTTTAATTTCATTAGTATGTAAGAGTTTATTTTAATAAACAAGCACTCAAATAGTATAATTTATGCAATGAACAATACTAATATATAGGTAAAATAATTCTGGTTCATTGGGTGGGTGGATCTAACAACTCTAATACATGTAATATACTGAGATATGAACTTGAAAATAAAACAGCCTAATAGAAAGTCAATGAAGCATTAAATGTAGGTTAAAAAAAATGCCATTTTACATGGAGATTTAAGCATCAATAGTTTTCACCCATAAAATGCATAAACCTTGATAGAGTACACCTTTGAATAAGGCATCTAAAAGCAAAATGTCTTTTTTTCTGTAAGGGTATTTCTAATTTCTTAATACTTAAAGGGAAGATTAAAATAAATGTGGCAATTTTTGGCAGTTTTCTTTTTTTCTATGAAGTTACAGAAGCAAGACTTGGGCATGCTGTTTCAGGTTGCATCAATAATTGCTCAAATTTAGGATCACTTCAATTCAGGGGAACCACTTATAAAAGGTCAACTTACATGACTACTGATGTTTGGAAGAAGTAGAATTACCATTGCACATCTTATTTCCATGGAGATCTATTTGAACTGGTCCAGTCAGACACAATTTATTGACTTTGAAACTTATTACGTCTTTAATATGTTATGCAGGCAAGACATACATTTTTATCCCTGTGTCAACAGTTTTTACATATTTTTTCATTAAATCCAAGAAGTTTGAATGCCTATAGTATACCCCAAATCATCTTTTATTCTGTGTAAGATACAATTGAAGTTTAATATTACTGACAATTGACAGATTTTATGTCTTGTGAACATTTTGTCTAGAGGATATCGTTAAAAAGATTTTTTTATATTTAAATACTGAAATAGTTTTGTGATGTATAATACAGTTTGTACATACCAATTTTTAAGGATTTTTTACAAACTATATAATTCTCTGGTCTTAATCTAAATAAATCTATACAATTCCATTATCTTACAATATTCCATATTACATGTATACTAAGTATACACTGTAATACAAAGTTATACAATACCAAATTTAATTCAAATGCACAATATTAGCATTTCCAAAAGTTACTGATACATACAACTGAAATCCATCTTGTTTCAATTGTTTCATTTTTTTTTTATCTTATGTTTATATAAAATATCATATGAATAAAAGACGATGAGGGACATATGTCAGAGCTAACACAAAATGTTCAAAAAAACAAAAAAAAACATGGTGTCTTCATGATCAGATCATATCAAACATCTACGTAGTATAATTGTCTAATCAAAGTACTAGTGAGCTCTGAAGGGTAAAGATTGTATTTATTTTGCCATGTAAATTCAAAGTTCAACATTGCAGTGTTAATTTGCATTAGCAATGGAAGGTATATTTTAATGGGAGACATCTTCATTTGTCCATGACACTCCAATTTTAATATTACCTTTAATGGCAAGAAAGTTCACCTAAATACACACTTTATTTTATCTCAAAAGTAGTGATAAGGTCTGGAAAATACAGCTTTTAAGCCAGTAGCATAAAGGTTTTAATTAGAACATGAATGCAATATTTATGACAATAACAGACAGAGTGCAGAAATAAATATATATCTGATTTTGCTCATAAACATAAGGTTTCTTGTGTTGTCTCCCTTTGTTTTAAAACAAAATACAACTTCAAAAGCAAACAAGAATGTGTCCATAGTACATGAATGCCCCACTCACACTATCATTTTCTATGTTCAGAGAACCATGAAATTGGGGTCAAAACTCTAATTTGGCATTAAAATTAGAAAGATCATATCATAGGGAACATGTGTACTAAGTTTCAAGTTGATTGAACTACAACTTCATCAAAAACTACCTTGACCAAAAATGTTAACCTGAAGAGGGACAGACCGACGGAAGGACAGACGAACGAATGAAAGGATGGACGAATGAACGAACGGACACACAGACCGAAAAAATAATATCCCTAGGTGGGGCATAAAAATATTTGCCATGAATCAAAATATTGTGATTATTGACTTCTACAAGTAGATAAGTTACCAAAATTGGCTAACTTCATCCCATTAACAAATATATAAAGGTCAATCATCAACAAGAAATTGAGACAACATTATAAGGCAATGTTTTGTCTTATGAAGTAAAATATGAAAGCTAAAAGAATGGAGATACTATCTATTTACTTTCTAATGCAATCATTCAAAACCACTTACACAAGTGGAAAACATGTTCAATCAGATCATTACTGGGAGACCGCTCATGTCCTTATAATAATAATAATAATAAATACTTTATTTAAAGAGTGTAAAATCAGTTAGTACAATACTAATCTCCCTGATGCCCTCTGAATAACTCAAAATATAATAATATAATATATACATATACATACATCATGTATATACAGCTTTTATGCAAAACAAATGGTGAAAAACATACAGATTTTAAAGTGTTACATTTCATGAACATATTTTCTTTTTTTAGACTAGAAAGATTTATGTGATAATCATTATTTGGTTGGTACGAATTTGATAATTAGCTTTTTTGTTCTAAAAACAAGAAATTATGATACCTTTGTTTGAACTGTTCAAAAAAATTACCTTGTAAATTCTCTGAAGTTTTTATTGTCATCATGGTCATAGAAGAACTTTAGCCCCAAAGTCTAATAAAGTGTTTTCATGCTGTTTAATGAAGCGTAAATTGACTTAAACATTGTTAGACAAGTCTGTCATTTTCTGACTTAGACATGTCCAAAGTCGTACACATAATTTTATCATGATACATAATTTGGCTTAGACTAGTAAGTCAGAAGCAAAATAAGAATTGTTTAAGTCTGACCTCTGAACGAATAGTAAAAAAAATTCTTACTTGGGATATATTTAGCATTAAAAAAAATAAAAGACTTTTTTGGATTACCTTGAAACATTTTTACACCCCATCTTGTGTTGGCTTGCGTAGATTTGGATTCAAATTTTGTTTCTTGTAACTCCTCCATGTCTTCATCGGTCATTCTTTGGAAGCGTCCACGTTTTTTTGTTGATGGTTGGTCATCCTCATTATTCTTTTCTATCTCTGATAGTAGCTCCTCCACAGATGGTGGTTGTTCACTTTCAGGTGACCACCATGGTTGTGGACTCAATGCTTCTGACTTAACCGATTGCTGGTAGTATTGTTTTAATTCACTATCTGTCTGTATAGCAACAGTATTTTGAATGTTTCCAGGCTCATTAACCGAAGATAAATATGGATGATTCAGTTGATCGATTGGCTGTAGCGCCATTTGTAGTTGGGTTACAGGTAATTGATTACCAGTAGATGTACAGGTAGGTGCATTTGTTGAAGCTGGCATAACTGGTACCAAAGGAAAACGTCTGATTATCTTTGAATTCATATCTATTGGCATGAATCTAATAAGATACGGCTGTCTTGCCGCCATGAGTGAAGACTGAACATTACTACCTGATGGTAACTGGAATGTAGCTGGGGCTCTGTTATTTCCAGACTGAATGGGAACAGGAAATTGCATTGTAGGCGCTGAAGACACTATTGCAGGCATAACAATAGGAGCATGAATGGCAGACGTCAAAAGTGGTTGTATAAAATATGGTGTGGTACATGTAACCGGAATAGCGTGTGATTGAGTAACATTAGATACATGTACTGACATATTAGAAGGCAAAGGTTCCGTAGTAATTGGGCAATCCTCAACTGGTTCTTGTTTGACTTTACATATCAGCTCTGAATCTTCTTGTGATTGAGTAACATTAGATACATGTACTGACATATTAGAAGGCAAAGGTTCCGTAGTAATTGGGCAATTCTCAACTGGTTCTTGTTTGACTTTACATATCAGCTCTGAATGTTCTTGGGATTGAATTATAAGCATTGATACGTCTGAAATATAAAAGCATTATTTCTTTTAGACAAATTTAAAATCAAACAGATAAATTGGAATAAAAACCCTGCTTCACGTGCATGCTGATTCTATTTACTATATATGTATCACAATTTAGTTAAGGTAGCACAATACATACAATGTAACAACAACAACAAAAAAACTTCATGTTCCGCTGTTTTTGTTACTTCTTAAAATATTCCAAAACCACAAAAGAAAATATGTTTCCATATCTTGCACAGTTAATAAGAGTTGTTGATAATATTAGTTTTGTAAACAATTGCAGTGTCTGACTAATACAAGATAAGACATGTGGACAGTGATGTGTGGTTAATTAATAGAATCTTTGCAATTGTCATTTTTGACAGACCTTTTATCAAATTTTATGTCAGTTAACAAACTTTCTGACAATGCTTGACACAGTTACAATGAAAAATAACCCATAGAATCTTTTTACAAAAAGTATAAAATGTGAGCTCTAACCTTTTCTTCCCTCCTCTTTGTTCCCATCTTCTCTGTCATTTTTTTTACTTTGAGATTCTTTAGTCATTTCAGTATCAACCATAAATGTATTCTTCTCATCAAACTCAATCCTTGTTGGACCACGTGCAATATACACATCACCTAGTGATTGAATCTTACTAGTTAATGTTTGTAATTCAGGATTAAAGGAAATATCAATGTCCAGTTCCCTCCCACCACTACTGTTAAAGAGTTTAATATACACTGAGTTTTCATTCTTACATAATTCTTTTTTTAATTTTTCGAGACTTTCATTATAGGCATTGCTGGCACTGTTCTTAATTTCTCTCAGTGTTGCTTTTAAAGTTATGACAGCATGATTTACTTTCTCAAGTTCACGAACAACATATAGAATATTATCCTTTTGTTCCACTTCTAATGACCAAAGCTCTTGACAGAATGCCTGTTCAATTTTATCCAAAAAGGTGTTGACATCCTTTCTAAAAGCTCTGATTTCAGTATAGCAGTTTTTTGTCTGTTCTTGCATTCTTCTGAGATTTTCACTTCTGTTGAGATTAAATTTGTTAGTATTTGCTTCCAAAGTAAATAACCTCTGTTCTATATTTATTAAGTCCAATGGATCAACTGTAGATGCCATTATATAAATTTATAATAGGTTTATTTTGCTTGATATGCTATCCTGTCTTATTTCTTCTTAACCTGAAAAATAATATTAAACATGTTAAAAGTTCCATTGTACCTCTTTGTTTCACAATAATAGATTACATTGTCATTTGTTGCTATATATCAAATATTGAGGTCTTTCCACTTTTCTGTGGAAAGACCTTTTGGTTTTGTTTTGATTATTAGGTCTTTCCACTTTTCTGCGGAAAGACCTATTGTTTTTGTTCTGATTATTAGGTCTTTCCACTTTTCTGTGGAAAGACCTATTGTATTTGTTCTGATTATTATTTTTTCTTCCGCCAAATTTTGTTATCGCGTAAAATTTTTGTTTCGCAATATGTCGCTAAGATATTTCTTATATAGTATCATACAGTTTATGCGCTTTTTATTTTCACCCATTCTAAGCCGAACAATTTTCTTTGTAAGAGTTATCTCCCTATTCACTGTTTATCAAGTGTGTGCATCTCCTTTGTAACAAAAAAAGATATCGACAAAATTCTTTTTCTAAATTGTTCGTTACATCCTCAGGAATTTTGGCTAATTTGGATCGAAGTGATTCGATGAAATTTTAAAGGATTTATCTACCTTTACCAAATAAATTTGTCAGTATGTTTTTAACTCATAAACCGTTAACCGTATAATCCTGGAATCTTTTTATTTCCCTAGGTCCTAACTTAGAAAATGAGGTCAAGGTCAAAGGTCAAGGTCAAGTTTTCAATTTTGACTTTTTCTTGTTTTTGCATTTTCTCAAACGCTTTTAAAGATATATATGAAACCAGAAGTGCAAATTGTTTGCTTTATTGTAATGAAGATATGTTACATTTGGTCTGAAACAATCAAATGGCATCTTATAGGAGTAAGTGCCCCTGAAATGTCCAATTATAGGTTAATTGATTATTACTTCAACTTGGTTCATTATAAAGCCATATGACCTTTTACAAAAGGTTGGATGACATATGACCTTGAAAAATGACAACCAGAAGTGATCTTGAGAAAACCGGAAATAGCCATTTTTGCACTTTCTTCATGGAAAAGTACTCGGAATCCATATATTTTGTAATTTAAATACATTAACTTATCACTGAAGATTAGAAATGACTTTCGATAAACCGGAAGTGGCCAATTATCTCCTGGTTTACAAGAAAAAGTATATAGAAACTATATATTTTTGGAATCAGTGTGAAAGAAACTATTATATGAGACCGGAAGTGACATTTACTTCACCGGAAGTAGGTAATTATCTCCCTTATTTCACTCAGAAGTATATAGAAACCACTTATTTATCGCATGTGTATGAAGAAACTGATGATAAGATGCCAATTTTAAATTTGAGTAAACACAAACTAGCTTCTTTTCAATAAATTTTAAAATTGCTGTGGAAAGACCTTCAATTGTTCTCTGAACAATTGGTTTTTAATTATTATTATTTATTCTTTCTTCTTCTGCCAAACCCTTTTCATGTGGTATAAAGTTGTTTCGCATGATGTCGCTTAGATATTTTGGATATTATATCGAACAGTTATTGCGCTTTTAAAACTCATCTTGTTAAGGCGAAGACTTTTTATTGTAGGAGTTATCTCCCCAAACACTGTTTTTCTTGTTAGTGTATCTCCTCCATAATCAAAAAAGATAACTACAAAATTCTTTTTTATATTTGCTTATTACATCCTAAGGAATTTTTGGCTAATTTGGATTGAAGCAATCCGGTGAAATTTTATAGGAGTTATCTACCTTTATCAAATAAATTTGTCGTAAAGTTTTTGTAACTCATAAACCGTAAGCAGTATAAACCTATAGTATATTTATTTGAGGTCCTTGGGTCCTAACTTAGAGAATGAGGTAAAGGTCAAAGGTCAAGGTCATGTTCTGAATTGTGACTTTTGCTTGTTTTTGCATTTTCTCCGATATTTCTAACGTTATATATAAAAGAACTAGTGCAAAATGTTTGTTATATTGTGATGAAGATATGATACATTTGGTCTGAAACAATCCAGTGACATCTTATAGGAGTTATTGCCCCTGACATGTTTTATTTTAAGGTAAACTGATTATTTCTTCAGAATCAGATTGGTACATGATAAAGCCATAAGATCTTTTGCGAAATGTTCGGTGACATATGACCTTGAAAAATGTCAACTGGAAGTGACCTTGAGTGAACCGAAAGTAGTCATTTTTGCACTTATTTCATGTAAAAGTACATAGAAACCATATATTTTTTGAACGGTCATACATTAACCCCATATATTTTTTGAACGGTCATACATTAACCTATCATTTGAGACTGGAAGTTAAATTTTATAAACCAGAAGTAGCAGATTATCTCCCTTATTACAGGCATAAGTATATACAAACTATATATTTTTGGAATCAATGTGAATAAAGCTATCATATGAAACCGGAAGTGAAATTTTCTAAACCGGAAGTTGGCAATTATCTCCTTTATTTCAGGCAAAAGTCTATAGAAACCATATATTTATTGAATCAGTATGAAGAAACCTATGATTGGACGCCAATAGTAGCTTTGAGTAAACCAGAAGTAGCTTCTTATAATTTATTTAGAAAATTGATGTGGAAAGACCTTCAATTGTTCTTTGAACAATTGGTTTTTAATAATTTTTTTCTTCTTCCGCCAAATTTTTTTCTTGCGGGGTATAGTGGTTTTGTAAGATGTCACTTATATATTTTGCATATGATATCGAACAGTTATTTGATCCACTTAAAAACTAGGATTGGTGGTGATACTTCAGAATGAATTATGTGCTGGTAAATTATCTACGGTTGTACATGTAATTAATTACCCTGTTTAACATTGGATCATTAAATACCACTGATGTGCCGCAAATGTGAATCCCATTGTCTGCACTACATGTATATTATTAAAAGACAAGTTTCCGAATCACTTTTGATATTGATGTTACCATGATGAAATAATAGCAATTTTCAGACTAAGTAAAGGCAATATTAATGCTCAAGCTTAGTATGAGGGTAAAAATGCCCTTTAATGTCAGGTATCAAAGGGTCATTTTTGGCTACCGTTAGCGTCAAACTGTTTAAAATTTTAACGTCATTCGTCAAAATATCCTTAATGTGATTCGTCAGAGTTCTCAAAAAATTATCGTTACCGTTATTTTTGGAAAAAATTAACATGGTTTGTCAAAATCAGTCGATTTTTTTATAGTCTTAAAGAAAGTGTACATTTTATCGTCATGCACCAAAAATTACTGTTACCGTCATTTGGCAAGATCTTTTACCTATATTCCTCATAAAGGTACCCCCATTATGACCCTCTAGTATATACATGTACACAAAATTAGTATTGGATTGATTCATTTATTCTCTATATAAAACTGTTAACATGGTTAACATGTAAAAAGAGACATACAAAAAAGTTTTAGGAAATCCAAGTATCCATGATAAACAAATGATAAAAACAAAACTGCCCTTATATTTTAGTTATGGGTATTTCCTCTTGTATTTTTGTATTTTTTTGTTGCTTTGTATCAACTTGATGAGTCAAGCCATTTCGACGGATTTAAATAAGTGTGTTCTTATATATATGCGTTGCTATAAAATGTACATGTACCATTATCCTAGTATGGGGAAGGTTGGGTTCCCCAAGAACATGTTTTGCCTAGACACATTACATGTATCGGTGTGCCTTTCCGAAGTCAGGAGCCTGTAAAATTATTCAGTGGTTGTTGTTTGTTACCAGGTTACTGTATATCATATTTGCTTTTCAAAAGTTGTTTAGTAAATAATTCAAACTGTTGGTTTCTTCTGTTGCATTGCTTTACATTTTGTTATGTCTGGGCCTTTTTTCAATTAGAGTTCCTGTGGACATGGTGGTTACTTACAATCCCGCATAACATAAGCAAAGCTTGTTTTGATTTACATGTATAAGATTAATGGGGGGTGGGGTTGAAGTCACTAATGGCGTCCTGACACAATCAGACAGGCGTACTAGAGGACAACATAAGTTTGGACATATATGTAGGACTCAAGTCTATGGTGGGTTCCAGATCTATGGCAAATTCCTAATCTATGGTAAATCTGATGTCACAAAAGCTGAACAAATCACAAATCTATGGCAGTTTTTTGTTTTCTCCAAATCTATGGCAGATTTGGATATTACATAATTTTCCGTCACAATTAAATAACGTCATGTAACGTCGAAGCTGCCGCTAAAGACGACAGTTTTGTTATACAGAAGGAAATGAAAAAGATCGAAAAGCAAGTTTGCAAGGACCCTAATCCACAAATAAATTATATTTCAGAATTGTGTTTGTTTCCGCTCCTTTTTTTCTTCTTGTGTTCCTGGTGTTGCCCTCACCCTTAATTGTACAAGTTTTTACTGTGCATTTTGGTTTGCTTTTTGCTGTTTTCATGTTATTTTTTTCCCTAAGGTCTCTTTAATTTTCTTTTAAATGTAACATATTAAACGAAAAGTATATTGTCAGCTATGTAACAGTGACTACCTGTACTGTTGTAACAAACAATCTTTCTTGAGATTTGGAAAAAATAAATATGTCATAGATTTCCAAATGATATTAATATTATTTTCCGCTATAAATATGTCGAATAACTGTACTGTTGGAGAAATAAGGATTTTTTTTTAGAAAGTCACGTGTTTCAGGCGAGTCATTGTTCATTACAGGACTTAGATCGTCATCAGTCAAAAAGATTTATATTATTTAACGCTCAAATAGATATTAGTTAAAAATTCAAACTGCTTTTTGTGTTGTTAAGGGACTTGGTTAAATGAAGGGTCAAACATGTACCATGCACAGAGTAGGAAATACTAATTCTTCCGGGGCACATGATTTCAAAAAAGTCTGTGTTCTTTTCACAAATGGTTATGGGTATGCTTCCTAGTAGTACTCCTAATCTGTTTTTCTTATACTGGTTTTACTTAAAAGCAGCTCTTTCGCTACTTTTGGACATTTCAACATCGAAATCATTGGTCAGATATGTACTGATTTGTCCGACCTTTGCAGAAAATCCGCCATAGATTAGAAAACTAAAATAATTGCCAGAGATTAGGACACTAAAAAGTTGCCATAGATCATGTAGATTAGGATTCTAAAAAATCTGCCATAGATTGGGGATGGCATGACGTCATATTTACCATAGATTAGGAATCTGCCATAGATCTGGAACCCACCATAGATTTGAGTCCTACATATATAAACAAGTAAAGACTATTATAAGTCTTCTTTTTTCCCAAGCACTATTGCAGCTTGGAATGATCTTCCGGAGGCAATTTGCATGTCACCTTCCCTAGAATCCTTCAAAGGTGATATCTCCACATTAACATTTGGAGGATCCTGTCTGGCAAATTAACTATTGTATTTAAGCCACTGTACATAATGTGAATATGTTTAACATTAATGATTAAGCTACAACTAATGTTATTTTAATTGTAATTGGACTGAGGCAAATATTTTATTTTATATTATAATTTTCTACCTCCATTTTCATGTACAAAGCGCCAGTTCCGGGATATTCCACACTCCGGCACCGGAGTCTTTCCCGTAATCGGAAGAAGAAAAGATACATTGGGACATTTTCTGATTTATCATCAGTATCCCCTGTGTCTGACAATGACATAGGATGTAAGGCTTTATTGGGGATCATTAACCATGGACTGCTAGGGAAGTGAAATAATGCTACCTGCTGGGCCAATTAACAGGTGGTCATCCATAAATATTGTTTTAAAACAAAGCTTGAGGTTGAAGTTAAGGTGCAAATTGCCTTTAATAGCAGAAAGCATTCCATAAGCATAGTACAGTTAACAGTAGTTAGCAAAATGTATCCACATTGACGATCACGAATGACAATTGAAAAAAGCAGTGAATCAATCTTATTCCGTATTTCTGTTATATATCTGATTATAACGTGTTTGCAGTTTTTAAAATTACCCTTTAATTCTGCTAATACCTTTGTATTGGTTTTCCCCTTTTTTTTAAATAATCTGGTATCAACAAGTCGGAATATAGTAGAGACAAGGGAGTCATATTTATGCTTGGGTACCAGTCACAAAGAAATTAAATCACGGATAAAATCGGACAGCTCTGCTATTTTACCCGAAATCGGATGTTATTTATTTTTCAGCAACTGGTTAAAAGGGGGTCTCATTGGGGGGTTCTGATCCCGGATCCCGCTTACTGTTTTGTCAGATTCCCGTATCCAGCTTACACTATGTACCTAAGCAATTCTCATTTTTTTGTAATTTCCTGTGTCCCGCTAGACTTCATTTCCCGTTTTTACGGCACAATAATTTGACTTTGATTTCACGTGTCACGCTTACAAAAAATCGGCAATCCCGGGTCACGCTTAGACCCCAATGAGACCCACAAAAAGGTGGTGTCATGGGTTAAAAAAACTTATCCCATGTTATCATTAAAAAACTCTTTTGAGACTCAAATGTTTTTAAATTGACCCGGATAACATATTTGATAACAAATTTGAACGTATTCTTTTTCTATAGAAATGGATATTTCACCTGTACCGGCAATATATATGATGAATTTGTTATTTTGCATGCAGGTTATTTGTAAAGAGTGAAATTTAATATTTATAACTTTAGAAAAGAACTACGAAAATGTGCACCGTTAACATAAAAAAATCAAAGAATTATTGATATACCGGTAGTTAAATTAGAAAACAGCTAACAATATTTGAGATACATATATAATTGTTTAAAAACATTTATCAGTCAAAGTGAAAAAAATATGATGCAATGCCGTATGTCCAGTACACGATGTTTTATCGATATTGTCAACATCGCGATGTCTACTGTATCGTGTCATTATTGTGTTTACATTGTATAGTGTCTATACCTTGTTATTTAATTGTTCTCATAATCATGAGACATTGCGTTGTTTACAATATCGTGTTTTTATTGTATACCAAGTCTATACCTTTTTGTTTACATCATTCACATCGTAGACATCGCGATATTGACAATTTAGCGAGTCAACATCGTGTTTATATTTTGTACACGGTCAATACCTTTGTGTTTACATCGTTCATATCGTTCACATCGTCAACATCGTGATGTAAACATGGCATCGTTACCACGTTGTATACATCGCGATATTAACGATGTCAACGATGTAAACAGCTAGTATATGATTAAGAGTTCTTACAATGTTAACGATGTCGACACGATATCGTGTTAACATTGTAAATATCAGTCACGATATCGACAATAGCGGGTCAACATATTGTGTTTATATTGCAATCTAAGTCTCTACCTTTGTGTTTACATCTTTTACATCGTATACATCGCGATTTTGACAGTATCGTGTCAACATCGTTAATATTGTTTACCGAATAAATATCTTTGTGTTTACATCGTTAACATCGTCAGTATTGCGATGTAAACGTTGTAAACACGATATCGTAACTACAATGTACACATCGCAATGATAACGATGTAAACAATATATAAGCGTTATTACAATGTTAACGATGTTAAATATTAATAATATCGCGATGTCGACAATATTAGTTTTACATTGTGCACTGGACATGCATGCAAGAATTCATAAATAGAAATAAGAATAAAAATAACGGGTATCCATTATTTGCAATGAAATCATATCAAAACATGTAGTTGACATTATTTCTAAAATCAGTCACAGTCTAATGCTACATGTATGCATTTACATTCTCAATTTTATAAGAATAAAATCTTTTTAATTTTTATATCGGATGACAATGAGGGCATTCCGGTGTATTGTTGCCACAGAGATTTCTATTTCGTTTTTGACTGGTAACCGATCGTATAAATACGCGGACATTATCGAGTGCAAAATAACATTCCTTATCGCTTGTAGTTTTATCAATAAATATTCATGAAAATAATTTTTAAGAACATAGATAAATGATATGAAAAAAAAATTTTTTCGTGAGAAATATATATATATATCAATAACAAATAAAGAAAACTGAAAATTTATGTTTACGCATGCGGAAGAATATCTCAAGAACGTTTTGTAACAAACGCGGGAAAATATCAATGCCTATTCAAATACAATCTGTTAGAAAAACGAAGTATTAAAGAAGAGTGTCCATCATGCACTTGCACTGCGCTATCATTAGAATAGTAGAATAGAATGATATACAAATGGATGCAAATTATATATAACTGTTATACAAATATTAATATAATATATAACAACAAACCAGGGTATACTGATAACAAATGATTATATCACTACAATATAATAGTTATTACGGTGAGGTTGAATTCCCTGTCATTTATTCATCATCCACACAGGAACTTGTCATAGAAAAAATATATCTATGTACCTCAACCTAACTTTCAGGTATAGAGAAGTGATTTTTTTTCTGAGACAAGTGCTTGTGACCATCCACCAGAACTTGCGGCCATCCGATGTTCAGTACTTCAGTACTTTGATTTAAATTGTATGTTATAAAAAATAAAAGTTAACAATCTCATTTCATCATAAATTTGATAAAACATTATACAATATAACAAAATCAATCACATATAGCTTCAAAAATCAAAAATGTTTAAATCAAATTTGCTATTGAAATAATAGTCAGTTCTTTGAATCGCATATTTGTAAACAGAATTGTACTTAAAGCGCGGAAATCACTATGTGATCCATGTAAACTCATCGAACCTTATTAACTTATAAGTAAAGGTTATCTTACCAATGTTGTAATTAGATCTTTGAATATAGTTTACATTGGCACTAATATCGATTTTGTCATCAGCAAATTAAAACATAACTAAATTTGTATTCTTTTCAAACGGGATGTATAAAGACACACCCACGTTCATTTTGATCTATAAAGAGGTTAACTCCTAACTATCCTACTGCCTGTCGATACATTTATTTGACATTGCACAAGTCATGTCTTCTTTGACTGTACATGACGATAAAATACTAAATCCCTGGGAATGTGTTTTAGTTGATTTTAGTCTCTGATGCATGATTTTTTATTATTTATTGTTTTTGGCTTTTAACTAGCTGTCAGTAACTGCGAGTACTCTCAAACCGTACTTTCTTGTTTATTTGATCTGTTGATACTAATTGTAATGCTTTTTTGCTATTTAATGTTATTCAGGGTTATATCTGGTCTATATACCAGCTTTAATAAGTGTTTCGTATTACTATAAATTTTCACTTCTTCGTACTATGAACATCAAAATTATTTATTTTGTAAAAATATTTCCTTTCTCTCTTTGAACTGTACACGTATACCTAACAACAAAATTAATTTCATTTACCTGTTTTAAAGTAATTGCAAATGGCTGATATTTTTGTTCAAGCATATTGTATTTCTTAAATTGTTTAACATTTCACAGCGGTATAACATGTTACTTTAATTATACTTCACTTAGTTTATTTATTTTGTATTTACATTGTATCATATATCAAATTTATTTGTTCAGTGTATGTTCACTGGTGTTAATATGTCTTTTGATTGAGTTACGCCATTTCAATTGATATTTATAGTGTGTCTTTCTATTTTGTGATGTTACACTATTGTTTCAGATAAGGGGGAAGGTTTTGGTACCATTAAAGAGTTTAAACCCGCTGCAATTGTTTGCACCTGTCCTAAGTCAGGAATCTGATGTTCAGTAGTTGTCTTTTGTTGATGTGGTTCATAAGTGTTTCTCGTTTTTCGTTTTTATATAGATTAGACCGTTGGTTTTCCCGTTTGAATGGTTTTACATTAGTAATTTTGGGGCCCTTTATAGCTTGCTGTTCGGTGTGAGCCAAGGCTCCGTGTTGAAGACCGTGCTTTGACCTATGATGGTTTACTTTTATAAATTTTGACTTGGATGGAGAGTTGTCTCATTGGCACAAATACCACATCTTCTTATATCTATCGAATAGTTTTTAACTTGGCTCTCGCCGGCCGGCTATATTGCCGGTGCCGGTAAAATAGACATTTCTATATAATATACTATTTTGTCGGCTTGAATTAAGATATTTTAATCAGTGCCGACAAAATAGCAAATTAGACCACTCGAATTATAATTCAGCTTTCGGTGGCCTAGTGATACCTTTCCTCGTCAGTAGAATCTAGAGTTGTAACACAGTACATGATATATTAGGCATGAAGATGGAATTGATTGCAGATTAGCTAAATATCTATCGTAAAGGATCGTACGATACCATGTGTACGATACAGTAACAGAAATAATTATTTTGATAAGTACGTCTAAACAAGTGACAACTCTATACGACAGATCCATCCACTGGATCACTAGTGAAGGTGATACACTTATATATATATATATATATATATATATAATATAATTTTTTTATATATATACTAAATTGAAAACAACGTTCAAACCTATGATTGCGTTGGATAAAAACCGCAATTTTTATACGTGTGCATGCAAAACAAATCTCTTGGTAGAGGGGTCTAAATACAGCACAAAAAAACATTTTCCAACAGACCAAAAAGTGAAAAAGTATATTTTAACAAAACGCATTTGACTAGCAGGTCGAACAACGGATGTTCTTAAACCCTGCTGACTGCCATTGGCGATTGCCAAATAAACGGATCACCAGATGTAACAAAATGGATCTTAACTATTAATTTAATACCAAACAGAAAACAATAAACTTGCGGAAAAGATGGTATGCCGCAAACAAAAGGTGCAAAAATTAGTTCACCATATCCGGATTTCGACAATTAATGTCTCTTCAGTGATGTTAGGAATCGAAACGGTATTTGGAAGGCCATATAATTTACCTCTATTTAGGATAGACTCTTGAATTTTGAAGAGTCGAAATAGGATGAACGGATCATATAAACCCGAAGGCAAATATAATACAAGCCCAAACGAAAAAAATATTAACAAGTCTAAATTGAAAACAACGTTCAAACCTATGATTGCGTTGGATATATATATGTAGGACTCAGAGGCGATGGGGACGCTGAAGTGCGATGGTCTACGCCGAAGTGCGATGGTCCGTATGCTGATGTGCGATGGTCTATTTGACGCATGATTGCTAGTTTAAAATCTACAGACGTGCAATTATCATGAGAAATAGATTTTACAATAGTTAGTATATAAATTTACATTCATTATTGTCCATGGCTGTCCTTAACTACAGTTGCATACTAAATGAGAGATCGTCATCTTTGATTTTCTACATGTGGACATAATTCTGCATTAGCATTTTATCTTTACATTGTTTTTCTCAACCTTATTATTATAATGAAGAGAGTCTGTCTGCGGACCCGTATGTATCTAGAGAATGTCACACTCCATTGTACGTAAAACAGAACCTTTTGTAGATTTCGAAATAAATCGCTACAGAAGATTTATTTCCCCTATTCACCAATGATCCCCGTTTCCCGTAGTTTTAAATGTTTATAAGCCCCTTATCAACCTAAAATCTTAAAAACTGCTATAAAATACTAATTGACTTATACATCATCGATATGAAAAGCATTTCAAATGTAGTGTGTGTACACCATCGCACTTCAGCGTTACCACAATCGGTCTTCGGCGTAGCTATCAACAATTAAGATAGCGTCACAATGCCACCATCGCACATCAGCGTGATCTAAACGCACTTCAGCGTCAAGCCATCGCACCTCAGCGTGAACATCGCGGTTCGGAGTACCATCGCGGTTCAGAGTCCTACATATATATATATGTGGACTTCTGATATTATATATGCTTGCAAAATTTATAACAGTATTCATTGTTTGGTCTGTTAAAATAATGTTTTTAATTTATCTTCGATTGGTAGCATGTGTATTTGTCTTAATGTTATTTGTTTTTGTGTTGAACTTACGATTAAAGCATTTTTCAACCGATTTTTCAGTTTATTTTAATGTTGAGTGTTCAATACACTTATATCAAAGGTTATATGGATAGGGGTCTAGGTTGTCTGCGGTAATTACAAATATGTTAAGCCACATTCTTTATGCGCTGTCCAAATTCAGCAGCCTGTAGTTCAGTGGTTGTCTGTTAGTTTAAATCAGGTCAGTGTATGTTCTTTTGAATGGTTTCACCTTTTGTTATCCTTGTACAATTTATTACATCTATCATCGGAGTTTTGCTCGTTGTTTCAGATCGTTTGGTAACCTGTAACTGTGTACATCCTTCTCTTTTGGTCTCCGATGGATAGCTGGTCCGTTGTCAATCATATGACATCTTCTTATTTTCATAACGATAAATATGTATTACTCTTGATCCTACTACTCCAACATTGTTTAGAGATCGTAGATTGACAGGTCTATGTGCAACGACAACACTTAGAGCTGCAACTTGACGACAGTGATTTTTAAATGCAAGCGGCCGCTTGATAGTAACAATTGCAAATAGTAAAGAAAATAATACATAACAAAAATAATGAACAGGAAAAAGGAAAAAGAAATGAATTGCCTTTTGCCACTCGAGGACATAAATTAAAGGATTAATTGAGTGTTTCGATGTTCAACGCGCTTGCTGATGGAATATAGGTATTGCTGACACTTAAGGGATAAAATTAATCCTGGTTAAGATCAGAGATAGTTTTATAATATTTTCTTTTCTTTAATGTTTTAAATAAATTTTGGCAGTTTTGATCAGATAAACTCTCTTTTCTAAAATTAATGTAAATTTCACATTATTACTAGTTGCTAGAGATCATATCAGATTATTACCAAATTTCCTAGATTTTTCTATTTGTTATTTATTTTAAAAAACATTTATTCAAATTTATTCAAATCCAGTAATTTACGTAGTTTTGAAAAGTTAAAAAGATATTTATTACCAGAATATAGAACTGTTGAAATGAATCTGGTAATGTAGGTGTTTGAGAGAAACGAAAAAACGTGAATACGTGAAATTGTCATGAAATGTGGATACTGACTATGTAATCTTCTAAAAAAACTCAGCCCCAAGGATGACTAGGGAACATAAATATTGTTGTCAATACCGGTCTTTTCCGACCGGCAGTAAAACCCTTTCAAAGAGGGCGTCCGTTTGTCTGTGCCGGATGTACAAGTAGGCAGCAACATCCGGTCAGAATGGCGACGTTAAATCCGATGCATCGTGTAGAGAGAGCACCAAGCTCAAGTCCAAATATCCCAGACCCTTATCCCCGACAGCTTCTATTACAGAACCTACCTATTGTACTTATTGCTAATTTGTTCTCGTCCTGAACACGCATGAAATGTTAGCCACTGGACGTTAAATAACCAACAATAAATTAATCAATCAAAAAGCCTATCCAACTAACTGTGACAGATCTGTATATTCAAGTGTTGACAAAATTTAAAAACATATAAAATTATACCATTCACATACTCAGGGTCAGGCTATTATCATCGCCGATTAGTTTTAAATTTTGAAAAGTTTATCTGAAAAGGGTAATGGAATCGCACAAAGCAGATATTGAGGAAAGCATTTTGGGTGTTCAATTTTAAGAAGGCGTAATCCGAAAATTTGAAATTGAATAATATTGTCAATTTATTGGAAGATAAGCTTGAAAAAAATTATAAGAAAGGAATAATGCGCATGACAATAAACCAATTTAAAATGATGATGCAAATATTTAAAATTAGAATAGTTTTGATCAAGTTCATGGCACACTCAGAAAAAAAGATAAGGTGCTATTATAGACAAATAACTGGACATCTTCAAATATGATGTAGATATCTACTTTTAGTTAAACAAGTCAATCATTGACAAAGTCTAAATGCCAATTGAAACTTTTAGGAATTGCGTTCACGGTCATGAAGCCGGTCCAACGAAGAAAAAATCTTTTATTAATTTCGTGCGTCCGACGTGCATTTCTAGATTTCCCCAATTAGGATAGTCTCGATCATCCAGACGCTCCATATGCATATGTAGATTGTTTGCAGTAAGAACGATAACTCTGGTGCAACGAGACTACCATTAGGAACGCTCAAACCAAAACATTTAGAGACATTTAAAATGGCCCAATCACGTGGGCCCAATTAAGGTCAAAGTTGACTGACTGATAATGATCATCAAAGACCCGTTGCTAATGAGAAAGTAGCAGTCCGAAATTCAACTGAAATGAAAAAGGAGATTAATTCTGAATTTAAAGAGAAAAAACTCATCAAAGATAATAGGCTTATAATTTTGTACGCCAGAAGCTTAATTTGTTTCGTCTGCATGAGACACATTAGTGGCGCCCTTTTTAAATCAGATGGAACACCAAACCAAAAATGAAGTTGTAGAGCTTAAATAAACGAATATTCCGAAAACCAATTATCTATACCTGGGTCCATAATCCTGAACCTTGTGTTATCGAATAATACAACATTTTATATGCAGTAAATTTACAGAAATTGAACATCTCAAAGATACATATTTCATGTCAATAAAGAAAGGTTAAATGACACTGAAAGTAATCACATTTCGTAATAGTAAAGTTCAATGATAATTTAATATTGATATTAAAAGACCTCCGAACAAAGGAAGTTCAGATCCCCAAGCCCGAAGGGCGAGGGATTGAACAGCCCTTTGTGAGGAGGTCTTTTAATGTCAATATTAACTTAATCATTGAACTTTTACTGACTTACAAACCGTCAAAACATAAGAAAAGTACACAAAAAGCACTTGCAGAAACCTAATTCCCCTGAATTGGACGAGTCTAAAGATGTTCAACTTAATCGATAGTTAAACAGTACTCAGACTGATATGTACAATTAACAGTTACCAAATTGCAATGGAAACGGACCGATTAAATGGCAGTACATCATTTAATTATTTATTTATTATAAATTTGTTAGCTTTAAAATAACAGTAAATGATAGTTTTACAAACTTAGGGGTAAATTCATATTTTGAATCCAATTTTTCGAAATAACGATTTCTTATTTAATAAATTAGGCAATCGAAACCCTATACAGACCTCATTTATAACTGACCAATGCATATTTTGCACAACAACGTCTTGTTATATATATTTGATGTTTTTAATCTGTCAGTAATCATGAAATAGATTCGTAAAGACCAGATCTTAGAAAACAGTAAGTAAATTCTTCCGACAGTTAACTTTTTAAACTGCTCGTTTCAGAACTTCTAATCGAACAGACCTAGATGTATAAGACCCTACACAATATTCATCCGGTAAATGTTCATTTTGTTTTTGATTCTGTAATTTTCCAACACTACGTTACATGCGAATGCAAAATAATTAGTGTTGTCTGTTCAGTCCAATTAATTAATAGATCTTAGTTTTTTTAAATAAAAACTATGCATGCAAACTTCAGTGAATGAAATCGTATCAAAAAACCTAATTGTAACATATATAGCATCAACTAGGTTTCACTTGTCAGATCAAAACGTGTTGAGTTGAGATATTTTCGCAAGTTCAATGTATTATATGAAAACAAACTCTTTTATTCTAGTCGTCCGTTATTCCCTTTTCTTGTCTAAATGAAGCAAAAACACCTGAAAAACTTTTACATTTCTTAGTTTGATCCTTGCCTGACAAAAAATCATATGTTATAAATCGTATAAAACATTAGATAAGAAGCATAGTAAAAAGTATTTAAAACTTTTTATAAGCAGTCAGTAATGAAATAAATTGAAGAAAGAAAACCAAAAAAACCCATAAGAATTTAAATGGAAATTGTACATTATAGCATTTTACAAGATCTTGTCTTTGTGTGCTACATGGAACAATTTATGAAGTTGATTGATTTTTGTTTGCTTTACGTCCAGTGGCAAATATTTCATGCATGTTCATCATTATAACAAATAGATTTAAATACAATGGGTAGGTCGTGCAATAGGTCAACAGTGAGGTCGGACGTGAAACTTTAAAATGCCACTGGAAAATGAGGGTATATTGAATAAGGACAGAAATTTAGACTTGCAACAGCTGGCCACATTCGGACCACTCAAATAATTGGTGCAAGAGTTTTTAATTTGCCGAGAGCGTTGATCCATGAAATCTTCTCTGAAGTCGATCATAGATGTTTACGTGTAGTTTGAAATATCATTTCACGCATCCAATTTAGGTTAGATACTTTTAGCTCGCTTTAGTAACTGTGAGAATTCTGTGATTAGATATAAGAAGATGTGGTATAAGTGTGTAACTGTTTTGTTTATTGTACTTGATTTTTTTGGGTATGATATTCTGTACTACCGCTCTCCTGGTTGGTCTCGTGTGAGGGTGTTCGCCTCGAAAGCGGGAGGTCGTTTGTTCGAATCCCGACCGGGCCAAACAAAGACGTTAAAATTGGTATTTGCTTTTTCAACGCTAAACACCTGGCATCATAGAGTAAGAGCACAGACTGGTCGGCTCAGAGTCGAAAAATGTGTTCGGGTCGGGTGACTTTTCTTACTGCGAACTAATAACTTGTAAAATTACACGTTAAAAAAAAAACGACTCAGCGTGTCAGTCTAGTAAAAAGCGGGGTTAATACTCATATCGTATTTACATCTTATCGTCCTGAATATTCATTATATTTGCCGCTGGTCGTCATCCATTATCATCATTCATTTACCGTTATATTATACAGTGAAGTGTTTTTCTTCTACTGGTTTATAGTACAACTTCTTACATTTTCACCGATCAAAATTAAAATTTGGCAGGTGAAATTTTTCAACCAAACACTTCTTGTGATTGTTGGGATACCCTTGATGGTAAATAATATTAATCAAATGTGCCTTTTGGATATATAATATTTGACGGTAAATATTATTGAATTAACTCCGTAAAACTATTATTTAGTCATGGGGCGGTTTTGAGCTTTTATTCTGTATACGCATCTTTCTATAAAACTGAATGTTGAATCTTAATGTTTTGATTTGTCTTTGTCTTTGGGTTGCTGTCGCATTAATGTATACCTTTATATCCTTTTATTCAAAACAAAATATTCTCCCGTCCCACAGTATGCCCTTACATTGGGTGCGTTCGTTTGGCTTATCGGATATATATATGCGCAGCTTTGTCTGATCGAAATAGGAATGTATTTCCGATGACTGGTGTAGTGGAATTTCACGCTATCTATACGTTAAAAACATTAGAGGGAAATACGATCTAAGCACGAGTTGAATGATTGAAATGTGTAAACAACAAGAAAGGTCGGCTAAATCTTTTCAAATATTGATTGATTGATTGTTGGTTGCTTAACGTCCAGTGGCAAATATTTCATGCATGTTCAGGACGAGAACAAATTAACAATAAATACAATAGGTAGGTCCTGTAATAGAGGCCGTCCGGGATGAAGGTCGGGAAATTTGGACTGCCACGGGAAAATGAGGGTATATTGGATAAGGACAGAATTTAGCCTTGCAACAGGCCACCTACGGACCCTCAAAGAGTTGTTGCAGGGTTCTTAACGTGCAAAGAACGTGGCACTCTCTTTACACGAGGCATCGGATTTAACGTCCCCATTCTGACCAGACGTTCTTTTCGAATAAGTCGCATGGCTAATTTTAACACATTTTTGCCACTTTTGCCAGGACAATTGTAGATGAAAAAAAATTAACAAAACCGATTAGCAAGACAATTAATAATTAAAAAAATAAAAAATAAATGAAACGCTCAAAATAAGTTGAATCCTTGTATAAATTAATGACAACATTTTTTTATCCATTTTTGCTTTTATGTCAACTATTATACCAGTCTGAGATATAAATAAACTTTAAGCAGCAAATGTTGTCACCTAGACGAGACAGTCGTCATTGTACGCTTCAATATAAGAGTTATTGCCACTCAATGAAGATTGTTTTTCTGTTCTAATCCCCTCTCCTATTAGTTTTGCTGGAAAGGATACAATGTAACCCTGATGTGTACTTCCGTTTTTTGTGTTAAACAAAAGATTTAATGCAAAGAGAAAATGATGGAAGAAATGCTAAGATTTACGCTTAAAAATGCAATTGTAAATAAAACTGAAATATAAAATCAGGAAAACTGTTAGAGACAATTATCAACTGAAGACAATTGATTATACATCACTAAATGAAACTGATAAATTAATTGCTCCATTAATGTCCAGTGGCAAATATGTCATGCATATTCACGACGAGTGGATCAACCTGAATCAAATGATTACAATTTTAGAGTGTCACTTTTACAATAAGGCAGAGCGTTCGATTGAGGTAAAACGTATGCCGTAATAGAATACAGTTGAACCATGGTCAAAGTCGTAAGTTGCTATTAGCCCTCCTTCCTTTTTTCTTCCACGGTAGACGAATGTCAAAATAAAACGTCATGAATTTACAATCAATAACGGCCACTATAAGTAAATGAGATATATGAACTTTTTGTAAATAAATTCTTATTGCAGCCAACATCTACTGGTTCGAGACAAGTTAGTATTTCCACTAAAATACTGTTTGATTATTGACCGGAGATATTAAAGCAACAAAAGCACGTTGAATCAAAAAATTCTAAAATTGTAAATTATGATATTTTGCTTGGTGTTTTCCCAATCCTAATTCGGACCCCCTGATTTTAAGAGGGCGTATCTAATTAGTCATGCCCGATTAACTTTTAGTAAATTGAACCTCAACTTAAAGACCTACACCGGGTAAATAAGTTCGAGGTACAATAAGTAGACAATAGAAATCCTTTGTGAAATGAGATCGTCCCAGGTCTCTTAGATAATTATTTTGCGTTGAATAACAATGAAAAATGCACGAGCAGGTTTGTAAAGATAAAAATTAGCCTAAAACAGAAAACATGTGTGTTGTTGTTTTGTTTTAAATGCAGAGGTTGCACTATATAAATTGAAGAAAAGGCTTCTGGAAGATTAAGATGTTCATGTATTTTTTCTAAATATTTATTCTCAAATACTTTTCGCTGTTCACATTGATGAGCTATCAGTTAATTTAGGAATGATCTTCCATGATACGTATACAATGTTGAACTACATGCTGACAATATCACGGTAGGTATAGTGTCCAGCTGGGATCATGGTTTTTCGAGTGATTTGATCGGGTTTTTTTAGTGTGACCACTTTTTCGAGCGAATTTATAATGATAAAAATGTAAACAAACAGACTTCCTTTCTGATTAAACGTGAACAAAGATGCTAAAACCTTATATACAAGATCATAGAAGATAAATTAGTATTGTTTATAAAAGATGTTATCAATCCTACACTATTTTGTTTTAAAAACATTTGATTTAGTTTACAATGCTATATGTTCCAACATATAGCCATTTTTCTACACATACCGATGCAAATGTCAACGGAAATGTGCACCTGGAATCTACATATACTTAGATATACAGTCAGCTACTTTACAAAAATTCTTGTTTTTGCATTGAAAATGACATTTATGAGAGTAAATTCATTTGTTTATGTCCGTGTTTTTTTTAGAGCAGTCTGTCAGTGCAGTCACATTTAAAAAAAAACAATGAAAAGTTTCAAATAAAGTATTTCCAAGGCACGAACCGATGCATTAAACCAGTTTGATAATGCTGTATTAACACGTACATTTCATAAAAAGTCATAAAAATGTTCTTCATTTGCATTTAGAAATCTTCATGTTAGTGTACCGATATGGATTTCTTACAGTAAATATTTCGTGATGTAAACAATATTTCTGTGAGCTCAAACATGTTGGACTGAGACGTACGTACACATAGAAAATATATCCATAATGTTTCATTTACTATTTGTCTTGATTGTAATATTAGCTATCTTGGTGTAATCAGGAGTGTACAGAATGTAACACCTGTGTTGAAAATCTATACACTCTAAGCAGCAGCCGAAGGTCGTAATCATTTTCAACAGCGGTGTAAAATTCCGTACACCCCTGATTGCACCAAGATAACGAATTTATTTCTTATTTAGCGTTCGTTAACTATTTTTATTCCCGGGAATAAATTTTTTTTTTTAAATCTGATGACTAACTTCCACTACACATTTTTCAACACCGACGTTTCTGTGCATTATAAAATATTATCTATTTATTTTTTCTATCTGTGGAACATTTGAAAATTTGATTATTTGGGGAATTTGAGAATTTTTTTTTTCTTCATTTGTATTTTTTTTTTTTATCATTATTATTTCTTCCAAAATTTAATTTTCATAATTTTGACAAAATTTTTTTTTTTTTGGCATTTTTTTTTATCCCCTGGTGAACGAGGGTGAGGTGTTATTTACACCCGTGTAATCAACCAATCGGATTTCAAGATTCTTGCTTCATAAGAAATAATGTTTTTTAGTTCTAGAAATGGAAACCAAGAACAATGTTTAATTGCTCCTATTGTGAAGAGGAGTCTGATCAAGCATATGCTATCCTTGGTCACACAGTATTAAGTCACAAGCATAGCTTCATTTCCATCAAAAATTAAAAGAATAAGAATTGACTTGTGAGGTGAATGCATATTATATACGCATTTATTCTTTTTTATTATTATTTCAAAAGGATCGTATTGAAGCTTACTGATTATTTATTTCGATGTTTATTAAATACATTGGACAAGTACCCGAGTTTATCATCAGCTCAGTAGTCAGTACTTCGGTATTGAAATGATTTATAAAAAAACCTCTTTAAAATCATTTCCCTCCAAGTTGGACAGGGGGATAGAAATATGACCACTTAAGTCCTCTTCCGATCGACCCTTTACAAAGTGGGATGTCCGTTTGGCTATGTGGGATCATGTTCAAGTACGCAGCCATGTCCGGTCAGAATGGGGCATGAAGAGAGAGTGCTACAATCGTTGCACGTTAAGAACCCTTGCAACAGCTCTTTGAAGGGTCCGTATGTACATAGATGGCCTGTTGCTGGCAAACATTTTGTCTATATCCAATATATTCTCATTTTCAGTGGCAGTCTAAATTTCTCGACTTTTATCCAGAACGTTTTCTGTTACAGGACCTACTTATCGGATTTATTGTTAATTTGTTCTCGTCCTGAACATGCTTGACACATTTGCCACTGGACGTTAAGCAACCAGCAATCAATCATTTAGAATTGTCTGTTTATAAATTTGAAACGTTTATAGTTTATATAAAAGATGCTAAGGTATCCATTGATATTCCATTCGATTCAAATGTTAGTGTAATTTATTATTATAATTTCTTTTTCGGGGCTTTTTAGTAGAATATGTTGGTTTATATTGAATTTTTCTGATTGTTTACACCTTTTCCTTAGTTTTCTTGCTCCTATGTTTTTGCATCACTGTAATTTATATCAATCATAAATTGATCTGATCGCATCTAAATACGCTCGAAAAAACCTGATCTACTCTCGAAAAAAAAAATTGAACCGATTCACTCGAAAAAAAAATGGACCGATTCACTCGAAAAAATCCCGACCGGGCCAAACAAAGACGTTAAATTGGTATTTGCTTTTTCAACGCTAAACACCTGGCATCATAGAGTAAGAGCACAGACTGGTCGGCTCAGAGTCGAAAATGTGTTCGGGTCGGGTGACTTTTCTTACTTTCGAACTAATAACTTGTAAAACTACACGTTAAAAAAACGACTCAGCGTGTCAGTCTAGTAAAAGCGGGGTTAATACTCATATCGTATTTACATCTTATCGTCCTGAATATTCATTATACTTGCCGCTGGTCGTCATCCATTATCATCATTCATTTACCGTTATATTATACAGTGAAGTGTTTTCTTCTACTGGTTATAGTACAACTTCTTACATTTTCACCGATCAAAATTAAAATTTGGCAGGTGAAATTTTTCAACCAAACACTTCTTGTGATTGTTGGGATACCCTTGATGGTAAATAATATTAATCAAATGTGCCTTTTGGATATATAATATTTGACGGTAAATATTATTGAATTAACTCCGTAAAACTATTATTTAGTCATGGGGCGGTTTGAGCTTTTTATTCTGTATACGCATCTTTCTATAAAACTGAATGTTGAATCTTAATGTTTTGATTTGTCTTTGTCTTTGGGTTGCTGTCGCATTAATGTATACCTTTATATCCTTTTATTCAAAACAAAATATTCTCCCGTCCCACAGTATACCCTTACCTTGGGTGCGTTCGTTTGGCTTATCGGATATATATATGCGCAGCTTTGTCTGATCGAAATAGGAATGTATTTCCGATGACTGGTGTAGTGGGAATTTCACGCTATCTATACGTTAAAAACATTAGAGGGAAATACGATCTAAGCACGAGTTGAATGATTGAAATGTGTAAACAACAAGAAAGGTCGGCTAAATCTTTTCAAATATTGATTGATTGATTGTTGGTTGCTTAACGTCCAGTGGCAAATATTTCATGCATGTTCAGGACGAGAACAAATTAACAATAAATACAATAGGTAGGTCCTGTAATAGAGGCCGTCCGGGATGAAGGTCGGGGAAATTTGGACTGCCACGGGAAAATGAGGGTATATTGGATAAGGACAGAAATTTAGCCTTGCAACAGGCCACCTACGGACCCCTCAAAGAGTTGTTGCAGGGTTCTTAACGTGCAAAGAACGTGGCACTCTCTTTACACGAGGCATCGGATTTAACGTCCCCATTCTGACCAGACGTTCTTTTCGAATAAGTCGCATGGCTAATTTTAACACATTTTTGCCACTTTTGCCAGGACAATTGTAGATGAAAAAAATTAACAAAACCGATTAGCAAGACAATTAATAATTAAAAAATAAAAAATAAATGAAACGCTCAAAATAAGTTGAATCCTTGTATAAATTAATGACAACATTTTTTTATCCATTTTTGCTTTTATGTCAACTATTATACCAGTCTGAGATATAAATAAACTTTAAGCAGCAAATGTTGTCACCTAGACGAGACAGTCGTCATTGTACGCTTCAATATAAGAGTTATTGCCACTCAATGAAGATTGTTTTCTGTTCTAATCCCTCTCCTATTAGTTTTGCTGGAAAGGATACAATGTAACCCTGATGTGTACTTCCGTTTTTTGTGTTAAACAAAGATTTAATGCAAAGAGAAAATGATGGAAGAAATGCTAAGATTTACGCTTAAAAATGCAATTGTAAATAAAACTGAAATATAAAATCAGGAAAACTGTTAGAGACAATTATCAACTGAAGACAATTGATTATACATCACTAAATGAAACTGATAAATTAATTGCTCCATTAATGTCCAGTGGCAAATATGTCATGCATATTCACGACGAGTGGATCAACCTGAATCAAATGATTACAATTTTAGAGTGTCACTTTTACAATAAGGCAGAGCGTTCGATTGAGGTAAAACGTATGCCGTAATAGAATACAGTTGAACCATGGTCAAAGTCGTGTTAAGCTATTAGCCCTCCTTCCTTTTTTCTTCCACGGTAGACGAATGTCAAAATAAAACGTCATGAATTTACAATCAATAACGGCCACTATAAGTAAATGAGATATATGAACTTTTTGTAAATAAATTCTTATTGCAGCCAACATCTACTGGTTCGAGACAAGTTAGTATTTCCACTAAAATACTGTTTGATTATTGACCGGAGATATTAAAGCAACAAAAGCACGTTGAATCAAAAAATTCTAAAATTGTAAATTATGATATTTTGCTTGGTGTTTTCCCAATCCTAATTCGGACCCCTGATTTTAAGAGGGCGTATCTAATTAGTCATGCCCGATTAACTTTAGTAAATTGAACCTCAACTTAAAGACCTACACCGGGTAAATAAGTTCGAGGTACAATAAGTAGACAATAGAAATCCTTTGTGAAATGAGATCGTCCCAGGTCTCTTAGATAATTATTTTGCGTTGAATAACAATGAAAATTGCACGAGCAGGTTTGTAAAGATAAAAATTAGCCTAACACAGAAAACAAGTGTGTTGTTGTTTTGTTTTAAATGCAGAGGTTGCACTATATAAATTGAAGAAAAGGCTTCTGGAAGATTAAGATGTTCATGTATTTTTTCTAAATATTTATTCTCAAATACTTTTCGCTGTTCACATTGATGAGCTATCGGTTAAATTAGGAATGATCTTCCATGATACGTATACAGTGTTGAACTACATGCTGACAATGTCACGGTAGGTATAGTGTCCAGCTGGGATCGTGGTTTTTCGAGTGATTTGATCGGGTTTTTTCGAGTGTGACCACTTTTTTTCGAGTGAATTTATAATGATAAAAAATGTAAACAAACAGACTTCCTTTCTGATTAAACGTGAACAAAGATGCTAAAACCTTATATACAAGATCATAGAAGATAAATTAGTATTGTTTATAAAAAGATGTTATCAATCCTACACTATTTTGTTTTTAAAAACATTTGATTTAGCCTTACAATGATATGTTCCAACATATAGACATTTTTCTGCACATACCGATGCAATGTCAACGGAAATGTACACCTGGAATCTACATATACTTAGATATACAGCCACTTTCCAAAAAATCTTGTTTTTGCATTGAAAAGGACATTTATGAGAGTAAATTCATTTGTTTATGTCCGTGTTTTTTCGAGAGCAGTCCGTCAGTGCAGTCACGTTTAAAAAAACAATGAAAAGATTCAAATAAAGTATTTCCAAGGCACGAACCGATGCATTAAACCAGTTTGATAATGCTGTATTAACACGTACATTTCATAAAAAGTCATAAAAATGTTCATTTGCATTTAGAAATCTTCATGTTAGTGTACCGATATGGATTTCTTATAGTAAATATTTCGTGATGTAAACAATATTTCTGTGAGCCCAAACATGTTGGACTGAGACGTACGTACACATAGAAAATATATCCATAATGTTTCATTTACTATGTAATAGTAGCTATCTTGGTGTAATCAGGAGTGTACAGAATGTAACACCTGTGTTGAAAATCTATACACTCTAAGCAGCAGCCGAAGGTCGTAATCATTTTCAACAGCGGTGTAAAATTCCGTACACCCTGATTGCACCAAGATAACGAATTTATTTCTTATTTAGCGTTCGTTAACTATTTTATTCCGGGAATAATTTTTTTTTAAATCTGATGACTAACTTCCACTACACATTTTTCAACACCGACGTTTCTGTGCATTATAAAATATTATCTATTTATTTTTTTCTATCTGTGGAACATTTGAAAATTTGATTATTTGGGAATTTGAGAATTTTTTTTTTCTTCACTTGTATATTTTTTATCATTATTATTTCTTCCAAAATTTAATTTTCATAATTTTGACAAAATTTTTTTTTATTTTGGCATTTTTTTATCCCCTGGTGAACGAGGGTGAGGTGTTATTTACACCGTGTAATCAACCAATCGGATTTCAAGATTCTTGCTTCATAAGAAATCATGTTTTTAGTTCTAGAAATGGAAACCAAGAACAATGTTTAATTGCTCCTATTGTGAAGAGGAGTCTGATCAAGCATATGCTATCCTTGGTCACACAGTATTAAGTCACAAGCATAGCTTCATTTCCATCAAAAATTAAAAGAATAAGAATTGACTTGTGAGGTGAATGCATATTATATACGCATTTATTCTTTTTTATTATTATTTCAAAAGGATCGTATTGAAGCTTACTGATTATTTATTTCGATGTTTATTAAATACATTGGACAAGTACCCGAGTTTATCATCAGCTCAGTAGTCAGTACTTCGGTATTGAAATGATTTATAAAAAAACCTCTTTAAAATCATTTCCTCCAAGTTGTTTCCTCTTCCGAGTAGAATATTTTGGTTTATATTGAATTTTTCTGATTGTTTACACCTTTGCTGGCAAACATTTTGTCTATATCCAATATATTCTCATTTTCAGTGGCAGTCTAAATTTCTCCTTAGTTTTCTTGCTCCTATGTTTTTGCATCACTGTAATTTATATCAATCATAAGTTGATCTGATCGCATCTAAATACACTCGAAAAACCTGATCTACTCTCGAAAAAAAATTGAACCGATTCACTCGAAAAAAACACGATCTCCGCCGGACACTATACATACGGTGAATATGGTCTTATAATGATAAAATACACACAAAATAAAATATCAGATATAAGCAAGTAGTGTGTTTTCAAAGGTTAAGTTGAAAGATATGGTTTCTTTTGATTTAGTACCGATATACAAGGCAGTTGGTGTATGCATAGCAAGAGACGCTTATCCTATAGTTCCTGCGATTCCCTCAATTTTAATGTTGTTGTGTCTTTGATTTGTATATTCTTTATCGATTAATGAAGATTTGTTCATCAGTATCTACTATTACCTAAATCTTTAAAACACAATAGTGAAATGATAGTAGAAATTTATTTCATTTGAAATCTTGCTAATGAAGCTGGTTTCGTTGAAAACACAAGTTTGTTCATTAAGAAAGCGTTATGGCAGCATAATCATGTATAAAACCAGTTGTTGGCATGATACGGGTTATGTTCTTTTCATATATTTTATGATGGTATGATACTAAACCCCTAACAGGAGGGATTGTACTTGATTTTCATATGATGAAGACATAATCTTTCAATCAGTTTAATTGAGGTCTGGAGCTGGCATGTCAGTAACTGCTAGTAGTCCTTTGTTCATTTATGTATCATTGTCATTTTGCTTAGTTTCTTTTGTTACCTATTCTGACATCGGACTCGGACTTCTTTTGAAATGAGTTTTACTGTGCGTATTGCTATGTGTTTGTTTATTCTACATTGGCTAGAGGTATAGGGGAGGGTTGAGATCTCACAAAACATGTTTAACCCCGCCGCATTTTTGCGCCTGTCCCAAGTCAGGAGCCTCTGGCCTTTGTTAGTCTTGTATGTTTTTTTAATTTTAGTTCATTTATATGTTTTGGAGTTTAGTGTGACGTCCACTGAACTAGTACACAATTTTATTTAGGGGCCAGCTGAGGACATCCTCCGGGTGCGGGATTTTCTCGCTGCGTTGAAGACCCATTGGTGGCCTTAGGCTGTTGTCTGCTCTTTTATCGGGTTGTTGTCTCTTTGACATATTCCCCATTTCCATTCTCAATTTTATTAGTCATGAACATTTACTTTTGTTGAATGAGAATATAACACAGTAAAAGTCGATCAAAACTCTATTGTAGGCCTTCGTAAATGACGTAATTGCTCGTTTCTATCTAACAAAAATTACATCAGAATAATAAGGAAGAAAATAAATAAAACTAAAGCGCTTGTAGTAAATGATTTCGATTTTGAAAAAACGATAATTTTCAGGAATAAATGTTCAATATTCAAATGCGTTTGTAAATAAATTGACTATTTCTTGAAAAGTTAGTGTGTTTACAGAAATTAATAGTTCGCTTGAGATTACTGATTTGACAACACGTAAAATAGATACAATAGACCAAGTCCCACTTTTATTCCAGCACGTAGAATCCCATTGGCCGAACATGCAGCTGTTGATGAGAATTAAAAGAAAAGATTTAAAAAAAATATGTTGATGATGACTCGCCCATTGTCAGCCCCTATTTGTAATATGGACCAAGAAAGGTAAGATTCCTAGATTTTGTTTTGACTTTAGGGCCATCAACGCTTTTACTAAGAAGGATGCTTATCCATTAAAAACTAGAGGACACTTTTAAAGCGCTCTCTAGGTTATGTAGTTTCAATGCAGTTCAAATGCAAATATTGTACTGGCAAACCTAAATGAACAAGACATACCATCGAACCGTCGTCATGTTTTTAAAAATTGCTTTACATGATATAAAAGAAGTGTTCAAAGATTAAAAATGCCAAATTTAAAGTTTACAGAATACAAATTTCATGCTAAACTAGTTTATTTATTTCATGTATAGTTTCTTGAAAAGGCATCGGTGCTGATTAACTGAAATGGAAATTTACCAAAATATTCGAAAGATATTTTATAGAGTTTCTCGTGTTATTATTTTAAATATTTTCCAAAAACTTGGCTGGAAGAGCAGCCCCATTCAAAAGGTCCAATAGAAAATAAGTAAATCTATATGTGATGAATTAAGGCAATAGTAGATTACCGATGTTCAAATCTCGTAAATCGAAACAAACAATAAATGACGAAATCGCATGAACAGGGAAAGCGTCTGCTGCTATGCATGCACCACCCGCCATGCGAATTCACACTCATAAAAACATATCCATATATTTCAATTTATCCTTTAGAAATACACTACTTGCTTCCTTCTGTTAAAAACAATCGAGAATTGAACAAAGTCGGTAACATCACAGATCAAACGATATATATATATAGACTATTATCGCTTTTTTGTGTATTTTTCCTTTGATCTTTTTTTTGTGATAATTTTTTAATATCATGCTACTCGCTTGAGATGGAAAATTATCGCTAGAAACTAAGGAGGCACGTGGTGTTTCTAACGAAATTGACACGAAATTGACAACGTCGTCATAGGTAAAATAGCGATAAACAGATTATCATTGGTCATCTCAACTCGATTGCTTTTCTCGCTTTCGCCGTCCCGGCTCAAGCGAGAAAATCAATCTCGTTGAGATGATCAACGATAATCTATAAGTATCTAAAGATCTAAGACTGCGAAAACATGTTGCTAGTGAGTTGAGACACCAACACATCGTATCAGTCAACTAATTCGTGGTGATGACCGTATAACTTATGTTTTATGGATTTCATTCGTTCTTCTTTATTACTCTGTTAAAACAGTTTGTGTATAAGGAACACACCACTGTAAACGAAGTTGGTATAGCGCGAACATGTACGAGCGTAACGTATCAACTGAGATGCGTAAACGCCAAACGACGGAGGAAAGCATTTGTGACTACCGAGAAATGGGAAGTTGACAATAGGAGAGTTGAAATCATCACGTATGTCTTTGATAATATCAAAAGATCAACTTATGAAGCAAACCTTCTACTTTCGGTTGTATCTTTAATATATGGTTCACCGGGAAATATGAGATGTAAGCACTTATTGAAATGTGAGTTTAATGATTGAACGGACATCATTAGTTTATATGAAAGTAAAATTAAAAAACTTGGAAAAATAAGTGGCAAACATTGTTAAATCAATTGAAAAAATATTTTGATTTCAGCACCATTTATTAGTTTTCTCACTACAAACTGAGAGAAAACTTATCCTACACATAGATTCGAGTAGCCTAGGGTGCAGTGCTCTCTTTTCCCAGATATAAAATGAGTAGAAGCCTGTAAATATTATAGGCGAACATTTAAAAAATGACTGCAAAATTACTGTACCACAAAACAGGAGTTTTTGTCTAATGTACTATTAATTGAACGAAATAGACATTTTGTGGGGTTAACAATTCATTCGTAAATTAGGTAAAATGATTGAGATTTAAAGTGACGCATTTAATAGCAAGGATGAAAGAATTTGTTAATATTTGGTGCAAAATGTTTGTGTATTAGCAAGAGAAAACATTGTCCAGGAAATGAGAACTCGACTATCAAATAATTTCGTGCAAATGCTTCAATGCATTTTGTAGCCGTGTGTATTGTAGGTGTCGTACTAATAAGTCGTGAAAGTAATGAATATTATCAGTTCGGGTGTACTGCACAAATACATGACAATGATTTCAAACTAGAGTTATAACGGTTTTGAAATATCTTTTGGTGCAGAAACTCTGTGATTAAAGACACATACCTTACTTTATTATAGAGTACAATTGGTAAGTTGAAACTTGTAATTGTAAACTGAAGACAATTTTCTTTTATTTTGGCTGGAAACCAACAAAAATATCGGACAACATAACAGATCATAACACGCTAGTCAGAATTTGTTTCTGTCAGAATCGATAATTGCCTGTGATAGCCACATTTTATCCAATTGAAAAGATGTAAGGATTTTTTTTAAGAAAAAATATAATTCGCACCTGGTCCACCTCAAACAGATTTTTACAGTATAGTGAACTACTGCTAGGGGCCGTCTTAAACTTGCAGTGAGGTGAGAGTTTTTATACTCCGTGTTGAAGGCCTCACTGTGACTTTGAGATGAAGAACAGCAATAAAAGCGCTGTTCCTTTGCTTTTTGCGTGTTTTTTTGTTGTGCATGTACTGATTTTGTGTCATGGATAGATGCCCTATGTGTTTGTTTTTCTATTACATTTGGAACAAATTATATCAAAATTATAGGACAGTTTCAGCTCTAACTCAAAATATACACAATTCTATGTTAAGCAGGTCTATAAATCTCATCAAGTTTAATCAAATTTACTTAACGTAGTTTCAGATCAACAGAATCGAATTTGAAGAGTAAACGTACGGATGATAGACCCCGAATGATGTCAACATCTTATCATGACGCTTTGGTTCAAAAGAGCTAAATACGTTTTTCCCCGTCATAATTTTGTACTATATGGCGCATTGTTTGGCTCTTAGAAGTAATTTTCTTGATATGTGGATCAATACGTATTTGCTATAGAACCAAAATACAATATAGGCAAAAAATATATCACAGCAGATTTTATTGAAGGAAATAAATACAATGTATGTTTGAGCAAAATCATGTTCAGTTCTTCATTCAACATGAGCATTATGACTTCATAGACACTCTTATATACAACTAAACTAAAATTTATACATAAATAAACTTTTGAACAACTTAACAATAACAGAAATGTAATACATAATACAGAACACGTAAAAATATTCATGATATAACGACCTTATATGCTTTCAATATGGTAACTATCTGTCTCAGTGACCAACCATTTCCAAGGACGTCAGATTTCAGAAAAATAACAAATGACAGAATAATACTTGAACATGACTTAAACATATTAAAATGGACGGAATGAAAAGTACAGCAATCGTTCACTATCTTACGTGAAAAAGTTATCGCTTCACTTTTGGAACCCTGACGTTATCATAAATAAACAATACTACCATATGTATATAATACTGATATTGGAGCACTTGAGTGATTATTTAATACAATATTTGGAAGTTATATGACAAACTAATGAAAGCAAAGAAAACGAGAAAAACGTACGGTCTGTCCAAGGAACATTAAAACTAAATAATATTTTGTCAGTTAATTGAATTGATGATAATTGACTGTTATATAATTTCCTTCATTCTTTAGGAAACGAACAGAAATTTCGTTTTGTTCTGTAAGGTTCACAAAGACTTTTGAATTCAAGTAATTTTTAGTCTAACTTCTTGATTTTCAAAATGTGTTTGGACTAGTAACTTGGTATGTGGGCTCGACTACTGGTTCCTGGGTTTGATTTTCACTTTCTCTTTTCCCTTTTGCAGAGTTGGTATATCTTAGTGTGACGGCCTGGTCAGTACTGATACCATTTGTAGCAGGTCCTGTAGTTTTTAAAGGAGTACGCATGCGTGATCCACTTCTTGTTGGAGGCTTCTTGAAAGGCTCTGATACTGGTGGTTTTACCTGGTCAGCAGCTGCAATATTAAGAAAAACATTAAATTAAAAGCATTGTCTTCATTATAATAAATTCAACGTGTTGCATTGAATGATAAAATTGTGTAAGATAAACTAAAATCTTTTGAAATATAAAAATCTTAAAAATGCTATTTTGTTTGGATGCTCTATATGAAAAAATATTTCCAGCTAACAAAACTGAATTATATCACGCAAAAGCCATGGAAAAGGTGTGAGCGAATAAAGAATGATCATGATTTCCTCTTAATTTTGTTATATCAATGTTTTGAAACACAACAAACTGGAAACCTCTGCATCAATGAAACTAAATCTCAAATAAAACACTTATAACCAATCACAAACACATCTTTTGCTAAACACCGATCTTTTCTAGTAGATGTTAATTCGTAACCTAGATTTTGGTGTATATATATATATATATATATATATAAGGTGTGTTCTCGTTCCCTATCCAAACGGCACAAGATCAAAGTATTTTTGGAAATAAAAATCATGGTGTTTTTATTGGATGTCTTTAAAGAAATATTATAGTTGGATCTTCTTATTTAATAAAATTGAGAATTTTTACTGTCTACCACAATTACATTTTATGGTTAAGCAGTGATACATTTATATCAAATATTTTATATTAAAATGATTTTTCTTAAAGAATTAACTCATCGAGAAGTAATTCGTCAAAATAACTTTTTTTTTACAAATTTCAACGTTAAGGAGAATCATCTTTATTCTTTAGCATTGTTTGCACCTTACTTTCTTTTCAATCGTATGCATATTAGATTTGTAGCACTTGACAGACAAATGTAATTATACAAAAGATTGCAAAGTTATCATGCATATTGAGTTGTAATTTAAATGTATTGCACATAATAGATATGAAACAGAAATGAGTCAATCTCATAGCAACGAACTTTCTTAATTCAGCCAAATTGTGACAAAACGGCTGTCTTTTTTACCAATTCGATTAATCTAATAATGTTTGCGCAAAATAATGACTTTTTTTTTGTAATTTAGAGGACCATAACGCATTTGCTCCTTATGCATGACTCAGAATGTTATAACTATACTATGTCTCAGTTCATGATTACCATAAATAGACGGGATTTGCCAAGGGTGTTGAAGTGCCTGAGCCAAGTACCGCAACCTTTTTCCACTGTTTCATCGTTATAAACAGTGTTCCGAATTAAACCCATTCGGTTGTTTTCCACTAACATTCATCATTAGTATAAGCAAACAGATGATTGATTCGACTTCTGAATCAGCTCAAAATGATTTAAAACTACAATGAAATTTGTAATCTTAACAGCTAGTCTGGCTTTCCGATATATCTAACCGTTTTCAAACGTACGGTACAGTTTTTCAAAAAAACTGCTATTTTTATACACAGCACAAAATGTTGCTAAATTGTAACATTATTCGAAACAAAGTCGAAGATAAGATTCTAGCAAAGTTCTCATACAAATCACAGTTAAAGTTATAAAATTATCTCTGAAACGGAATTATAATCTATATAACGTATATGGCTTAGTAAAACGTGTTTGGAAAATGTGAATGTGCAGAACGTTTTGATTATCTACGATATAATATAATATAATGAAATATAAATATTAAAGAGTCTAAAAGAAAAGCTTGTTAGATTTAAAAATTAATCTCATAAATGTCTATCAGATTGTTGATAAAGAAATATTGTAAATTTTGCGATTATTTTAATGTTTCGTAAACTTTTGCACCAAATAACATGCGGAACCAGGTTGTGTTGATTTTTTTCTGTAAAATAATTCAAACCCCCACTTCTGATAGAATTTCAGTTATGTTTGGAATGTTCTTTATATTCATTTCTTGAGATAAATACTCAATTCATTGTTTTTTTCAAACTATTCAGACGTGAGAGACAGTGTTGTCAAAATTTCACACATAAAACAGTGATATTGTGAATTTTTAAAGTCTTAATCATTTTTCAAATATCAAATGTTTACAGGGAATTTTGACCAGCTCTTATTAATGCATAACTGTTCGTTATGTTCTATGATTTTTTTCTGCAACTATAAGACTATGAAATATGTTGATTGAAACAAAAGCAAAAACGATGAATATATTTTTTAGATATGTAATAACGGTAAGCCGAGTCGTCAATTCTTATGCACTAATAATTTAAAATTATAACTTTAGAATAAAAAAATCAGTGATTGTGTTCAAAATGAAAGCAAATAACCTCTTCTGATTGAAGATATTCTTATTACAGAGAGAAGTAGTCATACATTTTTTTATTTGGGGAATGTTTAAAATTTCACTTAAAACAGAATTTTTTTTAATGAAAATTCAAAATCAAATATAATATCCACCAACTTTGTATGACTAACATGTTCAAATGAACAAAACAAAAATAAACTGTGCTACTTCTAAACTATGACTAAACTAGTTATAAATGTAAATGCATAAGAAGAGTATCAGTAAGTATATCGTATAATCAAGCCAATATAATAAATGCATCAAACAAAATTCATGAAATACATACGGTAAAACTCATCTAACATGGCCAAAGGATCTACAGTAAAGTCTGAAATGAGGATGGGAAAATGGGGATGATGAATCAGGTGGTTCTTACATTCCTGTTACATTGTTGAAGAATTATTTACCAAACTTCCTGGTTAACTCACATTAGACCTGTCTCAAGTCAGAAGCCTGTTATTCAGTGGTTATTTTTGGTAGCTGTCTGTCATATTTGTTTTCGTTCTTTTTTTTTTTTATAAATATGTTGATTTTCTCGTTTGAATTGCTTCATACTTTGTTATATCAGTGCCTTTTTAACTCCCTAAACGGTATTGAGTTCTGCTCATTGTTGAAGTCCGTACGATGATCTCTAATTGATAACATCTGTATGATTTTGACTATTATTTCATTTTATCCAAATCAAAACAAATAGCAAAAAGCAAACGTATGCAGCGCATGGACATAATTATTCGTTACCTACATTTCTTTATTTATATTAAGGCGTTAAGGTTTGTTATGCAAAATGCTCTAAAGTTTATTTGTTCATAATTTTGTCTTGAGTTGTTTTGTTTTCTCATGTTGTAAACACACATGCTAATTATATGCGAAATGCAATGGACTATTTAGTGAAAACTCGCAAGCGATTACTACTTCTGTCGATATATTGCTATAGACACATACACATAATATATAAAAATGGTAACTGAACTGCTGTGTGATCATATATTTAATTTCTGATCAAGATAGGAGTTAAATTGATTTTATTTTATTTCTGAGGATGTTAACTGAAAAATGCTAGGGTGAGGCAAGTTTTTTTGAAAAGCTTATACTTGTTCCAAATACACCTTATAATGTCTCAAAAAAGATAATTGTTTTAGGAAAATTCATCTGCAAATAAAAATATCTAAAAATGAAACATACCATCTCCAATGCCTCCAGATATAACTGGTGGTCTGTTTTCTGTTACAATTAATCTAAAATTAGAAATCAGAAGTATTCATGATACAAATGGAACATCAGTAGACTTTAGAAACAAAACAACTGCAATCACTCAAAACTGCTCTAAATAAGAAAGTTTAATCCACAGTTTAAAATGTGTAGGTCTCACTTTGAACTATTTCTAATTGGTAAGTAGTAGCACTATTTTTTGTTGTATTTCTTTTTTAATGTGCTTCTTGTTTTTTGCACCTGTTTTTTTTTTTTTTTTATTTGTTTGATTTCAATCAATTCAGTGTTTTCATTTCATTTTTTTAAAATGATCTGGTTTTAACTTATACATTGGTGTACTGTAAATACTATAGTCAGTGGTTTTTATTATCCCTTCGAACGTTCAGACCTAGTTATAGACGAAAGTTTCCACGACTTATACAATGTACTATTTTATTCTTGCTTGTTTAGATTTTCAGCAGCTTGTTGCGATACATGTTGTATATCCTACTTGTCAATATTACAACCATCTTGCTGAGACTGTTCTCATTTCACTTATACACCCTTGCAGCTTGTTGTTATAGCAGTAAAGAAAATATCTTGTCTATATAGCATGCAGCTTATTGTGGTTGTTGTAAGGTAATTAGAGAATACTAGTGTTTTGATTTTTGATACTGACTTTATCAGTAAGAATATCAAGCGAGGCCGATAGCGCGATCTCATAAAAAAGCAATGCCATAATTTTTTTAATAGGCAATTTGTCTAAACAATATGTTTCTTTTGTGTAGAATGTGAAATTACATGAAGTAGTTTATAAATTTAAGGCGACATTAATTTACCGATGTTCAAATCTCGTAAATCGATTGAGAAGAGACAAATCAATGTACCTCGATAAGGTGAGCGTTTCCTGATATGTTTGTATCACCCGTCGTGCGAGTCCCCATTAGTCTAAAACTCTTTTTACGCAAACAAAAATGCTTTGATATATGTTCGGTTGTATTCTTCAATGGCATTTTATTGATAAAGTGACGCGATTGGACATGCAAAAAATGATGTTGCTGTATTGTTTCGTTACGTCATTGACTAATATTTCCAAATGTATGAGGCAGTAGGACCAAAGGAGAAAATGAGCAATTTGGCGATAGCATGCACTACTTGCGTAACTTATCTACAACACCAACTCTTTGTGATTTACAGTGTGTAACATATATTTAAAACACCAACACAATGTAACTTACCTATCTACATCATCGGCACTTTTTGTGACTTTTAAAAATGCTTGTACTTACCTTACTACAACACAAACACTTTGTTGTCTTTGGTGAACCAGACTTTTAATAAATCTTGTATGATAATAGTTGGTAACCTACCTATCAACATCACCAGCGGCTTGTTGTTGTTGTTGTATAAGCTGGCTATTTTCACTTATAGGTGGAAGTTTTGTTTTACTATCACTTTCCATATATTCTACCGGAACGTCTCTCTTGTAGTAATCATCTTTGCTTGATACAGCGGCTTTGATAAAATCTTGTACCAAGGCTTTTTCTGCAAAAACGAATACATAATGTTAAACTTTAGCCAAAGAACTGGACGTTAAACAATGTATCTAACTTTCCAGTGTAAGTCTAGTACATGATTCAGTTTCGATTTTTATTTGAAAATTCTCTTGGTACATTTTAGAAGAATTCCTTTTTTTCTAATTTTTAATTCTTTCTTTTTAAATTTTTAATTCTTTCTTTTTATTTTAAATTCTGTTATAAAGAGAAAATTTTATCTGTAAAAATTCATTTACGATATCCTTATTAATTTTAACTTCAAGACCACTAAATATTTTTATATAGTTATATCGTCTGTTACCACGTCTAAAAACGGTATACGCAAAAACATCTAAACCAACAATTGTATTACTTTCGTTAAGTATTTATCCATACCTCTTTCGCCAGCAGAACACAGCCATGCTTGAACAGCATTAATATCTTCTGTTTGTAATATCTGACATAACATAGACAATACCTGAAATTATAAAATATTTCAAATATTTAAAATAATAATTTTCAGCGCAACGAAGTATCTTGAATTTTAAAAAGGACAGATCTGATTTAGTTTAAACCTCGTATATTTGGAAACAGATCTTTGCTACATGAAAGTCTTACATTATTTCATACAAATAATTATTTTGTCTCAGATTTTAATATTTTAAAACACACCATAGCTTCTGAATCTGGTTCGGCTGCTATGTGTTGTAAATTGGGCATTGGTCTCCCTCCTCGTGACTGTCCTCGAGACTGACCACGTGACATAGCTCTTGAAGGTGGAGGTATAATCCTACCAGTCTTTTCGGAATATTGTGTCCTTGGTCGTTCTAGTTCTCTTGGTTGCTGTGGTTGTTGTTGTTGCTGATCTGGCAAAGTAAGACCCTCGGTAAGAGATTTTAATTCGTCCCTCCATCTTTCTGTTACAGGAACTGTAAAATGAATTAAAAAATAAACATAAAATATATATCTTTTTTTAAGTATGAACTTTTCCCAAAGTCTTTAGGCTATGACGATCTGTAGCACGAATAAGGTGAGTGTCTAGTACATATATGTTTATTGTAGACTTATTATACCATAATTATGGTGATCCCGGGGTTCATAATTTTATTCCTGAATGACGGAATTTTCCTATTTGAGAAACCTCTTAATTTGATGAACCGTACCCTCATGAAGATAAAATTGAGAATGGAAATGGGGAATGTGTCAAAAGAGACAACCACTCGACCAAAGAGCGGAAAACAGCCGAAGGCCACCAATGGGTCTTCAATACAGCGAGAAAATCCCGCACCCGGAGGCGTGCTTCAGCTGGCCCCTAAACAAAAATGTGTACTAGTTCAGTGATAATGGACGTCATACTAAATTCCGAAATATATAAAAGAAACTAAAATTTAAAATGATACAAGACTAACAAAGGCCAGAGGCTCCTGACTTGGGACAGGCGCAAAAATGCGGCGGGGTTAAACATGTTTTTTGAGATCTCAACCCTCCCCCTATACCTCTAGCCAATGTAGAAAAAACAAACACCCAGCAATACGCACAGTACAACTCAGTTTAAAAGAAGTCCGAGTCCGATGTCAGAATAGGTAACAAAAGAAACTAAACAAAATGACAATGATACATAAATTAACAAAAGATTACTAGCAGTTACTGATATATATGATCTAATAAATTATTGTAAGAAAAAAAACAAGGCAACTAATTGTATGCAAATGGAATTCATAAAACACAATAACCATGAGACAATGCTATTTACTGTACTTTACCTTTTTAATAATTAAATTACGTAATAACTGATCTTGGATTTCAAAATGAAGCTTGCACTGTATAATAACTGTTCAACGCAATGTAGGTAGTACAAAGTTAATTTGTTGATTTAATCTATAATGTCGTCCTTTTTGGTATGTGTTCTTATATTAAAAAAAAACCTTGACCTTTTGGTTAACTTTAATTTCATCTGTTTCACCATTTATTAGAGCTATTTGTACAGTCGGTCGCGGATGATTATATGTTAACTTTTCGAACAGTCTAAGGTGGATGTAATTGACATCCCATCACATCATTTTACTTATTTCAAAAGACTCCTGTAGCTTTTTATGAATATTATAGGTTTGCGTTAATGTAGCGTCTTAGTCTCTAATAATAAAATTCATAACTTATAGTCAAGTCCTGTTATAAACATACACATGTGTTCAAAAATTTACGTTTAAACGTTTATTTTAACTGAATGATTATTATTAAATTTAATAAACATTTCAATCTGCTATTACAAACTATTATCTGCTTTTGAAATCGTGCTTTCAAAGGGAACGAAGTGCAATTAAAAAATTCAAAATGACAGTCCATGTCACCGTAATTATATGCAATCGCTAGTCAGTTTAAATATATATTGAAAGATGGATGGTTCGAAGCACTTAACGGAACCAGTATGTATATATTTATGATTGTATGTACATTTTTATCTTTTGAAAGTAAATCCATTTGATTAAAATGACATTAAGTTGATGTATTTTATGGTAATAATATGAATAAACCATTTAAAGAAAATTTGATCTTTTTCATATTATATACAGTCAACATTATATCGAAGATGAAATTTTGGGAAACCTGACTGTGATTTATGTAACGGAATACCAATACGTAATCACGAGAGTAAGTTCAGAACAGAATCCAGACTAAATATGGTAGGCGGGTGCCACAATCCAAATAAATGAACGCTTTTACATGTAAACTATTTCAAACGATCATATAAAAATAACAGTGAGCAATTTACTGTAAGTGTCTAGAATAATATTTGATATTCTGCAAAATCTTCCGCTAAGTGCAAAATTGTTACTTCGCCTTATCTGCTGTTTCTGCACGATTTACACAAGGATAATGACTTTAATATGACTTAACTATTGTTTGTTAAACGGTTTTGTTTTTGTTTGCTTGGTATAAGTCTGTGATTGATTTGAATCCTTAAATATCAATTTTCATACTTTAAGTCCGCGTGTTTGGTTAAAACAATTGGCTACACAAAATGTGTTAAAGGACTTGATCATTATACACTGTTCTCGTTCTTCTGTTGGTTTTATTGTGTCGTTTTATTGCATCATGTACATATGAGCAGATTAAATCGGGTTGTTCGAAATGAAAAGGGCAGTTGATTACCAACAAAACTAGTTTAATCTCACAACATGTTCGGATACTTGCAACGAATCTGGTAAATGGTTGGTACTGTCTTCTTTTCTCTTTTTTCAGTCCTGATTATTTTTTTATTATTATATAAAATGTATTTATCTAATTCTCCGTTAAGATTTCTTATGATCATCTACGTTGAATACTATACTCATTAATTTTACCTCACAACACTGAAAGACTAGTCCCTTTCACTGTTAGTGCAGCCATATTGAATTTGAAGAGGGGGAGATTTTCATAATGGAGGTGAAAATGCTTTGAAAATACGAGAAAAATCATTGAAACAGAACAGATGCTTGGAAACATACATAGGATTTCCCGTACTGTCATACTATTTCCACTATCCGAAAAATCTGCCCCTTATTCAATATGACTGCAATAATCGTGAAGTGGAATATTAGAGCTTATCGAAGGTATGGGTGGGTGTTTTTTATTGTTTAAGGTCGTGTGTGGGACCCTCTGGATGTTTATTTTTGTTAACTAAAACCAACCAACGTGGATTTAAGTAACTATAGATTACGATTAGGCCTTCAACAATGAGAAAAACTCATATGGTATAGTATGATGTATAAAACTTAAAAGCTCCTACATGACAAAATATGAAATTGTTCGGTTGTTGTGATATTGATGTCTACTGTATCTATTTTCAAATTATATTGCTAAGTCATCAACATTAAAAGGTTAGAAGAAAACAAACATGTATATCAGCTCCAATTTGGCCTTCGGCAAAATGTAACCACTTTAAAAAAATTCTGAAGTTTCAACCGTTTTATTACAATTCTATCAGTTTATATAATTCACTGAGTATAAACCCATTGGCTTGATTACCTCTTTACTTACATTCAGATATAAAGCGTTACATTGGTTGAGATCTATTGAAACTCGAGTATCCTGATTGTTTAATATTTAATAAAATATACGTCCAAAATCGATTTAAAAATTAACGACAATTTTTCAAAGAGGTAATTTTAATCTGAATTTTTAATTACCATATGGAACACATTCAATAAAGCAATTTCAGGTATTGAACTGTCTCATGGAACAATTTCAAAAGATTTACTATTGATGTAATTCGTCATATAATACCTGAATTAATAACAAGAAATTCAATAGCTATCAAAAACATACTACATATTCCGGTTACTGTCCTTTTAAAAAGCACCAACATGTCGATTTCAGTCATTGAAACTTACACTATTGACAGACAGATGGATTTTAAATGTTTATTTCACCCATTATTTGCTTTACAAAAATGTAATGGTTAGTTACGGCTTTCCTAATCAATTCATTTTGGAGGGACACCATTAACATAATTGATTATCACTACTTCATATCAAAAACATGGCATGTTTGCTTGTTTTATGTCATTAGTTTATCACACAGTACCAACATAACGGTAGAAATTAGTACGGTGTATGTATTGTCGATTTAAATTGTAATAGATTAGATTAAAAGAAGATGTGGGGGTAAAACGTCAATGAGATAGCAACCCAAAAGGCACAAATACCAAAAAGTCATCTTGAGGTCAACATTAAATTTTCCGGCCCGATTGAATAGAAAGGTATCTATACAATGTACAATATGTAAAACTCTAAATCGTCAAGACTCTAAAAAGGGTATAATTGGATAGCGAAAATTGGGTGTTTAAACTGAGCAGGCCTTACATATAAAAAGAAGTCATGTCATGGGGCAATTTCAAACTTCTGGAAAGGACTGGTGCAACGAAAACTTAAGTATTTTTTAGAGTAAACTGGAAATACTTGAACACAAATAATCAAGATGCCAAAAAACCAAAAGACCTATTACTTACACTAATAAGACACAGTGTAACGGGATTTTATTATTATTTATTAACAAAAGGAGTTGATTTCAGAATTATATATTCATTTTTTTTGTGTACTCTTTTACTTTGTGGCAACAACAATCATAAGATGTGTAAATTGTGACGTTGAAACATTCTAAAGTGACATTCGAGGTGGCAAATATTCACATCAAACCACAAAGCTCTAAATTGTTAAATCAAATTAAGCCAAAAGCATTACTTTTTATCTACAATGAAATTATGACAAAAAATACCGTGACAAAATTATTTTTAAATATTTATTTGATATCTATACAGACTAGACTATTCAAATCTTTAAAACCAAAATAGTTCACATAAAAATTGAAATTGCCATAGCAGAGGGAACAAACAGATGACAAGTTTTGCAAAAATGTTTTAATGGCAAATAACTGCAAGCCACTCGTCACCGACCTTTCCGCTAGTACTTATCGAAAATAAGGAATTTTCATGGACGTAGTCGGCCTGTAGCCACCCCGAATAGCGGGAAGTCGAGGAGGCTCTGTACGAATAAATACAAACATATTTTAATATTTTAAGATGAGTCACCTATGTTTCCAGTATTTTACACTTGTAAAGATCTTATCAGACGCTTTAAACACATATATTCTTAGAAGTTGTTCTCAAACGAAACCGTAATGTCAAAAAATATATAGTCTCGACAAAATAATTTGGGCAGTAAAATGATTGATGTACGACGATAAGTCAATGTTCAAAAGCGGTTTGTTATACACATCAGACAATATAAGTAATTATTTCAAGGCATGCATTTGATGATTTTTTTGTTAAAACAAAAAGGGCAAAATATAATGCCGAATTTGTTCAAGAGAAAAGAAAATAGCTTATTGAACCTATAAGCTAGTACAGAGATGTTGTATATTATTTGGTTCATTCTTATAAATGAAGAGAAATAAAGGAACACTTACCAAGACCAACTTTTGGAATTGCCTTTTCTCTCCATGGATAACTATTCAGTCCTGTAAAATACTGTAGTCCTGTTACTGTATTGATTGGGTGTAGTTGTGAATTCACATTAATTGCATTGACTGGTATTCTCTGATTGGCTAATTTTTCTTTGTTGAAACTATTTGGAGGAAATTGTAAAGAATATTTTGGGTTGGCGAAATATCCATCGTCATTCACAGCACAAATAGGTACATCTAATAATCCTGAAAAGATAAACATAAATGTTTACAATAAAGTCGTTGATATCATAACAAGCTTTACTTAAATAAAGAATAAGAAAATGTGGTATAATCGCCAATGAGACACCTATCCAACAGAGTCCAAATGATGTGCATCTAAGCCAATACGGGTTTCCGTACGGCCTTTAACAACGAGCAAAATCCATACCAAACACCAGTTTATAAAGACCCCGACATGGCAAAATTTTAAACAATTCAAACGAAAAAAAAACGACAGTCTGATTTTGACAAAACGATAAACGAAAAACAAATATGCCAGATAGCAACAAACGATATAACCACTAAATTACAGGTTCCTGACTTGAGACAGGCACATATAGAATGTGGCGGGGTTAAACGTGTTTGTGAGCGATCAAACCTCCCCGAACCTGGAACAGTGGTGTAACAGCAATAAGAACAAACTGTAAAAAAATAGTTGGAAATGGAATGACTCATCTGATTGCCACGAAGCAGAAAACAACTAATATGACAATAAGCTTATTCCATTCTACACTCAATCGCATTACTATCCAATGTGCCAATTTGTTGAAATTGACATTATTTGTAAACCAAATGCATGAATTTCTGTGAAAATCTTTCTTCATAGTTATGATATAAACGAATGTTACCAAAAGTATTGTTCCCTACATGTTTTTTTCGGACATAATCCCCATCCGGTACGCTCGAGACCAAAATATCATATAAATGCATATTCAAGGTCTATATACCCCAAAAATTCATAACAGAACAATCTTGTGCTTGCTATGCGGTACAGGTTTTGCTCATTGTTGAAGGCCGTACGGTGACTTACAGTTGCTAACCTTCTATGTCATATGGTCTCTGGTGGAGAGTTGTCTCATTGGCAAGCATACCACATCTTCTTATTTTCATATCATATATCTTCATTTCTGTGTTCACATAGAAATACGTTCAACTAGAGGTACACAAGTTAGTGTTACTCTATTTTATTTCATTATCTTTATTTGATTGTTTGTCACAAACCTTATTATGGTATTTAAAAAATTGCAATACCATATTGAATTGAATTGATTTGTAATGATCTTGAACACCCAACATGAAGAACAGCAATAATTGCACTATCCATTTCTTTGATGTACGATATTTTTCAATCTTAATAAAAATATGTGCCGTCTACCCCCCTCAAACCTTGCTTACAAGTTTAACGAGTCGTTGACACGGGATGTGTAGTTCAGTCTGATTGGACTATTCAAGTACTGATTTATTTGCTTCAGTTTTTATGTAGCGTCTTCTTTATAAAATTTCTCGGTATCAAAAGTCGGGTATCATTATTTATCGACATGTAACTGGGTTGTTGAAATAGTTTTATGTGTTTTCATACCTATGTCCATTTATCCATATCAACTTTTAAGGAGTTTAAAAACTCGTATGGTTTGTTATCACAAGTTTAAATTACTTTAATTAAGTTGCATTTGAATGACAGATTAAACCATTTAAACCATAAATGTTCTTATAAATATATATAACGCTTGATTTGCTTTTTCATTATGTTATACTTGAAAGATTATACGTTCTCTATAGAAACACTACACATGACGACGTGCTAAATTGTTTACTTGTTTACAAATATGTACGTTTAGCATTTTCTGTCAGACTTTATTCAAAACCAGTCAAACTATGGAGATAAGCAAGAACATATACAACACTTTGTGAAATCTGATATGTATATCAATTTAAAGGGTTACTGATCACTTTGACTTTTGAAACAATTTAACAATGTATGCAAGTCTGACTAACATGCAATGTCTGACTTTGGTTACAATTTAACAACTGTGTTCCATTTTAAGTTTTCAAACAAGAATCAGATGTATGTCCTGTTAATGCTTGTTGGTAGTTCAGTTTCTGATGTGCGTGTTATCTTATTTTGCTTCAATTGTTTTCTTTTCTCGCGTTATTATAGCTGGAGTAAACAGGTCAAATATTCAGCTACGTTTTAAAAAGGTGTCTGCTTTGTAAGCTATCAACATTAACCTTCCACTCTTCCTATCTTAGTTTTAATAGACGTTTTAACGTTACCTTTAATATGCCTCACTCTCCCTGGGTGTGGATTGTGTCGTGTGAAAAAGGAATTTTGGCTAAGTGCCCCAAATCTTGACCCTGATTGTGTTGATGGTCTTTGTTTTCTAAAGGCATCCATGGGACTCATATAACCTTCATGTACAGGTCCAGGACGTGCTATTAGTTCACCATTGGTTGGTCGAAATACCTCAGACTGACTCATGCTGCAAAATAAAGAAATAAAATATTCTGAATAGCTGTGTTGCTTTTGATATTATATTTACATTCTTTGCTAGTTCTTATGTTGCACACCAACAGCACAAAGTTAAAAAAACAAGTCAATACACATGTTAGTCCAGTTGTGCAACTTTAATTTGTTTCAAATCCTTTATATAACTTTAAAAATAGATATTGAATAAACGATCTTTATCTTTATGTTCAAACGATTATAAAAGGGCATTAATGAAATTACATCACGAGGCATTAAAGCTGCTAGAAATTTTGAATTAATGCAGATTTTCGAATATACAGATGATGCTGCATCCTACGGAACGACGTTGAATACTCCTCACAATTAACCCCATCTTCATCTATATAGTCGATGACAGGGAAAAAAATGATTTCAAAATATTTTTTTTATTATTTTTCCATTTCACGAATGTTCTTGTCCATTGGACACATTTGGGATATTTGACTCTTTTCCTCTTTTGTAATTTTCATTACAAAAATAAATCTTTAGTCTAGGAGAACATGATTCATTTATTAGTCGTAATTGGATTTGCGCAATTTTTGTAGGAATGTAACCCATGTTAAGCAAGCTAAGGCAATTTTAAGCTAACTATTATAATTATAACAAATCTAAATATATACCTTTCCAACATTGTTAACAAATCTAAGCAACCAGTTTATTTAGATCCTTTATACTATAAATGTTCCTCTCGGATAATGTTTCAATCCGCCCTTTAATCTTCCTTGAATATCAGTGCTAACACAGCTCGCGTAATCCACTATATACAGAATTTTAAACCATTCCAGCTTCATTTAAGATAATTAAGTATGATCAAATTTAATGTAGTGTATAAAATTACTCTATCCAATAGGTATACACCGTCGTCGCTTCAGTAAGACCTTTTAAAGGGGTTCTTATTGTCAAATATTAATTTAAGATATCTTTGTTCTGTAAACAGTAGATAAAACGTAAATCAACAAATATGAAGTTAAAAATCGTCTGGCTAGGATACCAAACTATGTTTTACCTACCTGAAGAGAGTCCAGGGTTGTGGAATCAATGGTAATAGGATTATAAATGTGCTCGGAAAAAAACTTTACTATAGTTATACTTTATATCATCAAATGCATGAAAAGTGACTTGATAACAACATCCTGCTATTTATTTTATTTTCAAAGAAACGTTAAGTTCCATATGACATAATGATTTGTGTACCATTTTTGATCGAATATATGCAATTTATTTATAACATTATACAGATACTTGAATTGATATTGACTTGTCTTTGGCACCAATGGTACAAATCTATGATTATAGCTTCCTCACAACCTTAATAATTGTCTCCAAACGTTTACCATTAAAAAGTGACAAGCGGGATGTTTTTGTTTCCAATTAGTGATATTTCTATTGTGTTCTGCAATGAACATCTGGTTTGTTTGTCTTTAACAATTGTTTCTATTACAGAGACTTCCTTGAAGGAACAAATTTACGGATTGATCAATCAGAATTGTTTTCTACCTAGACCAACTTCATCATTTTAAAAACATTTGTATACGGTCGACATCACAAGAAAGTCAAATTTTATCATATAAGTCACATTTGATCGCATACAGACATATTTTCCTAGGTGGATCACTTGCGTTCCTTTACCAATTTTGACTAATTTCCGGCTTTGACCACTTTATAGCAATACGTTAGGTGTCGCATGGATATAATGTTATACTGACCCTTCCGGGTCACCTGACAACACTCGTAGTTTTGATGGGAATGTAAATAAACGACTCTTGGTCAGTACACCTGTCTCTTTACTTCTGATTTCTCTCATTTGTGTCCTTCCTTTAACCATTATTGATTTTTTTCTACGTGTTAATTATCATCTAATTCATTCTACAAATTAATATTCCCACAGTCCGACACATATTCAATATTAACTACCTACTACAGCAACCAACAACTACATATAATTGCTTAATAAACAAAAAGAACGATACTTAAAGAGTTCATACTCCTAACAAAATTTACTGTCAAGTAAAGATCTTTATCTTTTATGTGCTTTTGAATAGGTCTGGGTAGGCTTTGTAGATCTGACATAAATCTAAACTTAGTCGAACCTTAAAAGAATAAAACATGAATCTAAAAGAGGGTGCTTGCATTTGATTGAATTTATAAAGCCTATAAATAAGTATTCGAGTTTACATATTTCATTGTAACGTACTTAACACGTGTTAAGATAAACAAAAATATAAACTATAAACCCAACATCAAACACTTATATGGAGGATTTTAACCTTGAAATAGAAAGAAATATGATATTGAGTGAGAAAACATTAACTGTTGTCTACATATTTTCTGAGAAGGTTTCTATTAATTTCATATTTCACGTCTGCTTGGAACTGGTTTTGAAAAGATGTTTCACACAGAAGTGACATTTCAATACCCTTTTCTGGCCAAACAACGTAATATCTTTTCTATGCTTTTCAGACATCCTATGATGTTTACTCTTTTGTCAATACAAATAAGTCTGATTTTGAATTAATAACTTCTGCAAACATACATTTTGTTAGGTTTGCTATGTTTGAGGTCAATCTGTCGTACTGAATTTACCAAAGTTATGTTTGAAACTACTGTTTCGTCCATTATACTACCTAATTTTGACGTCATCATTTATGCTAAGGACCACACCAAGAGGGACAAGAAAACTTCCAGTAGTGCAGAAGAGACGAGAAAAGACGAGGGAAGTAGCACCAACATTAGTACATTAACTCCAATTTGAAACATCGCATCATAAGTTAAAATTAACGGTAGGAAGCCTGTGCAGAGAAATGTTACTGTCTCAAAGTATTCGGTCCTCCCAGTCTGGACTCATCCAAAAGGGGACTGTACGGTTGGCATGGCTACAATTGCAGACATGCGTGCAATTAAAAGGAGTCAAATTTTCTACAGGGCAGATATTTCAGAAACAAAGTAAAGCGTAAAAGTGCTATACATGGTAAATTGTCAATTGATATCAATTTCCTTTTCATTTAATAGATATATAATATTTTTAGAGTACAGGGACTGCTACATTAGTGAGGGTAAAGCAATCAAGTTTGAAAACTATTATAAATGACTTCTTTTAAAAAGATGTGTACTATGTAAGAGCATTTGTTAGCCTTTTTTTTTTAACTATCAAATAACTTTCAAACATTGCGACTTCCGCCTCAGGTCATGTCTTGTGCAGACATGTCAATAATCATTATACGAAGACACTTTTTTCAATCACTGATAACTTTTAATTGAAACTATATTACAGTCATTTGCATAAAATTCGCCATTAATTCATTTTCAATTGATACTATATAAAGCATGACATGATAAATGGAATATTCAATAGAATGCCTGCATATCTATAAAGATATTTCATGTTATGTAAGATACGCGAATTTTAAGTAGCTGTCAATTCAAAATCAAGACAGAAAACAAGTAGACCTGGAATTTACCAAAGCATATTACGTAACTATTAAGACAAAAAAGGCCTTTGGAATAAGAGAGTTGAACTAGGTATGTATTTGAAAGCACTCGGAATAATGATACTATTCAAATGATAAGAAGACTGAACAGGTGCCAATTAAAAATTTAACGAATTTTATCCGGTAACATATTTGGTTATATAGTCTTTAACTTTCATCGGTTAGGATTTTGACCCTCATCCCACCCCGTTTGTATCTGCTTACTTTAATACAAAATTTGACTTTGATTTCCGTTTCTTGTTTAAATTTTATCTAAATGCCCTTTTCTATTCTTTCATATATCATTTGAAAATTTAGTTAATCATGAAACCAAAAGGAATGGTAGCAGTTAACTTCTTTTAAAAAATTGTTCAGTACGAATGTAACAGACTAATTTTCAAAACTCGGAAGTTCAAAGGGTAAAGACATGTCTTTTTTCTATAAAAATTGATTTCTGCGGAACAATGTATCTGAAATTTTTATCTGTGTAAACGCAACCTCTTTTCAGAAATCTCTAGTGCTAGCCTGGCAGGTTGCATCTTTGGGTTGTTAAGGTTTTGGAGTTTAGGCGTGCTGTTTCCAGCGTCTGCGGCGTCAACATTTGTTCAAGTATGTGACTAGTTCACACAGACTGTGTTAACAGTTGATTTTTATACTCCAAAACTTCTAAGCAAAGACCGAAGCTCGTTAGCTCGGCAATAGTTTAACCGAAGACTTCGGAAAAGCTCGGAGAGCAAACGATTTTGTTTCGGAAGTTGACTCGGAGACGTCTTGGCAGCAATGAATATCTCTGCTGGAATTTAGTAATTGTATGTTGCAGTTTATATTTTTCGATGTTTTATGTATGATTCTTTCTGTAGCAATTCTTCGATTTACCAAAAGAGACATACTCATAGATTTACAATAAGAAGGTAATAATAGGTTTCAAAAACAAACGTTAAAGTTTAATCTTCTCATTTGAATAGCTTCTTGTTTTAAACTCAATTATGAATCGGTTTCATGTCATAAAATGAGGACCAATTTAAAAGTTAAATTCCAGTACTTAACCATGTACTGGAATTGTGATTTTACATGCATTGCAATATGTATAATTGGGTGACCTGCAGAGAAAAAAAGATTTGTTGGTGGTGATAATTTTTTTAACCCATGAACTTCATGCTGGTTTCTATGCATTATCCAATACACAGCGTTACTTAACACCAAAGTTGTCCTACTTAAAGTGTCTATCATAGACATATAGATCAAAAAGACGACCTTCATAAGTACAAACATATTGAATTTTAAACACAAATCATTTTCCAAAGATAAAAAGATAACAAACTGAAGGATCATTAAAATAATTTCGAATCTCTAAATCAATTCGTCGTTTTTATACGGCGTGCCAGTTATGGAAAAAGTAATTATCGCACCGCTGTATGCCAGTCGTTAATAAGGCTGTATCTATAAGTTCTTTTTACTTCATAATTTCGTTTACGGGGTGGGTTGAAAGTTATTCGATTATCGGATATTAATCAAAGGACAATGCATAAAATCATTATGTATACTTTGAACAACGATGAAAGCTGTCCTCTATATAAGACGTGTTCCGCAGTTCAATGAAATTTAATCTACCGGACGTTGCAATTTAAAAAGTAAATACTCACGTCAGTTAACAAATTCTAACAACAAATATTTGAAAATTAATAGCTCATTATTTTGAAAAGCATCACACAAGAACAGAATCAACAGAAAGCTAGGCTACAGTGGTCCAATTTTATATCATTTAAACAAAATGAAATTTTCTGAATACATATAAAAACGCCAAAACGTTTTCGACTAAATTCAGCAGCAATAGCATCATTCCATTCGGATTGCCAATAACAATTTTGATGCACCAAATATTTAATGTATTTCGACCTTCTCCCTGCCCCTTTTTCGTGGGCCAAAAAAAAATCCTCTGCACTAAATCGATATCACAACTTAATAATAATGTAATTACATTTATATCGGAGAAGTATAAAGGCCATAATTGGGCATAAAAGTAGGCTCACGGGATACTATTTGAAATGTATATATTCACTCTTTAACATTTGAAATATGTGCATGCATTATAATCAGTATGATCTTGTGACCACGTGTGTATGGCCCTTTTGTATAAGTGCTTTTTTTTTTTTAGATAAGTTTTCATAAATAAAGAAATAAAATCAAGAACACGTGTCACTCACTGACTGATATGAAGATGCCCTTTATTCAAAACTAATAAAAAAATAGACATGCTTCTTTTAGTATTCACAGAGCATAAACATAATAAATCCTCTCCAAACCAAGTAACTATTTTTTATGACATTCACAAAGGTATTAAACTGACCTTTTCAGAAAAATATATACCTTAATTTCACGCATAAGTACACAGTAGAAACTATTAATATATATATATAGTTTTAATTTATCAACTTTATGAAGCATGAAGTTTGTCTCACAGAACGAGTTAAAAAAATACTAAATCAAATTTCAATGTTTAATTTCAGAACATTGTCAGATATTTTGAACGAAAACACCTACATAATGAACACGATCACAATGCATATATCTGGTAACAGATCGTGCTTTAGAAAAATTGGTAAAAAATATGTGTTAAACAATGATAAGGGGAGGGTATCGCGCCCTAGAATGCTTAACTTTATGTGCCTATAGTTGTTTACTTCTTTGACCTTTGTTCTCTTTTGTATACTAGTAGTTGTCGCATGAGTCTCATTGGCAACCATACCACATCTCTTTATTTTTATATTGAATCAACTTTGAGACGTGTTTTAAACAAACTACCTAGTATTTTGTTTCGCTTAAATTTTGGTCCACGTTAAGTGTTATTTTGAGTATTGTTTTTTGTCAGTACAGAAAATTGGTCGCATGTAGAAGAAATAAAATGACTATCTAAAGGATAATAAGGTCTTCGACAACAGTCAATTTTTTTTTCGTAAAATATACTTGAAAAATTTATATACTCTGGCGTTATGTGTTTGTTTGGGTTTGTGTGTGTGTGTTTAGTGTTTTCTTTCTCTCTCTATTTGATATGGGTCTGAATTTGATCGAAGTTAACTTAGTAAATGATGTTGCCCCAAATGATGTCCTATGTCTTTACATTTTTTATTGAATGAGAAACGTTTTAATTGATTTTATATACCGCCTTATAACTTGTATACGGAATACTATATTTCCGAGTCACGCTTACGTTCTTTGCTGAACAAATAGTCGCTTTTCAGGTGACTGAATAGAGTATTAAGCAGATACACAAAGCACTTCCCTTCTAACACGCAGCTTTATTTGATTTCGTTTAGTATAAGATGTTAATTATTGGTAAATGTTGATATTTATTTGATTTCTAAAGTCACATTTTCCGTTTCATTTACAATACAATCTTTTGAAATAGATTTGCCATTGATATTTCTTTCAGCGATATGCAAAACGGATAAGTAATAAAAGATCGAATATACACCTTGTATGTACATTGATTAAGGGAAAATATATATCAAAAAGATTTATTGCACATTTTATTTACATATTATTGCTGGCGTGAAGGGGAATGCGCAAAAGAACATTAAATAAAAGTGTAAATTCATAAATAAATTTTGCCCTTAAAGGCGAAATATGACGAATTGCGGTCTTTCAGAACATAAACATGTGAAATGTTAAGTTAACACTTTGCGCGAAAATCTAACCCGATCATGCATATGTGTGTTGTCTAAACCATAATCGTATTCCTTTTTAAGCTCCAATAATTCTATTTTCAAAATATAAAATTCTACAAAATAAAAGTTGACTTTTCGTTGACTGATTGATTATTCATTTACCATGTTTATGAAAACGACAAATGATAAAATATCTGTTTTAACACGATAAAAGAGACGGAAGATAACAAAGGGACATTCAAAACTCTTAAATCGAAGGAGATCGAGAAAAAAACAAAATACGACGAAAATGCAAGCAAGGCCACAAAACAATACAAAACTGAGCAACACTAAAAACTGGGGTGATCTCAGGTTTCTCCGGAAGGTAAGCAGATCCTGCTTCATTAGTTGCACACATCAAGTTGCTCGTTTTGAGTACCAATTCGGCGAAAAGTCTCATTCGATGAAGTCCCAATCGAGGAAAACAACGGGATTGTGGCAACGACAATTGGAACATATCAGTGGTCATCGGTGACACAGATATTGCATAACAGTCAAACATCTTGTGTTGGCGTCCGTAAAACTTTTGAAACAAAATGACGTCAACATTACCACTTGGAAACCTTGGTTCAAAAGCTTCCTTGTAAGTAGCAATCCTCTAGCAGGGAAATGATATCAAGCAAATCAGTCACTACAGTTAAAACTATAGAACATTTATTTAACATTTTATATGAAGTTAAAATAACGACGTTAGTCGAAACATTTGTCCATATTGATTAGCTTTGTGGTGTGACGTGGTTAATTGTTTTTATGAATAATCATTATAGAGCCAAGTAGGTAGATCCAGAAATTAAAATATATATATGGTGAATTGTAAATCTGACTGAGATACATTCATTCCCAAGCCTTTGTTTGGTCAGGTGAATTTGTTTGTAAAAAGGTTTAATTTTGATCCTACTTTATTGATCAGTAAAATATATCACTTTCAAAACATAATGCTTAACACACTACTTACATATCTAAATATCCAACTGAATTTGTTTCTTCTGAGCCAAACAAACAAGAATTGTAATTTGGGATACATGTTTAGATTTTGAATTGAAAATAAAAATACCAAGCAAATAAAGTCTTTCGGTCAAAGTATGATTTATAATAAAATGCACCAAATAGGTGATCCAGATTTACACGAACAAAGCTATACATAAACTTCAAGAAATAACAGCAAGCATGTACAATTGGGTTACTATATACATAAACTTGGTCCTATAATACGTCTCAGGCTTAATAGATGGAAGTGGGTGGTACATCTCTTTACGGACTCCAAATTTATCATTTATTCAACAAGGAGCGTTATTGAGAACCAAACAAGTTATCCATAGTAACACACGTCATTCATTATTATCAAAATGTCATTTCACTTAATTTCAACTTAAAGATTTATCTTAAAAAACGAATTTTGTCAAATTATTTTTAAATAGAATATTTAAACTATTATTGAGGTGAAGATAATAACGCCCTAACGTCGATTTGCCATAAAAGCTTTTGTTGTCGCACTTTACAAAAAAGTATTTAAACAAACACACCAAATAAATATATCAACATTGAAGTTATGTCACTGATCGTGTAAATTCTATAGGTTTACAAAACTATTATCTATACATAGTTATAAATTATTTCTAAATACGACGAATAGTTTTCTTTAGAGCGATATCGATGAAACTTGGTATTGTAGTTAGTTAGCTTATCTGTTTTGTTCGAGGTTTGTCAACATCGAAAACTTTTGTTAAAATAGCACTTAATGCATGAATATTGGCGAGTTTTTAAGAATACAGATTATTTATTATTCCAATTAAGGGCCATTGATGGACAACATGACATTAACATACATAATCGTGATCAAACATTACACTATGATTTCGTAACGGATTTTAGCCTTATTTTTTGTGTAAGGATTGTTGATGTAATATGGTTTAATAGACTGTTTATATTAACTTTGAGTTCAGTTTTGAACGAATAACAGTTTCAACAGGTCATGTGACATATAAACCGATACTACTGAGTAACTGGAAACCCAACTACCATATTAAAAAGCAAAGCTATACCATTTAAAAATGCATATAATATATTTAAGAATTAATCATTTGTTAAATGAAGTACTTGCACACCGTCTAGTGTAAAGTAGATATTTATGAATTCCATTATATAATATACAAATATGTTAACATATCAGTAAAAGTCCTAACACCACTTGTCGCAATTTCGGCTGATTCCGAGCCTCCATCTTGTAGGCGAGCACCGAATTCACCCGAGGTTTGCCGATTTGTCCTAAACCATATATCCTGCACCAGATTGTCAAAACTTACAACTAATGGTGTGTATCTTTGTGCGCTGTGGATTAAGTGACCAACATGCTTGAACTAGCTTAATCTATCGTGATAAAAAAACATACAAGTCAAAATCTAATTTGATATTACTAATACCTTAAGGGAAACGAAACCAGGATACAGTCTTAGCGTTGCTAAGATAACCTGAGTTTTTGAATTTCAAAACAATTGATAAATTGCACAGGTCTAAGCTGAGAGCCTATGTAATGATGAACTCTCCAAAATTAAAAAAAAATCATTATGAAGTAGGATACTACAAAACTTTTCTATAAAACATTAAGGACGTATATTAGTTATACGTCCTTGAAAACATATTTTGACATAAATTATAGTTTTCAATTTATAGTCTTTGCAAATTCTCAAATGAAATGTAACATAAAATCTATATTTTCTTCAGTTTACATTCATTTAATTTGACTTGATAATAAATTTGACAATTACATTGGCACATGTCCCGACATCTTAATAAACAAGGTTTTATAACCTATTCTTTAAAATAAATTAACTCTCTATTTAACTGAGAAGAAATCCATTAAATGTTATATAGTTTTTGTTAAACTTGTTTACATTAAGATTTGATATTTTAAAAAGGAATTTTGCCTGAGATTATGTAATTTTACTTCAATTGTGAATCAACAAAACATATTCAAATTGAATGTGTCTGAGTATGTTATATTTTGAACCTTGAGGAGTACGACCTTGATTCGAACTTTGGTGTATTCAAAAACATACAGATTTGATGTGAAGTTCGAATGTTATGTTCCCACAAGACCTTTGAACCACGTTTCTCGTTACCTTGCAATTTATAAATAAAACTAGATCTATACTTTAATTCAGTTTGTTATGCTTGGACCACACAGCGACCATGCATTAAAAATTGAGCGAGTGCGTAGATCTAATTTTGATTATATTGATTTATTTAGTATATTGAAACAAAAATTAGATATATATACAAAATTTCTTACCTTTGGAGCACTTTATATATTTTTTTTTATTAGGAACGCTCAGAGTCGCCGTTCGGTAAGACAAAGATGAATAAGATTTTGGGTAACTTAACACTGAAGTGAACCTGCACTAAAATTAATAAACCATGTACGATCTACTTTGCTAAAAGGGGGGGGGGGGGTATACACCTTAGTTTCTATGGATATGTACACCTAAAGACTAAAAGTTCACAAAATAATCAACTCAGAAGTAGAAATTGGGGTCTAAAAAGAGGACACACGCAAAGCACCGACTTTTCTGGGGAAGATACCCTCGATGGCATTTAGTCCACTATCATTTCACCGGACAAATGATAGTAAATTTTTTAAAAATCGTTGGGTTTGAAGCGCTTTTCGGGGTTAACATTGATTGGAAACGACCAGAACTAGTAGTTTGGAAAGACAATGATATATACATTCAATGTCTATTTCCTCATGACACTGGTTTGTGCTACAAGCGAAAATATTGTTAACAGATTTATGACATTTAATGATGTAGTTAGGTGAAATAGAAAAATATAGAACTTAAGATTGATACTACAGTGGCGGATCCAGAGGGGGGTTCCGGGGGTTGGAACTCCCCCCTTTTTTGGTTGATCAATGCATTTGAATGGGGACATATGTTTGGACCCCCTTGATCCTGGGTTGGGAACCACCCTTATGAAATTGGCTGGATCCGCCCCTGTACTATAAGTCAGAAGAGCATTAAAAAGGAACAAAATAAGCTGAAAATATTGATAGGTTATGAAACTCCTTTTTGCGATATTTGATTTTTTAAAATGGCGGGAAAAGGCTGACTCGGACGTTTACCTTATATTTAGCATTGGCATTATTTTGGTCTCAAATCGTAAGAAAAAAATCTAGAATTTGCTTAAAATTTGGTAATGACCTTTTTATGAGATATTGAAGTCTTCTATGAAAAGAAAAGTGGGTGATATGGGGCAAAATATGTTACCCTGTATCGTACGAAAAAACCCAAGGAGCCCGAACATCTGACAAAAATTCATAAACCTGACCTGAGTACATCCTTAAAAGTAACGATTGTTGAAGTTCCGTTTACGGTTATTAAGACATAATATTAGTTCATACCCAAAATGAATAAATGATATTATAAAATGTATGACTTATATCAAGCAAAACCACGTATATCTATAATATTTTTTGGCATTACTTTGTTTGTTAGTTTTTGTATGTTTTCGCTATTCCCTATCAACCAAAAATTGATTTTTTCTCATTCTCAAAACAGCCACTTTGATCTCCAGCTGTTTTGGTTTACAGAGCAACTTCATAGTTGTTGGGTTGCATAGGAATATTAAAACGTACAGTTAAATGATTCAGAAATCAAAAGATTAATCAATTCAGAGACCTTATATGCAAGCTTTTTAAAACTGAAACTGTTTTAATGTTATAGTTTTAAAAATCCGATTAATGATCATTCACATGTGAACAATAGTCTATTAAAATTGCAATTTCCTCACTATTCTCATAATCAATGCAAACATCTAGGTATAATTGCAATTTTCATTTTAATTAAGTTAATATCAAATGAAATCATAAAATATTCAGCTATCAGTTGCTCAATAAATCTATTTAAAAAAATATATTGTTTAATTTTTCATGGGACAACCTTATAATGTTGAAAAATACGATTCACATCCAGAAGAGCAAACTTTGTTTACTGAACATTGTAATGTTGGTATGGGGTTTATTTGAATCCTATACATTTTCTTAAGTCCAGAAACAGTGAGAAGTTCAAAAAATTGCTTCAAACAAATGTTTACCCGTTCAAAAGTATTATGTCCCAGTGGTCGCCTCGAGTATTGAAAGTATATTTACGACCGACGATCAGTCATCAGTTACGTTCCAGACCAATAGTTTAAAAATCCAAATATGTAAAACGTGTGAGATCACAAAAACCGAAATGGCATAAACAGTAACCCCGTCTAAGGTCAATGTACCTTAGTTTTAGCGCAATTCGATAATCATGACCTGGAAATTCAATGTATTCCTAAAGTGTCGTTTTCATGATGCCAATACAAAATGATTGGCTACTGGGTGCATAGTATCCTCGGGGATAGATAGTTCATTAGCAGCGGTACCGACACAGTTCTATTTTATGATTCCTTTGCACATACCACGTGTTTCTAAAATCATCTTCGTGATGTTAAGTCTTTAGTTTTCTAGGTTGTGTCTTGTAGCTGTTTGTCTTTAAATTTCGTTTTCGTTTTTTTGCCATAGCATTGTCAGTTTGGTTTCGACTTGTGAGTTTGAATATCACTTTGGAATCTCTCGCCTGTCATCAGTTACGCCTGAAAACAAAGGTTTGGGATATTGGCATTTGTTGCTTCTCTGTTAAGCACGCAGAATTTTTGAGTCAGGAAAAAGAAAAATCCAGATATAATAAGGTGTCCAAGACTGGATTGCTTGAAACTTCCAACTGGATAACTGTTAACCAGTGAATAAAGCGTGTCGTAATCATTGTAACGTATCCAGTGGACAATCCTTATCCATTGGTCAACTGTTTTGAACAACTGTGTGCCAAATATGTCTTTCTGGATTCTGCTATTAAAACTGCAATTAGTGGGTTAGAAATCCAAAGAGTGTTGATATGGTACAACCCCATGTTTATTATAATGATGATTTTTAAATTGTCCACTGGGCCTTAACTGTTTTGAGATGAATCGATAATTGTACTATTCCATACTTTTCCTGGTGTCAAATGCAATAGATTAGTCCATGTACATTTATTTTTACTCATGCAGAAAAGACACCACTTTATAAACTTTTGTACTTGGATAACAATGTTGACTATTACAAAACAGACCCAATGAAGAGAAACTTTCGGTAATTATGATGCGTAATAAACTTTCCAATTGCAAATTTTAAAATATTAAAATATCATTGAATTGAAATTCAACCCATGCATCTTACATAATTTTAACAATCGACACAAACTTCTTCAAAAAAGAATATTAATTTGTTTATCGTCGTACATTGATTGACAACTTCTTAGTGCAAAAAACTTATATTGGTACTCAAAAGTTTTAGTGACATCTGGTTTTGCTTATATTTAACCTGAACAAACTCAAAGGGTTATCTAGAACAATACTATTTCTATTGTCAGGTTTAACTTGACTTATATCGACAACTTGAGACGTTATGTAGGTACATCTTAGTTTGAACGTACTTGCAAATTGCCATCGTTAGAAATATACTATTACATAATTTCTCAATACTTTCTTTTTGCACTTAATGAATTGCAAACACACGAAGTTCTAGATTTAAGTGGTATCAAGAGACATTTGTTTTCAAAACTCACAAGACATTTTAGGACTTTAGTGCAGACAGAAATTATGCATTAACTAGGACTTTTTGCAAATGTCTAATGACGCCCAGAACATTATTCCAATGATACTGTTTGTACATGGTGGTTAACTGTAAAAAATATATTAGTCAATTAACGGTAACGGGAATGACATTTGGTTTAAAATGTTAATTAAAACGGATTTTGTATACCCCATAGCTAGCTTTAAGATATGAATCACATTTAAATTGCATTGATTTTATCATAGTTATTTATTAATTGTGTGTGAGAAATTGAATACTGATTTTAAGGATTTGAATTTAAAATCTGTCTGGTCAGGACAAAGTTACATTTTTATCCAAAAGGCGTTAGTTCAGGAAGAGGGGGTGTAAACAATACAATTAACAACCTTCCAATTAAATAGTTCATCACAATGTGATCGCGATTACATTTCTGAACGAACTAAATTGATTATAAATAAACTCATTATAGATTCAGGCTTAAAATTGTGTACGCCAGGCGCGCTTTTCGTCTACAAAAAACTCATCAGTGACGCTCGAATCAAAAAAGTTAAAAAGGACAAATAAAGTACGAAGTTGAAAAGCATTCATGACCCAAAATTCCGAAAGGTTTTGCCAAATAAAGCTAATGTAATCTATGCATGGGGTAGAAAATCTAAATATTTCGTAAAATTCAAGCTTTTCAAACAGTTAATTTATAACTATGACCATATCAACGATAATTATATTATAAATCGATACTGCAGAGTGATCAAGTTGGTTTGTATGTCATAAGTTTGTTGTGTCTTTGAGTGACGGGAAGCTAACCCTTAATGGGCAAAACAATTCGACATTTAGACGGCACCTTTCCAAAACCGTCCTGTGAATCTTGGCAGTTACACTATCACATGAATCTTGGCCAAAGGAGTAGAATGATTCAAATTTAATTGTAAATTAAATAAATTGAATGAAAAAATGTGTAACTCGTCACGGGAAAAAACAGGTTTGATCGAGCAAATGTGATTCTAAAACGACAGCATAAATTGGCCAATCAATTAAACTTTTATTCGTACCTTTTGTGTTGATGGGTTTATACCTACAGACAAGAGTCTATGTTTGGCCTTACCCCGTATATACCCCTAGTACATACAATAGAATAATGGCAATTCAAGTCCACTCAAATTTCATAATTCATAGTGTCATAAATTCGATTAATTATGCGGTTTTTCAATTCACCAACATTTAACAACTTATATCAACCGAAAACCTTTACTCATCTAGTCACAAACAATACAATTTCGTATGTAAAGTTTCTTGATAATGAAATGAATAAATTATATTTTACGAGGATATCAATACATAATCCGGTAAAAAAAGTCTTGTAATTATGTCTAGTTAACAATATACAAGTGTCATATTTGATTCGTTTCTAACTTGATACTTTTTCCAATACTTTTTTTTTGATAAACGCTGAAAATTAAATAAATGACAAAAAATAAACAAAACTTACCTGTTTAAAATTTAGCTGAAATAATCCAACAAATGTTGAAAAACTTTTATAATTTTGATACCCGTCCTGTTTTGTCTTTAAAACGAAAACACGGTCGAGTTACCGTACCTTGGTAACTAAGGACGCCCTATACCGGCTTAGTACTAATAGTCAATAGTTAGTTGATTAATACCCAACTATTTAACAATGAATACCCGGTAATATAAAAGTATTTAATCCTTAGATTGTTTGATTCAAGTGGCAAATTGGTGAAAAATGGTAGTAATTTTTCTTCTTTCATTAGAATACTGAAATATATTTTGTATCGATTCTGCTTACAGATATATTGCTAAAGGGGGCAGCCGTTATGAATGTTATCGAAGTGTGAATCCCCGGAAAGATTATTCCAATAGATATAATTTGAGCTATTTTAAGGATATAAGTAAGCCATTACCTATAGAATGACATACATTTAACCCTGACAACAATAGATTTTAAATAGACAAAATTTTGTAACATATTTGTACGCATATAAATACTGTAGAATGCGTTTGGAAGACCATATTAAATTGGACTTTTTAACTGTGTTTTAAGTGAATTGACTTTTGCTAACTTTTGAATCAGTCAAGAAAAGAAACAAACACACTGTTTTCACCAAATTTTCACGGATTATATTATTCGGATTCTATTGTAACTTTAAATTATAAGGTAGCAACCATCATCAGTTAACTTAAAATGGGGGTATACTGTTTCCGCTAGCTAAAGATGCATTTTTACACGAATGAAAAGCCAGATTATGAATTTAGGGGCATGTAAAATCAGAATATTCTAAATAGAACAAACTACGTTCACCGAAATCAAGCGACATATGTTTTTTTTTTTCCAATCCAAGAGCAGACATTTTTCAGTTTTAATGTCTGTTGCTTTGGTTAGTTAACATTAGAACTCCTTTAAGAGATTAAAACATTATTCTACAATCTCTAAAATGATTTAATTGATTGATTGTTGTTTGCTTAACATCCAGTGGCAAATATATCATGCACATTTAGGACGTTGGTCGAATGGCGTTAATTTTGAAATTTTGGATAGAGCGCATAAATTTTTGCCTTGCAACAGAACACCTACGGGACCCCTCAAAGAGTTATTGCAAGGCTTTTTTAACGTGCAGTGAGCGTGGCACCCTCTATAATGATACACCAGATTTAAAGTGTCCATTTCGACCGTGTGTGGCTGCGTGTTTATACATCCCGCACATCATGGCCTACAGGCAGGGTTTTACTGCCAGACGGAAGAAGTCCTTGAAGGGATGACCATATAGGTTTTTATCCTGCAATCAGCCAACTTTTGTACAAATAGCAGGTACACGCATAATTTTTTGCTTTATTTGTACTTGTACAAATAGTCTCCTGTTATCCCGCTTCCATGCTGAGCAAGCGGTAATATGGATATTTTGCGAAACAGTTCATTTTGGGGTGCTCTTCGCGGTCCGTGTTTAAACAATGTCAATTTCTTTCAAAACTCAGAGACAATTATTTGGATTTTTACAACTAAAGCTCCAAGTACCGGGTGTAAAATTGCAGGATAAAAATAATATATTCACATTGTCAGAAATATAAAATTGTTTTGTACTCTCTACGAAACAGAAGAAAAGCTCGTACAATTAATTTTATATTTTCCGACAATGTACATTTATTGTATATCCACTATACCCCAATCAAACCCTTGATGTGCATTTCTGTAAAGATGATAAAATTTAAAAGGAGTTCTGCAGTTAGATCTCTGCGGCATGACATGCAGATTTTTTACTATTGATTGAAAGGTAAAAGTTTTTATTTTGAGGCTTGATTTCTTATAGCTTAACAAAACATCTTTTCATCAGATGTCAACTTTGACACAGATGAATAAAACAATATATATAGAATGACAGACGTCACAACATGTAAACAAATACTTATACGACTGGTTCATTTATCTGTTGCAGTATTTCAAAGTTAATTACAAATACAAGAATACTAGTTTTTGTCGAGCCTGCGACTTCTGTCGCAGAAAGCTCGACATATGGATAGTGATCCGGCATCGGCGGCATCGGCGGCGTTAACTAACTACTTAAAAGCTTTATATTTTAGAAGGTGGAATACCTGGATGCTTCATACTTTCTATATAGATGCCTTATGTTATGAATCTTCCGTCTATCATATGTCAATTGTTCTTGACCTCATTTTCATGGTTCAGTGACTACTACAAAGATTTTTTGTAATGTTAATTTCTCTCTTATTATGAGTAATAGGATAACTGTATTTAGTATATGCGTATCTTGCAAGATCCTCATGTCTGTCAGACAGTTTTCATCTGACCTCGACCTTATTTCATGGATCAGTGAACAAGGTTAATTTTTTCGTGGTCCAGTCCACACATCAGCTACTATAAAAAATAGGTCTACTATATTTGGTGTATGGAATGATTGTAAGGTGTACAGGTTCAACTGGCCATCTGTCCTTGACCTCATATTCATGGTTCAGTGGTCAAAGTTCAGTTTTTGTGTTGTGGTCTTTTTTTCTAATACTATATGCAATAGGTCAACTATATCTTGTGTATAGAAATATTTTACGATGTACATGTGAGTCTTGCAGGTTTTATTTGACCTTGACCTCATTTTCACGGTTCATTGCTCAGTGTGAAGTTTTTGTGTTTTGGTCTGTTTTTCTTAAACTATAAACAGTAGGTCAGCTATATTTGGTGTATGGAATGATTGTAAGGTGAATATGTCTGTCTGGCAGGTATCATCTGACCTTGATCTCATTTTCATGGTTCATTGGTCAATGTTAAATTTTCATGGTTAAGTTTGTTTCTTAGATACTATAAACAATGGGTCAACTATATCTAATGCATAGATTGATTGTAAGGTGTACGTGTCTGTCTGGCATGGTTCATCTGACCTTGACCTCATTTTCATGGTTCATTGGTCAATGTTAAGTTTTCATGGTTAAGTTTGTTTCTTAGAAACTATAAGCCATAGGTCAACAATATTTGGTGTATGGAATGAGTGTAAGGTATACAGTCATGTATATCAGGTTTGGTTTATCTGACCTTGAACTCATTTTCTTGGATCATGATAAGTTTATGTGATATTTGAGGTAAAGCTTTATATTTAGGACTATCAACATAAAATCAATGGTCAGTAAAGCAGGCGAGACATTTAAGCGTGTGCAGTCTTGTTAAGAGTTTAGCAACCGAATTTTTATCAAACCCCAGAAACAACATATACCCCAGATACCATCATAATCATACCGACATGATCATGATCATGTTATATCCTTGACACCATCATATCACACCCCAGATACCATCATATCATATACTAGTATACACAACGCCATCATTTCATACCCCAGACACAATTATATCATAACCCAGACACCATAAAATAATATCTCGGACACCATCATATCATCCTATCGCCGGAAATTTGATTTTGTTTTTACTTGAATGGCACAATAGCTGGACAAGTGTGTCGTGGATTGGAAAACTTGTTTCACTTCGATAACATTCATAACTGCTGCCCCTTTAGGAATATATATTTGTAGCACAATTGATACAAAATATGTATTTCAGTATTCTAATGAAAGGTGAAAAAATAACTACGCCATGTTTCACCAATTTGCCACTTGAATCAAACAACCTCTAAGGATTAAATACTTTTATATTATCCGGTATAGAAGATCATTTAGGCAGGAAATGAGTGAGTTCGTAAGGTATGTGTCACATAGAAATCTTTTAAATATTTTTATTTACAGAAGGGTATGGACAGGAAACTGCACATTGCTAAACATGCAAATCTGATTGATTGTTGGTTGCTTAACGTCCAGTGGCAAATATTTCATGCATGTTCAGGACGAGTCAAATCTGGGTGACAACGGTAATGATTAAATACAAATCATGCAAAAAATACAGGAAATACAAAAAAAAAAACAAATAAAACTGCAATGATTAAAAAGATACATATTCGCTGACCGAGCCTATGTGAAAAAAAAATCCACAAAATGACAAATGAAAATACCAATACAAGGAGTTGTAGGGTGTACGTCATTGAGAAAGCAACCCAGCGACACAAAAAGGTAAAGACAATACAAGGGCAGTGCCTTTTAATTAGTTCATCTGTTATAACACCAAGGTTGGTACTTGCCTTAGACCGTTTATATATAGAATAACCATACATTGTCTCGAAATATAGAATACGAGGCTTTGTTGAGCAGCATATTCTGTTTCGAGCCGAAAACAAATAAAATTATATTTCGAGACAATGTATTGATGGTCTCTTTATACTGCATGCAACTCTTACAACTGTTTTGCGTAAAATCAATTTTAAATTTGAAGCGGACGACGTAAAAATTCCGCAATCCCATATAAAACTCTATTTAACACAAAGTCATTATCAACGTCACAAACAATGTGATATATATATTCGTTCAGTATCTGTATATCACAAATGAATATACGGTAAATGCAATAAGTAGTTTAAATTATTAAAATCCTTGTACTGACATATTTTGATTTATTAATTTAATACAGATTGTTGGTTGCTTAATATCCAGTGGCAAATATTTCATGAATGTTCAGGACGAGAACAAATTAACAGTATATACAATTGGTAGGTCCTGTAATAGAAGACGTCCGAGATGGAGGTGGGTAAAATTTGCACTGCCACAAACGGACCCCTCAAAGAGTTGTCACAAGGGTTCTTAACGTGTACAGGGCGTGGGACTCTATCTACACGAGACATTGACGACCCCATTCTGACCGGACGTGGCTGCGTACTTTGTACATCCTACCTACCCACCTAAAAGCAGCTTACCATAAAATATTATGTTTCAAATTTTTGTTAAAGATTTTTTCCTGCTCTAACGTTGTTTTCTTGTCTAAAACATGTATCTTATGTTGTTGGCATAACAAAATCCCTACCTACCTATCCAACCCTATGAGGCATGGGTAGGCAACATTAAACAAATGTTTTTTAAGGATGGCCCGGTCAGAAGAAGACCAAAGTGATCATATTTCTATTCCCCAGTCACCCTAAATAAATACAAAATATGTTGAATAATAATGTAGATTGAGGTAATAGAAAGAAGATAGATCAAATGAAATAAGCTTTAAAAATTGCAAGGAAGTATATAATGGAAGCATTCATGTTATGTTATGAACCTTTGCTTTTAATATGTACTTCTGTACCAATATGAGTATTAGTGTCCTCATCAGTTGAAAAAACTGACCCAAAAAGCAAAATACTGCCATCCATACGCTGCGGAAAATCTGCAAAAGTATATAAATAATACCCTAGTAATTGACTTCTGATAATACATAGAAAAAGGAGACGAAACAGCAGATTCTTACCCCGAAAAATATATTGTCAGCCTCGCTTTTCGAGGATATCAATCTGCTCTATCACAGCTCTCAGCTATGATTTATCATACTGAATTTCCTGTTAAAGTCTTTTAGATTATTGATTTTTTAGCTATTTTTTTTATTGGTCAAAGAAAGTAACATTAAAAAAAATATCTGTCTAACCATGATTATGTTAGAGTAGAATTATACCCTCACATTAACCAATAAAAACTGTCATATAAACAAAAGTATTATTTTTAATATGTAATAATAAAATTCAATAGCACTTGGTGTAGGCAGAGACTCATATTATTAGTTACATAGTATGCTAGTGACCTAATACGGTATATATGGGGTGATAGCGAAGCGAATTATACTGACCCCATATATATCGTATTAGGTCACTACCACACTTTGTAACGAATTTATCTTACCGACTGTCTTAAGGGCATACGATACAATTTTGATCCCGTATTTAAATTTTGATGAAAATTTGCATGTAGGCTATTTTTACCTGATTAAATCAAATATTTTATAAAAATATACCTTCATGTGCTACTTTTGAGTAAATTGATGTTCAAATTTCAGATATTTCCTCAAAATACGGATTTGTGGACGTATTTTTCCTTTCGATTAAAATACATAACTTTTTGTTTTAAAAGATAAACACAAGCTGTTTGTTGTTAAATTATTTGTAATTTATGTGTTATATAAATATTGCATAAATTTGTACATTTAATTTATACAAATAACTCAAATTTATCAAATGTTCATGAATGTAGAAAAAACCGTCATTTTTTGCTGTATATTAATCAAATTTAAAAAAATTGCACTATTTACGTTTTCATGAAAATTGGTACACATAATCTTCTTACGTAATCAAGCCAAATGTCATTTTAAAAAAGAGGGGTCCATGAACTCGTTTTCAAGTTAAATTAGTTTGAATGATAAAAATCAGCCGAAAACTGCATCTTTTCCCGATAAGTCACCGTTTGACGTCGCGAAAATAACAATTTACGTTAGCAACGTCATAACCTCCCTGTAACTGTATCGTATGCCCTTAACATGTGGCATTAGACCAGTGGCCTATCAAAGTGATCAAGTCTTTAATATCAAGAACCTACTTCCATTGGTCTATACGAAAACAAATGCCAAAATTTACAACTTGTTAGCTTTTAATGTGTTTTCTGCATTTATTTTAATCGTTCATCATCAATTTTTTTGTCTGTTGAAACCTTTCAGATTTTTCCTCAACACCGTGTTGTTTTTACAAAGGGACGTAACACCACTACTAACCGTGTATTGAAATAAACCACGCCTACTAACCCCATACGAAATATACACGGTCTCCACGCGGTTGCTTTTAACCAATTATATTCCTAGAAATGTATAGGAGGTTATTAGATAAATTACAATACACGTCTCTGGTGTACAAGAGAGGCGAAAGATATCAAAGGGACATTCAAACTCACAAGTCGAAATAATAGGAATATAAGCGCATTCTTGTACTGTATATAAGTGAATTTTATTGTAATTGGAAATAAAATATCTAATATCTAAGTAATTTTGCCTTTGCCTCGAGTGATTGTCTATTATTCCAGGAAAAAAAAAACGGTGCTTTATTAAATGTTTGCGAAAAGGTAATAAATATGAGTTTCTCATCGTTCACATCACTTTTCCCATTGACTGTCGACATACAATTTATTGATATTCGCGAGTTAAGTTCCCCCTTATAGTAACTATAAGTGAGCATCAAGGTTGATATTTTTCAAGCATTTGTGATTAGTTTATATTATGTGTGTCCCATACAACATCAGCGTATTTTGGGACTATTATACTAGTATAATAATCCCAGGCGTATTCTATAGGGATTGCTTTATAAAAAGACATGCACTATTAACATTATTTCAAGATTGACCTGTCGAAATCGTTCTTAAGTTTCATTGAATTACGACATAAATATCCTCGTGACAATGTCATTTATAAAGACCAAAAATAGAAGAGGACAACAACTAGACCTATGGTACCCCTGAATTAAAACATATCTTATTTCTTACTACTTTCGAGAATCATTTGAAATATTAACCAGAAGAATAAAAGCTGAATCACCTATAGTGAAGCTAGATTAATTATTGATAAAAAACTAATATATCTTAAGTAATTGTGAACATGTTTATAAACAAAGATTTCATTTAAAGCGAAAATTCGTGTATAATTTTTCACATCAATTGGTTTGTGTGATCTATTATACTAATTGTGTAATACTAAATAAATAATTTACGCCGAGGATGTTCAAGAACAGAAATTCTTCTGTCAACTACTTATTAAATGACGACTTTTACTTATTTATGTGTATTCAGCTATAATCTTGGAAACTTTAATAGATAAAAGAGAAACTTTAAACAGTATTAAACTGTTGACGCAGTGATAATGTCTCGGATGTGTGCTGTTTCCATTGATTAATGCAAATGTTGGATTTTAATTGGCAAAACTTTCACATGTAAACTATTCAATAGTTTTGAAGTCAATAATTTCTGGGCCTTATATAGCTTATTATGAGGCATGGGTTTTGCTCATTGTTGAAGGCCATATGGTGAGTCTCTGGTGGAGAGCTTTGTCATTGGCATTCATACCACATCTTGACTGAGAAGGCAGGGCCAACTAATCTCAATGCAATGAGATATGCCAATACATTAAAACAGTTAATCAAATACATTAACTTACCTTTAATTGTTCAACTGAAAGTTACATAATCACAAACTTTAACAATGGTTGAAGCCACCTTTTTTTCTTTTTAAGTCTCACCTCTAAGAAGTTTGTAGTGGCAGGAAAAAATAATCAGCAAAACAAATTCTACAAATATGTCAACATGGCCAAAATAGTCAGTTTACTCCTTCTAGGAATTTTAACCAATTCATTTTTATGCCCAACTTAGGGGCATTTTGTTTTTCGGTCTGTGCGTACGATCTATTCTGTCCATCCGTCTGTCCTGCTTCAGGTTAAAGTTTTTGGTCAAGGTAGTTTTTGATGAAGTTGAAGTACAATCAACTTGAAACTCAGTACACATGTTCCTATGATATGATCTTTCTAATTTAATGCCAAATAGAGTTTTGACCCCAATTTTAGTTCACTGAACATAGAAAATGATAGTGCGATTGGGACATCCATGTATTATGGACACATTCTTGTTTTTGGTGAAACCAAGATAACTGAGGGACAGACTCGTCAAAAACTATATACTCTCACTAATTCAAAACATGTGGTATAATACAATATACAAATAAGTCTAAATGACAGAAATTGACAATCAACTCTTTATATGGGAAAAAAATGCAATATGCAATAACTATAAGCAACTTATCTCTGACCAACTACTCCAACATTGTATAAGATCTAAGATGAACATGTCTCCACAATGACTCAACTTAAGAGGTGCAACATGACATCATACAGTACATCTCCCAGTAATTTGTTGCAGATCCTTTTTTTAAGCAATAAAACTTGCAATATATATATAATACTTATTGGATATGCAAAGAAATGATAAAAGCCTTCACATGAAATCAGATTCAAAATAAAATAGGAAGTGCACAATTTTTTAGGGGGTGAGGTGACACAAGGGTGCTCCTTTCCCAAATCCAGGTTTTTGTAAGTTTCCAACTTCCCAGAGTTTTTTCTTCTTTTTCCCAGATCCCATTTTTTTTTACCCCCTTTATCCCACATATATAAAATAAGGAGATGTGGTATGATTGCTAATGAGACAACTATCCACCAGATGACCAGAGTTCAAATGAAATGTAAATGTAAGCAATTATAGACAACCCACTTTTTTTACCGCTTATTTGCCATATTTCTACTTTTTTAACACCCCTATTTCCCAAATCCCCCTCAATTTTCTGTGATATTAAATTGTTTTTTCGATTTCCATTATTTTTTTTCCATTCTCATGTTCATTTGTACAAGATTTTGCATAGGAAAATTTCTCTTTATATACTAATAGAAAAACATAGGATACGGAGTATCCATCCATGACACAAAATCAGTACATGCACAGCAAATAAAACACACAAAAAGCAAAGGAACAGCTCTTTTATTGCAGTTCTTCATCTTAAAGTCACAGTGAAGCCTTCAACACAGAGAAAAAAAACTCTCACCTCACTGCAAGTTTAAGACGGCCCCTAGCACCGAATTGAGTGGAGTTCTTTTCAAAAATAATTTGGATAGACATTGTAAGACTTTGAGTCATGTAACAGCTGGGACTAAAACGTGGAAGTATTCATTGGTCCCAAGGTAACAGACAAACCAGACAGGACAAAAACAATATGTCTTACCCACATATAATGTGGCAAATTAATACCACCATTTACACAATAAAATGTGACTAGAAAAAAAAATCTTTCCTAAATATCATTCAAATAAGAGAATTGTTATTTTCTATCACACATGAAATAATCAGTATGACTGTGTCCAGAAACCTCAATGAAAAGTGAAGTTAGAGGTGCAACATGTTGAGCAGGTGAGCAGGATCTGCTTACTCTTCAGGAGCACCTGTTTTTTTTTGCAATGGTATTGTCTGTTTATATTCTGATCCATCATTTTTGACAGTCCCTTTGCACTGGTGTCTTCTGCTTCTTTTTTTGTTATCCTCGCTTCAATTTTTAGTTTGGATTACCATGGAAATAGTTTGGAAAAGAAAATGATTTCATATAAAAGATTTAACAATATATAAATTGATTTTGTATTGTATACATCATTTAACATTATATATCATATAAACTGCACAAAATTATAAAATATGCAGAATTCACACAACCTTAAAAATATCAATATATTGGTACAAAGTAAGAAAATAACTTCTAAGGTATCACAATGCAAGCATCATAAGCATTTAAGCATATTAAAATTTGTCAGGTTAAAAAAAAGTTTTATAAAAAATATTGGAATGTTTTGCTTACAATATTCCAATCAGAACTGGATCACAGAATAAGAAAAACATACATACATTAAATGTGTACATATAACTGCACATATATTTTGTAAAGTGTAACAACTCTATACAGTCTTTACAACAGATACAGCCTCGATTCATTCACTGAACATATATGTGACAATTTTTATCTGTGTTTTGAAATATTATCAAATGAGGATGACAGAGGTGTTTAACGACCTTGACTACCCTTAAGGGTTTTGCATTGTTGGTCTATATTGTCATTTAACAAAAATTTCTACCCATGTGGGAATCTAGAAATATAGAAAATTGCTAACTTAGGTCAAGTACTCTATATTTTGCAGGCAAAATTATCAGATATTTATGCAGAAAACTAAGTATTTTGTGCATCATAAACAGTTTATCAAAAATAAGAATGTGTAAGAAAAATTTGTATTCTATTCTTTACTGCCAATTTCTCTATTACCATTTAGTAGTTGAACATTAGGCAATATTAACAACATCCATAATACTTGGGGGGATGGACCAGAGAGTTATCTTTCAAACTTATTAACGATCACAACATGTAAATGTGACGAATTTAAACCCTGCTTTGTAAAGTACTGATATGCTTGGTTGAATTTTTAACATAAAAGCTCACAATGTAACAGACCTTAGGAAGATTTGTTAACCAAACTGGATACATTCTTTGCTCTTACTCCTAGAACCCAAAAGCTTGGCAGATAAGCAGCAAATAAAGGTTTTTGGTTTGGCCCACCTCGGAATCGAACCCAAGACCTCCCAATCTCGATTCTCGAGGTAAGCATCCAACCAAAAGATAAATAAAAAATGAGACTAGAATATACTGTCTTATAAAAGACGAAAATATTTCTATGTTAACAATATAAATATGCATGCTTACACTCAAACATCAGCTGCAGTACTGCAAAAAGGATTTCATACAGCAACATCATAAATAGAACAAGGAAAAATAATCTTTCGATTACTATTCAAAACTTGTTTAACTAACACAGAGTTCTCACTAAGGCGAGTCCATGAGTCCTGGACTCATCATTTTGAATACTGGTGAGTCCAAAGATTCATCAAGATTGTAAAATGTTGTATCAACTGAGCACATATATCATCATTTTATAACAAGTGTTTAAATAATCTAAATTTTATGTCATTTCCTTGCTCTATTTTGTCATGGAGACTGAAATAATAGATTAAATAGCAATAAAATTTCATCTTCTTACTGTTGGACTCGCCATGGCCATACATGATGAGTCCCTAGACTCACCTTAAAAAATCCTTAGTGAGAACCCTGTAACAAATGCCTTCTGTAATAATTTCTCTTTATAAAAAATATCTAATGTAACTGTAGAGGCCATATTGAAACTAGAATACAATATTTGAAACTAGAATACAATATATTTAAAACTAGAATACAATATTTGAAACTAGAATACAATATATTTAAAACTAGAATACAATATTTGAAATTAGAATACAATATATGATTGTCCTGTACTAAGAGATCAGATATTAAAATAGAAAATGTTCAAAATAATATCTTTCATATTTTCCAAATTATTGCATAAATATCTTTTAAATTTTCTTTTATTACAAAAGGTTAATAAGTTGTAACGACATGATTCCTCAATAAGCTAAACATATATGTTTCTATTCTTAGAGACTTTTTCATCTTTATGTATTTATTTATATTTTTCTTACATTTCTTATGTCAAAATGCATCTGATATTATGTCTCAGTGAGAGTCAATCGTTGACATTCAGAAGTTATTTACGCCAACTGACCTAGTGTCAACCAGCGTAACCCATTCACAAAAAGAGAACTCTAAAATGGTCTATGGATTGGAATCATTGATAAAAATGGAATTTAAATAAATTTTTTTCATATACATTTTTGTTAGTAAGCAATAAAATGGTGTTGCTTGATATATAGTATAAATAAAAGTATCTAAATTGAAATTCACATCAAAAAGCATACATATGTAACTGAACTATCAATCAGAATCACTAAACATTTAATCAAATGCATGGTTGAAACAGTCGACTAAACATTTAATCAAATGCATGGTTGAAACAGTCAAACATTTTAACAAATCAGGCAGCATTTCAAAATTACATTTTTGGCATTACAACACACATACATTTTTTCTTACTAAAATATATTTTTGAATCTAGTTTATACTTCTTGCCTTACATGCTAATTAAGATAATGTTATAATGAAGTAGATTTTCAAACAAAATTAATTTTTTATTTTCCATATCGAAAATATTGAAATAAAATTTAGTTAAAAATAAATTTCAAATATTATCTAATTTCTTACTAGTCAGTTATGTTACATTTGAGCAAATTTTGTCTTTTAAAATGTCATAATTTCTAGTAAGCATCTAAACACAAGCAACTATTTTTGTTTATTCAATATGACTTTTAAATATTACCAAAGTTACAAAATATAGATATAAAATGCCAATAGAAATATTGGCTATGATGGAAAAATATATATTAATAATGTCATATTTTCAGAAAATATGGAAAATATACATATTTGATAATACAGGTTCAACTAATATAATAACAAATTTGATATTTGATCTGTTTCATCATTGTAGAATATAATGCCGGCAGAAATCACCAATAGTTTTAGAGGTTTTTCTGATGTCATCTCTTTCTTAACCACCTGGAAGCGAGACAGACTAGTAAACATGCACATATTGCCACCAAATATCCATATAACATTTTATATCTCTCTGGTGTCCATAAAACTGTATATGATAATTCACCGTTCTTTTCTGAAAAGTTCAAACAAAAATGTATTCATGTAATGTTAAATCATAGGGTCTAAGCACAATAATATTTACTATCTATGATATTAAATAAAAAACAAAGCAAATTAGGAACATTTTTAAATAAATAAATTTGGTGTATTTACTGTCTTCTGATTGGTTAAAAGTATTACCTTTATTTTCAATGTTGTCAATTTTTATGGCGACACGCCCACTCTGACGTTGTGTATTCATACGCCAACATGTGTGTGTACGTTGTTATTGTTAATATAAATAATATAAAAGCTCTTTGAGCCTTATTTTGATAGAAATTTATTTATGATGAATGACAATAATTTATTTTGATTTATTGAACCATAAAATTAATTTTGACTCTTCATTTTACATAATCCGCTTCATGGATTATTCAATGTGAAGAGTCAAAATTAATTTTATGGTTCAATAAATTCAAAATAAATAATAGTCATTCATTAAGTGTTCCATCACACCTACTACATTTTATTATGGTATTACAATAAAATTTTGTCCTTGCTGTTGATGAGTAGGTATGACATATTTGGTTGCTGAGGGACTACATATATATGACAAATGCAAATATTTTGCCATGAACAAGAGGAACATTTTAACACATTAGGATGGATATCTTCCTTTTCAGCTATTTAAAAATTAAGAGAAAATTAATTGCTATGTGACTTTATAATATACATGTATAATAACTATGCATTGTCTCAAATTATAAAATTTATTTGTACAAGGTTTAAAATAGGTAGAACAATTTGCCCAGCATTTCTATCCTGTTTCAAGCTGAGTACAAATAAAACTAGAATGCACCTGTTGTCGTGATAAAATACCCCAATTTGTAATTCAAAGAATCAGAAAACAGGAAGAAGGAGTCAGACATATACTAATAAGTTTGTTACTATGACTATTGATAATGTTAATTAACCAACAAAACTTTAATGCCTAATTTTGTTGGTTTGTGAAAAGTATGGGTTGGTTGGTAGAAATAATAATCTTGTAAGGCTTAATTGTACATAGTTTCACTGTGTTTTTCAATTCTAATTCAATATAATGTGTTTTTTTTACATCATTCTGAAAATTTTAGTAAGACATGATGTATATCAACCTCAATTTTGGACAGGTCTATTTCGTCCCATGACAACATCTTACCTTGTATGATTAAACAGCTCTTCCAAAGTGTTTGAAAAATGAAATCTTAACAAATGATGACACAATAGCAAAATGGAACTTCCTTATCATTTGATATTGGCTATTTCTAAATTTTTATATTAAATCACATTCACAGAGGTTGACAAGTATAACAGTAAAACTGTGAGCTACTGCTCACTTATGATACCCCTACGAAATATTTCGTAAATATTTCGTAAACAGGAAGTTGTTGAGTGATAAATCTGAAAACGCATCACACTGTATAGCAGACTTATATAAACCCTGAAACCAAATTTCAGAAATCCTTGTCAAGTAGTTCCTGAGAAAAATGTGACGAAATTTTCAACTTGGCTATCATGTGTAAAATAATACAAGTGTGTTCAGTAAACAGGAAGTTGTTGAGTGATGAATCTGAAAACATATCACACGGTGTAACTTACTTATATAAACCCTGAAACCAAATTTCAGAAATCCTTGTCAAGTAGTTCCTGAGAAAATGTGACGAAAATTTTCAACTTGGCTATCATGTGTAAAATAATACAAGTGTTTGGTTAACAGGAAGTTGTTGAGTGATGAATCTGAAAACACATCACACGGTGTAACTTACTTATATAAACCCTGAAACCAAATTTCAGAAATCCTATCAAGTAGTTCCTGAGAAAAATGTGACGAAAATTTTCAACTTGGCTATCATGTGTAAAATAATACAAGTGTTTGCATTGGTAAACAGGAAGTTGTTGAGTGATGAATCTGATAACGCATCACACGGTGTAACTTATTTATATAAACCCTGAAACCAAATTTCAGAAATCCTTGTCAAGTAGTTCCTGAGAAAATGCGACGAAAATATTCATGGGACGGACAGACGGACTGACTGACAGATTGACTGACAGAAGGACAGACAGAGGTAAACAGTATACCCTCCTTTTTAAAGCGGGGTATAATATACTATAAATCATTATAAAAACACGTTATTTGAAGACAAATGCTACTATAAAAATATTTGTATTTATATTTCAGGAATGATGTATTCTATAAGGTCTGGATCAGCAGGAATAGAAAATACATTAACCTTCAATTCAATCACAGAATCAGGTTGGCTGGTCTGTAAACCAACAAATTAAAAAAACCTTAACTAAATAGTGACTACTGTCATGGTTGTCATGAAACATAAGTAGGTCTCTCAAACTTATACTATACATTTCATGGATTCATAACATAAATTGGGTTTTTTTTGGCTGTAGTCTAATTTCGGTTTTTATTGGAGCTTAAAAGATGAATGAATCTGCCAAAACTCAAACAAACCAAAATAAAAATTTCCTCAACATGATAAATGCAATATTTTTCATTGATCATGGGAAGAACAATTGAACATTGATAATGTTGAACAATGAAATTATATAAAATGTTAATTTTGGTTTTATATGAATAGTAAAATAACAAAAATACCGATCTCCAAGGAAAATTCAAAACTGAAAGTCCCTTATCAAATGGCAAAATCAAAAGCTCAAACAGATCAAACTAATGGAAAACAACTGTCATATTCCTGACTTGGTACAGGCATGAATGTGATATTCAATGAACTGTAAAGTAACAAAGTTCAAGGTTATAAAAAATTTGAATTTTATGTAATCCAATTTAATTAGACGAAAAAAATACAATTACACTAATTATTATGATTATATATAATTAGTATGGTCAACACATCAAATGTAACAGTTTATAATCCATTTTATTACAAGAATAAACATGTTACTATAATTGCTTTACCATCTGTTCTAATGTAAGATGTCTAAACAATATTTATTTTAGATATTTAATTAAACTCATAGACCAATTTTACTTCACTGACTCTGGGAGTTTATAATTTTGATGAAATCAAACTATATCATTATTAATTGCTTTTATATATAAATCAGAAATAACCAACTTAAAATGGAAAATTTTAAAGAAAAAAAGGGAAAAAGGAACCCCCAAATTGTTTGAACCCCTTATGATTCATCACCCCAAACTCAATCCCACCCTTCCCTTTGTGGTATGGTACCTTGCAGTACAATTTCAGAGAGATCCATACACTTGAACACAAGTTATTGTCTGAAACTAGAAAATGCTTGTTTTTGGCCCCTTTGGCCCTAAATTTTAACGTTTAGGGCATTACCCCAAACTCAAACCCACCTTTCCTTTGTGATATGGAACCTTGTAGTACAATTTCACAAAGATCCATACACTTACACACAAGTTATTGTCATGAAACTAGAAAAATGTTTGTTTTTGCCCTTTTTGGCCCCTAATTCCTAAAAATCAATCCCAGCATTCCCTTTGTGATATGGAACATGTGGTACAATGTCAAAGAGATCCATACACTAACACAAGTTATTGTTGGAAGTTACAAAATGCTTATTTTTGGCCCCTAATTCCTTAACTGTTGGTACCATAACCCCAAAATCAATCCCAACCTTCCTTTTGTGGTATTGAACCTTATGGTAAAATTTCATAGAGATTCATTCACTTAAACTAAAGTTATTAAAGTAAAACCAATGCTTCGGACGACAACGACGATGACGATGATGCCAACGTTATACCAATATATGACCGATTTTTGCGGTCATATAAAAGTTGTTACTATGACTATTGCTAATGTTAATTAACCAACAAAACTTAAATGCCTAACTTTTATTTTGTTTGTTTGTGAAAAGTTTGGGTTGGTTGGTAGAAATAATAATGTTGTAAGGCTTAATTGTGCATAGTTTCACTGTGTTTTTCAATTCTAATTCAATATAATGTGTTGTTTTTTTTACATCATTCTGAAAATTTTTAGTAAGACATGATGTATATCAACCTCAATTTTTCTGTCTGGACAGGTCTATTTCGTCCCATGACAACAACTTACCTTGTATGATTAAAACACTCTTCCAAAGTGTTAGAAAATCAAAGTGCTGGATAGCACCTCTGGGAAGTTTGCAACTGTAGATGTGTATTTTTCAAATAGACTATAGATGTGTATTATTTTAAATATGTATTCAATCACAGCTTTGATATTTTTAACTAAACCACTTTCTTTTTTCATAAAAGTTTTTCATATAAAATTTTGATATTTTCTATTGCAACCTTGAACTGTTGTTCTAAAATAATCAAATATACAATAAGCTCTGTTAATTTCTTTTATGTGCCCATGCCATATCTAGGGCCTGTGATTTTATAGTATTTTTTCCATTCAGAACTGGGCATAACCCTAACAACAACAGTAAAATGACGGCACCGAAATTCAAACTTGACACATTAGGATGAATATCTTCCTTTCCAGCTATTTGTAAAATTAAGAGAAAATTAATTTTGCTATGTGACCCTATTATAAATATACATCTTGTATAATGAACTATGCATTGTCTCAAATCTATAAAATTCATTTGTACAAGATTTAAAATAGGTAGATAATTTGCCCAGCATTTCTATCGCTTCAAGCTGAGTACAAATCCAAAACTAGAATGCACCTGTTTGTCGTTGGGGGGGGGGGAAAAAAAAAAAAAAAAAAAAAAAAAAAAAAACTTGAAAAAGTTGTTACTATGACTATTGATAATGTTAATTCACCAACAAAACTTTAATGCCTAATTTTTATTTCTTTGGTTTGTGAAAAGTTTGGGTTGGTTGGTAGAAATAATAATCTTGTAAGGCTTAATTGTGCATAGTTTTACTGTGTATTTCAATTCTAATTCAATATAATGTGTTTTTTTACATCATTTTTTTTTTTTTTTTTTTTTTTTTTTTTTTTTTTTTTTTTTTTTTTTTTTTTTTTTTTTTTTTTTTTTTTTTTTTTTTTTTTTTTTAAAAAAAAAAAAAAAAAAAAAAAAAAAAAAAAAAAAAAAAAAAAAAAAAAAAAAAAAAAAAAAAAAAAAAAAAAAAAAAAAAAAAAAATGTTTTATTTTTTAATGATAAAAAATGAGGAAAATTAAAATATCCTTCATATTATGTAAAAGTCACAATGGAAAAAACTGATATTCTGATTGTAAAATGATAATTAATGAACTGTAAAGTAAAAGTTAAGGTAAAAAATTTAATTTTATAATCCAATTAATAGAAAAAATATTAACTAATTTCTATTAATATAATTGTATGAACACATCAAATGTAACAGTTTATAATCCATTTTATTACAAGAATAAACATGTTACTATAATTGCTTTACCATCTGTTCTAATGTAAGATGTCTAAACAATATTTATTTTAGATATTTAATTAAACTCATAGACCAATTTTACTTCACTGACTCTGGGAGTTTATAATTTTTGACAGGTTACCTGCACTGTTGTAGGACATTCTGGTACGGTCAAGTAAGAGCAACTATAAGAAGTAAAATCAAACTTACGATTGGTACAATTTGGGGAAAAATTAACTGTTTTATGTTTTCTATACAAGACAAAATCATCAGAAAGCAATAAATTGTTGTCCCAATTTCAAAGCTTTTAACTTATTTTACTTTTTAGTTGCTTACTTACCAAGAACCAGAATGTCTTACCAACCAGTAGGCAACCTGTAGAAAATTATAAACCCAAGGTCAAAAGTCAGAAATATAAAATAGTCTATTGAAAAAGTATTGACCCAAATTGCCAAAATTCACAATCAAATGTTTAATCATAACTCTTGTAGTCAAACCGCCAAAATATCCCTACACCAGAAGTTCCCGATTGAAGGTATTAAGTTTAATGTCCAAGTTAATTTCTAATATAGTACATGTGGTAAACAACCTTTATTTTGTTTCTTTTCACACTGACTTAATTTCGTTTCAAAAGTTTTTAACAGATGAGACAAACTTTGTAATCTGAAATTATGCATGTTCGCATTTTCTAATAATAGCAGTATTGTAACCGACCTTGTTTAACTAATTATTTACATACTATAAATTATAGTATCCCTATTACCCATATCTACTTACTGATTATAGCCACACCATATCCCATATTTGGCACTCCCATTCTATAACTACATGTAGGTACCATGATTTCTGTGATAGAGAATGGTTTCTCTGTCAAATTTGTTACCATCCATCCTTTCATGTCTTCTATATTTCTCTGTTTTACGCTCCATGATGAGTCATCATCTTTCATACAATCATTGCACAGAAATACATTGGCCTGCAATTTTAATCAGTGTAGTTTAAATGTAAGCTGTTAAAATGAAAGAACCTTTAGTGAGCAAGCTCACATGATCTCACATACCCCAACACCTTGACCACACCTCACATAATTAATATGGGATATTAGTCCCCTCATTAAAAATCCTTCCTGTCTTGATTTTCTGATTATCAACCTCATCCATCATGTTGTGAGTGGTAACCATCATTCAAAATTGAAGAGTATCCACCAAAACCAAAATTTAAAATAATCAAATATACAATAAGCTCTGTTAATTTCTTTATGTGCCCATGCCATATCTAGGGCCTGTGATTTTATAGTATTTTTTCCATTCGTAACTGGGCATAACCCTAACAACAACAGTAAAATGACGGCACCGAAATTCAAACTTGATCTTGGTGTTGTGGTTAAAAGTATTTTGTATAAGTTTCAGAACAATTGGTTGAGGCACACTAAAGTTAGAGCACGGAATTGAAAAAATCGTAAGTGTTCCATGGAACCCAGTGTTTCGCCTACTTTTGCTGTTAATCGAGGCTCAAGAAAATGAGGAAAATTAATAAAATATTCCTCTCTATACTATCTTTGATTGTAAGAAGCTTCTGTCCAAGTTTGGTAAAAATCCAGGATAGTTTATGAATCTAATAAATGTTTTAAAAATAACTGCAGACTGTATGTAATGTTAACTGGAAGAAAAGCTAAGTCCATTAAGTAAAATACGGAAAAACAAGAACAAAATTTTAACTAAATTTCCTTCTAGATACTAGCTTTTGATCATAAACAAGCTTCTGTCCAAGTTTGATACAAATCCAGGATAGTTTAAGAAAATTATTAAAATTTTAAAAACTTTAGCCACAGAGTGAATGTAATGTTTCCTGGCAGAAAAACCAAGTCCATTTATAAGTAATTTACTGAAAAAATGGATTTTGTTTTTAACAAAATTTACTTCTGGGTACTATTGTATGATCATAAACAAGCTTCTGTCCAAGTTTGGTAGAAATCCAGGATAGTTTAAGAGAGTTATTAAAATTTCAAAAACTTTAACCACAGAGTGAATATTTGTGGATGCCTCCGCCGCCGCTGAAATGTAGGATCGCTATGTCTCGCTTTTGACAAAAGTCAAAGGCTCGACAACAATCAGTTTTAAATTTGTAAAGGGCATAACTGTAAAGGGCATAACTCTAGAACAGTAAAACTGACGCCACTAAAACTCAAATTTAATCAGTGTTTTGTGATAATGAGCATTGTGTATAAGTTTCATAACATTTGGTTGAGACAAACTAAAATTAGAGATCGTAAACAAAAATTCAAGCAACTTTTCATTTGTTAAGGAGCATAACTCTAGAATTGTAAAAGTGACACCACCAAAATTCAACTTGACCTGTGTTTTGTGGAAATAAGCATTGCGTATAAGTTTCATACAATTTGGTTTAGGAAAACTAAAGTTAGAGAACAGATGGGATGTACGGACGTACATACAAGTAAGGGACGATAAATTCTTACAGAAGAAAAAGGTAAAACTTAATACGGTGGAGACATAACAATAGCAGTATGACGACATGAATAAAAGTTTATATACACTAGATTCATAGAGGTGCTAATAACCCCGGCTGTAACACATTTTATAGTTGATGCTGTGAAATTTAGCATTGAGACAATAACATTTGAGATTTTGGTTTGTCATAATTATTTGGACTAGCACAAAAGAAAGTCATTTTCCTATTACATGGACAGATTTTATTTAATCATGTAAATAATTGCTACAGCACTTGTCTTGATACACTGAGTTATTCTAAGTAGAAGCTGACTTGTCTGCCTTATATCCTTGTAACGATTTGTGTACAAATGTAATTTTTAATCGTAACGCTGAGGAGGCTGCGATATGTACGAACTGTCGTTCAGTCAATGTTTTCAGCTGTCAGTTTGACCAACGTGACTGAGCATGCTGGACGAGTGAAGGTCCTTAAATCCACATTGGAATGTGAAATAGCTAGTATTTAAAGTTTTCAAATGTTTTTGGCATCAAAACATTCTGATCGATGTTTTAACAAAACATGCACCTTTCTATCATAGCCGGTATTTACCTTTACTCATCAATGGCGTGTGACATAAGCCATATGATTATCGAGTATTTCTGTCACCTGTGTATAATTGTTCAATCAAACTTTTATCACTTGTCAATTATCCGAAGGCTTGGTCAAAACATATCAGTGATGTCAGCCATACGGATTCTTTCGATACACTCGAACTTTTACTTATTTAATAATAAACATTTGTACATATCGTATATAGTAAAAAAAAAGCACGGAAAATGTTCATTCATGAAATATTCATGAATGAATTAAACGCTGTCTCGAGAGATTTCTTTGATTTTCTCTTCAGCGCATGGCAGATCCGCGATGTAGTGTTTGTGATAGTTATTTTCAAAATGAAGCTAAATTCATCTGAACTGTCGGTGAACATTCATTCCTTTTTATTCAAGCTGTAATCTTTTCAAAAGGACTCAAAATTTCAAAAGAATCTTCTTACAATCAGTATTCAAACACTAGTACTACATTATCTTGGAGCAGAACATTTGCGATAGTCTGTCACGGAAGTTTGAGGTCGACGCTAAGGAAAGTATTGCTATAGCAAACTTCCCAAAATGAAATCTTAACAAATGATGACAAAATAGCAAAATGGAACTTGCTTATCATTTGATATTGGCTATTTCTAAATTTTTATATTAGATCACATTCACAGAGGTTGACAAGTATAAAATACTATAAATCATTATAAAAACATGCTACATGTATTTGAAGACAAATGCTACTATAAAATATTTGTATTGATATTTCAGGAATGATGTATTCTATAAAGTCTGGATCAGCAGGAATTAAAAATACATTAACCTTCAATTCAATCACAGAATCAGGTTGGCTGGTCTGTAAACCAACAAATTAAAAAAACCTCAACTAAACAGTGACTACTGTCATGGTTGTCATGAAACATAAGTAGGTCTCTCAAACTTATATTATACATTTCATGGATTCATAACATAAATTGGGGTTTTTTTTGGCTGTAGTCTAATTTCGATAAATGCAATTTTATTGGAGCATGAATGTGATATTCAATGAACTGTAAAGTAACAAAGTTCAAGGTTATAAAAAAATTGAATTTTATGTAATCCAATTTAATTAGATGAAAAAATACAATTACACTAATTATCATGATTATATATAACTAGTATGGTCAACACATCAAATGTAACAGTTTATAATCCATTTTATTACAAGAATAAACATGTTACTATAATTGCTTTACCATCTGTTCTAATGTCAGATGTCAAAACAATATTTATTTTAGATATTTAATTAAACTAATAGACCAATTTTACTTCACTGACTCTGGGAGTTTATAATTTTTTGACAGGTTACCTACACTGTTGTAGGACATTCTGGTACTCGGTCAAGTAAGAGCAACTATAAGAAGTAAAATCAAACTTACGATTGGTACAATTTGGGGAAAAATTAACTGTTTTATGTTTTCTATACAAGACAAAATCATCAGAAAGCAATAAATTGTTGCCCCAATTTGCAAAGCTTTTAAGCTTGATTTAACTTTTTAGTTGCTCTTACTTGACCAAGAACCAGAATGTCTTACCAACCAGTAGGCAACCTGTAGAAAAATTATAAACTCCAAGGTCAAAAGTCAGAAATATAAAAATAGTCTATTGAAAAAAAGTATTGACCCAAATTGCCAAAATTCACACATCAAATGTTTAATCATAACTCTTGTAGTCAGACCGCCAAAATATCCCTACACCAAAAGTTCCCGATTGAAGGTATTAAGTTTAATGTCCAAGTTAATTTCTAATATAGTACATGTGGTAAACGACCTTTATTTTGTTTCTTTTCACACTGACTTAATTTCGTTTCAAAAGTTTTTAACAGATGAGACAAACTTTGTAATCTGAAATTATGCATGTTCGCATTTTCTAATAATAGCAGTATTGTAACCGACCTTGTTTATCTAATTATTTACATACTAATTATAGTATCCCTATTACCCATATCTACTTACTGATTATAGCCACACCATATCCCATATTTGGCACTCCCATTCTATAACTACATGTAGGTACCATGATTTCTGTGATAGAGAATGGTTTCTCTGTCAAATTTGTTACCATCCATCCTTTCATGTCTTCTATATTTCTCTGTTTTACGCTCCATGATGAGTCATCATCTTTCATACAATCATTGCACAGAAATACATTGGCCTGCAATTTTTAATCAGTGTAGTTTTAATGTGTAAGCTGTTAAAATGAAAGAACCTTTAGTGAGCAAGCTCACATGATCTCACATACCCCAACACGTTGACCACACCTCACATAATTAATATGGGATATTAGTCCCCCTCAATAAAAATCCTTCCTGTCTTGATTTTCTGATTATCAACCTCATCCGTCATGTTGCTGAGTGGTAACCATCATTCAAAATTGAAGAGTATCCGACCAAAAACCAAAATTTAAAGTGCTAGCATGGCAAGAACAAATCTATGATAGATTTGAGGGACTGACAGACGAAATGAAAACATTATGTCATGATGAAAAACTTAAATCTGAATGCTGTCCCTTTGATTGATTGATTGATTGGTGTTTAACGCCACTTTCAGCTTTGTTGTGCTCGTTCGTGGCGGTCAATTTTTATTGGTGGAGGAAGCTGGAGTGCCAGGAGAAAACCACCGACTTTCCATAGGAAAACTAACAATCCTAGTCAATTAAGATTGGAGTTGGGTGCACCCGCACGAGCGGGGTTCAAACTCACAACCTCAGTGTTGACTGACTAGTGATTACAGTAGTTGAACTACTTAGACCACTTGGCCACCGAGGGCCCCTGTCCCTTTGATATTTTATGGATTTTTTTTAATACTGTATGATTATGTTGTCTCATACATTCATCCCATGTCCTTTCTGTAACTTCAAGACTAAAAGAGCATGAGATAAAGTTTGATGTTGAAAATTCATTTCAATATCAAATAAACATGTCCTAATCCTGAGTAGGACTAAAAAGAATATCAATAAATCATCAAAAATACATCCCTTTCAACATGATTTCTGGGGTGTATAAACTGAGTTGCATTAATGAACAAACTTGAGGTGGCCTAGTAAAAACAGAAATAGTTTCAAAATTTTGTAAAGATTTGATATGCAATTAAAACCTAGCTGGATATAACCCCAAAAATAAAAGAAGATGTGAGGGATTATTCTAACAAGACAGCAACCAAAAAATTCAACAAAAGTTCACACTCTGATATGTCTTGCCTTTTTTATTTATCTTGATTGAATTTTTTATAATCATTCCATACACCAAAAAAAGCAATCCTATTGCTTTAAGTACAAATGTACTTGAAAAACAGTCCAAACGACATGCAATGAACTAGACATTGACCAATGAACCATGAAAATGAGGTGAAGGTCATATGAACCCTGCCAGACAGACATGTACACCTTACAATCAATCCATACACTAAATATAGTTGACATATTGCTTATAGTATCTAATAAACTGACAAAACCACAATACTTAGCATTAACCATTAATGAACCATGAAAATGATGTCAAAGTCATATGAACCCTGCCAGACAGACATGTACACCTTACAATCATTCCATACACCAAATATAGTTGACTTATTGCTTGCAGTATTTAAGATACAAGACTTGACCACGAAATATTAACCCTGATCACTGATCCATGAACTGAGTTTGAGGTTAGGTGAACCCTGTCTGACAGACATGCAGACCTTGCAAGGAACCCATATATCAATAATAAGTGAGAAATTCGCATGACAAAAAACTATAAAAATTTTCAAGCAGTAGCTGAACCATAAAAAAAAATGAGGTTTAAGGACAATGGACATATGACAGACGGAAACTTCATAACATAAGGTTTCTGTATACAAGGTATGAAGCATCCAGATCTTCTACCCACTGAAATATAAAGCTGTATAAAAATAGTCTACGCCATCACTGGGCCTGATTGTTGTCCCTATACTGCAACTTTCACCTCAAACCAAACAATAATATAAAACTATTTTTACAACTGTAAAGACATCAATAGGTTAGCATACCATCTTCAACAAATACATGTTCCTATACCAATTGTATTATATAATTCTTTTCTTATCTAAAAGTCTGACATTACAAGAGTTAAAATACTTTTGTATTACACCTATATGATCATGTTTACCTTGGTAGTTGTATTTGAAAAGCAGTAATTTTAATTAGAAATACCATGAAACAACCTACCTTATGCCAGTGTCCTGAGAATATCAGGTGAGGACGGACTTGCTGCAGGATCTATAAAATTAAGTCAAGTAATGATATTAAATACAAAAAAATTAAGTTTAATACTATCATACTACAATCTTTCTTATAACTAGAAAGTATGTTATACGGAAAAAATGTCTCTGATCAGTAGAAACTAATGTAAAAATTCTGATTCTATTAAATATTCATTGTGAAATATTTTCATCTTAATTTCTTATAAAATTATTTTAAAATAATAATTCAAAAACTTTAAGTAATCATATATGTAATAAATTTAATATTGAACAAGCAAGTAAAAAAATGTTACCACTTTATATAAACATATTTTATAAATAATATTGACCAAAATCATGAAAATATCACATTTGCATTTTGGCAAACATGTCACAAAAATAATCATATGAAAGTAAACATTTTGAACAGTTTAAATACATTGAGCAAAACAAAAATCTCACAACAGTCTGTATTGCTCACCTGCCATTTATGCCATAAATAAATTGATACAATGCAACAAGATTATTTGGTGAAAATTGGAGATAGGTAGATCTTGCCACTATCAGGTTTTTTCTTTCTATTATGGTTTTCAAGATATGACAATAAATGCATTTTACCCATATGTTCTTTTTTTAGCAATAGCAGCCAAGTTTATTGACAAAATGAACAAAAAACAGACTTTAAAAACATACCCTAAGAATCATTCACCCCTACTTTTGTTGAAATTGGTTCAGTAGTTTCAGAGAAGGTTTTTGAAAAAGTATATGACAAAAAAATTAGTCAAAAATTGATGTTTAAGGCTTTTACTCCTTCTGGAGTTATCTGATTGTTTTGATGTATTGGTATTTTTGTAGATCTTGTATTTCTGATTACTGTAAATTCAGAAATTATTGTGAGGTTTTTATTAATGCAAATAATATGACTGGGTGAGTATAGCAATAATAATAACTCACATTCTGATATGTGATACATATATCTATATGCAGATTTTCCTGAAATCACAATAAACTCGCATTTTTGTCCATTCTTCAACAATCAAAATAATAAATACATGCACTAATTTCTGAATTTATAGTATTTTTGCTGTTTACAGTTTCTTCCTATCTATTATAGTTTCAAGATAAGAGGCTAAACATAAAAATTATTCAAAAATCATCATGTAAGAACAATAACTCCTCACAGAATCATTCAATGGTTTTAGTCATATTGGCATTTTTGTAGCTCTTGAATGGCTAAACATTTTTGCTTTTAGCAGTTTCTACCTATCTAATATAGATTTTAAAGATATTATGCAAAAACATGAAAATTAGCCAAAAATCATTATTTACAAGCAATTACTCCTTAATAAGTCATCTGATAATTTATTTGAAAATAGGAAGTAGGTAGATCTTGATATTCTAAGAATTTGTGCCCTGTCAAATTTTCTCTATCTTTTAAAGTTTTCAAGATACAAGACAATTAATGCATTTTGCCTAATAATTTATTTTAAGCCATGGGGGCCTTGTTTATTGATTGATTGGGGGAAAAACGTTAACTTTATACTACATACCCTAAGGATCATTCACCCCAATTTTGGTTGAAATTGGTTTGATAATTTCAGAGGAGAAGATCTTTGAAAAAAGTTTCCACAACAACAATGATGAAAGATACCAAATGATAGCAATAGCACACTTGGCCTTTATGGCCAGGTGAGCTCAAAAGTTCAGCAACAAATATTTTTTATTTCATATTTTAAAAATTAACTTACTTCTAAACATAACAATACATAAATTATTGTTACCAAGAAAATAAGCATAAGGTGCAATTTTTATTGGACAAAAACTCAATTATAAATTATATTTCCACTTATTTGGAATGGAGGAAGTATGATAATATATTTAGTCCCTGAATTGACAAAAATAGTAAAATCATTCCAACCTTTCAAAAATATGTTGAATTTCATTGATAGATGAACAAGCTGATATAATCTGATATATTAAATCTGGACATTTTAGTGCAGACAGGTCACTTGTGATGTTGCTATGACATCATAAACATGTAGAAATTGACGTATTTGACCTAAAATGCTCATTTTTCATGACTGTTTTGTTAAAAAAAAGACATGAGCATTGTCCTTACCCAAAAAATATTTTACACACATTTGCATCATAATGAAATACAAAATATCTGTTTGGGTAAAGCTGTTGCTCATATCTAAATATTGACTATACAAGATCTCAAATTGAGGCTATTTTGGCAGATTTTGCAGTTATTCACCAAATTTGAAGCCCTTATGCCAATATGTAAAACAAAATTCAAAAATATAAATACAAAATTTATGGATGACTGATAGTCTATTGTCTTATGAACATCTGAAGTGTGTTATATGGCAGTTTTCTACAGATTTTTGATTTTCAAATTTAGGGGCCAAAAAGTGGCCTTATTATACTTTGTCCTTTAATTTGAGTGTCAGGGATTTTTTTATATCAAACTGGAAAAAAATTTCTTTCAAACAGGAAATTTCCAAATGTTTGGTGATTTGATGTGACTTTACTGAACAAAATTTTCAATTGGATAAAACATTATTTAAATTTTCTTATTTGTCAATTAAAAATCATGAAGTATTTCTATTTCATTAATCAAAATTTATGTTGCAAAAATGTTTTTAATCAGTATAGTTGACCCATTTTGAATGTAACAGTGCTTGTTCAATAACTAAAATAAAACTTCTGGTTATCCACAAAAAGTTAGAAACACAGATATATTTTTATGTTAAACATTAGATAAATAACAAATAATTTATATTGCAAAGTAAATTAAAAAGGATTGTGGTAGTTAACAGGCATACTGCTGATTCATTATTATTCGTTGGAGACCAATTTTCATGGCTTTCCTAGGTAAAGGTGAACCACTAATATATATGTTCAACGAAGCACAAATTTCCATAGGCTTGTGCATAGGCACTTGTCTCTGAAATTTTTTTTCCTATATACCTTAATATATCACAAGGTACTTAACTCACATTTTTGAAAAATGTCATCCAATTGCGAACTTCTGTTATATTTCAATTTCTCGGTTGTCTACCCCACTAGAACTTGTTATGCCGTAAAATTAAATTGATTTATCTACCCAATGCTGTATAAACACGCCTACCTTTGTTGGGGGAATCATTCGTAGCAGGCCCCCCAAGTATGTCAACCGTAATTATTTCGTCTTCCAACAACGGATTGGAAATATAAGACTCACAGTAAATGGTTAATTATAATTGTCCCTTTGGTATCTTTCCCCTCTCTTATATATATCTCGGTTTCTGATTGGTCAAATTTCAAGGTCTATTGCTAAAATAAATGTTTCTTGGAGTTATCTCATTTTATATGTAAAGTCTAGAGAGTCTGAATGACATTGATGGAATGGGAAAATAAGAGTTTAAAATAGAAACTCGCACTCATTAGACATACCCTAAATAACACTTGTTTGATTTTTGATGGAATCTTTACAAATTTACTATCTGGTGATAAGTTCTATTCAGAAAAACTAACAGGTTTTTGTGCCCTTTTATAATTAATCATTTATATAGTCTTATATTTCCAATCGGCTGTGGAAGACGAAATAATTACGGTTGACATACTTGGGAGGCCTTTGATTCCGACAACAAAGGTAGGTGTATACAGTGTAAATAAATCAATTTAAAATTACAGCATAACAAGTTTTAGTGGGTAGACAACCCAAATCGATATAACGGAAGTTCCCAGGTGACATTTTTCAAAATGCAAGTTAAGTAACTATTTTATTAAGGTTTATAGGAATTTTTTTTCAGAGTCAAGTGCTTGTGGGCTTGTATGCAAACCAAGAGGTAAAACCACGATAACAAATATCAACAATAACAAATATCAACAAAATTACAGTTTTTCCTTAAACCATGAAAATCGTACACATGAAAATAAATGAATCCACAGTATGAGACATAGTAACATAAAAAATGCTAAAATAACATAAAGCAGCACACATGTAAATTATAAATAAATTAGGTAATTAATGGAAGCTCTGTAAATAATACTGTTTATTAAACACAAAACATGACTTAATTTTCCTAACAACAATCCCTGACTGCATTCTAAACATCATCCATAAAATTGGTTTGTTCTCATGCCAAAATATCAATTAAAGTAAGTATATGTGTTATTTCCAAAAAAAAAATCAATTCTCTTAAACGATTTCGACATGTAACACATGATCTTTACTGACTTCACAGTAATAAATAAAATTTGTAATTAAAAAAAAAATTAAAACAGATAAAGAAGGTTTTAAAATGAAATATAAAATTTATAACCATCAGCACAGAAACTACAATAAAACTTGAAATGCATTTATGTTTTACAGTAATCATGAAAATAATAAAATAAAGAAAACTAAACAGTTTCCACATCACAATTTTTGTTGCAATGAAGAAATAACATAATTAATACATTTAAAATACTCTTGTGTATGCTATGTGAAAATGAAGCACTGATTCTTAAATATGAATTTATTTTCTGAAAGAATTTTCTGACATAATTTGTCAGACCACCAAGGTTAACTATAAACCTGGCTAAACCGGAACCCCTAAGGGTCTTAATTTGTTTTGGATAAGAAAGGTACCATAGTTTAATTTATGATAGAATATTTACTGTATGTCTTGACACAAGAGTTCACTCTAGGCAGGTTTTCTGCTTAGGGTTTATCTAGGTTTAACTGTTATATGCTTAGTTTGGTGGAATTGTTCATCCACCCATCTTTGATGAATTTTATTATATTCGTGTATCCCACACTGACTACTGTAAACATCCTGTTATTTTCAGGATTTCAATGCGTTTCCTTTTTAAGCAGGGTTTAATCCACACTTAAATGATAAATTTGCATTGCATATCTTGATTTTTTTTTTAAAGTTTGCATGGGGGATAATTTCATTCATCTGACTTCAATGCAAAATAAGCAGAAAATAACCTCCAAACAAAATTTCTACATTGACAGTAACACTTTACAATATTCCAATTGGTACCTCACTATAATCTAAGCAAATGAATAAAATAGATCTGAACAAAATCAACAATGCATTGTGATGTAGCAACAGTCAAATCATGCTGTTTACTTAGTAAAGAGAAAACCTACAGGATTGACTCTCATTTTGTCTCTGACTAGAACAGAAAAATGGCTGACCAAAACATGAACAGGGGAGGCTTTTCTTGGTCGTACAACCCACACCATATCTTCTGGATTCTGTAATTATATTTAGTAATGTTTAAACTATAAAAGAGGCTTTTTATAAACATGATGGTAGAGATACCTCTAATGCAACAGTTTCATACAAATTTTTACATGAAATTCATTTGATATACTTAGTGTTTCCTACACAAGGTTTTGGTATGGATTACTGCAAATTAAGATTTCTCGATTTCTAACTTTTAAACAGTATTTCTAAAATTGAATAAATAAATAAAATGTAATTATGAATATTTTCTTATCCAAAAAAAAATATAAATAAAAAGTAAAGAAAATAACAGTAAACCAATCTTAAATATCACTGTTGCACTAGAAATATGTCGCTGAACAATTGTATTACCTCTGCATGTTTTTTACAGGATTTTTCAGTGTTTAATTGACTGATATACACATTAACGTACAAATAACCAAATGATTATTTTTTTGCATATTCACACAATATAAATGCATAAATTATATGCATATTGTGGAAGTCAAATTTATCTTTTTTAAACAAGAATGTTTGATTATTTGAAATTATTTGAAATTTTTATATCAATTCATGTAAAATACATGCAGAATTTTCCTTGCTGCTTTATGCTACAAAAATACAAAAAGCATGAATATGTTAGGCAAGTCTAGAATATCATAAAAGTAAGATGATTAGATCTGTATTTTGACAGCCACCTGATTATTGTTTTACATTAACTATTTTCACACATCTGAACATTCTTTTTATCATTATGTTCAATATGAAACTGGTTTTTTTTAAATGACAATTGTAAAGCCTATCATTCAATATGGTCAAAACTATTTTGACTGTAGATTCATTATTTTTCACATACCAATTTTCGTGGATTTCATAGATTAAGGTAAAAAAAAAATTTTTTAAGGTCAACGAAGGACAAATTTTTACTGGCTTTTATGCAGTCTGTGGCAAAATAAAAATGAAATATCCACGAAAAATACAATTTTCCCTCAATCCACAGTGTTCAAATGTGTGAAAATTGGTCTCTGTACACATAAAGTATAGATTTTAAATAGTTTACAGACATGAAACCTACAGAAATAACAAAAGGTTTATCTCTTGGTAAAATAGTGTTGTGTGTTAGGAGAATATGAATACCAGGACCAAGTTTGTCACCAAATGATGTCGCAAGCATTCTTTTCTCAAGAAATCTTGGCTCAGGAAACTGCATATCTAACTGCAAAGTACAAATATAGATTTCAAAGAGTATTTGATATCAATTATGTGTACTTGATTTCAACAAAGAGTTTGAAGGATTAAAAAAAAATATATAATGTTCTTGCTCAAAAGAAAATGGTTATAAAGTCTCTTTAAGAACAAGGAATCAGGAAATAACAAATCTGTGAAAGTAACATTGTCATTTCTTTAGAGTTTTATTGGTATATCTTGAATCTTTCTCATCTATTCTTAAATTACAGTCAACTCTCGTTATCTCGAAGTCAGCGGGACCATAAAAATATTTCGAGATACCCATAGTTCGACTCAAACAAAAACTGGAAGTTTGACAGACCAAGGGAAACAACTCTTGCTTAGCTTGGTAAAGCTAAAATAAATCCGGATGAATATGGGAAGCGGATCGATATTCTGGTCTCAGATTGATGTATTTGTATGTTAAAATAATTAAATCATTATTATAACACAATTGTTTTCACTTATTTAATTATTTCTTTGAACAGTTACAATTTTTACCTGTAGCTTTTATCCGAGAGAGTAATTTCCAATCGATCTTAGCGTTATCTAAGTCATTTAAAGTTGACAAAATTGTTTATTCTCGGATACAAGAGATTTTAGAAAATTTCTTTTTCTGTTCATTTTCTTTATCTCAATCTTTCTTTTCAAGAGAAAAAAACAAAAAGATCAAAGACGGCGATTGAGTAGTTTTTAGGTGGTCACTAACAGAAGTCTTAATCCCCACTTTATACACATCAAAGTTCATCAGTGTTAATCATGATAATTAATTGTTTTTAAAACATTTTAGATAATTGTTCATAAACTTTAACAATGTATCAATAATTATTTATCATGGTGATAAAAGATAATCTTAGGTAAACACTCGAAGAAATAGCATGTCATAAATCAATACAGTGGTCAGTGACCTGAAATTTAATTACACGTGTATTGTCAGAGTAACTCTTTAATCCTTTTAAATCCCGGAGGGCATGTTTTTACATATGTGTATTAGTTCGAGACAAATAATGAATTTTGAATGCTTTTGTTAACCTTGGGACCGTTAATTCAGTTCGAATCAACCGAAATTTCGACTCATCAGGAGTCGAAAAAACATATATTTATATGGAATTAAGTTCGGGACCACGAGAAAACTTCGACTCATTCGAAATTTCGAGTCAACCGAGTTCAAACAACGAGGGTTAACTGTATGTGTGTTTTTAAGTTTTAATTTTATCAGTCATTTTTCTTTAAAAGAAGTACTACTTGTTCAATGCAACAAAGGTCAATACATGTAGTAAGACACTTCAAATTTTCAAATGTTTCCAAAAATCTTATATGTGTTTAGTCTGAAATCATAAATTAAAAAACTTCTAATAAACTGTGAACACAGAGATATGTCTCGCCTATTTGTTATTTTGATAATGCAAATGTTGAAATTAAAATAGCAATACTTTAATATATAAGTTATGCAAATATTTAAAGTCAATGAACCATGACTGAAGGTACATGGCTAAACAATCTCCCTGGAAATCAGATGTGCCAATGCTAATACAACTGCATATCAAATACCATTGATCGATCCCTTTAAACAAACCTAAATACAAACATTAACTTGTAAACCATGCAAAAGTTTTAAAGTCAATGAACTATAATGAGGGGGTGGAGTTATATAATCTCCGTGAAAATGAAAATTGCAAATGCCAATACATTTGCATACCAAATATCAATGACTTAACAAAAGTGGTTCATCTTAAACTGACCTAATCACAAACTAATACATATAAACTAAGCAAAAGTTTCAAAGTCAATAGAACATGACTGAGGGGTAAGGACCAAATATACTCCATGGAAATGAGATGTGCTAATGCTTATACAACTGCATACCACTAACAGTTCCCCATAAACTGACCTAATCACAAACTAATACATGAAAACTAATAAAAACTTTCAAAGTCAATAGACCATGACTGAGGGGGCGTGGCCAAATAATCTCCATGGAAATGAGATATGCCAATGCTTATACAACTGCATACCAAATATCATTGACCTACCACTAGTGGTTCCCTAGAAACTGACCTAATCACAAACTAATACATGTAAACTAAGTAAAGTTTCAAAGTCAATAGACCATGACTGAGGGGGTGGGGCCAAATAATCTCCATGGTAATGAGATGTGCCAATGCTTATACAACTGCATACCAAATATCATTGACCTACCACTAGTGGTTTACCATAAACTAGACCTAATCACAAACTAATACATTGTTGACGCTGCCGCTGTCGCCGCCAGAAACAGCATACCTATGTTTCGCCTTTTGACTCCGTCAAGGTGAGACAAAAATGAAATTTATGGAAATTAAGTACTTTCACATTACTTTCTGGAATGGGAGGTAAATTTTAATGAAAGAAAGGTTATTCCCCCTTTCATTGAAGTAACATAATATCTTATTTGAAATTCTCTGACTAAGCATGACTGCAAACTGCAATAATTAATTAAAATACAGAGATGATAATGGTTGGAAATTGCTTTCTGAATGTCCAGTGGCAACTATTTCATACATATTCAATACTTTCTGGAAAGGAAATACATTTTGAAAAAGGATATTCAGTAATATAATCACTAATTTCTAATTTTTTGACTGGGTATGACAAAACAGTAACAATGAAAATTGTTTTCTTTTAATTTTAATAATGAGATGAAAATGTCCAAAGAACATGAGGTACAAAAAATGTATCTAAACAGCCAGCTGAGGCCCGCCTCTGGGTGCGGGATTTTTTCGCTGTGTTGAAGACCCGTTGGTGTCCTTCGTCTGTTTTCTGCTCTTTGGTCGGGTTGTTGTCTCTTTGACACATTCCCCATTTCCATTCTCAATTTTAAACCTTCACATTATCTATGCATTCAAATGTAGCCACACCAGTTAAATTAAATTTGAATGATGAGATGATAATGAACTAAGAACGAAGTATCCTTACAACCATACCTTTATGTAATCTATGAACCCAAATGTAGTCACACCAGTTATATTTTCAAAACTTTTTACAAATCTATCCACTTTTTTCTGTGTTCTGAAGTCTCTGCCTTCTCCACCAATATCATTGTCACCGGAATAAATATCTTCTAATTAAAAAAGAAAAATACATAATGTTAAGCTACATCAAATTCAATTATGTTAATCATATTTAAGGAAAACTAGCCTGTGTAGCTCACCTAGAATATGTGCATCTTCAACAATAGACAATCTTCAACATTGTGGACTAGAATAGAATTCATGACTAAATCTTTCTTGTTCAATGTTGATAATTTTTTCTATTTATAATTTCTCTCTTTCTTCTTTAGTTTTTACCCAAAACACCAAAAGGGTTAAAAAAGATTGTCTTTATGGGCAATCACTCCCATAATATCCCTTTGGGCCAGGTTAGCTAAAAGATGTGATAAAAAGTATTAAAATCACTACTACCATTGCATATTAAACAATATTTACCATAATTTTTTCACAACTTTTCCTTCTACATAGTCATAAAATTTCCAGGCAAGTACAGAACATTTCTGGTTTTCAAATACCCTTATGTCAATTTTAAATGAGCAGCAAAAAAAAAAAGCAACACAAAGTAGAAGGTATATGATAAGAGCCATTATCCGGCCCATGAAATTGAAAAAAACAGTAAAATTAATTTAGCCTTTCAACAGTATGTTAATTTCATTGATAAATGAACAGGTTAATATAATCTGGAATTATAGTACAGAAAGGTCATTTGTTATGTCACAAACATGTTTTAATGAATTATTTTACAATACATATAGTTTTCCGACAAAATAGATATGAGCAACAGCCAATTGATTATATCTAATATTTACTTTAGTATACTGAGCTGCTGAGAACACATCGGTAAATCTCTGGAGAGCATAATGATACTCTTCGTCTACGGCTGTACTGCCCTCATCAATTAAATCACCAAGGAATAATATAATATCTGGTGTTACATGATGATAAGCTAAACCAAAAGTTCTAGTTAAATATCTACAAAATAATACAGAATTACTACCAAAAAAAAGGGGCATAACTCTAGAACGGTTAAAGTGACGCCACCAAAATTCAAACTTGATCTGTGTTTTGTGGTAATAAGCATTGTGTATAAGTTTCATAACATTTGGTTGAGGCAAACTCAAGTTAGAGAACGGAAACCAATTTTGGGACGTACGTACGTACAGACGGACAAGGGTAAAACTTAATGCCCCCACCGCTACGGCGGGGGCATAAAAATTCATATTTTATTACATTTTAATGGCTTATGCATTGGTTTAATAGATCAGTAGAATGAAATTGCACTGTATATCAGTAGTCAATGGTTTTCTTTCTACTCTTTAAGATTTTTCTATTACACTTTAAAAACTTGGTTGTCATTTGGTGCTGTATATATTTTTTTTGTTTATAGTTTTGTGCATAAATCAGGCTGTTAGTTTTCTTGTTTGAATTGTTTTAGATTTGTCAATTCAATGCCTTTTATAGCTTGCTATGCAGTATGGGTTTGCTCATTGATGAAGGCTGAACGGTGACTTATAGTTGCAAACCTTCTACGTCATTTGGTCTCTGATGGATATTTGTCTCATTGGTTATCATACCCCATCTTCTTATCTTTATTTTGAAGTTAATCAATAAAGATGTAGGTATAATATTTTCTTCATCATCTCTATTTTATCTTTAATATTCAAATTTTTAATCAAGAATGTTTGTGTTACAAAAGTAAATAGCATGTTAAACTTAACTTTTCCAAAGTTGAATATTGTTGCAGATCTATTGCATTATTTTTCACTATTTTAAATGCATTACATGTGGTGCATATTTTCTTGACACATCCAAAAATGACTTCCAAAAAAGATTTAAAATACCTATCTATGTCCCATCTAGAAAATGCTCCTATGGGAAATGGTGGTTCCATCTGGTACCCTTGTAGCTGTGGATCAGATACCAGTAATATAACTTGTTCTTCTTCATAATTTCTTGAAAACAAAGTTTTAAATATTTTCAAATTCTGACAATTGAGGATTAAACAAGGATTAACAAGGATTAAACAAGGATTAAACAAGGATTAACAAGGATTAAACAAGGATTAACAAGGATTAACAAGGATTAAACAAGGATTAAACAGGAATAACAAGGATTAAACAAGGATTAAACAAGGATTAACAAGGATTAAACAAGGATTAAACAAGGATAAACAAGGATTAATGGGATGTGGTGCAAATAATACCCCACTGGTTTTTTAAAATAAACAAAAATATCACAGTACATTTTAAAAATTCAAATTATTGCTAGACAGAAAGTGACAATCTGGCATAGCAGAAAACGGCTTAAATGCTACAACTTTTCATTTAGTCAAAGTACAGGAGTTGAGTTATATGTAAAGAAAATTATGTAAAGACAAACAGATGAAAAACTGGTCAAGGCAAATGCAGCTATTTACCACCTACTCTATGAGTGTTTTTAAACTGAAAGTTTGAATAAGGTATACATCTGGGAATGCAATTACAGAAGAATAGATTTTAAGTTTTCCTCCATTTGACTGGTCAGTTTATGCCAATTTCAAAATTCTGACAACTTGGGTGATTTTCTATGGATGTCTTGATTTTGCAGCAAAACATATTTTTGTACTAGGTAACAGTTGTATTAATAATATTACTGTGAATTTAATTTTTGACTTATATACATTGTACATTATTTCTCTTCAAATGGCTGATGACTAAGTATTCATTATAATCTGGTAATCTATAACAGTTCAGGAACAGCAAACCTAGTCTTAAACCCTTGCTATATCACTGTGATTAGATTTTAATCCATATATACCTGTAATCAGCTATACCAATGTCTGGCCATCTGAAGCTCTGTATGATGTATATAAAACATTCATTGAACAACACAGTAGCAATTACTATAGTCAATATAATAGATTTAGGCTTCCATTCACAGACAAAATTCTTCCTTGCCATTTATACCAACTGGACATTCTGTTAAACCATTGTGTGTGTAAAACCTGTGAAGAGAAATAAATTGCAATGCTAAAGTCATAATTTGATTAGATCTTATATCTTTCTTCTTGTTCTTCGGTTTGCCAATTTGCTTTTTCTCTAATTTTTGTGCATCTTTTTAATATTTTCAAAGAGGTTACACTGAAACATTGTGATTGGCTGATAATGTGTTATATCATGAGTATTTGACCCATGATGAAACATCATTTTCATTTTGATATTTGAACAATTAAATCATCTATGTAATCAGGTACATTCTGAAACAGTGAACTAAGATGATTCAGCATGTGTGAGACTGAGCTTGTCTTGTGATGCCATATATCATACTAGTATAGCATGTGTGCATTTTTTCATAAAGCTATATATATACATTTTTGTATGTCATTACATGTGTGTTCAGACATCTGTAACAGATGTATTTGTGTATTAGAAGGTCATGTATGTGGGTCAAATACACAACTAATACAAGCATCGCCTTTTCCAGAAACTTTTTTTCTGGAATCGTGAAATTTACTCCTATTTCCCCCTGTTGGGCAGTAGAACTGCTTTGCAGCAATGAAGAGTCAACGATTTGCTGTATTTAATCCTGGACAATTAAAAGTGATAAAATAAAATAATATTTGGTTTATATAGTTTAGAAATTATTAATGGTCTTTTTGCTTCCAACTTACTTGTACTCAAAATCAATTATAAAGCTGGAAATGTTTGTACATTAAGTTTTCTATATACTTCCCAACAAGGGAAATTACTTGTATTAAATCTTAATTTTAAAATCAGATTTGAGCTTTAAGAAGTAAGTTTCAAAAGCTGAATATCACGATTTTACTGGAATAAAGGCCTTAGGATATTGTGTTTTTGACTAGTTTGAAGATGACTTTTAGTATTATAAAATATACAAAATAATATATATGTATCATTTTACATTTACCATAACTGGAAAGTTACAATTAAAAATCCAACCTGTTTTAAAATACAATATTCTATATCTATAAATGGCAAAATGACTGAATCATGTGTATTAGCCTTACAACTTGAGATTAATCAATTAATTTAAAAATAAATTCGCTTTTATATTAACGAAAGAGATATTTCAATATATTAAAACTGAATACCATTTTAAATAATAATCATGTTTCATGGGAATGACTATTCCTTAGTTTTCTAATTTTAAACAAGCAAAGATGTTTGAAGTATCAATATTTATTATGATTGATGTATCTGATAAATTGATATTTCAAATATATAGCAATCATGATAATTTGTAGCAAGTGTAGATAGTTTCTCCCTGCTCTATTGTCTGCTTACAGTGTTGGTACTCCAAGTCAAAGAGATAAGACAGTTTCATCAAACCCTCATACATATGAAGGACTGTGAAACTCAGATCAGGAGATTGGGAAATTTTGGTCAGGAGTTTAGACCTCACATCAGGCGGTTATTTATCAACATTTATTTTGTCATAAATGTAACTATCTATCATGTCTATGTAAAAATTGTCTTTTTTGTGTGTTTTATTTGAAGAAAAAAAATATTCAATTGGATTTATATCAGGCAAAAAAATTAAAATATTGTTTGTTTCCCAAAACCCGACTCTCCCCTGCCAGGTATGGGTAGTTAGGTAGGAAAATTATTTCATTTTATTCCCCCAAATATATGAAAAGTTTGTACATCAAGTACATGGAAATTGTATAATGAAAAAGAGGAATTTTCACACACATACTCTGCCAGAAAACTGACTTACTGATGCCATTTAAAAATTTTGTACTTTTAGGTTCAGCAATCAAGTTTAACCAAGACATTGAAAGCTTTGGATTATGATTCACAATATACATGTGCTTTCAAAATGGATCATTCAATGCTAATAATTTAAATACTTAATACCCTAGTTTCGCAGCATAGAAAATTTGCACAGCTCAAATTTCCAGACAAGAATCAAATCTTCCACGTCAAGAACAAAGAGCAGTTCAAGGCATATTGTTACATCAAAAATTTAAAATAGAATGAGATGATGGAAGTACTTGAAATGTGAGCAACATGGACTTCAGAAATAAAACATCAAACAATGTCAAAAGTTTAAATATTTTCTTTCACTAACATGTATGCATTTGCATTCAAATAAACTCATGGATACTTTTATCATTTTATTTGAAATTCAATAAAAATGTCAAATAGTACATATTTTAATTGTGAATTAATGTCAATTACTATGTACTCTACCGTCGAGTAAAAGCCAGAATTGGTATCTTCGATGTAACAAAACAAATACAGATACTGTTTTAAATATGTCTCCGCACTACCACTTACTGCCACCAGTGTAGGTAGTCTTTATGTCTCCCCACTACCACTTACTGCCACCAGTGTAGGTAGTCTTGAATGTTTCAAGAATCACCTAGATAATACAATCTAGACCACTGTCCAGGATGTTTTACATTTCACCGTATATAGAATGTAGAGCACAAATCTCCCTTTTTTTCTATAAAGTATTTACATGCGCATCCAAAAGTGGCAAAATAATCAGTTTATTGATGGTGGCCGCGTAATGGTAGAGGTAGAAGTTCATACTCAGTCTCTGCATGAACCACTTCCTCCTTGATAGAATATCATAGAATTTTTGACAGGGTAAAATGCAACGGATATCCAACAAAAATCGATGAAAAATTAACAAACAATAACAACAGTTATGCATGGTTTTTAAGCATTTATAAAGTCATTTTGCTAGAAAACTTAAGACTGTCATTGTTTCAAACACCGTAAAGCATATTGGCATAAACACTGTCTATATATTACATTGATAAATGTTATTTTTAAAATAACTAAAGCACTGGTCTTGGAACACTGGGTCATGTGAGAAGTACAAGCTGCCTTAGCTGCCTTTAATACATGTACACTTGTACTGAAGTAAACCTGATCCTGGTAACAATTTGTGCAGTTGTTAGTCTTAATGCATAGGAGGCTGTGAATTGTCTTTGAGTCAACAGTGTCCTTGCTGTCAGTTTGGATCTTCTTGAGCATGCTGAAGGTCCTTTAATGTCTGCATTAAATATTGGAGTGTGAAATTGAAGGCAATTCTATGCTGAGTTGAAGTTTATTAAATGTTTTTTCGGCATCAAAACCTTCCGATAAATGTTTTGACATCAACATTCCACTTTTCTGTCAATGCCGGTATTTAATCATCCTTGATGCGTGCCATAAACAGAAGCCATGTCGAGTAATTAATATCCTATCACCTGTCATTGCCTGTTGATTGTTCAATCAAACAATCAACACTTGTTAATTCATTTTAGCCTCAGGCCAGGGTAAAAATCTACACATGTTGTGTAATTAGGTAATGTAAGTTACTCAAGATTCTTTCCATACGCTTGGGTTTATACTTCTTCAATAATGAATATTTGTAAGCATAGTTATAATATCAATATCCAGCCAAACATCTGACTTATGAAACACTATACATCTTATCATGCTTATCGCTATTTGGAAATCTGTGCCGGTTGACCCAAGAATCTGCTCCGCTTGAACTTTTGACGTCATACAACAATCACTTTTCCATTGTGGCGTCAGATATTTTCTATTGTGACGTCAAAATTTTACGGGAACCTTTGTGATGTCCAGTAATGGCGGACAAATAGCCATAAGGTCTATTGACATTGTATGTCCCAGACTAACCCAAATAATTACACAAAGTTTTTAGTCAGAAGACATGAACATGTGTTAAATCTATGAAACCTTAATCAGCTTTATGCGGTGCCAATTTGTCTCAGTGCCAAATTAAAAGTGTCTGCAATTCCACATGGACCAGTAACCAACACAGGACACAGGACAAACAGACCCTTTTCGGAAATTGGACCATGCTGTTTTGTACACACAGACAGCTGTTTCTGTCACTTAAATTGTAACATAGTCATGACAGTATTATCATTATTATTATACAAGTGTTCATATATATACATACATCATGTACCTGTAGTCCAAATAATTTTGACGTCTTGAAATGCTATTTCAAATTTTTTTCTGTGACCCCAAGTTGTAGGAAGGTGTCACAGAAAAAATTAAAAAGTCCTTCCAAAACGTCATAATTATTTGGACTAACATACATGCATAGATATAAGAAGATGTGGTATGAGTGCCAATGAGACAACTCTCCATCCTAGTCAAAATTTATAAAAGTAAACTGTTATAAATTTCACCGCACTTTATTACTACCGTATCATCTGTTACAGTAATTATAATTGACAGATCAGCAACTCTCACATGTCTGCACCTCTTAAATAAACATATTTAACAGTCAAGGGTGTAACTTGAATAAGTTATTAGAGAAAAATAACATACATGTGTTATTACATATACTTTCTCTTAATCTGTAGTAACATATGTTTGTTATCAGTTAAATGTATCATAAAAAAAATTATTTTCAGTGGGCACTTGGGAATTCTTGAAACTTGTGCAGTAACTTAATACATAAGTCATAACCTTGAAAACTAATTTTCCAATTCAATTAATACATTTTTGATCAACCATGGTAAATCAATGAGACAAGGCTTTTAAGTATAAACTTAGCTGTAATAACAAGGCTTAGTTATTACAGGCATTTAACTTATTACATGAGACACTTGGGAATGACTAGGAAGCTTGCTCAGAACCTCATTACATGCTCTAATCATTATTTATTACAATAAATCAAAATACATTGTGATATATGTCTGAGAAAAGGCTTTGAAGAGATGTAGAGAAGCTATAATAACACCCTTTAGTTATTACAGGCATATTTTTTCTGTAATAACATGGGTGTGTTATGCATGATTGGCAAACTATGGACTGTTATATCTTTCTAAAGTTTAATATACATAAAGACAATTATAATATCAATAGACTTGGTATAGAATTTAACAAAATAAAGGATGTATAATGCCCCTTTGAAACATTTAACATACATATGTTATCAGAGATTTTAGATTTTTTAGCCCACAATAACGACATGTATGTTATTTTTCTCTAATAACTTAATCAAGTTAGACCCTTGACTGTTTAAAGAGATTAATTGAAGTTCTTATACACATATTGTCATTTCTGTAGTCTGACCATCAAACGATGTACTTGTTAATAAATTAGTTATAGAAACTGGATTGTATTATTATAAAGCAAATATATTACATAAACCAATATAGGTCAAAGTACATCATTACATCAGTCATCATGCCAAAAAATTGACATGTATAAAACACAAATATACATTCCTGCCGATAAAATTCCCAAATCGTGTGCATCTGCATCTAGTTTTTACCATATTGATTTATAAGTACATTAATATACTATATTCCTGATTTAGACTAGTACTTCCATCAAGAAGATGTGACATAATTTCTTATACCTGAAATTGTTGATGACTTTTTACTTTTCCTTTTTTCAATGAAATTGTTTCCCCTGACTAAACTAATTTTAGAACCCATAACGGGTCGGATAGATACTTTTTACGGGGACCTTGAAGGAACATTATGATCCATTATCCTTTATTTGTATACATCACAATGGCTTGGTGAATGGATCTCCATTTTTCTATATATATATATATTTTAGTTTTAATTTTTTAGTAAATATTCCAACAGGCGATTGGGTGAAAAAAAGGTATTACGATTTATATGGGGGTCAATATTCTGTAATATTTTAACTTATTTTACTTATTTAATGTGCTCCTGCTCTTTTCCATATGATATTACAACATAAGTAGTTTGTAAATTTTTACTCTCTAACGTGAGGGTACACAAATTGCACCTATTTTGACAGTTTTTTAACCTACGTTTATTTATGCTTCATACAAAAGTTTTCATTATGTGTTTATTTTGTAGATGTATCATTACTTACTATATGGTTTCACCAATTTAATTTTGAATCCATATGGAGTCATAGAAAACTTGGTCTGAACTGACCTCCAAACCATCAATGATTCTGTAATGAGGAGTACCCAAATTGCATCCATGTTTAAATTCGCATCGTCAAAAGTCGAATAACAGAGCTTTTGTTTAATTTTTTCAAATATTTTAAACAATTGGATATTAGTCCATGCTTACTCTTCATTTTTTAAGAAATGTATACTTGTAACATATTGTATTTGCTAATTTTAAAAAGATGACGTTTTAATGACGTCGCATGGCGACGTTTCCGTACATTTTGCTTTTTCAGTAAACACTTCATCTGTTGATAAATACTGTGAACGTTTTGTGTATATCTAAATATTTTTAACTATGTTGAAAGACGTGCATAGTATCATATCATAAAAATACAAATTGTTTAGTCTCTACATGATTTCCGCTGCTATTTTTGCTAAATAGGTGCAATTTGGGTACTCGGTGCAATTTGGGTACCGTGACGTTATCTATATTAGTAGTCTCAGTTATATTACGTCGTTTATTAGGCAGCAACCATTTGATTTTCTGGGGCTATGGATTTTTTTTCCGGACGAACTTTTTTTTTCGCCTTTGGCGAAAAACAATCTATTTTTTTGGAGACAAGTCGAAAACAATTTTTTTCTTTCAATTTTAGCATTACATATAGTGGCAGCTGAGGATGAAACAAACAATTTTTTTTTTCTCAGGGTCAAAGACAAATTATTTTTTTCTCCCAAAACTGGAAACAAACTTTTTTTTCCAAAAAAATCCATAGCCCCCCCCAGAAAATCAAATGGTTGCTGCCTTATATAGGGTCTACTTTAGATATGTCCTTTTTCGGTGCAAACTATATACTCAGTTAGGCATGCATTTTGTGTCAGGGAATACTCGGACTTGTATATCTAATAATTACATTACATGTATGTTTCATTATAATACGTTATTTTGATTGGCTAACAGCAATCTCGCGTCATTCTGAAATTAACCTTCATTTCAAAATGAAATGTAACATTCATGATGACACGAGCTTCCACTATATTGTCAATATAGTGCACAGGACTGAGGTAACTTGATAGAAATCGTGTTTTCATGATCCTAGCCAAAAAATGTAATCATAAGTATTGGATGCTTCTTTTAGTAATTTTATAGGGGCGTAATAGCGTTGACCGTGCGCACATTTTTAGAATGAAGCTCTTCCGCGCTTCATACAAATGATGTACTTCTGTCAGCGCTTTTACACCCTAATACATTTACAAAAAGAAGCATTCAATTCTTAATTATATGTATGGGGTAAACAAATGAGTGCAAGGTTTCAGAGACATATATACATAAATATGTGTATATATGTCTCTGGTGGCTACAAGCGAACAAGGAATTTCCATATAAAGATTTATAAAACAAGGGCGGCCGTTCAGGCTGACACAATTAAGTGGGCACAAGTTTATTTCTTAATAACAATTATAGTAACCGTTGGCTACAGGCTTACACAAGTAAACACAACGTTATTTTATATAAAACTTATAGATTGATGGCTACAAGCGGACAAGTCTGGACACAGTACAATTTCCGAGCTGAAAAAATTAATGAAACAGGGGCTGCAGGCGGACACAACGTTATTGCTTTATAAACATCATAGAAACTGTTGGCTATAGGCAGACACAAGTGGACACGTTATTTCTACATAAAAATTATAGAACTGGTGAGTACAGGCGGACGCAGCTGGATACATTGCAATGTCTACATAAAAATGTCTAAAATCATAAACGACATTTTCTTAAATTAAAATATATAAATAGAGGTATTGATTTTATTAATTTGTCTAGCATATTCAATGACTCTTCCGTATATAACTTAATACCTCCATATTTTGATAATATAGAACAACCCATTATTTCGTATTCTTATAAAAACCGAGCAGAAATTTGATTTTAATTATACGTCAATTACATCAGACGTCAATATAGAAAATAATGTTCCTTCCACTTGAGACTGCGAAACATCTAGTTTTATATATGTTCCCTATGGTCATGTTATTACAGGAGACCTCAACATCGTCGAAGACCGTGAGGTCATAACTTTTCTAAAGAAAGGACCGAAATACCGTCCTCCATCTATAATAGATTGGAAACAGTGTCGTCAGGTCATTAAAGACGCTCTGTCTGCCTACTGTAAAATTGGTGCAAACGTGAAAATCGGATAAAAATCTTTAGACAGTTATTTGAATAAAATTATGAATACTGTTAATATTCGAATATCTCATTTAGAAAACAATTCTGAAATTAATAATAGGATCCATGATATTCCATTTCAAGAATAAAAATAAACTCAAGGTACTCGCAGAGCGGTTTGTGTTCGTACCGGCAGACAAGGCAGCCAATAATGTAGTGGTGGTGTGACGCATATACTACACGGAAGTTCTTCAAAACGAAATTATCAATTCCTCTACATTCAGGTCCGTTCGCACCACAGAGAGTCAAATCGTTAACAAGCATACCACTGCCACTACCCAACTTAAAGCATCTTCCGAACATTTGAAAGTCCCTACCATGTACTGGTTACCGAAATTACACAAAACCATTTAAATTCCGTTTCATCTCCGCATCGAGTAAGTGTTCTACTACTAATCTATCAGTTCTTCTAACTACCTCCTTACTACTATCAAAGAACTGGTTATTAACTTTTGTAATAAAGCTTATGAAAATAATGGTATTAATTATTTTTGAGTGTTAAAAATTCTTTAGAGGTTTTAGATAAAATACATGCTTTTGATGGTCCTTATAATTCTGTTGACAGTTATGATTTTTCTACTCTGTACACTACACTTCCACACAATCTTATAAAGAAAAAGTTTTTGTATTTGATAAAATGGTCTTTCGAAAATCTCATTGTAATTTTATTTGCTGTAACTCGTTTAAAGCCTTTTCTGTAACGAAAAGGAAAGTATGCTAGATACACTTACTGGAAATGTGAGGATATGATTGAAGCTTTAAATTTTCTGCTAGATAACATTTATGTACGTTTCGGCGATAAAGTGTATCGTCAGGTAGTAGGTATTCCTATGGGCACTAACTGTGCCCTTTAATAGCAGATTTATTTCTATATTGCTATGAATCTCAGTTTATGACCAAACTCAGTAAAGACCCATCATTGTTATATTTAGTTGATACATTCAACAATACCTACCGTTATCTGGATGATATTTTTCGTTAAATAATCCAGAGTTCTCTAAATATACTTCCGAAATTTACCCAAAAGAACTTACTTTAACTAAATCTAACATAAACAGCAGCAGTTGCCCTTTTCTAGATTTAGACATTTCAATTTCTAACGGAAATTACATACTAAAATTTACGACAAAAGAGACGATTTTTCATTTCCTATTGTTAATTTTCCATTTTAGACGGCGATGTGCCTTTGGCTCCATCATACGGTGTTTATATATCCCAACTCGTTCGGTATGCCCGTGTGTGTTCTGATGTCATAGATTTTAACGAACGTAATCAATGCATCACTGGGAAATTATTGTGTCAGGGATTTCGATACCATAAATTACTTAAAACTTTTACTAAATTCTTTCATAGATACAAAGATTTGATTAGTAAATTTGGCTGTACCTGTAGAAAACTTATTAAAATGGTATTTCACATCCTAAATTTTACGGTAATATTGTACTTAAAGCGAGGAAATCACTATGTGATCCGTGTAAACTCATCGAACCTTTAAACAAACTTATAAGTAAGGGTTATCGTACCAATATTGTAATTAGATCTCTGAATATAGTTTACATTGGCACTAATATCGATTTTGTCATTAGCAAATTAAAACATAACTAAGTTGTATCTTCTTTTGAGGCGGGATGTTTAGAGACACACACACGTTAATTTTTATCTCTTAAGTAGCTCCTCACTATCCTACTACCTGTCGATACATTTATTTTGGCATTGCACAAGTCATGTCTTCTCTGACTGTTCATGACGTTAAAATACTAAATCCCTGGGATGTGTTTTAGTTGATTTTAGTCTCTGATGCATGATTTTTATCATTAATTGTTTTTGGCTTTTAACTAGCTGTCAGTAACTGCGAGTACTCTCAAATCGTACTTTCTTGTTAATTCGACCTGTTGATACTATTTTTAATACTTTTTGTTATTTTATATTAATATGGATCTTGTCTGTATACCAGCTTTGATTATTTGGAATATCTACTAATTTTCACTTCTTCGTACTACATTTGTATTAACATCAAGATTATTCTCCTTTAATCTGTACAGGAAGTTTTATTGTTGATATTTACCCTTATGTATCTAGTGTTAAATTAGGTATTTATATGACAGACCTTTCTTGGTATTCCTAATTATTGGAAGATTTTATATAGACAGAAAAAGTATACCTAAAACGACAAAGTTATTTTTCATTTACCTGTATATATTATGAAACCGGTTTTTCAAAAGTGATTATTTTCTAAGGGTTTAATATTTCGCGGTAGTGTTTTGCCATGGCTTTATTTGGACTTGTTTGTTTGCTTTTGGCCTTGAATGTTTGTCCCTAATATTTTATTAACTATGTATTTACTTTCAGGTATCACAGATCGAATTTATTCGTTCATAGTGTGTTAATTTACGTTTTTGATTGAGTTAAGCCTTCCAATTGATGTTTTATCGTGTGTTTTTCTATGTTGTGATGTTATACTATTGTTTCAGAAAAAGGGAGAAGGTTTGGTACCATTAAAACGTTTAATCCCGCTGCAAATGTTTGCACCTGTCCTAAGTCAGGAATCTGATGTACAGTAGTTGTCGTTTGTTTATGTAATTTATACGTGTTTCTCGTTTCTCGTTTTTTATATATACTAGACCGTTGGTTCTACCGTTTGAATGGTTTTACACTAGTACTTTTGGGGCCCTTTATAGCTTGTTGTTCGGTGTGAGCCAAGGCTCCGTGTTGAAGGCCGTACATTGACCTATAATGGTTTACTTTTATAAATTGTTATTTGGATGGAGAGTTGTCTCATTGGCACTCACACCACATCTTCCTATATCTATATAAAGAATAAAGAAACAGGGACTACAGAAGGACACAAGTGGACACACCATTATTTCTATATAGAAATTAAAGAAACAAGGGATACATATCGACACAAAGAGACGCATCGTTATTTCTATATGAAAAATTCCTACAGGAGGATACAGCTGGACACAAAGTTATTTCTATATAAAAATTATAGGAACTGGTGGCTACAGGCGGACACAGATGGGCACAACGTTATTTCTATATAAATATTAAAGATATAAGGGCTACAGTGGACACAAGAAGACACAACGTTCTTAATATAAGATTTTTTAGACACAGAGGCTACAGGCGGACAAGGCTGGACACAGTGCAATTTGTATTTAAAAAATCAAAGAAACAGGGCTACGTACAGGCAATCGAATAGAAGTGGACACAACGTTAATTTTGTATACAAATTATAGAAACTGGAGGCTTCAAGTTTTTTATGGTTTCTGAGAGAAAGAATCTTCTTCAAAGGACAATAACTCCTATTTGGGATTAATTGACTTTTCAGCCAGTTGATGTACATATAGATCGATCTTAAACAATAAACATACATACAAGGATAAGTTTATATACATAAAGAAAATCGTAAAATAATAATTGATGAAATGCTCTTACATTGTATTTCAAGTTAAATACCAAAATTGGCAAAATCTCTATCATCGACGATCCCGCCGGCCAGGAACAACCAACTTAAAAGAGTTAACTCGGTCAAACTACATTAAAACTGATTATGTAGTGGAAAAAGTTGGAAACCTGTGTCCAAAACCCAAATACTCAGAAGACCGTCTCAGGGGTAGGTATACTTTGGACAGTATAAAAGAAATGTATAATTATTCAAAACAAAATACACATGATACGGGTTATTTTCTTCTTATATAATTTTTGATGGTATGATACTAAACCCTAACGGGAGGGATTGTGCTTGATTTTCATATGATGACGACATAATCTTTCAATCAGTTTAATTGATGTCTGGAGCTGGCATGTCAGTAACTGCTAGTAGTCCTTTGTTAATTTATGTTATCATTGTCATTTTGCTTAGTTTCTTCTGTTACCTATTCTAACATCGGACTCGGACTTCCTTTAAACTGAGTTTTACTGTGCGTATTGCTATGTGTTTGTTTATTCTACATTGGCTAGATGTATAGAGGGAGGGTTGAGAACTCAAAACAGGTTTAACCCCGCCGCAATTTGCGCCTGTCCCAAGTAAGGAACCTCTGGCCTTTGTTATTCTTGTATGTTTTTTTTTATAATTTTGGTTCATCTATATGTTTTGGGGTTTATTGTGACGTCCTTTTTCTCTGAACTAGTACACATTTTAGTTTAGTGGCCAGCTGAAGCCTGACGAAATGTTAAAGGGATACTCAAACTCATAAGTCGAAAACCAACTGACAATACCATGGCTTGAAAATAAAAACGACCAAAAGAGAAACAGCAGTATACAAAACACACATAAAAACTAAAGACTGAGCAACACGACTCCACCAAAAACCGAGGGCGTAATAGTAAAAGTTCAAATGGAAGTTTTCTACAAATATTTCGTTTTATTTTTATTCTTGAACGAAAGTTTTACATGAACTTCTTTCATTTTGTTTTATTTTTCCTACCGAAGGTCGGTGGTTTTCCATGCACTCCGGCTTACTCCGCCGATAAAACTGATCAACACGAAATAGCACAATAGTGTTGAAAGTGGCGTTAAACGCCAATCAATCAATCAATCATTTTGTTTTATAAAGTTATCTTTTGTGTGGTCAGTGTATTATGATGTCATCAAGCTGAGCTTTACTCAAGAGAGTGTTATTTAACACCGTAGGTATAATAACATGGAGGAATATGGACGAAAGTTGAGATTAATTCCGGTGGTATATCAACATGTTTACAGAAATAATGGTGTTAATTCTCAAAATGGAAAAAGATTTTATGCAAACGAACTTAGACCTGGTGACAATTTTACAAATCGAATTAGATATATTCCAAGGACACAAGTTGGCTATCAAGTAGGAAATAAGAATTATATTCATAGGTATGTAATGTATATCTTTCAAGATAGTGTGCAGTTACTTGTACCTGCCGGAACACAAAAATATGTCATCCTGACATATACTGACAGACTTTAAAAACGCAACACTCGATTATTTTTAGTTTTTCATTTTAAAATACACATGATACATGAAATACTAAATTGAATAATAAGTTGATTCATTTCTTCATCGTCTAAAGTAAGTTTGAAATTCGAAAGTAAAATTAATTACGTCACGCTTAACGTTTACATCATGTGGTATTCACTAAAATCCTGGTTTTCTTAATCATTGGTCGTGTCAATCGTCAAAGGTAAAGACAGCTGATAAATATCGCTAATTGACTGACAGAAAGGTTAACCAATATTATACTGTTGGTAATGTTTTGAGTCAAGTTTTTCTCCTTTTGATTTTGCCCATTTCCAACCAATCCAGTCTGTTTTTGCAGTAATGTGGTGAACACTTAAACCACTAACAACAATTCTACAGTGGATTATGTGGCATTTCAGCATACGAGAAACATTGCTGATGTAAATCTGCCTGCCATGACATCCAACGACTTGGTAAAAAAATGACGTTGTAGCCGTTATACTGTGTTGCAAATGACGTTGCCTAATTTGATTGAAATGACGTAACGTTAAACTACAGGTTGACCGGGTCCATAGGTGGTCACTTACGAGTTATGACTACCTGCTCTGAAGTTTCAGGGACTTAAAAGTAATTTTATAGCGCGAAATTGTTCTCAAAAGAACGTGCACTAAATTCTGTCTGTAAATTTCTAATGACTTAATTTTAATTTTCATTTCTCAGTCGTGACAAAAAGGAAAATCAACATTTTTTACTGATTAAAACTTGGCAATGGATTCAAGGAAATGTTTAACGAAGAAAAAATTCTCCAAAAAAAATCATGTATGCGCTTCTAATTTCGCGTCAAGAAATTCGTGCGACGTCACAATTCCACCATGTTTGATTGTCTGAGGAAATTCAGGTATTGATTTTCTATTCAAATAGGAGTACGGGAAGCATGATAAACAATGAAATGAATATAAGTCATGATTTGATGAAAAAAATAAACAAAATATGTGTTGCGTTTTAAAAGTGTGTCATTATACATTTCGGCAATCTAATTAAAATATAGACCTCAGATTTCGTTATCCTCATTTAATTAGATTGACATTTCAGTTTCTTTGACATTGCTTGACTTTTACAACTATTTCAAGATTTTTTCAGGTCACCATGCCCCACATTACTGTGAATAAGGGTTTACGGTTAAATATCTGGCCTACAAACCTTACTTATCCCAAAGGGTGACTGGGAATAGAAATATGGTCATTACAGGTCTTCTTCCAACCGGCAGTAAAACCCTTGCCAAAGTGGGGCGTCCATTTGGCTGTGCGGGATGTACCAGTACGCAGCTACGTCCGGTCAGAATGGGACGTTAAATCCGATGCCTCGTGTAAAGAGAGTACCACGCTCTTTGCACGTTAAGAACCCTCGTAACAACTCTTCGAGGGTCCGTAGGTGGCCTGTTGCAAGGCTAAATTTCTGACCCTATCCAATATACCCTAATTTTCCAGTAGCAAACTAAATTTCCCGACCTTCATCCTGGACGGCATCTATTGCAGGAACTACCTATTGTAATCATTGTTAATTTGTTCTCGTCCTGAACATGCATGAAATGTTTGCCACTGGACGTTAAGCAACCAACAATCAATCATACAAATCTTTCTACCGCAAATAACAGGAGTGGAACTTTGAAATTGTAATGCGTATCAAATTTTACTCTGAGTGCAGAGCAAAATCCAGTTAAGTTTTTTTTTATTTTCTTAAACATAAAATGCATTAGACTTTTATAATATCTAGGTCGTGCTATGCCTTAAAACTATTTCAGAAGCACAGGTTTGTCAACACTCAGAGTAAATTATGAAGTGTAAACACAGCCATTTCAGGCAAAAGGTCCACATGAACCTCAACTTTTATTTAAATCACAGGAATAACATTAATCTTCATTTATTTTTGAGATTAACGCATTTTATTGTCGAGCCTGCGACTTCTGTCGCAGAAAGCGAGACATAGGGATAGTGATCCGGTGGCGGCTGGGGCCACGGCGGCGTTAACAAACTTCTTAAAAGCTTAATATTTCAGAAGGTAGAAGACCTGGATCCTTCATACTTTGTATATAGATGCCTTATGTTATGAAGTTTTCGTCTGTCATATGTCCATTGTCCTTGACCTCATTTTCATGGTTCAGTGACTACTTGAAAAAAATTAAGATTTTAGTTATCTTAATTTCTCACTTATTATGAGTAATAGGATAACTATATTTGGTATGTGTGTACCCTGCAAGGTCCTCATGCCTGTCAGACAGTTTTCACTTGACCTCGACCTCATTTCATGGATCAGTGAGCAAGGTTAAGTTTTCGTGGTCAAGTCCATCTCAGATATTATAAGCAATAGGTCTACTATATTTGGTGTATGTAATGATTGTAAGGTGTTCATGTCCAACTGGCAGGTGTCATCTGACCTTGACTTCATTTTCATGGTTCAGTGGTTAAAGTTAAGTTTTTATGTTTTGGTCTGTTTTTCTAATACTGTATGCAATATGTCAACTATATTTGGTGTATGAAAATATTTTACGATGTACATGTCAGTCTGGCAGGTTTTATTTGACCTTGACCTCATTTTACGGTTCATTGCTCAATGTTAAGTTTTTGTGTTTTGGTCTGTTTTTCTTAAACTATGAGCAATAGGTCAACTATATTTGGTGTATGGAATGATTGTAAGGTGTACATGTCGGTCAGGCAGGGTTCATCTGACCTTGACCTTATTTTCATGGTTCATTGATCAATATTAAGTTTTCCTGGTTAAGTTTGTTTCTTAGATACTATGTGCTATAGGTCAACTATATATGGTGTATGGAATGATTTTAAGGTGTACATGTATTTCTGGCTTGGTAAATTTATCTGACCTTGAACTTATTTTCTTTGATCATGTTAAGTTAATGTGATACTTGTAGTAAAACTTTATATTTAGGACTATCAACATAAAATCAATGGTCAGTAAAGCAGGCGAGACATCTAAATTTTGAATGCATTTAGAACTCACTGTTGAACTTTATCGGAATATCGAAAAAGGTACATGTTTCATTTTTACGTCCAGAGATAAAGTCAAAATGATGAAAAATAGTTGAATCATATGAATTTTGTAGGGCCTGTGATATTTTGTTACGGAAGCGAGATCGATAGTGATCCTACATTCCGGTGTCGTCGACGTCAGCGGTGTCAGCGGTGGTCACATTTTTTTCAGTCAGTCTGTGGTCAAAGTTTTTTGTATACGTCATTTACTTTCACGAAATGTAAAGAACTTGGACAGAAGCTTTTTGTGATCAAAAGACAGTCACCCCAGTGAGTACCCAGATAATTAGTTTTATTTTCGTTTTCCCGTATTTTACTGATGAATGGACTGTATTTGTTTCTGTTTTATGCAGTTTACATTAAGACACGTATACATTCTTTTTTTTACAATTTTTATATAATTGACATTGTCAAAGCTAGATAAATTTCATGAAAATTTGAGAGAAGCTTTTTTACGATTTAAAGATAATGTCTGTAGTAAATTGGAAATGTTTTAATCAGTGATTGTACTTTCAACTAAAATGCTACGTGTATCAATTTCGATATTCAGATGCAGTTCGACGAGTTCTAAATGCATACAAAACTTCATTAAAATCCCGGCGAAATATTGCCCATTGACGTATACTTTGCCCAAGGATTTGTATAGGTATAGTAAGTATACAAATCCTTGCTTTGCCTTAATTTGATATACACATGCCAACAAAACCATATATATGACCTAGGAATTTGGTTCTGGCGATTCAAAATCAAAAATGTATTGTTAGGCATTGTGTACCCATCAGTGCATCACAAACTCTTAGAATAGATAAAATACTCGCCGAAATAAAGAAAATAGATATAGGAAGATGTGGTGTGAGTGCCAATGAGACAACTCTCCATCCAAATAACAATTTATAAAAGTAAACCATTATAGGTCAATGTACGGCCTTCAACACGGAGGCTTGGCTCACACCGAACAACAAGCTATAAAGGGCCCCAAAAGTACTAGTGTAAAACAGTCCTTTTCTTCTAAAGTGCGAACGTCCGCGAAAGCACCCATTGATTTTGCAAGGTTAAATTAAACCGACTGTATTTATTGTTACTTCCGGTGCACTTCAATTTTGCGCATGGCTATATTGTTATTTCCTGCTTATCAACCGTAAACATAAGTTTGTTGTTTATATTTTAATCTTTATGCTAGATCATAAAACCTAAATAGAAGTAAGTGAAAACCGCTCTTTTATATATTTATTGTCATAACATGTAGAATTTTTTTTAAATTCTTGGCAAGAGCTATGACAAGGCGTATCATGATGCTTCCACAGCTGTCGGCAAAACCTTGTCACTCGCGCGACCATAAATTTTACATGTGTCTTTTACCTACCTGGATTCTACCTGGATTACTGCGATCTTTAGGTTGAAAACTTCTTTTGACGCCTCGTAATTAAACTTTATAGTTAATTAATATTATTAAACTATGAGCTGTGCGCTTAGTAAGATAACGGCTTAGTTTTCGGTTTTAAAAGTTCTTCAGAGCTTATGTTTGTAATTGTATTGCTTATACCCCAGCTTTATGTCTTATGTCTAACGTATTGTTTTACACCAGATGATAATTGGGTTGAGAGCAAGAACTGTGATGCACCACCCTCGAAGTCACTCTTAATTTATGCACCACCTTTGATATAGGGTCATTCTGGTAACATTGGAAGAGTGCCTACCTTGTAAAATACATGTATGTACATGTAGCCTATAAATCCCTTTTGGGATTTTGTGTCCAGAAAGATTTTCTGATGTGGCCGCTTACAAATCAGAAAAGTGCTCCAGATTTTAAAAGGGATTATATATATATATACATGCAGCCATAAATAGACTGAATGTCAGACCAGTCGCTCAACTGTCAACTCGGTGTCTTCCTGATTGTCCCACTTTTTGAAATTACAGGTAAAAAGTTATGAAATTTGTGGGACAATCGGAATATGTTTGTGGGACAATTGGGAAGTTTAAATGTTGGACAATCGGGAATTGTTTTGATAGTGAGTAATTTGTTTTATAGTATGTAACAGTTAATTACAGGTTACTAATCAATGTAACTTATAAAATATAAAATAAACATGAACAAATAATAATATTTACATATTTTATTTTGCATGTAATAGTAGCAATTGAAGTATCATCAAAAATAGAATATAATATGATGTCATAAAATAACAAGTTTGAACTTGATCTGTAACTTGTCATGATAAAACAATACACCAAATATCAAATCAATATCTTCAAGCGCTACGTTGGTAGGGGACTAAAAGCACAAAAGCAAAAACTTCATCATTCTGCAGATGATCTTTGAGTTCTTATAGGTGTTGATTGATTTGTGTGTATTGTCTTCTCTTTGTTGGTCGAACAACCACCCCTCGGGAAGAAACCGTCAACTCACCCTGTAGTAAATTTATTCAAAGTTGTATGTACACATACTTTGATAAAAACTTCTATGTGCCTACATGTACATGTATGTCATGAAGCCATGCATAGAGAGAAGGCCAGACAACTCACCCCACTGTCAATTGAATTCAGCACCAGGACAAATGAGTACCAGGACAAATTGGCACCTGTGAAAGACACTTCAGCACAGCGAAAGACATTTCCTATCAAGTCAACACCTTATACATGTTATAAAAGTTGCTAATTTATTGGTAGGAGAACCAAATATTATGGACTTAAAGGGAAAATTCGCGATTTTTCACTTATTATCTTATTATGTTCATAATACCATAAAAACATATTCACCAAGTTTTATTTTGATATGAAAAGTAATAAAGAAGAAAATTGGGAATTATTAATTTTATTTATCCAAACTTCCTGACTTATGTGACGTAGTTTAAGTCTTTTGCATGCCGGGAGTGAAATTAATCTCATTTAAGTCTTGTTCGTTAACCATCTAATAACGCGATTTAAAGCGCATCGACGACTTTCGTGTTGCTATTTACCAACTAAAAATAGGTGATAGCCATGCAACTTTTAAAATTAGATTGTAGGATTTATGTTTTAACGATTGTTGATACAAATTTTAGTAATAAAAGTAAATCATACAATAAAACATTTTTATGATTTTTTCCCGACAAATACTTTAAACAAACATAGGAAACTGACATGATCGATAGTGTATTAAAAATACTTGTTTGTATTGACCTTTTGCTTCAGTCCAGCAAATATTACTTGTACTGTGGAAATAGAATGTGTATTGTTATGTGACACTTAGTGAATGTTGAATTCGTGGTTAAACTCGAGGTAATTAAAGATTAGCATTCTGTAATTGTAATCTATTGATCTTCATTCAGTGAATTGTAGACGCCACGGTTTACCGTTCCAGGTGTGAACAACATTTCGTATGAATGATAAATGGGAGTGCTGGTTTTAGACACAGAAAGTATAAAAAGAATTAAAATTAATTTAGTGGAGTAATTAAGTCGCACAATAACTGGATAGTCGTCAGATATTTTATATTTTATGAAGCTCACTTTTAAATGAATTATGACCGCCGATACTTTTGTAACGATGAAATACTAAATTAATTTAATTGAATAAATTTATAAATAATAATAGCCTTCTGAACACGAGTGTATGAACTAAAAATTGTGCTATTTTAAATTAGAATCGGTAACCTTGAATATTTGAAACAGATCATTACCAATTGCAATTATAGAATTTAGTCCATCCAAAACGATCTTTATTTACATATTCAGGAATTAATGTTCTCATCAAAATATTTTAAATCTCACAACGATAAATACTTCAGCTATTTGAAAAAAATTGACAAAAATTTAAGGATCTTCTTGGAATGGAATCGAAAATTACGAACAAATATTCTTTTCAGGTGTGAAAACATCAACAAAATTTATACATAATCGGGAATGTCCCTATTAAAATAGTCTTCGTCTCACAACGTATAATACTTTAGCTATTTGACCAACGATGTTTAAAAAAAAAGACAGAACCAATTTGATGTCATCTTTCCCTATTTTTGTATATAATTATAAGTCTGTTTTAACTGGCAAGAATACCCCTAAAGCGGACAAGCAGTTTATTCTTTAAATTTCTGTTATTGAATACCAAGAAAGAAAATAAATCCCGAAATTATTTTGAAACTTTGATACTCAATAGTTTTCCTGGAAAAAAAATCACATCCCTTGGGGATAATCAGTTTACGTCCAGTGACATATATATAACATACATGTCGGAACAGGAAATTTGGCATAAAACACTTTCAGAACCATGTTCACATTATTATCCATTATACCCAACAATTGTGATGATGACGAATTTCTTCCTTTGTTCCGAGAACAATCTAATTGAAATATAAATCTGTGATTTTACTATGTCCATAACTTCGATGAACCAAAGCAAGTTAGATATCGACCTGTATTTAAATCAAATTGGTTCTCTTCTTCTTCTTCTTTTGGTATACAATAGTCCATCGACATCCGATGATTACATACTGTTGGCATACGTGGACTAGTCTATTTACAAAACTTTTACCCAAATTTAAACAAAATGTATGTTTCTTTCTTATGTTCAATGTATACATGTATATTTTAAATTGCTACTATCTATAGTTCCGTAACCTTCTATCCAGGTGTATAAACGAATGATCGACAAGTGTGTACATTTTGTTAAATCAATACTTCTTGTATGTTTCAAACTGTCCTTCACTATTGACAACAAGTATATACTTACATTTTCCCAAATTTACCCGTGGAAAAATATGTAAATAGATTTTATTTTATCATTTTTATTTTTATTTTTTTGGAATTATTAAGATTTTTTGTAAATAATATTCTTTACACCAGAAATGTTATTTATAAGCAAGCGTATGAGTTAAGTAATGAGTTAACAAGTTATCGGCCGTGTACACTGATCAATACCTCAGAAGTGAAACGATGCATGAACTTGCAAGCCCAACAGGAAATCGCTTGAATACCTGGACGTGTCACCTCACAATACCTTTGGGAGTAATACCTTTAGCCATGCTGGTGATCAGATAAGGAAGATCCAAATTTATTTAAATAAGTTTATTGCATAATAGAATTATGAACAAATTAGATTTTCGAAAATAATTTTCACGGAACACTTATTCATGATCATTAATGAATTTGAACTTTGACTTTTTAACTAATTTCCATATAAACAGTTTGAAAACGACAGACCATGGTTATTTAAAAAATAATAACATTTTCCGTATCAAGTTAGTAAGTCGGATAAAACAACCGTACGATTGAAAAGATATCGACACGCAATTACGACTACATTAGGTTACTGTAGTTTTGGTCCTTTGTGGTTTATAGACCTATCGTGGTTTCTAAACGGAGAAGATATCAAAATGGCGGCACACAGAGATTTGATACTCTAAATTTAAAATCGATGGTGATCTCTTATCTAGCAGAATAAAACTTTGATACTTATGAATTTGAGCTTTTTACACAGAATGGACATAATATCAATTTTGATTTTTTTGAAGTTTCCTTTAACCATGCAAATATCTTTTGCTGCACAGTTTTGATGTTTAAGTATTAAATCTTTATGAAATTCAGAATACAGTAGTTTACAAAAAAAATGTAACTTATCCTTTGCTTTTTTGTATTTGGTACCTTTCAATCTCAACTTTCAAAGGAGCAGTACATGATACAGCAAATTGGGAAATTTTGGCCGTAAAATATTTTGGCGGAAATTTTCTTTCAAGAGTCATGTGCTTTATTTTGGTGTGTGTAATTGTGGTGCTTCGTCCAATTGATGTGTTAAATTTTAGCACAAAAGAAGTGAGCGAGCTCATTCATATTTGCCTTTATTTATCTATATATTGAAAAATATCAGTGACCTACACAAACTAGGAACACGACAAAGTTAACTAAATGAAGGATCAGATCAAATGTAATTGCAAATAATTCCGTAACTCGGGGTTCATAGCTGAAAGAAAATATGAAAATAAAATTTATACATTTTATTGACAATAAAATCTAAAACATTACATGTATAATCATTTTTAAATAGATTATTTATTTATAACAAATATCATATGAAATAAATTTTAATATGGCATTATCTCTCTTGCAGTACACGTTTATATATTGACGATCAAGGATTTAAATTTTAATCATTATGCATCTGGCAGTACATGTTAATTTATTGAAAATCAAGGATTACAAGGACTGTTGATATTCTAATGACCAATAACGGTGTCTTATCAGCAATGTCCATAGCATGATAGCCTGGCATATTTACAATGTATGACGTGTGAATAGAAATTCATATGGTGTTGTGTTTCTTAACAATTTTAGAAGATTTACAATGAAGTTAAAATTATATACCGTAGTGTTGTTGTCAAATTATACCGGTATTTATTTGCAGATTTGGCTATGTATAGAATTGTAGGAAATATACGGAAGATATAATAGCATAAAATTCCCAACAATTAACATTACGATATTGTCATACCGGTACGCAATTTTGATGTTTCAATTTTTGGTGTTTGCTTTATTTTCGTGTGTTTAATTAATTTTGGCACTTTCATTGGAGGCGCCAAATAAACCAAACTAAAACTACATCCAAAATAACTCAATTTACGGTATATATATATGTTTTAATTAACATTTTACTTTACACCAAGTTCATTTTCAACAATCGATACAACTCAAAATGAGTCAGCATAAATCCTTCTTAAATAAGGGGGAACAGTATTAGGACTGAAAGAGAAAAGTGTCCTAAAGTAATAGACAAAAAAGAAGAATTAAGGTAGATCAGGTGTCTTTCGCCATCTTGGATTGTAAATTATCAAAAAACAACTAGATCTTTAATGCAAATTTTGAGAAAAGAATGTTTCATATGTTAGTCTTTTCATCTGAATAGAGAAAATTATGTGTTTTATCATATTTTCATGACTGTTTTCAATTCATTTTTTTCATCTTTGCCATACAAGGGAGATAACTCAGAAAATGTAACTTTTATACTGGAATGTGTTTTGTAGCAAAAAACAAGTCCCATGACCCTTAATTTTTCCCCAAAAGCCCATTATAAGAGCTATCTTATAGAGATCTCATATATATTTATCTTAGAATTTGATCGTTTAGTTTTCTTTTTATCACACAAATTGTGTTTTCTATGAACAATCTATACAAAATCTGACAATTTTGCACAACCTGTAGCTGTAGCCCTGTGACCCATACTTTTTATCATATATTTGAAAAAGCCATGATATAAACTACATTTTGGCAAATTATTAAAGAATTTAATAGATTTTGATTTAGACCCCTCTATATATATAGCTACCTGTACACATATTTAAATGATAAATAATTATTATGCTGAAGAAAATTAAAACCTAGTGTTGTAATATATTGTAATTTTTATAAGATTTGTGATAATCATCATTATCATTTAATTTAATAACAATTGTCTGCACATTTTAAAATTACATTGGCAATGTATTGTAATGTAATTAATTACATTTAAAAATTAATGCAATGGTAATTTAATTGAAAAATTAGTATGTAATTAAATCTAAAAAAACTTGGATATAGAATAATGTAAAAATACTGAAAGAAAAATGTATATATATCAATCATGATATCATTTAATGTTTCTATTTGGTGATGCAATTGTGTACAGGTAATAAGCATTTAAGCATAAGCATTACAGAAAATTCTTTCAGATTTTTAAGTTACTTTTACCGTTCTTGAGTTATGTCCCTTTATAACATTATATGCAAGAAGGGTATCATCTGTTATCCATGGACACATTCTAAATTTATTTATACTGAAAATGAAAATGCATATATGCATATCAGCTGTTACAAAGTATTTTATGACGGATAAAATACTTTTATACTTTAGAAACATTCATTTTCAGTTTCATAAACAAAGCGATTTAAAAATTTACGAAAAAGTAAGAGTTAAAATGTTTAAAATTGATGTGGATTACAACTTTTGATTGTTTATTGTAGGGCACAATATACCACCAGTAATAAGATGGATCGACAGTTCTCCAGGATGACCACGGCTAGTGCCCCTGGAACTCGTACCTCAAGTACAACTGGAGAGGGAAAATTCAATAAAGCTTCAAGGTACAGTGTAATTGATTGTAAATACACAGAGGTAGTGTATATCCATGTCTCTGATTTTTATACAAATAAATATAATATCTGTATTAAATCCCATTCAAATAATATACTTTTTTCCCCAAGTCTTTACAAAATTTTTTTAAAATCTCACAAATCTCATATTCCTTACAAAATTAGAGACAATACATTAAAGAGAAGAGATCAAACAATTATTAGTCCAAAAGTAAGTGTTTTGTTTTCAAGTTATAATGTTTGATAAGGTGGATGAAAAAGTGTGACCACTCATAATTTTCATGGGGACTAGTAGGGAAGGGGAATGAAATGATGTTAAGCATGGTAAATGATCTTAAGTGACCTTTTTGTTTTGATATGAAATATCATTGATATGGTCATTATCATAAATTAACTGTTCACAAAACTTTGAATTGTTGGAAATGCTTAAGGATTATCTTCCCAAGGAATAGATTGTAAACCTTAGCTGTATTTGGCAAAATCTTTTGAAATTTTTGGTCTTCAATACTCTTCAACTTCGTACTTGATTTGACCTTTTAACTATATTGATGAGTGTCGCTGATGAGTCTTTTATAGACGAAAAACCTGTCCGACCCATAAAATTATAAGCCTGGTAACTATGATGAGTTTTTTTAAGTAAAGAATATGACCCTAAACTTACACCTTTTGATTGAGTGAGTATATGAAATGTATTTTTTTCTTTTGAATATCTGAAATATGATCTGTGTTTTAAAGGTGCAAAGCAGTAGTATTTATTTACATGTAATCAGATTTACATTAGATAAGGCTTTAGAAAAAGTAGTTGTGGAAAGAAAATCTTTAATGGTTTCTTTTTTAATTAATTATTAAAAGGAACAATGGAAGTGATTTCTCCAGTTACAAATGGTGAATAGAATATATTTATGTCTGAGAATAAAAAAAAGGACCTTTTCACTCCAACTTCCTGTTTTGAAAGGAATATAATGGCAAGACTCAAAAGAGCACATGTACACATACATTGTATTTTAAATTTCAATTTTTATGAATATCATGGAAACAAATATAACAAGAATATGTTTCCATACATTGCCATAGGACACCATGCCCGACTTGTACTATATATCATTTTCCATGTTCAGTGAACAATCAAATCTAGGTTTAAACCCGATTTGGAATTAAAAAAAAGTTGCAATGGTGAAAAAAAGGTATTTTAACTGTTTATTATAGGATTAAACAGTTTTTTAAAGGAATTTATTGGTGTATAAACTGGACCAATTCACTCACAAACAAATAAAAGTCCAAAGGACTTTTATGATATGTTGCTAAGTGACTTGGTCCAGTTTATACTCAAGTAAATTTCTTTAAAAATGCTTTTAATCCTTATAATTCTTTAAAATTGGAGATAAGGAATTTAATTTCCCCACTCGTAAACTCTATCACATGTAAGTTGTGTATATGTGTCATTGAATTGGCCTGGCGTATAAATATATTTTTTGGTTAACGCAAACAAATGTTCTCCATGAAATTTGCTATCTGATAAAAAATAAACTACAAAACTATCTTATTGTCATTCAAATGAATGTTTTGTGTTTATTATTTAATTTAACAATGAACGAGAAGTGAAAATAAATATTTTTAACGTTGAGCCTGTTTGTGTTATTATTGCCACCATCTTGTTTACATTGGTTACAAAAAGAAGTTCCGTCAACGTCGTCTATTGAAAAATAAAAAACTCTTAAGAGCCACTACCGGAAGCCCTTTCGACCAATCATATAGACGTATTCCCTAATATGCAAATCATATAAGAATTATTACAATGTACTTCAACTTTTAAGATGCATTAGATACAAATTAGACAAAAACTTTAAATAAGATTTTTTTGTTTTAAACATTTATAAAATCTCGTTTGAATCTTGATTCATGGACCCTTTAATTTTGTATATAGATATAAGAAGATGTGGTATGAATGCCAATGAGACAACTCTCCATCCAAGTCAAAATTTATAAATGTAAACCATTATAGGTCAAAGTACGGTCTTCAACACGGAGCCTAGGCTCACACCGAACAGTAAGCTATAAAGGGCCCCAAAAAATACTAGTGTAAAACCATTCAAACGGGAAAACCAACGGTCTAATCTATATAAAAACGAGAAACGAGAAACACTTATGAACCACATCAACAAACGACAACTACTGAACATCAGATTCTGTTTGTTATAAATCAAATATGAGAATTAATGTCAAGTCTGTGATCATGAATTTGACAGCTAATCATGCTAATGCCCCTTTAATAATCAGCTTAGTGGTTAAAAAACATGTTGAAAGTGAAGACACTTAAACCTGTTGAGTAATTTACATTACACATTAAATAAATATTTACAGAGAATATCTGCTCTTACCATTTAATACTCTTTATTGTAGTAACCAGATATCCTTCCCATAACTTGTTTTAAATTAATAATTTTAAAAGGCTAATTTTTGTCGAGCCTGCAACTTTTGTCGCAAAAGTGAGACATAGCGATCCTACATTCCGTCGTCGTCGGCAGCGGGGTCAACAAATATTCACTCTTTGGTTAAAGTTTTTGAAATTTTAATAACTTTCTTAAACTATCCTGGATTTCTACCAAACTTGGACAGAAGCTTGTTTATGATCATAAGATAGTATTCAGAAGTAAATTTTGTAAAAAAAAAAATCCTGTTTATCTGTATTTTACTTATAAATGGACTTAGTTTTTCTGCCAGTTAACATTACATTCATTCTGTTGTTCAAGTTTTTAAAATTTTAATAACTTTCTTAAACTATCCTGGATTTGTACCAAACTTGGACAGAAGCTTGTTTATGATCAAAAGCTAGTATCTAGAAGGAAAATTTATTTCCTGTTTTTCCGTATATTACTTATAAATGGACATAGTTTTTCTTCCAGTTAACATTACATACAGTCTGCAGTTAAAGTTTTTAAAACATTTATTAGATTCATAAACCATCCTGGATTTTTACCAAACTTGGACAGAAGCTTCTTACAATCAAAAGATAGTATCTAGAGGAAAATTTTTAATAATTTTTTCCCCATTTTTTTTTTAGCATGCGACTTTTGTCGCAAAAGCAAGACATAGCGATCCTACATTCTGTCGTCGTTATACATTTCAAAAGTTTTATTTCATTAACTGTAAATCTATTATGTGCATTCCCCTATCACACTGAAAACATAGACAACGGCAAAAGTAGGCGAGACACTGGGTTCCGTGGAACCCTTACAAATTTTTTAAATGTAAGCATGGAAGGGAAAAATTCAGACTTTGTAGGAAAACTAGCTGCGTCAGTTGTATAAATTTTTTATCAGCAGAGACATCTGAATGAATTATTAAAAATGAATCGCACTAATAAAGGGCTTTTCTCTTGCTTCCCAAAGATTTTCCCACTAAGTTATGCCTTTAGAAATGTTAAGACAGTACATTTAAACTGCCATGCCAGAAAAGTTTTTTTTAAATTACAAAAAAAGGGTTATAATCAGCTTGATGTCTAAATATTTTTTAAATAATGACCAAATGTTTTTCTTTTCTGGTAGACCTGTATCTACAATGTATATTAGTTAATTACTTCTTTATAATGCATTATCTTAATCTGTATTAAAGTACCTATTTTTAGGATGATCTAGTTTCAGCTGTGTTTTGTGCTACATTTTGTGTACATATAATGATTAAAAAAACATTAGAACAAATTAAAACATTAAAGTATATTAGTTATGAAAAAAATGTAAAAAGATTCTAGTCATGAAAACATCTGTTGAAAGTGTTCATCAAAGCCCAAAAATTAAATGATGCAAGCAGTATTATTTTTGTGCTCTAAAGGTAATCACAATTTGGGGATGAGAATCTAGGAATTTGTTTATACGCTAAAAATTCAACCTTCAAAATTTCAAGTATCCTTTCGGCCAAATGAACAGAGAAGGTTCCAAATTTTGTTTTGTGATTTTAATGAAGAAATTAAAGGCTATGATATTATTGTATTTTACTTCATATGTAAATAAAATAGTACTTTTGGTGCAAATAAGAGTTATTTATGAAATTGGTTTTATTTGTAATAACAAATGTACAAAATTTCAACAAAGTGAAGAAAAACCTTCAGGTACCAAATTAACAAAGTGTTATAAGATAAGTCAAGTAAGCAATTGACAAGATTGAGGCAGACTCTTAATATGATCATAAGTTTTCACACGAAGGACCAACTATAAAGGAATCAATACAGTTACTAGCTGTGAAAGTTCTGTTTAAATAATCAAAGAAAATTCAAGGTTTCTATGCGGGAGCAGCTCAAGTGGAAATTGTTTACTTTTCTTTATAGAACTTTAATTGTACAGTATAAAATGATGTAATATTGATAATAGAATTTAAAACCATTGGAATTTTATCTGATTTAAAAGTAAATTGTATAATTATTTATAATTTTGCATATACATCCATATATATACCTAAACCTTTATATGGAATGATTTACAACACTCCAAAATAGAGTGTGGAACAAAAAATGCTCATTTTTACATGTATATGATAATTATTTCAAATTCTTTATAACTGTGTTTTGCATCTTCAAGGCAATATAAAATTAAAAACAAGCTGTTCTGTTATATGGAATAAGGAAATGTGGTATGATTGCGAATGAGACAACTATCCAACAGAGCCCAAATAACATTGATTTAAGCAGTTACAGGTCACAACAAAATGTGAAACAATTCATACAAAAAACCAACAGTCTCAATTATGACAAAACAGTAAATGAAAACAGATATAACAGACAACAAACAAGAAAGCCCACTGAATTACAGGCTCCTGACTTGGGACAGGCATTTAATGAACGTGGCAGGGTTAAACTTGTTTGTGAGCACTTAATCCTCCCTGTAACCTTTGAAAATGGTGAAACAATACATTACATAAGAACAAATTGTAAAAATCAGTCGGAAATGGTTTAACACGTCAGACTGGTACAAAGCACATAAAACAACTAATATAAAGACAGAAGACACAAGTTGTCTAAGAATAAGCTTATATCAGAATATCTCCTTGTAATGTAGGAGAAAAGTAATTTATTCTGTTGTTGTCTTAGTTGTTATAATCTGTGTTCTCCCCAGGGCCCTTTAGCATCATGGCAATGTGATGCTTTATTGCTTTAAAAAAAAAAATATTTTGAAAAAAGAAAAAATATGTCTAATTCCCCTTTTACCAAGATGTTATATGAAATTTGTGGGGGAGAACACTGTATAATTATTATTAAAAGGGATGTTGGTAATACACAAACAAAATGTAGAAACATGAGAAAAGAATAAATCATTCACAGCAGCCATTTTGTAGCATATATAATGCTTGTACCTTATTTTTCACTTTCAATCCATTTAATTAAATTTTGATAATACATGTAGCTGAAACAAATGAGAGGATGAAATGAAATATAAAGGTTCATATAACATTAAATTAAAAGCATATTTTTGCAAAGTTGGCACTCATATACCACATCTTCTTATATCTATTTACACTATTTTGTGTTATGAAAAAAAAATGGATTTTAGAAGTGATCCTCAATTCTTTTTATAATGCTTACAGGAAATTGAAGAAAAGTCTAACAGGATTTTTCGGCTTGGACTTAGATGATGAGCATGAGGATAAAAAACAAAGATGGAACAACAGACGAATGAGATTGCATAAAGGAAAAGTTAAAGATGATTATCTTCTGAAAGCAGAATCTGACGATTTATTTTTGGAGAATTCACACCAATTCAAATATATCCATGATCCACTCCGTAGAGTACATCGCCAAAGTGAAATATCATCCAGACGTACCACACCTTTATCCAGTTCAAGTACTTATGCCAGGAGTAGACCTGGCGGTCCTAAAAGGTTACGTAAAGATTCTGTCATGCAGATGACATGGAAAGGTCTTCGTACAATTGCTGTAAGTTTCTGTTTTGAATTTTCCTTGGAGTTCGGTATTTTTGCTATTTTACTTCTTTTCAGTTTATACAATTGTAAGATGTCCATAGCTTAGATTAAACATGAAGAAGATACATGTGGAGTGAATAAGAATTCAGACCTAATCACGAAAATTGAATTATGTTTCCACCTGCATATATAAGGAAAGAATAATAAATAGAGAATATTATATAGCCTTTTCAATATCGCACTCCTATTTATCTGCTCTATGGATTATATTGGTTGAGGGTTGATACAGAGTGTGATATTGAAAAAGCCATATCCATACCTGAAAACTTTTCAAAATCTCCATGGGGAATTTTTAGCGCAAGAGGATCTTATGTTCCTTTTATCATGTTTATATTGTCATAAGTGTTTTTAATCTACTACTGTATTGTTTGAATGAGTATGTTTGTGCATAAATACTCTTTTAACTCATTTGAATGCCTATTTTGAGGTGTTCAGTTTATATAATAAAGAATTTCAAAATTCAGGTCAACACCTCTCATGTGGGAAATCCCCATAAATGGTGATGATTGGCAGGTCTGCGTATCATTTACACTTTATTATAAACATAACATAGATGTTTTCATGTGAGAAGACATTATACAGATTAGGGGTTTGACAAACATTGCAACAGTGACTGTTATTGATGTCATGACTTCATTCAGATTAGGGTTTGGTAAATCCTTTGCAACCTTGACTGGTATCAATATCATTATGGATAGGTTTTACATTGCCATTGATTGTATTACACATACAATTTACTTGTATTTACTACTAAGTATGAAATAATATTGAATACAGGCAACAATTTTTACTACTAATTTGTTGATTTCTCTTACAGGCCTCAAGAAAGAAACTTAGAGGAAAATCCTACAAACATAGTGCAAGTTTTGATCCAGCTAGAATGGGTGAGGATTTTGGGGATGATCTATCAGCTAGTTATGGATACCAGGTAAAAAATATTTGATAATTCCATATTGTGGATTCATTTATTTTCGTGGTATCAATTTTCGTGGATTGAGGAAAATTATATTTTGTGTATATTTGATTTCGTGGTTTTGTCAAAGATTACATACCAGCCTATGGAAAATTTATACTTCATTTGAACATTGCAATTTTGATTAACCTTTACCCTTGAAATCCACGAAAATTGGTATCCACGAATAATCATGAATCTGCAGTATACATTAGTATAATTGGTCATGAGACAGATTTGCTAAGTAAGAGTTGTTTGAAAATAGTCACATGATATATACCATTACAGAGTGTTTATGCAAAGAGGCAGAAGATACCAAAGGGACATTCAAACTAATAAGTCAAACACAAACAGTTAACACCATGGCAACAAAATGAAAAACGATCTAATGACACACAACAGTCTACAAAACACTAGAAAACTAAAGACAGAGCAACATGAAAAAACCGAGGGCCAACCTCAGTTGCTCCTGAAGAGTAAGCAGATGCTGCTCCACAATTGGATTAAACAAAGCTGAAAAAAAAAAAAATTATCTAATTATTCATACCTTGTGGTTAAAAATTTTTTCAAATATTAGTATTTGTACCTTGTGATAAAAAAATTGTTTTCAAACATCAGTATTCATACCTTGTGTTAAAATCCTTGGACCATTAGTTTGTCCAGAAATATTTGATAACATTTCTATTTAATGGCAATGATAATGAATAAGTGAATGTTCAAATAACAGAAATTAAAGAAATGACATTTACCTAAAATTCTTAAGCTACAATGAATTTATAAATTTCAGCCACAGCATGAAGATGCTATAAGTCTTGTAGATGATGTATTTTATGATGAGCCTATTGTTCCACCATCACACAAGATGTCCAGTATTGGAGAATATGAGAACTTGTAAGATATCACTTATACATTTAGGTCACTGCTGTTTAATTATGCCCATAAACATTGTTTATTTTCGCAAATTTTCCTTGACCGACATTGAAATATTTGTGTAAACTACGGATCGGAACCGGGCCAGATACGATAAAAATCCGCATTTTTACGATAATGACTACAGATGCACAAATTGTACAGTTGACAGAAAAAATTATCTCAAAAGAGAAAACTACGCATTTCAAACGCATTAACTGACTAATTGTTAGAACTTCTTACTAAATGTATTCTTTTTGAAAATGCATTGTTTCAATATTAATATACTGATTAAAGCTGGGACTATTATACTAACTATATAAATCTCGCGCAGGTAAAGTCTCGTTCTAACGACCGTGATGTTGAGTATGATTACACTGATTGGTGTAACAGTTTCCAGTCCCGTTAGTATAATAGTCCCAGATTAAAGTAGCTTAACTTTTGTTAAAAATATATATCATTTTGATATAAAGAAGCAACTGGGACTAATTCATTGAGTACCATGAAACAATGAATTTCAGACATGACAAAGAAAAAATTGAAATTTTATTGCTATATGATACTTTCTCTTCCCTTTTTATATAAAATTCATTCATTCACTCATTCTTTAGTTGGGTAGGTAGGGTAACTGGAACCACACATTTATTTATATTTGGCCCAAGAGGAAAAAAATAACTATAAATGGATATAGAAAACATAAATTAAAACAACTGTTATCATGGGTATAGTTTAATTGTATTCTCCGTTATGATTTGAACAATATAAACATATAACATAAAGGAATAGAGCATTGCCGCGACGACAAATGACATTGAAAATTTTTGTTTTTACGCCAAATGTGATGCTATCCAAAATTTCTGGGAGAACACTGCATTATACAGATTAGGGTTTGACAAACATTGCAACAGTGACTGTTATTGATGTCATGACTTCATTCAGATTAAGGGTATAGTAAATCCTTTGCAACCTTGACTGGTATCAGTATCATTATGGATGGGTTTTACAGCACAATTACCATTGATTGCATTACACATACAATTTACTTGTATTTACTACTAAGTATGTTATAAAATTGAATACAGACAACAATTTTTTACTACTAATATGTTCATTTCTCTTACAGGCCTCAAGAAAGAAACTTAGAGGAAAATCCTACAAACATAGTGCAAGTTTTGATCCAGCTAGAATGGGTGAGGATTTTGGGGATGATCTATCAGCTAGTTATGGATACCAGGTAAAAAAATATTTGATAATTCCATATTGTGGATTCATTTATTTTCGTGGTATCAATTTTCGTGGATTGAGGAAAATTATATTTTTGTGTATATTTGATTTCGTGGCTTTGTCAAAGATAACATACCAGCCTATAGAAAATTTATACTTCATTTGAACATTGCAATTTTTGATTAACCTTTACCCTTGAAATCCACGAAAATTGGTATCCCACGAATAATCATGACTCTGCAGTATACATTAGTATAACTGGTCATCAGACAGATTTGCTAAGTAAGAGTATTTTGAAAATAGTCACATGATATATACCATTACTGTTCTGTTCAGAGTGTTTATGCAAAAGAGAGGCAGAAGATACCAAAGGGACATTCAAACTAATAAGTCAAACACAAACAGTTAACACCATGGCAACAAAATGAAAAATGATCTAATGACACACAACAGTCTACAAAACACTAGAAAACTAAAGACAGAGCAACATGAAAAAACCGGGGGCAACCTCAGTTGCTCCTGAAGAGTTAGCAGATGCTGCTCTACAATTGGATTAAACAAAGCTGAAAAAAAAAATTATCTAATTATTCATACCTTGTGGTTAAAAAACATTTCAAATATTAGTATTTGTACCTTGGGATAAAAAAAATTGTTTTCAAACATCAGTATTCATACCTTGTGTTAAAATCCTTGGACCATTAGTTTGTCCAGAAATATTTGATAACATTTCTATTTAATGGCAATGATAATAAGTGAATGTTCAAATAACAGAAATTAAAGAAATGACATTTACCTAAAATTCTTAAGCTACAATGAATTTATAAATTTCAGCCACAGCATGAAGATGCTATAAGTCTTGTAGATGATGTATTTTATGATGAGCCTATTGTTCCACCATCACACAAGATGTCCAGTATTGGAGAATATGAGAACTTGTAAGATATCACTTATACATTTAGGTCACTGCTGTTTAATTATGCCCATGTCAATCAATTGCAAATGTTTTGAATTATTTTTGTTATGCCTTCAGATGTTGAGATGATTTTTTGTTTATAAATTCATAATTGTGGATTACAGACCGAATTGGATTATATACTTTTCACTGAATAATGGCCCTTGGAATTCAGCATCAGGTTAGGGTATTCATGTCATTACAAAAATCTATTCCATTGGATAAAGTATAAAGATTCAGAGCAATTGTAATTCATAGGTCACTGAATGATTCAAATTCGTATCTAAAATCGTCTACTTCTGCTAAAGTTAAAATGACGTCTGCAATTTTCAGCCAGGCACATAAAAGCATAGATTTTAAGTTTTTGCATGGATCTAATAGTCCTATACATACTTCACAGTAACATTAGATGATGAATATCATTAAGTATCAATTGTAATTCAGCTGTAAAAATAGGTAGATGACAAATGACATGAAAATATTAATTAATTATGAAAACTGAAAAAAAATAAAAAAAATATTATAGATTTAGTACATACCCTACTGAATATCTGAATCAAGGTCAATGTTAAGTGATGTTTTGCCTTGCATGTGATTCTTTGATATGTAATTGTTTTGTAATATAAGCACTGCTGAAGAATGTCACATAACTGTTGGCTGGTATAGTTAAATTTATTTTTACATCACTAATTAGCTTTTAGAATTATTAGAAATAAAATATACATCAAATAATATCAACCATAATGTTAATATGTTAAAAAACATTTTGCTGTGAATTCAATTGTTTCTTTGCATTGAGGGAACATTTGTATTTTTGTGAATACTGGAAATCATGGTTTGGACAATTCTGCATACAATAATGAGAATGGAAATGGGGAATGTGTCAAAGAGACAACAACCCGACCAAAGAGCACAAAACAGCCCAAGGCCACCAATGGGTCTTCAACACAGCAAGAAAAGCCGCTACCGGAGGCAGGCTTCAGCTGGCCCCTAAACAAAAATGTGTACTAGTTCAATGAAAATGGACGTCATACTAAACTCCGAAACATATAAATGCACTAAAATTAAAAAAAACATACAAGACTTACAAAGGCCAGACTGAGGACAGGCGCAAAAATGCGACGGGGTTAAACATGTTTTGTGAGATCTCAACCCTCCCCTATACCTCTAGCCAATGTAGAATAAACAAACTCACAGCAATACGCACAGTAAAACTATCTAGGAAATTTGTAATTCGTTGTGTTACGGCAGAAAATCGCCTTTTAACTGTAGCCAACAAAAGACACAAATCAATAATAAAATTTAACAATATTTATTATACACTAGTTTACAAGAAGTATTACACAAAGAGTAATGTCAACTTAACTGTCAAAATATGAGTCCAATCTTTTTATCTTTTCTTTATCCGGAAATCTTCTCGGAATCCACAGAATATTATATACAATAGGTCACAATCTAGTATGATGTAGTTTGTAAATAAAAGTGTCAATCCAACTGCTGAGAATGTTGATGTCTATTGATGTCTAAGTCTATCTATGTCTAACTTTAGGGTCTGCATACTTGTATATATACTCAAAAGGAAATTTCTAGATAACGGTAAATGTTTAAATTACGCATTTTTTGTTATGATCATTCTGGAAACGTTATGTAAGTGAAATAGAAAGTTCTAATCATTCCATGAGTATCAATGAATGTTCCAGTTATTTCTAAACTGCATAGTTGTAACACAATGTGTATAATTTTGTACACAATGTAAAAACATATAATAGGCCACACAAAACAAATAAGGCCAACTAAATAAATATGATAGTTACAATATCATAACAGTTGAAACTCTTTAATTTTGTGGTTCTCCTATATGCACAAAATCCACAAAAACTAGTCCTCATGAATAATAATGAATCCAAAGTATTTATAAATATCACTTACTAAAATTAGTAGTTTATCTTGCAGACCAGCAGGTGGATGGAGGAGACAACCACCTCAGGGCCTACCTTCCACTCCTTACGATGAACTAGACATGCCTGAGTTTTGCATGAGAAGAATTGGCAAACAAATCATGAATAATGAAGTTGGTCCAGAAACAAGACAGGTTGGAATGGGATTTGTGGGTAGACTATTTAACAGAAGTTTTAGAAGTGACAGAATGAATTCCAGTGTTAAAAGTCAGATAGCTAATGTTGATGATCATAGGTAAAGTTGGCAGTTGATGAGTTTCTGGTTGAGTCAGATTAATTGATATTTTGGCTAACTGCTTAGAGTCTGAATAAAAGCTTGATTGTCTCCCCTAGTTTTTTTTTAGCTCACCTTGCCCAAAGGGCAAGTGTGCTCTTTTGCCATCACTTGGCGTCCGTTGTCTGTCATCTATTAATTTTTACAAAGATCATCTCTGAAACTATTTGGCCAAATTTAATCAAACCTGGCCCGAATCACCAATGGGGTATCTAAAAAGCTTGTGTGATGCCCCCCTTCCAAACAAGATGGCCGATATGACTAAAAATAGACCATAGGGGTAAAGCACAAGTTTAGTCTATTATTTTGAAAACCGCTGTAAATAGAGAAAATTTAAAAGAGGCAGAAATGTTTAGAATGTTGAGCTCTACCTAGTGTCCATTTAAGCCAAACCTGTCAGACAACTTCTTGTAGGAGTTATTGCCCTTAATGTCAAATTTTACCATTTTTTTCATTTTTGCCTATTATTTTGAAAACATAATAGCGAGAAACTTTAATCAGGAAAAATGATCAGCAAGACAAGATATTAAAAAAACCCAACTGGATGAAATCATCAGAATACTTGTTATTGGAGTTATTGCTCTATAATGACAATTTTTTACCATTCTTTGGGGCATTTCTGCCTATTATCTTGAGAATTTTAAACGATGTATAGAAAATATAAATAGCAAAAATGGTAAGCAAGACAAGATCTACAATAAGCCTTCATGGTTTAAATCTGAAGTCAACTTGTTAAAGGAGTTATTAACCTTTAAAGATGATTTTTACCATTTTTTTTAGTTTTGCCTATTATCTTGAAAAGTATAATAGATACTAATGTAGATAAAAACTTTTAAACACAAAAATGATCAACAGGACAAGATCTACAAATAGGTCAACGTGACTGAAATTGTCAGTTAACTCTTTATAGAGTTATTGCCCTTTCATGATGATTTCTTTCCAAAAAGTAGCCATTGTTGAAGATGTAGATGAGCGACACAGGCTCTTTAGAACTGCTAGTTGCTAAATAGCATGTTTTTTGTTTTTTCATTATCAAGATTATTTGTTCATGTCCTTGGCATGTCAAACCAAAGATCGATAAATAAATTTTGAACTTTTGATTATGAATTGATTATTGAAATGTTATTTTTTTTTAAAACAGCAAATACATGTACTTTGTCTACTACAAATTAACATTTAATTAATCTATAATTCTAACATCCTGAAAATGGCTTTCATCTTTTTACTTAAAATTGAGATGCTTTTTAAATACCCAGCTAGATTTTCCTAATAACACATCTAAAACAACTTTTTTGTTATTCAACAGAATTTCACAAATATTAATAATTATACATCAGAGAAGTAATTTAGACAGATTAATTTATTCAGATGACATTTGTAAAGAGCTTTTTTTTCTATTTTTCAGACCATACTTTACATTCTGGGTGACATTTGTTCAGCTTTTGGTGTTCATTGTCTCCATAGCTGTGTATGGTATAGCTCCTATTGGTGTGTCAGAGAGAGTGTATGAAGAATCTGTAAGTAGAACCATTAGAATCTATTTAAAGATACCAGGCTTATAAGAATCATCAGTGGTGCTGGAATCACCAGGCTTATAAGAATCATCATAGTGCTGGAATCACCAGGCTTATAAGAATCATCAGTAGTGCTGGAATCACCAGGCTTATAAGAATCATCAGTAGTGCTGGAATCACCAGGCTTATAAGAATCATCAGTAGTGCTGGAATCACCAGGCTTATAAGAATCATCAGTGGCGCTGGACTCACCAGGCTTATAAGAATCATCAGTAGCGCTGGAATCACCAGGCTTATAAGAATCATCAGTAGCGCTGGAATCACCAGGCTTATAAGAATCATCAGTGGTGCTGGAATCACCAGGCTTATAAGAATCATCAGTGGTGCTGGAATCACCAGGCTTATAAGAATCATCAGTGGTGCTGGAATCACCAGGCTTATAAGAATCATCAGTGGTGGTGGAATCACCAGGCTTATAAGAATCATCAGTGGTGGTGGAATCACCAGGCTTATAAGAATCATCAGTAGTGCTGGAATCACCAGGCTTATAAGAATCATCAGTAGTGCTGGAATCACCAGGCTTATAAGAATCATCAGTGGTGGTGGAATCACCAGGCTTATAAGAATCATCAGTAGCGCTGGAATCACCAGGCTTATAAGAATCATCAGTGGTGGTGGAATCACCAGGCTTATAAGAATCATCAGTAGCGCTGGAATCACCAGGCTTATAAGAATCATCAGTAGCGCTGGAATCACCAGGCTTATAAGAATCATCAGTGGCGCTGGAATCACCAGGCTTATAAGAATCATCAGTGGTGGTGGAATCACCAGGCTTATAAGAATCATCAGTAGCACTGGAATCACCAGGCTTATAAGAATCATCAGTGGTGGTGGAATCACCAGGCTTATAAGAATCATCAGTAGCGCTTGAATCACCAGGCTTATAAGAATCATCAGTGGTGCTGGAATCACCAGGCTTATAAGAATCATCAGTGGTGCTGGAATCACCAGGCTTATAAGAATCATCAGTGGTGCTGGAATCACCAGGCTTATAAGAATCATCAGTGGTGCTGGAATCACCAGGCTTATAAGAATCATCAGTGGTGCTGGAATCACCAGGCTTATAAGAATCATCAGTGGCGCTGGAATCACCAGGCTTATAAGAATCATCAGTAGTGCTGGAATCACCAGGCTTATAAGAATCATCAGTAGTGCTGGAATCACCAGGCTTATAAGAATCATCAGTGGTGGTGGAATCACCAGGCTTATAAGAATCATCAGTGGTGGTGGAATCACCAGGCTTATAAGAATCATCAGTAGTGCTGGAATCACCAGGCTTATAAGAATCATCAGTAGTGCTGGAATCACCAGGCTTATAAGAATCATCAGTGGTGGTGGAATCACCAGGCTTATAAGAATCATCAGTGCCGTGGAATCACCAGGCTTATAAGAATCATCAGTGGTGGTGGAATCACCAGGCTTATAAGAATCATCAGTGGTGGTGGAATCACCAGGCTTATAAGAATCATCAGTAGCGCTGGAATCACCAGGCTTATAAGAATCATCAGTAGTGCTGGAATCACCAGGCTTATAAGAATCATCAGTGGTGGTGGAATCACCAGGCTTATAAGAATCATCAGTGGTGGTGGAATCACCAGGCTTATAAGAATCATCAGTGGTGGTGGAATCACCAGGCTTATAAGAATCATCAGTAGCGCTTGAATCACCAGGCTTATAAGAATCATCAGTGGTGCTGGAATCACCAGGCTTATAAGAATCATCAGTGGCGCTGGAATCACCAGGCTTATAAGAATCATCAGTGGCGCTAGAATCACCAGGCTTATAAGAATCATCAGTGGTGCTGGAATCGCCAGGCTTATAAGAATCATCAGTGGTGCTGGAATCGCCAGGCTTATAAGAATCATCAGTGGTGCTGGAATCACCAGGCTTATAAGAATCATCAGTGGCGCTGGAATCACCAGGCTTATAAGAATCATCAGTAGTGCTGGAATCACCAGGCTTATAAGAATCATCAGTAGTGCTGGAATCACCAGGCTTATAAGAATCATCAGTGGTGGTGGAATCACCAGGCTTATAAGAATCATCAGTGGTGGTGGAATCACCAGGCTTATAAGAATCATCAGTGGTGGTGGAATCACCAGGCTTATAAGAATCATCAGTGGTGGTGGAATCACCAGGCTTATAAGAATCATCAGTGGTGGTGGAATCACCAGGCTTATAAGAATCATCAGTAGCGCTTGAATCACCAGGCTTATAAGAATCATCAGTGGCGGTGGAATCACCAGGCTTATAAGAATCATCAGTAGTGCTGGAATCACCAGGCTTATAAGAATCATCAGTAGTGCTGGAATCACCAGGCTTATAAGAATCATCAGTGGTGCTGGAATCACCAGGCTTATAAGAATCATCAGTGGTGGTGGAATCGCCAGGCTTATAAGAATCATCAGTGGTGCTGGAATCGCCAGGCTTATAAGAATCATCAGTGGTGGTGGAATCACCAGGCTTATAAGAATCATCAGTGGCGCTGGAATCACCAGGCTTATAAGAATCATCAGTAGTGCTGGAATCACCAGGCTTATAAGAATCATCAGTAGTGCTGGAATCACCAGGCTTATAAGAATCATCAGTAGTGCTGGAATCACCAGGCTTATAAGAATCATCAGTGGTGCTGGAATCACCAGGCTTATAAGAATCATCAGTGGTGGTGGAATCACCAGGCTTATAAGAATCATCAGTGGTGGTGGAATCACCAGGCTTATAAGAATCATCAGTGGTGGTGGAATCACCAGGCTTATAAGAATCATCAGTGGTGGTGGAATCACCAGGCTTATAAGAATCATCAGTAGCGCTGGAATCACCAGGCTTATAAGAATCATCAGTGGTGGTGGAATCACCAGGCTTATAAGAATCATCAGTGGTGGTGGAATCACCAGGCTTATAAGAATCATCAGTGGTGGTGGAATCACCAGGCTTATAAGAATCATCAGTAGCGCTGGAATCACCAGGCTTATAAGAATCATCAGTGGTGCTGGAGGCCAAATCAAATACGAAGTTGAAAATCAATAAAAGCCAACAGTTCAGAAAGTTGTGCCAACTACGACTTAGACAATCTATGTCTGTGGGTTGAAAAAGCCAAGTGCTTTGATTCAACATTTTATGAACAAAAGAATATGAATACAATCAAATTTCATTATCACAAAACCTTCTGATGTCAAAAGTATATACATAGATGTCAACTTTACTGATCCTGGCATTCTATTGACATTTTCTTAAAATTTCTGGAATTTTTTCTCTGTGTCCATTTCTAGCTATAGTTAGAATCTTCTGTTATTCAGACATTTCACCTGTGCATTTGGAATTTGCCATCATTTATTTTTTATAACACTGTGAGAGATCTAAGTGTGAAAATAGCGATATGGTCAATCTATCTATGGAACATTTTTGTCGGACATTTCCCATCTAACAACAAAACATGCTGAAGCTACAACAGTTTACTGTTCAAAAACTGTAAATACAGTCAGATCTTTGCAACACAGTCTCTGCACGTTGTAGAAAAATAGAAAGCGTAGGCCACATACTTAGTAATCAAATGCAATTCTTACAGACTTTTATATATATTTTAACATATTTCTTAGCAATTGATAATGAGTTCTGCATTAATAAGAATACAACAGGTGGGGAAAAGGGAAGTAATTGTTCAATATCCAATGTATGTATATATTGTCTTGGTAGGTGATGATGCCAAACCTTGCATTTGAGAAAGTTCGATTTTCAGAGGCTGAAAACTTATGGATTGGACCCAAACAGGTAAGATTTAAGAACAGTAACATTTGAATTCTAAATTTTCAAATATAAATGAACAAGTATAACTACAGCAAGACAAAAAAGGGTGACCTGACATGAAAGGTTTTCACTTACTAGAGGTGACCTTTATAGCAGGTTTGACTGTATATAGACTGTTTTAGTAAAAGCATGACCTTTATAGCAAGTTTGACTGTATATAGACTGTTTTAGTAAAACATGTTTTTGACTATGGTTTCTGCTGCATTACATATGAATATACTGAAAGACTTTAGTGGCAACATTTCAAATTATTTTCTATAGTACATGTACTTTAAAGGCTCACAACTGTTTGAATAATTAGGGCCCGCCTAGTGGCGGGTCACCTTATAGTGATCAGTCTGTCCGTCCGTCCGTCCGTAACAAATTGTGTCAGTTCTATATCTAGAGAACCGTTATAATTTCATAATTTATACTTGACATGTATATTAACCAACACCAGAGGGAGTGTCATAATGATTGTACAACTTCCTAGGTCAAAGTGCAAGGTCAGCTGGGCCCACAGAGATGGCTCCTCAAGCATATGGAATTTTTGATGAATGCATAGTTAATTGTCATATGATAATAATAATGATAATGATAATAATAATCAGAAATATGCACAGAAATGAGATATAAAATAGTTTTCTCTTCTTAATTAGCAATATGTGGGCTATTCCATTAATATGGATGTGAGAAGGTAGGAAGGAACTCCCAACCCCAATTTTCCTATGACCAATATACTTCTTTAAGTAATTGTTCTTAATAAAATGGACAAAATATCATAAATGACCAGCAACCAAGGTCCAAAAATAAATCTTCAGTTCCTACCCTCCACGTACATTTTAATGGAATAGCCCTGGCCATAAATTTGATTATATAATAATAACAATACTTTTTCCAAAAGCAATACAGCTTATAGGATACATACACTTATAAGAATCATCAGTAGCACTGGAATCACCAGGCTTATAAGAATCATCAGTGGTGGTGGAATCACCAGGCTTATAAGAATCATCAGTAGCGCTTGAATCACCAGGCTTATAAGAATCATCAGTGGTGCTGGAATCACCAGGCTTATAAGAATCATCAGTGGTGCTGGAATCACCAGGCTTATAAGAATCATCAGTGGCGCTGGAATCACCAGGCTTATAAGAATCATCAGTGGTGCTGGAATCACCAGGCTTATAAGAATCATCAGTGGTGCTGGAATCACCAGGCTTATAAGAATCATCAGTGGCGCTGGAATCACCAGGCTTATAAGAATCATCAGTAGTGCTGGAATCACCAGGCTTATAAGAATCATCAGTAGTGCTGGAATCACCAGGCTTATAAGAATCATCAGTGGTGGTGGAATCACCAGGCTTATAAGAATCATCAGTGGTGGTGGAATCACCAGGCTTATAAGAATCATCAGTAGTGCTGGAATCACCAGGCTTATAAGAATCATCAGTAGTGCTGGAATCACCAGGCTTATAAGAATCATCAGTGGTGGTGGAATCACCAGGCTTATAAGAATCATCAGTGCGGTGGAATCACCAGGCTTATAAGAATCATCAGTGGTGGTGGAATCACCAGGCTTATAAGAATCATCAGTGGTGGTGGAATCACCAGGCTTATAAGAATCATCAGTAGCGCTGGAATCACCAGGCTTATAAGAATCATCAGTAGTGCTGGAATCACCAGGCTTATAAGAATCATCAGTGGTGGTGGAATCACCAGGCTTATAAGAATCATCAGTGGTGGTGGAATCACCAGGCTTATAAGAATCATCAGTGGTGGTGGAATCACCAGGCTTATAAGAATCATCAGTGGCGCTTGAATCACCAGGCTTATAAGAATCATCAGTGGTGCTGGAATCACCAGGCTTATAAGAATCATCAGTGGCGCTGGAATCACCAGGCTTATAAGAATCATCAGTGGCGCTAGAATCACCAGGCTTATAAGAATCATCAGTGGTGCTGGAATCGCCAGGCTTATAAGAATCATCAGTGGTGCTGGAATCGCCAGGCTTATAAGAATCATCAGTGGTGCTGGAATCACCAGGCTTATAAGAATCATCAGTGGCGCTGGAATCACCAGGCTTATAAGAATCATCAGTAGTGCTGGAATCACCAGGCTTATAAGAATCATCAGTAGTGCTGGAATCACCAGGCTTATAAGAATCATCAGTGGTGGTGGAATCACCAGGCTTATAAGAATCATCAGTGGTGGTGGAATCACCAGGCTTATAAGAATCATCAGTGGTGGTGGAATCACCAGGCTTATAAGAATCATCAGTGGTGGTGGAATCACCAGGCTTATAAGAATCATCAGTGGTGGTGGAATCACCAGGCTTATAAGAATCATCAGTAGCGCTTGAATCACCAGGCTTATAAGAATCATCAGTGGCGGTGGAATCACCAGGCTTATAAGAATCATCAGTAGTGCTGGAATCACCAGGCTTATAAGAATCATCAGTAGTGCTGGAATCACCAGGCTTATAAGAATCATCAGTGGTGCTGGAATCACCAGGCTTATAAGAATCATCAGTGGTGGTGGAATCGCCAGGCTTATAAGAATCATCAGTGGTGCTGGAATCGCCAGGCTTATAAGAATCATCAGTGGTGGTGGAATCACCAGGCTTATAAGAATCATCAGTGGCGCTGGAATCACCAGGCTTATAAGAATCATCAGTAGTGCTGGAATCACCAGGCTTATAAGAATCATCAGTAGTGCTGGAATCACCAGGCTTATAAGAATCATCAGTAGTGCTGGAATCACCAGGCTTATAAGAATCATCAGTGGTGCTGGAATCACCAGGCTTATAAGAATCATCAGTGGTGGTGGAATCACCAGGCTTATAAGAATCATCAGTGGTGGTGGAATCACCAGGCTTATAAGAATCATCAGTGGTGGTGGAATCACCAGGCTTATAAGAATCATCAGTGGTGGTGGAATCACCAGGCTTATAAGAATCATCAGTAGCGCTGGAATCACCAGGCTTATAAGAATCATCAGTGGTGGTGGAATCACCAGGCTTATAAGAATCATCAGTGGTGGTGGAATCACCAGGCTTATAAGAATCATCAGTGGTGGTGGAATCACCAGGCTTATAAGAATCATCAGTAGCGCTGGAATCACCAGGCTTATAAGAATCATCAGTGGTGCTGGAATCAAATCATTTGGCAGGCCAAATCAAATACGAAGTTGAAAATCAATAAAAGCCAACAGTTCAGAAAGTTGTGCCAACTACGACTTAGACAATCTATGTCTGTGGGTTGAAAAAGCCAAGTGCTTTGATTCAACATTTTATGAACAAAAGAATATGAATACAATCAAATTTCATTATCACAAAACCTTCTGATGTCAAAAGTATATACATAGATGTCAACTTTACTGATCCTGGCATCATATTGACATTTTCTTAAAATTTCTGGAATGTTCTTCTCTGTATCCATTTCCCTAGCTATAGTTAGAATCTTCTGTTATTCAGACATTTCACCTGTGCATTTGGAATTTGTCATCATTTACTTATATAACTCTGAGAGATCTAAGTGTGAAAATAGTGATATGGTCAATCTATCTATGGAACATTTTTGTCGGACATTTCCCATCTAACAACAAAACATGCTACAACAGTTTACTGTTCAAAAACTGTAAATACAGTCAGATCTTTGCAACACAGTCTCTGCAAATTGTAGAAGAGATAGAAAGCATAGGCCACATACTTTACATACATTTATATTTTAACATATTTCTTAGCAATTGATAACGAGTTCTGCATTAATAAGAATACAACAGGTGGGGAAAAGGGAAGTAATTGTTCAATATCCAATGTATGTACATATTGTCTTGGTAGGTGATGATGCCAAACCTTGCATTTGAGAAAGTTCGATTTTCAGAGGCTGAAAACTTATGGATTGGACCCAAACAGGTAAGATTTAAGAACAGTAACATTTGAATTCTAAATTTTCAAATATAAATGAATAAGTATAACTACAGCAGGACAAGAAAAGGGTGACCTGACATGAAAGGTTTTCACTTAATAGAGGTGACCTTTATAGCAAGTTTGACTGTATATAGACTGTTTTTAGTAAAAACATGACCTTTATAGCAAGTTTGACTGTATATAGACTGTTTTTAGTAAAAACATGTTTTCTGACTATGGTCTCTGCATGCATTGCACTTGAGTATACTGAAAGACTTTAGTGGCAACATTTCAAATTATTTTCTATAGTACATGAACTTTAAAGGCTCACAACTGTTTGAATAATTAGGGCCCGCCTAGTGGCGGGTCACCTTATAGTGATCAGTCTGTCCGTCCGTCCGTCCGTAACAAATTGTGTCAGTTCTATATCTAGAGAACCGTTATAATTTCATAATTTATACTTGACATGTATATTAACCAACACCAGAGGGAGTGTCATAATGATTGTACAACTTCCTAGGTCAAAGTGCAAGGTCAGCTGGGCCCACAGAGATGGCTCCTCAAGCATATGGAATTGTTGATAAATGCATAGTTAATTGTCATATGATAATAATGATAATAATCAGAAATATGCACAGAAATGAGGTATAAAATAGTTTTCTCGTCTTTATTAGCAGTATGTGTGCTATTCAATTAATATGGATGTGAGAAGGTAGGAAGGAACTCCCATCCCCAATTTTCCTATGACCAATATAGTTCTTTAAGTAATTGGTCTAAATAAAATGGACAAAATATCATAAATGACCAGCAACCAAGGTCCAAAATAAATCTTCAGTTCCTACCCTCCCACGTACATTTTAATGGAATAGCCCTGGCCATAAATTTGATTATATAATAATAACAATACTTTTTCCAAAAGCAATACAGCTTATAGGATACATACATAATGATAATAATTTTATATGCACCAATAATAAGAATTTTACAAAATATTCTTGAGTTACACAATATATAAATATAAAGGTGTACATGAAATAGAATATATAAACACAATATGTAAGAACAAATATACTATATAATGCAATAAAATTCTAAGTTTTTCTGTGGATTTTAAAAAATATACGTAGGTTATTTAATTCTTTAATATATCTGACAGGTAACAACTGGATAAGTTTGTATGCAGATGGATTTCTCCAATGATACTTTTAATATACATTTCTCGGATTTGACTATACTTTTGACATTCAAGTATAAAATGGTATTCATCTTCAATAGAGCTAGTGTTACAATTTGTACATAGTCTATTATTTTATCAGCATTATGATATCTGCCTGTTTCTATGCTTAAATTATGAGCTAATATACGATATTTACAAATGTATATAGTTGACAGGTCTATCTAAATAAAATTGAAAAGCATGTGTACTATACATATATCTTTACAAATGACATTTTCTTGAATTCTCACAAAACGCTTCACTTGTTGCATTCTTTCTTTTAATTATAATAGAAAAATATCTATACAAACTACACTTTGGCTTAACCAAACATAATTAAATCCATATCTAAACAAAATATCTCTAATCTTACAGCACCAGTTTTGTTTATCATTCTTTTTAATACAACTTCTTTCAAACATCTCATCATAGCAGTTCTTAAATATACAGTTTTCTGTACTCACAATTTTAACCAATACTTGACCATTCTATATTGCCTTTCAATGGACATAGGCAATCTACCTAATTCACAATAAATCATATTAGTTACAGCACTCATTTTGACTTTAAGAATACGTTTTAAATAATACAAATAAACTTTTTCATATTTGGTGCCATATGAAATCCCCATACTTCCAGACAATAATTCAATATGATTGCTACATAAGTATCAAATAATGACAACAAAGTTTCATGATTATAGTAATCATCATGTATTTTATTAAATATGCTAAAAACAGCCTTTTTACCCTGTTCTGATGGTTTCTTTTGGGTATCTGCAAAATTACCAGTATAATAAAACAAAATTCCTAAATACATAAACTCGTTTCATATATGAATAGCTTTTCCATTTATATACCATTGCTCCTCTGGTCAAATTTTATCTCTGTTTCTAAAACCTACAATTTTTGTTTTTGACAAATTTATGTATAAATCATACTCATTTGAATAAACATTTTCAGTATCGATCATCTTTTGTAGATCAGTTATACTTTCACTAAATAAGACCGTATGGTCAGCTTACATTAACAAATACAGATTTAACATTCTAAGTTCATATTATTTACAATTTGGTGTAATAAGTTCTATCTCCGTATCATTGACATATAATGAATACAGGAGAGGGGATAAGGGTTCCCCTTGCATTAGGCCAACAGTACATTAAAAAAATTCAGAAAATCAACTTTTACACTGGTTTTAATTTGCTAGACATAGATTTAATGACATATAATTCATATGCCATATTTTTTTTATTCCAGTCTGATTTGATCCATCTCGGTGCTAAATATTCCCCCTGTATGAGAAAAGACGAGAATATATACAATGGTATAGCTAAGGACTTAGTAGAGGAGAAGACATCTGGATGTTGTATAAGGAATGATGGATCTGGATGTGTACAAAGTGTCAGGTCTAAATGTAGTGTAAGTAAAGTATATAAACATCACAACAAGGTAATAAAAAATATTGTGGATTCATTATATTTGTGGGATAGCAATTTTTCTGCAGTTGTGTATAACATGCATCCCAACTATATGTTTTAGGTAAAAAGTGTGTATTATACACGACCACATATGGTAGTTATTGATACAAAATGCCTATCACCATAGATAGTGAAGTCCATCTTATGCTTAGCAAACCTAAAAATTCATTCAGGTTATAAAAAAAAATAAAAACAAGATGTGCACAATTCCATTAGGTACTTTTAAAAGGTACATTTTTAAGGGAAAATAATGTCTGCATCGTCAACTAGAATAAAGTTAATTTAATAAATACATTTTTTCATTGCAGACAACAATATCAGAATTTAAAAAGTATAATAGTACAAATCCAAGTAATTTAGGCTTCCTGACAGGTGCTGTTTGTGGCCAAGATCCAAAGTAAGTAAATAAAGAATAAACTACTAGTAATTATTCTATTAAGATACTATTAATTTATCACATATGATGAAAGAGGTAAATGTACATGTGACAAAAAAATCCCATGAAATACTTAAGATATGAGAACTTATGTATTGCTGTCCATCTGGACAGTTGCTGGAAAGTCTTCAACAACAAACTAAACTGCTCAACCTCTGAGAGCTTCATTAAAACCGCTCATAGCAAAAGTATGTTATCAGTAGTACTAAAAAATGGTACTTAAAGAATTCTTTGGTTGATTGATAGTTGGTGTTAAACACCTCTTTCAGCACACTTAGCTAAATCATAATGGCCAGTTTTTATTGGTGGATGAAGCAGGAGTACTGAGAGAGAACCACCAACTGTTGAAAGGAAAACTGGCAATCATAGAAGAATTCTTATACATTTGTTGGTAGTTTAACATATTGGGAATTGATTATAATGAAAAAATATTAGATAACATGTATGTTTGTTACATTTTTTTTACAGATATTGCAGAAATCCAGCATCCGTTGCACCATTTGAATGGGACAAAAACGATATAACAAACTGGCCTGTAAGTTTTTGATCTCTATAAAAGTGAACATATATATAGATAACAGAATAAAGAGGTGAAGAGATATAAAGAATAGATTGATTGATTGTTGCTTAATGTTCAGTGGCAAATATTGCATGCATGTTTAGGGCGAATATAATAGAGATCAATTGAAAATTACATGAGAGGTGTGCTTGACATCACTGCAACAGTATTGCATGTTGGCAGCATTACAGCATGATTGACAAATGTCAATAACTTTTAAAATGTTTTATGCAGTAATTAGTTGTTTTAAAATCAGATGAAATAGACCACTTTTTAGTAAAATGAAAAAAAAGAAATGTCATATTTATTTTTCTTAAATTGTCTTGTTATGAATTAGGCCATTAGTTTTCTCAGTTGATTTTTTCGTATTTTCATGTCTGGGTATTTAATTGCTGACTATACAGTATGAGTTTAGCTCCTTGTTGAAGGCCATACCATTGCCATTGCTTGCATCCACTTAATTTGAACTTTGGTGGATAGTTGTTATATTGGCTCCTTATTTTTATATTAGTCAGCTTTGAAATGAGAAATGTTTCAAACAAAAGTCTTCAATTCATTTGAAAAATAGTTTCCATGGGTAACACCTTATTGAATCTTTACTAACACATATGTCTAGATCAAAATTTCTTTTTTTTACAGTATTGTGAGGATACCACTGCACCCATAACTAACACAAGTTTTGTGGCTGGAGATGATCGTCACATGACCTGTGAAATTTCTGGCAGACCTTGTTGCCATGGGATACAAGGAGAATGCATGATTACCACGAGAGAACATTGTAATTTCATGCAAGGATATTATCATGAAGATAAATTCCTATGTTCACAAGTAGGTTACAGTTTACACTTACACAAAGCAAAGTATACAATAAGATGTATATGATTACATTTTTCAAGAAAAAGTTGTGCATGTTGATAGTTTGTTTTGCTATCCCTTGTTACTCCTAAGAATGCCAGTAATTAATAGACGCATTTATACTTGTATGCAAATTTGTCTGCCAGTACTTACAAGTTCCTGAAAAGCTTTGCATCACAAATTAAAAAATTTGACGTCATAATCAAAAAGTGATTGTTGCTCGACGTCAGAAGGTTATTTGGAGACAGATCTAGGGTCATTTGGAGACAAAATTCAGCTAAATACCAAAAGTGTAAATACGTCTATATCATCTGTAATTACAGGAATTTGAGTTCAAGTAGAAGTTTTGACCAAAGTTGATTAAATTGTTTTATTTGTATCGACTGGGAAATACTTAGTAAGGGCTGTTCCATAAAACAGGAATGGGATCAAGGGAAGGCACTTTGAAATCTCAACTATGGGTGGATATCAAGTATAGTGAAATGTTAGCAAAATTCTAAATTTACCTTTATAGGTGGTTACCCCATTTTGAATTGCCCTCAATGGGTACAATGTATGATTACATAGAACAGCACTAAGAATTGATAGAATAACATGTTATAAGATTAACACATATCAGACATTTTACCTTAAAAACTTGACATGGTTTAAATGCAACAGAACAGATTCTAAACAACAAAAAGGTAGTATACAATGATGTGGTTCTAAATATATTATGTTAATATAGATACCACTCCTTTATTCATTATCTGAATTCTGTTTCCTTTTAATGTTACCATTAACATTTTTTTTTTATGTCCCCGAAACTAAAAGTTGGGGGGCATATTGTTTTACCCCTGTCTGTCCATCCCAATATGGGTATATACGTATTCCACATAACTCCTCCTACAGTTTGAATGCTAGGAAGTTTTCACTTTGCTGGCTATTTGTACATATATTGAAGGTGTGCATGTGGTCAGGGTTTTGATTTTTATTAATATTTGCTCTTTTGGGAGATAGTTGAACTTTGTCAATTTTGGAGTATATACTTGCATAAGAGGTGCATAGCGATCCCCTCCTACAGTGAACCATAGACCTATATGCTCCCATGCTCAACTTTGTGTATTTTAAAATAACACTTTGCATCTGCGGGGGCATCATTTGTGTCTCCCAGACACAATAGTATCTCAAAGAAAGTCCTACATTGACTTTGTTATGATACAGTTACTTCAGAGTAGAGTGCGAGGGCATCACTCTAAGACTTTACGGTTAAAATTTAAAGAAACTATAGCTATTGTTATTTTACACGATTGAAATTTAGTCAATTTCAATCTTTCAATATTTATGTAGACAACTAAAGCTTAAAAAAAGAGAAGTACAGTGGATAAGGATTTGTGTTTAAAGCTATAAATAACACACATGGTTCAATGAGTTGAAGAATGCAAAGTTTTTGTCTATTACAACATATTGAATTGATTCTTCTTTGTACAGGTGAAGTGTTTGAAGCAGATTTGTGGTATGATACCATTCACTGATGACAATGTCCCTGATCAATTTTACAGACTATGGACATCAATATTTTTACATGGAGGGTATGACATTTTATTCTATTTTATAATGGCTTTTTTTTTAATGTAAAGAACAAGAAAATGATAAGAGATAGGAATATATAAAAGACAACTTTAAATTGCATACTGTGGATTTATTTATCTTTATGGGTGTCAAGTTTCATGGAGTGAGGAAAATTGTATTTTCGTGGGTATTGGATTTTATGGTATTGCCAAAGTCTGCATACATGACTAGAGAAAAATTGTACCAAGTTGAACATTTTAATTTGTGGTTCACCTTTCCCCTCAAAATCCACAAAAATTGGTATCCCATGAATGATAATGAATCCATGGTAATGACATAAACAGAAAATCTAAGTTTAAGAGAGAGAAAAACTTCAATGCTAAAATTAAATCAGTTAAAGATTTTTACTTAATAAAATTTTCTTTGATAAATGACAAAATTATATCCATAGAAAATTACACTTTAACAAAAGTCATGGCCTTGCACATATTTTGAAAGATCTACAGTGAACAGATGTTATTTAAGCTAATTTTGAAATCTAGTGTCAAAGTTCAAATTCATATATTTATAATATCTTATATTGTGCAAGTTTTTTCTTGACATATTATATTACTGATTTGTCTATAAATGTGTTTTGTTACAGATTATTCCACTTGCTGATAACAATTGGCTTCCAGATGTTAATAATGAGAGATGTAGAAAAGTTAACGGGATGTATACGTATGACCATTATCTATGTAGGATCTGGAATTGCAGGCAATCTGGCTAGTTCTACTTTCCTTCCATATCATGTGGAGGTAGGTTGATGGTTATGTAGATAATGAGAAATGTAGATACTGTATATTCAGAAACTTAAATGTTCTTAATATTGATAAAAATGCAACAGGATAGTTCTCCCAAAAATAAAAACTTGCATTTTACAATTTGACAGCACTATTTAAGGCAGCATTTCCTGAAATCAAAATAATTATACATTATTCAACATTCACAATAATCCATGAAAGCAAAAATATCTGAATTTATAGCAAATTAATAGGAGGAATTTTGTATGATGGATGGGTGGATGGCTGTTTAACGTCCAGTGGCAAATTTAATGCATATTCAGGATGAAAACTTGAAAATGTGATATGAATATAGAGCCTGCTTTATAGTAGACTGACATGCTGAGAGGGATGTTTTAAGGTGCTAGTTCACAAGGTTACAGTCTCCTTAAAGCCACATGCTGAGCGAATACAAATCTTCAAGTCCCGGCTAGGGATCAGTCCCGAGATGAAGGTGCTGGTATCACTATATCAATGGCAGAATGGCTCTTTCTATTTTCCATATAACAGTGACAAAGGTTATTGGTAATATTTGTGGAAAGCCGATTATGTTCATTTTAGTACATAGTGACCTACATTTATGAAATTGTGTATGGATATTATTAAATTTCAGTCGATAAGAAGTAGTTGAGACACTTGTTTTGTAGCAATGCACCATTTTTAAATCATTTTAAATATATTTTGTAGCAATGCACCAGTTTTAAATTATTGTATATATACTGTGCTACAGTTGATGCCATTTCATTTTAAAAAAACAAGTTAAATACAGTTAATTGGATTAGAATTCCACTAATTTCTTATTTATTTTTAGTTGAAATTGATAGCAGATATAACGGGAAATAGCAATAAAAGTTAATCAATGAAAATAACACTTGATAAATTTTGTACATTATGGCGCTTTTCTGGATTTACATTCATCAGGAATGCTAAAACCTAACTGTCAAGATGAAGAACAGGAATAAAAGCCCTGTTCATTGATAATTTTCTATGTTTTCTATGTATTGTGTGCGATTTTGTCCCATGTACATTTACTCCATATCCTTTCGTTTTCTAACATTTGAAACTCAGGGATGCATGAAATCTTAAAAACGTTATATGACCAAAATCGGGACGTAAAAAGAAGAGCCAATTAATAATGAAGGAAGCTGGAAAACAAATTGTTAGCCTTGACCTTAGATTTATACTTTACCTTAGATTTATACCCAATGCCTTCTATGTTTTAGGTTGGACCAGCAGGAGCACAGTTTGGTATACTAGCCTGTTTATTGGTAGAAGCCATACAGAGTATACAGATGTTAAAACGACCATGTTTAGAAGTAACCAAGGTTCTCCTTTTCATTGGTTTCCTGTTCTTACTAGGACTATTACCATGGATTGACAACTGGGCACATTTGACAGGTTTCGTCTTTGGATTTTTGTTGGCATTTGCAATCCTGCCATACATCCATTTTGGCAATTTTGACAAGACAAGGAAATGTGTAATGATTCTGTTTGGATTAGGAGGAGCAACCATTTTGTTTGTTATGTTAATTATATTGTTTTATATCTCTCCGATTTATAACTGTCCCGGGTGTCAATACTTCAATTGTATTCCAATTACAGAAAATTTCTGTAAGAATATGGAGGTACAGATAAACAGAGAATCTACATACACAGCTTATTTGTAGACATACACTTCAGCTCACATGGATTTTGCAATGTTGACCTGTTTATGGTGGGAGTGTGCCACATCTTTAGATGTTCCTGTGCCCACCTTTAAGGATAGGCATGCCATTTCTTATTTCTAATCAAAACAATTGATTTTACAATATCTTGAAAACAAGAAAAGCTATTTAATTCATTGATTTTGCAACAGTTTTTGTTGACTTTTGAGTTGGCTGCCCACAGTGGTCAGGTGGAAAATGCAGGATCCACTTGAACTGTAGTGTATATTACTATTTTTAGAATATTTTCTTTTTGATAGATGCATTTATTAATCATTTAGGTTTTGAGCTTATTATGAGTAAAAATTAGTGCTGTTAATAATTATAGCCAAAACAAAAAGACGTAGAGAGGAATTTTACAAATAACTTTTTTCTTTTGTAAAGTCCATATACATGGTTTTGATATTGTTACATTTGATATTAAATAACTCATTTTAGTTTCTTCCTGATATTACAATTACATATATTTTCATCTTTGTTATAAAAATGTGCAAGTTTTGAAATTTCTATTATTTTTGGTTAAGTTGATATTTTGCTCAAGTGTTATGTAGAAAATTGTGCCTATGGTTAGGATCTATCAATTTTTAAAGAACAAAGTAATGAAATTTTTACTAGTGAATGCTGCATCCTTTGATCCATTATGGTGCAAATACTGTATATGATCTTTTTTTTCGTGAGTACTTATTTCCGCAAATTCAGTATTGCTGATGAATTCGCGTGTATTTAATTTCGCGGTATTTTAGAAAATATCAGAACATTAGAAACTGACTTCATATATTAAATGATAATTAAGTTAGTCTTTATTTGTTGAACAAATATATGAAATAAAATTAATAATGGGTGTTCAATCATCAAATTAGTTGTCTATTCATTAGAGGTTGCTATTCGATTAAGTTGTTAAATTTTACACAATTAAGCTGTTAATTTGGCTTTGGGCATTATCTGTTACCAATTATCTTTAATCAATTTTATGGGTCACTGGTGTTGTTTTAACAGTTTCACAGTTTGATTGAGGTTATTGTAAGGTTAACAAAGCAATTATGCATGAGCAGTTGAAAATTCGGTGATATTTATTAAATGGTATGTAAGCTGCATTTGTATATGCGTGTGCTTATTTTCGTGAAAATATGCCTACCGCGAAATTCGTGTAAATAAATACACAGCAAAAAAAGTACATTTACAATAGTTGCCCCAAGTCAAATTTTCTCAGCAAGTTTTACCCATTACACTAACCCAAAAGTCAGTACCTCCCTGTGATCGACTCTCATTCGCTAGAGTCTGAACTCTATGCAATAAAATCATGTCATCAATCCAGGATTTTTATTAGGGCTCTCTGGATGAGCGAGCCAATAAGCTGATAGCTTAATGTTATTGAGATAGGTAAATCCTGAGCTAATTCCGAATGATTTATTGAAAATTTTCATTGACCAGGCTTAGCAGGTGTTAATGCAGCCATCGTAGAGCAGCAGAATATAATAATGACTGAATTATTTAGGTTACTAGGACACACATTTTATGAAGTTTTTCCAATAGTGAATTTATAAATGATTTTATACAGGAGTGACTAAAATGTACTTTGTCTTCTTTTATCTGTGATATTTGTCTCATTGAATGTGATTTCTCTATTTATTGTAATTGTATATATATATATATTTATATGTAAAGATGCAAAATACAAGCAGAATCATATTGAATGTTTATGTATGATGTTGATCTGATGGTGTTTTTGTCATTCCTGAGAAATAGGTCTGGAAAAAAAGGTTTTATTTTTTTATACAACAACCATGGTTGGGTTTTTATCAATCTATACATTTCTTGATTTTTCAACACAGCTTGTGTTATACAACGATATGCATGGCACCCAACTGCCAAAAGATTGACAACATGACTAATTGAAGGCAGCATTAAATCATGTTATTAACCCTTTGAAATAGACATGAAATCAATACAAAGTGTCAAAATTTTGTAAACTGGCCATATTAAACATGTATTAATAGTACAAAATTAAAATACCCAACAAATCCAGATCGGAGCAAAATTGAAATGTGGATTAAAATGCTGAAAATTGAACAAGAGAAAATGTTGTGATGCTGAAGTATTTCTCCCTTTCTGAATAAAAAAAATATTACTAAAGATAAAATGATATACTTTTTTGATATTTTAATTCTTGGATTACTTATTCTATAATTTTTTATGTATAATATCAAGTGGTGTATTTTCATATTTTTGTCTCTCTTGACGGAGTCAAAAAGCAAGACATAGGTATGCTGTTTCCGGCGTCGGCAATGTATTAGTTTGTAATTAGGTCTAGTTTGTGGTGAACCACTAGTGGTAAGTCAATGATATTTGGTATGCAGTTGTATTTGTATTGGCACATCTCATTACCATGGAGAATGTTTGGCCCCGCCTCCTCTGTTATGGTCTATTGACTTTGAAACTTTTGCTTAGTTTTCATGTATTAGTTTGTGATTAGGTCGGTTTATGGGGAACCACTAGTGGTAAGTTAATGATAATTGGTATGCAGTTGTATAAACATTGGCATATCTCATTTCCATGGAGATTATTTGGCCCCGCCCCATCAGTCATGGTCTATTGACTTTGAAATTTTTGCTTAGTTTTCATGTATTAGTTTGTGATTAGGTGGGTTATGGGGAACCACTAGTGGTAGGTCAATGATATTTAGTATGCAGTTGTATTAGCATTGGCACATCTCATTACCATGGAGATTATTTGACCCCATCCCTCAGTTATGGTTTATTGACTTTGAAATTTTGCTTAGTTTACATGTATTAGTTTGTGTTTAGGTTTGTTTAAAGGGAACTTCTTATGACAAGTCAATGGTATTTGGTATGCAGTTGTATTAGCATTGGCAGATCTCATTTCCATGGAGATTGTTTAGCCATGTACCTTCAGTCATGGTTCATTGACTTTGAATATTTGCAAAACTTACATGTTAAAGTGTTGCTATTTTAATTTCAACATTTGCATTATTGAAATTACAAAAAGCGAGACATATCTCTGTGATAACAGTTTATTTCTTTATTAATCTTTTGTTTTCTTTTGGCAGCTGTTTCTATAATTGGATATTTAAGCAATAAGAAAATATATATTTTTACAATGTTTCATGCATGTAACTTCATGTTGTTAACTTAATAATATATTATTCATAATCTTATTCGATATTTGAATAATTTCACAATAATTAATTGTCAATATAGTAGTTCTAGTAGAAAATATGACAACCTTTTGTTTTATATATTTTCAGAATGTCAGATATCTCAAAAATGATTATTTTTGATTTTCATCATAAAAGCAAGAATAAAAAATATCTAGAGGAATCTTCAGTAGCATCCAAACAAACAATAAATCAATGTTCAGTTTGTGTTTTTATCAAACACTAGCACCATTAAGTTAAAATATTCTGTATCTGCATTATAATCCCTCAGAAACTAATGTTTAATTTCTATAATTAATGGTATCCAACTTGATGATAATGGCTACAAATTGCACAAACTTATTATTGCTGCATGTATTTTGCGTTAAACATAGGCTTTCTATAGAGATACATATAATTTATAGATTTTCTAACTAGTCGTCATTTAGATATATGTCAATTCGGTATTTTTGTTATTTTACTTTTTCCTACTATAGATATATTGGGCACATACTTTTCAATTAGGATTCTTCCAGAATTAAACACATGGGGACTTGGGATGCACTTTTTAAAACCCAACCACCAATATTAAATAAAATTTTCATTTTACTAATAATTAAAACGAAATTCCAATACAAATGTGACCACCCATATTTAATTAATTTGAGTGCCCCCATCCCACCAGATAAATTTTGGAACAGCCCTTGGACAAGATAAAAAAAAATTCTGAAAACCAGATAATTTTTATGTATGCATTAGAGCCTTTCATTACATGCAGACATAATAAAAAGAAACTGCAATGGATGGCAAATAGGTGCATTTTCCAACAATAAATAATTTCCAAATTAGCAAACAAATATCCATTTAAGAAAAACATTTTGTATCTGTAGTAATTCCTTGAAAGTATGCATATAGCGTGAAAAGGTCTTTTTGATCAAACATGACTAACAAAATTTTAGTCTATGCACAATTTCAATATTGTACTGTATAGGGAGGTAGTTCAGTTTGTATTTACATGGAATTAGAGGGTTTTTATGCCCAACCCAGGGTTTTTTTTTTTTGGTCTGTATGTCTGTTCGTCTGTCTGTCCGTTCATTCGTCCGTCCGTCCGTCCGTCCATCTGTCCCGCTTCAGTTTAAAGTTTTTGGTCAAGGTAGTTTTTGATGAAGTTGAAGTTCAATCAACTTAAAACTTTAATACACATGTTCCCTATGATATGATCTTTCTAATTTTAATGCCAAATTAGAGTTTTTACCCCAATTTCAGGGTCCACTGAACATAGAAAATGATAGTGTGAGTGGGGCATCCGTGTACTATGGACACATTCTTGTTTTGTAATATCATTAGTATCATAAAACATTTTTATTAATTAGTATCTTTTTTATGAGCAATGAATTATGTATTTTATTAATTATTAAAAAGTAGGAAAGGTATTTATACTTTAAATTGAATTTCTTCCATGAAATTGGCATTGTAATAATATATTAATTTTTTAGATTAATAGTAATAAAATGGTTGTGATGAATAGAATAAAATTTTGAGATTTTCATAAACATGTTATTTCACTTTTCATAATTAATAAAATGACCAGGAATATTTACTCTATCTGAAATTTCTGTTAACAACACAATAATCACTCAAGAATTGATTAATATTTCATAAATTCTTAAATTCAATTAATTTTAAAAATAAAATCACAGTTGCAGTAGAGTATTTGATTTTAAACAAATGAATAGTGCTACCTCAAAATAGAAATTCAAGAACAATTTTGGATTGCATATATTAAAATCAAGAGCAGATAATCAAAATAAATCACAAACTACTGTAAATTCTGAAATTATTGTAATGTCAATTTGTCCTTAGTATGTCTTAGTTATATATATATTATTTGATAGGACAAGGTTAGTTCACCAAGAATCTTCTTCCATCATAACTTTCAATTATTATGGAAATTATTAATTTTAAGGATTTTTTTCTTAATAATTGTGTTTCAATCATAGATGGCTTTTTTACAAGACATCTGTTCCAAACTAAAGTTCTAGGAAATCTCTGCACATAATTTGTGTGTCAGAATTATTGCCCAAAACATGGTTGCTTAAAACTGATGCCTGAAAAAATGACCTGCTTCGTAAACTGAGTGACAAGGAAGACATTTTAAATAATTACAATTAAAATTCCCAGCTGAACATTCCTTTTAATATATTTCCATTCTTGGCTTTATAAACCTTGTTACAACACGATTTCTCTGATCATTCTTCTATGTAACAGTGAATGTGCAAGATATGAAATATATTACATACTTCTATGTTTTTCGTAAAGTTTATGTCAGTAGAGATTAAAGGATAAAAGCATAATACATGTGGTTATTTCTTATGTGTCTTTAATACTCAGACTATTTTATATATTTTGTTTTTCTGACACTATTGTTATTTTGTACTTTTATATCATGCCTTATATCTCAATTTTTTAAATAATGTTAAAAGTACATGAAAAAGACTATTGATTATAAGAAGACTAATCAATCAATGTACTGAAAAGTAAAATTTCAATTTAAAACAAGACATTAATTATGCAAAAGTATAAAAAGTTGTTTATGTATCTTATTAAAAGATTTTGTTTGCCAGTATGAAGAACTAATGATTTTAAAACTCACCCTTATAGTATGTATTTAAATGCTTGTTTTGAGTTTTTACTAAAAAAAATTATATATATATAGATATATATGAATTAAGGTGATGGAGCATTAATTTATATTGGTAATTTCAATGTCAGTTTTAATGGCAAACAAGAAGGAAGGAGGTAGGAAATAACCTTCCTTTAGCCAGTAATTGTCTTTACATCGAGCTCCCTTTGGTAAATTTTTAATTCAAAGTAACTGTTAGCTATGTCAGTTCACATTTAAATGAGTTCCATTTTGAATGAAATTGTCTTTACATTTGTTTGCAAAATAATTGATTAACATTTAGCAGGTTCCAGTTTATTGGTAATTGTTTTTGCTTAATATTTGTCATTTACATGTACTTTTTAACCAAAATTTCATCTGTGTGTTATCTTGTTATTGTGTATGTAACAGTATAATTATTTGTTAAATAACAGTTCTGTTAAAAGCGTCTCTTTCACATAAGGTGCAAAATCACTTTTTGATAATACTGTAGTTTCTATGTATACTATTACAAGCATCATGTGATAAAACTTGGTCCAGAAATTTTATATTGTAAATTTTTAGTGTTAACATATCATGTTGTATGTGAAGGAGCTATGTTAAAATATTGTTGGAATTAGTTTCATCCATTAAATGATTTGTAAAACTTTGTGTGTCTGTGTTAGTGTTAGAACAATTGCCAGGGTAACCATATGCATGTTTATTTATGGAAGCGGCTTACAAAGCTATAATAGACCATGTGATCCCCTGTTTTGGTATTCCTTAGACTGATAAATATGTCTCAAATCTGAGATATTGTGTATAGGTATCAAGCCAGGGGGACAGCACTCGTTAGTCTAGGTATTCATTGAATTTCCTCAGTCAACTGAGGAAGAAAGACAATCTTACCCAAATTTGAGTTTAATGAAGAAACTAAAGTAGAGAAAACTGTTAACATAGAAAAATGTTTAGCAAAGTAAGATCACCAAAGTCAGCTTGAAACAAATCATCAATTTATCCCTTATATAGAAGGTATTGCCCTTGAAAGACAGCTTTTAACTTTTTTTTAGATTGACTTGAAAGTTCAGGTTTTTTTTTCAAGAACTTTTTATGGAATGCAACAATTTAAAACTCAAATGATTTTAATGACTAAAAACTGTAAATTTTTAGGAATTGTTAAGGCTTCTTTCTATTTTAAATACTTTGTAAATTAATGCCTTATGTTATGAAGTTTCCTTCTATCACTGTCCTTGGCAAAGGACCCGAAAACTTTTTCACACAAGTCGGTCATTTTGAGGTGACTTGAAAGTTCAGGTCCTTTTTCAAACAGTCGAAATTATACACACTAGATTCATGGCATCAACACAATTGTATTTACTGGTTTCATTGTATTTACTTCAAGAAGTTTCTTATCATTTTTCTAAAAACGTTCAAGAATGATTTATTGAATGCAACAGTTTAAAACTCAAATGGTTTTAATGACTAACAAGAGTGCACACGCTGAAATGTCTCGCCTTCTTTACTACTGTAAATTCAGAAATTATTGCATGCATCATTTTTCTAAAAACATTCAAGAATGATTTATTGAATGCAACAGTTTAAAACTCAAATGATTTTAATGACTAACAAGAGTGCACACGCTGAAATGTGTCGCCTTCTTTACTACTGTAAATTCAGAAATTATTGCATGCATTTATTATAGCGATTTTGGAATAATTATCACAAATGCGAGATTAATTATTGCGATTTCAGGAAAAGCTGAATACATTATATGTCTCAGATATCAGAATGCGAGTTCTTATTATTGCGATACTCGCCCAGTCGCATTATTCGCATTAATAAAAACCTCTCAATAATTTCTGAAGTTACAGTAATCATTGATATTATGTTGATAGTCCTAAATATAAAGCTTTACTTCAACTATCACATAAACTTAACATGATCCAAGAAAATGAGGTCAAGGTCATATAAACTAAACAAGAAATACATGTACACCTTACAATCATTCAATACACTAAATATAGTTGACCTATTGCTTATAGTTTCTAAGATACAGACTTAACCAAGAAAACTAAACATTGACCAATGAACCATGAAAATGAGGTCAAGGTCAGATGAACCATGCCAGGCAGACATGTACAGCTTGCAATCCTTCCATACAACAAATATAGTTGACCTATTGCTTATAGTATTAGAAAAACAGACCAAAACACAAAAACTTAACACTGAGCAATGAACCGTAAAAATGAGGTCAAGGTCAAATAAAACCTGCAAGACTGACATGTACATCATAAAATATTTCCATACATGAAAAATATAGTTGTCCTATTGCATACAGTATTAGAAAAAAAGACCAAAACTCAAAAACTTAACTTTGACCCCTGAACCATGAAAATGAGGTCAAGGTCAGAAGACACCTGCCAGCTAGACATGTACACCTTACAATCATTCCATACACCAAATATAGTAGACCTATTGCGAACAGTAAAAGAAAAACAGACCAAAACACAAAAACTTGACTATAACCACTGAACCATGAAAATGAGGTCAAGGTCAGATGACACCTGCCAGTTGGACATGTACACCTTACAGTCCTTCCATACACCAAATATACTAGACCTATTGCTTCTAGTATCTGAGATATGGACTTGACCACCAAAACTTAACCTTGTTCACTGATCCATGAAACGAGGTCGAGGTCAAGTGAAAACTGTCTGATGGGCATGAGGACCTTGCAAGGTACTCACATACCAAATATAGTTATCCTATTACTCATTATAAGAGAGAAATTAACATTACAAAAAATCTTAACTTTTTTTTCAAGTAGTCATTGAACCATGAAAATGAGGTCAAGGACAATGGACATGTTACAGATGGAAACTTCGTAACATAAGGCATCTATATTGTTATGATATTGTAACTATTATATTTATTTAGTTGGCCTAATTTGTTTTGTGTGGCCTAAGAATGTTTACATTGTTTTATATACATTGTGTACAAAATAAAATACATTGTGTTACAACTATGCAGTTTAGAATTCACTGGAACATTCATTGATACTCATGGAATGATTAGAACTTTCTATTTCACTTACATAACGTTTCCAGAATGATCATAACAAAAGATGCGTAATTAATATTTCTAGCGTTGTCTAGAAATTTCTGTTTGAGTATTTAAATGCAGACCCAAAAGTTAGTAAAATATACAGAGATTTGGACATAGACATAGATAGACTTAGACATCGATAGACATCAACATTCTCTGCAGTTGGATTGACACTTTTATTTACAAACTACATCATACTAGATTGTGACCAATTGGATATAATATTCTGTGGATTCCGTGAAGATTTCCGGATAAAGAAAAGATAAAAGATTGGACTCATATTTTGACAGTTGTTGACATTTCTTTTGTGTAATACTTTTGTAAACTAGTGTATAATAAATCTTGTTAAATTTTATTATTGATTTGTGTCTTTTGTTGGCTACAATTAAAAGGCGATTTTCTGGCATAACAGAAATTGGGGCTCAAGTCCGGGAGAACGTTAATATCTTATTTAAAAAATATTTGTTCAGTATTTTTTTAGAAATAGCCAACAAAATTCTACAAAATGGCATTTGAAGCCGGTAAATTTTGAAAACGCCAGACCTGGAGAAGTTTGATAATTTAAAGAAAGAGGAATTAGTGTTGCTTGCTAAACATCTGAAATTAGACTTTAGAGTATCTATGAGAAAACAAATTATAAAAATTTGGTAATAGACAAATTAGTTGACGCAGAAATTTTAGGTGAAGAGGCTCTTGATCTTAAGGTCGAAAATGTTGACGCTATCAAATTAAAACAGCTTGAATTAGAACATGAACTTAAATTAAAACAATTGGAAAAGAAAAGAAGAAAGGCAGGCAGAACTTGAAATGAAGAAAAGGCAGGCAGAACTTGAAATGAAGGAAAGGTTAGAGATGGAGAAGATGAAAGAAAAGAAAAGAAGATGAATTTAAATTAAAACAGGCAGAACTTGAAATGAGGGAAAGGTTAGAGATGGAGAAAATAAAATTGAAATGGTCAAAGGAGAAAGTAACACTAATGTACAGTCGAAATCAGAACATTTTGATGCAGCAAAAATATACGTTTGGTTCCCAGATTTTGTGAAAAACAGTCGATAAATATTTTCCACAGTTTGAGAAAATTGCTCATAATTTGAAATGGCCGAAGCCTTTTGGACTACAATGCTGCAAAGTGTTTTTGAGGGCAAGGCCGCTGAAATTTACTCAGCACTTTCATCCGAACGAAGTTCTGATTATGACACGGTTAAAAGGAAGTTTTGAAAGCTTATGAGCTAGTGCCAGAAGCATATAGACAGAAGTTTAGATCTTATAAAAGTTTGATTCACAAACCTATGTTGAATTTGCTAGGAAAAGAAGACCTATTTGATAAATGGCTTACGTCAAAGAAAATAGATAACAATTTTAAGAACCTAAGACAACTGATGTTATTAGAAGAGTTCAAGCAATGTGTTCATTTAGACTTAAAACACATTTAGATGACAAAACTGTTGAGACATTACAAGATGCAGCTGTTATTTCCGATAATTATACCCTTTCACATAAGAGAAGTTTCAAAGGTCAAAATTTTAATACTTCAGTGGAAATTACAAGAATCAAAGCACTGAGCATACTAATAGTAAGCCTGTTGCACAGAATAAGAGTCAGTCTAGTTATAATATGTCTAGTCCGAAATTTGATACTTTTGAGAAGAAGTCACTGACTTGTGCTTATTGTAAGAAGAATGGTCACCTGATGGCTGATTGTTTCAGACTCCAGAAGAAGAATGAAAGAGATAATAGGCCCAAGACCAGTGCTTGTACGACACCCCGTGTTACCAATACGTTGGAATGTCCTGCGAGTCAGGCTTTTAAGTCAAGTTTTTGTGATTACATGGAGGATTATAAACCCTTTATGTCTGATGGGTTTGTTTCTATTGTTGATAATACTACTCCTCAACCTATTAAGATTTTACGGGACACTGGAGCTTCTCAGTCTTTATTGTTAGAAGGTGTGTTGCCTTTGTCCGAGGAGACTTCTGTTGGTGCTTCCGTTTTGTTACAAGGTGTGGAGTTAGGTTGTATAGATGTTCCCCTCCATCGTATTTATCTGAAGTCAGATTTGATAACTGGACCAGTTGTTGTGGGTGTTCGTCCTAATCTCCCTGTTGAGGGTGTTTCATTATTGCTAGGAAATGATCTAGCTAGGAACAAAGTGGTTGCTGAACCAATTGTTACCAGTGAACCGGTGGTGGATGTTAAATCACCTGAAGATGATGCTGAACTGTATCCAGCTTGTGTCGTTACTAGGGCGATGGCTAGAAAACAGCAAAATGAGGATTTGCAAGAAGACCAGTTTGATTACATGGACCTTTCTGACACCTTTCTAGCCGACATTGAAGGTCCCAGTAGCTCAGAGAAGGCCGTAATAAGACCACCTAGTATAAGCAAGAATGTAATTATGCCATGGCCAGACGTAAAAAGTCATTCATTAGACCGAAGGAAATTTGTCGAAGAACAAAATAAAGACCCTGAGGTTCTTCAGCTCCGCCAGAGGGCTCAACCACAGGAAGAAGCAGACAAAGTGGCCGAATGCTATTACCATCAAGACGGCATTTTAATGAGAAAGTGGAGGCCCCCTGATGCTACCCCAGAGGAGGAATGGAGAGTGGTATACCAAGTGGTGGTGCCTAAAGTCTATAGGCAAGACATTATTGGTCTTGCTCATGACACCCCCTTGGCTGGACACTTAGGTATAAGGAAGACTTGCCTTAAGATCTTGCAGCATTTCTACTGGCCAAGACTTAGAAATGATGTCGCAGAATACTGCAAATCATGCCATATATGCCAGGTTGTCGGTAAGCCTAACCAGAAAATACCACCAGCACCACTTCTGCCTATTCCAGCCTTTGAAGAACCTTTCAGCCGAGTACTCATTGATTGCGTTGGACCTTTACCGAAAACCAAGACCGGAAATGCGTATTTACTGACGATCATGTGTACCTCCACTCGTTTTCCTGAGGCTATTCCGTTAAGAAATATCAAGACACCTACTATTGTCAAAGCTCTGATCAAATTTTTCACGCTAGTAGGACTTCCAAAGTCTATACAGTCCGACCAGGGTTCAAATTTCATGTCAGGTATATTTCAGCAAGTCGTGTACCAGTTAGGGATAGCTCAGTATAGGTCAAGTGCTTATCATCCAGAATCTCAAGGTGCCTTAGAACGTTTTCATCAAACATTGAAGAACATGATCAGAACTTTTTGTCTTCAATTTGATAGGGATTGGGATGATGGTGTTCACTTTTACTTTTGCGGTCCGAGAGGCTGTTCAAGAATCCCTTGGTTTTAGTCCCTTTGAGTTGGTATTTGGTCATACTGTAAGGGACCTTTAAAATTGATAAAGGAAAAGTGGCTTACTGAACACAATGACATGAATCTTCTAGACTATGTATCTAGATTTAAAGAAAAATTGTATACTGCTTGTCAAATTGCTCAGAACAATTTAAAACTGTTCAGAATAAGATGAAAATATGGTATGATAAAGATGCCAGGGACAGAGTTTTTGAGCCAGGTGATAAGGTACTTGTATTTTGCCAGTCCCTGGACATCCATTACAAGCTAAATATTGTGGTCCTTATACCATAGAGAGTAAAATCAATGATTTGAATTATATTGTAAAACACCAGGTCGGCGTAAACAAAATAGAGTGTGTCACATTAATATGTTAAAACCATATTTTGAGCGTACTAATGAAGGTGAGAATAAACCAGTTGCCACTTTAGCCATGGTTAAATTGGAGAACAATCATGACAAACCAGATATAATTGAACCTCCTTTTAGTTCTAAAACTATGGAAGAGACAGTTAGATTGAAAAATTCAGAAATTTTGTCAAATTTAGATTCAAAACTTGCACATCTGTCTTTTGATCGTAGAGAAAATTAAAAGCTTTGGTATTTTCTTTTAAAATCTTTTTCCAGATGTGCCAAACAAAACCACTGCTGTTTGTCATGATGTCGATGTTGGTGATGCTTCTCCAATTAAGCAACATCCTTACCGGCTCAATCCACTCAAACTTGAATTTATGAGACAAGAAATTAAATATATGCTTGACAATGATATTATTGAGCCGAGTAACAGTGAATGGAGCTCTCCTTGTCTGCTTGTGCCCAAACCAGATAAAACCTTTCGTTTCGTAACTGATTTCAGAAAAGTAAATTCTGTTTCAAAATCTGATTCCTATCCGATTCCAAGGATAGACGATTGCATTGATAACATTGGAAAAGCAAAATTTGTGAGCAAATTTGATTTATTGAAAGGTTACTGGCAAGTCCCATTGACACAGAGAGCTCGAGAAATATCAGCTTTTGTCACACCAGATGGCTTATTTCAATATACTGTAATGCCGTTTGGCATGAAAAGTGCTCCAGCTACATTTCAAAGAATGATCAATAATGTTATAAAAGATTTAGACTGTTGTTATGCTTATATTGATGATCTTATTGTATGTAGTGATAGCTGGGAAGAACATTTAACACATTTATATGATACTTTTGATAGATTGTCACAATCAAATTTGACTGTTAATCTTGGTAAAAGTGAATTTTGTCAGGCTACTGTTGATTATTTAGGGCATACAGTTGGCCAAGGTCAGGTGAAACCTATTACGGCTAAAGTGGATGCAATTACCAAATTTCCTCCTCCTACAAATAAAAAACAACTTATGAGATATTTAGGCATGATTGGATTTTACAGGAAATTCTGTTCAAATTTTGCGACTGTTGTTCAACCATTGACTCATCTTTTAAGGAAAGATTCTAAATTCATCTGGAGTGAAAATTGTCAAAATGCTTTTGAAAAAAGCAAATCACTTTTAATTAATAGTCCAGTTCTGATCACTCCAGACTATGAAAAACAATTTAAACTTGCCGTTGATGCAAGCGATGTAGGAGTTGGAGCTGTTTTATATCAAGAGACAGATGATAATGTTGAAAACCTATATCATATTTTTCTAAGAAATTAGATAAACATCAGAAAAATTATTCAACTATTGAAAAGAGTGTTTTGCACTGTTGTCTGCACTTCAACATTTTGATGTATATTTAAATCCCACTGTGCATCCTATTCTTGTTTATACTGATCATAATCCTCTCACCTTCATACATAAAATGAGAAACAAGAACCAGAGATTGACTAGGTGGAGTTTATTGTTACAGGAATATGATGTTATTGTAAAACATATTAAAGGTAAAGATAATGTAATAGCAGATGCTTTATCTAGAACTTATTGAAACAATTTGTATATACTATGTATTTTTGTACATATTATTCATGAAAAGTTTTGTTACTCTCAAACTTTTTTAAGGGGACGTGTTATGATATTGTAACTATTATATTTATTTAGTTGGCCTAATTTGTTTTGTGTGGCCTAAGAATGTTTACATTGTTTTATATACATTGTGTACAAAATAAAATACATTGTGTTACAACTATGCAGTTTAGAATTCACTGGAACATTCATTGATACTCATGGAATGATTAGAACTTTCTATTTCACTTACATAACGTTTCCAGAATGATCATAACAAAAGATGCGTAATTAATATTTCTAGCGTTGTCTAGAAATTTCTGTTTGAGTATTTAAATGCAGACCCAAAAGTTAGTAAAATATACAGAGATTTGGACATAGACATAGATAGACTTAGACATCGATAGACATCAACATTCTCTGCAGTTGGATTGACACTTTTATTTACAAACTACATCATACTAGATTGTGACCAATTGGATATAATATTCTGTGGATTCCTGAAGATTTCCGGATAAAGAAAAGATAAAAGATTGGACTCATATTTTGACAGTTAAGTTGACATTTCTTTTGTGTAATACTTTTGTAAACTAGTGTATAATAAATCTTGTTAAATTTTATTATTGATTTCTGTCTTTTGTTGGCTACAATTAAAAGGCGATTTTCTGGCATAACAATATACAAAGTATGAAGCATCCAGGTCTTTCACCTTCTAAAATATAAAGCTTTTAAAAAGTTAGCTAACGCCGCCGCCGTAGCCGGAGCGGCCGCCGGATCACTATCCCTATGTCGAGCTTTCTGCGACAAAAGTCGCAGGCTCGACATAAACGGTAAATTTTTCAGAAATTGCTAAGGCTTCTTTCGATTTTTAATATACTTTGTATATAGTTTCCGTATGTTATTAAGTTTCCGTCTATCATATGTCCATTGTCCTTGACCAAGGACCCGGAAACTTTTTCACACAAGTCGGTCATTTTGAGATGCATGACTGGAAATTTCTTACCGTCTTTCTAAAAAGGTTCAAGAACGATTTATTGAATGCAACAGTTTTAAACTGAAATAATTTTAATGACTAAAAATGGTAATTTTTTTCCAGGAATTTCTAAGGCTTCTTTCGATTTTGAATACTTTGTATATAGATGCCTTATGTAGTTTCCGTCTATCATTGTCCTTGACCTCATTTTCATGGTTCAGTGACTACTTGAAAAAAGTTAAGATTTTTTGTAATAATAATTTCCCTCTTATGGGTAAAAGGATAATTATATTTGGTATGTGCATACCTTGCAAGGTCCTCATGCCTGTCAGACAGTTTTCACTCGACCTCTACCTCATTTCATGGATCAGTGAACAAAGTTAAGTTTTCATAGTCCAGTACATGTCTCAGATACTCTAAGAGATATTTGGTGTATGTAATGATTGTAAGATGTACATGTCCAAATGGCAGTTGTCATCTGACCTTGACCTCATTTTCGTGGTTCATTGGTCAATGATGAGATTTCGTAATTTTGTCAGTTTATCAGATACTATAAGCAATAGGTCAACTATATTTGGTGTATGGAATGATTGTAGGGAATACATGTCTGTTTGGCAGGGGTCATATGACCTTGATCTCGTTTTCATGCTTCCTTGGTTAAGGTTAAGATTATGTGGTTTGATCTGTTTCTCCGGTTCTATTAGTGATGGTACACTATATTTGATGTATGGAATGATTGTAAGGTGTACATGTCTGTCTGGCATGGTTCATCAGACTGAGACCTTATTTTCATAGATCATTGATAATGATAAGTTTATGTAATACTTGTAGTAAATCCTTCATACTACAGACTTTCAACATGAAATCAATGATAAGTAAAACAGGCGAGACATTTCAGGGTGTGCACTCTTGTTAAGATAGGAGAGAAAATGTTCAGCAAAAAAAAAATAAACAACAGAAATACCAACATGACCGAAACCATTGGATGACTACTAAAGTAGTTATTGCCCTATAATTGACATTTTTATACTAATTTCATGTTTTGCCCATTAATTCAAAACATAATAAATAGAGTAAACTATAAAACATCAAAAATGATCATTGATGCAAGATCTACATAAAAAGTTTCAGATGAGTGACTCAGGTTCTTAAAAACCTCATGTTACATATTTTTTTTTATAGAAAAAACAGCACATAAGCGGTCAATTGGATGTGAATTATTTGTCTATAGATAATCCATATTTTGAAATATAACTAGTTTGCACCAAACATGTATGCCTTAACCTAATGCACATATAAGATATTTCCCCTTTTCTCCCAGAAACTATAAATAAGAGCTTGATAATAACGCCAATGGCGTACAGGGCAGAAATTAGTAATAACTTTTCATTGGTAAGCTATACCATGTGACACATTTTCAATCTGTCACTTAATTGTCTTTTACATGTTTGCCACATATATGCATTCTTTACATTGAAGCGCATTCAAGAATATCAAAGTTTCTGTCACATTTTCTGAGCAATTCTGAAGTCAAACCTCTTGATTGTTGGTATCAAACGTCATTTTGATAAAATTTCAGTGAAAATTTTCAGATAAGTCATATATCTTCTTCCTGCTTTCCAGATACAGGTATGATTTTTTCAGTTTATGCATATATATATTAAATGTTTGCTGCATTTTTCTAAACAAATACAAATCTAGCTTTTTGGCATGTGTATTTGATACCCACTTGAATATTGGTAAGCTTAACCTTCTTGATGTTGTCTGTTTCCACTTTGTTTGGTATATGTATATACTTCTGTTCACTGAAAAGGTGGTTTAAATTAGTGAGTAGTAGCTCACACTTAATCTTGTAATTAGCTCCTTTTAAATTCTCCCTCGCCCTGCTCGTCGAAATTTAAAGTATTTCTAATCTAAATTCAAATGGCTATAAACAAGACAAACACAGAAATAGGATTAGTTGCTCGCATTAACATATGTATTCATTTTCTCTTGAGATGCAATGTTTATTTTAATTGTACAGATTTCTACCATTCAACAAGCATATAAATACATGTAATAAAGGTAGCAGCAACTGTATATATACTAATGTGACTAACTTCGATAGGACGTAACTGCCAGCACCTTTGATTATAATACATCTAAATGGCGAACTGTATGTAATACCATAAAATCCCACCCGTAGAAACCGCAAAAACTATGCACGTAACATCATAAATAGTAAATACTGTTGCAGAACTAGTTATACTAGTTCCCATCTATAGATAATTCCTACAAATAACAAATAGGAAAAACCCAATTTCAAACGAAATGAAATATATTTCTCAAATTAATAAGTCATAAGTCACCTGCATTCAGTATATAAAATAATTGTAAGGTGTACATTTCTGACACTTTTTACTGACCTTTACCTCATTTGGTTTATGCGATACCTGAAGTACAAGTTACAGACTTTCAACATAAAACTGAAGTATAATCAGATAATGAGAATTTCGACATATGCACTCTTATTACAATTGTAATAAGTTATATCATCAACAATATTTCAAAAGGTTCACCTGACCTAGACTTCATTTCGTTGTTTATTGATCAACGGTTGAGTTTTCGTGAATAGGTCGGTTTCTCAGATACTATATGCAGTAGGTTACCTAGATCTGGCTAGGTCAATATCTCAGGTACTTTGAACAATGAGTAATAGGGCCACTATATTTGGTATGCACACTCAGTGCATGGAATACATGTCCGTCAGACAGGGTTCGCCTGACCTTAACCTCATTTAATGAATTAGTGACCAATGTGAAGTATTCGTGGTTATGATCGTTTCTCATATACCTTATACAGTAGGCTAATTATCTTTGATGTATGGAATGGACATTAGGGAGGGATATAGCTTTAAACCGAGGGGAAACAGCCTTGGTTGCAATATTTCCTTTCTTTGCTTCTTATAAAGCCAACGTAATGTAATAATATATTTTCTCAGAAATATGCATTCTCCATCAAATAGGCAATTTCTTTTCATCTAGGAGAAAATGAAATATATTTTCCATTCTTTATTTATTATACACAACTCTTAATGATTACAAAAAATCAAGCATAATAGGCAATAATGATAACTTACATAGTATAGTTATTATCACTGTCATAATTAATGATATAAAAGTTAATACAGACACAAGTTTACTCAAACTAAACATCTTTAGGTTATGCATTTTTAAATGATGAATATTCATCAACACCACAAATCGAATTTTAGAAAATAACATAAGTTAAATAAATGAAAGTGTCACTGTTTTTAAACATAGGTGTCAATTGTGATTCATAATGCATTGTAAACAAAACTAAACAGTTTGAAAAAAGGAATGTTTGGATTTCGCTGAAAGTGTGGCTTCGATTAAAATGGTTTACAGTGGATCATTTTATCCTGTTACACTTATCTACCATCTTGTATCAGTGGTATATGCTTTTTTTGGTTATTTATTTGTATTATATGGATTAATAACAAGACCCTTTCAAAATTTGAGGATTAAGGTTATGAGAACGTTTAAATTGTAATAAGGAGTTCAGGTGGATTTTCCGAAGCAAATGTTTAATAGCGCGTAGATATATTGGAGTCCATGTCATCTGAAAGTTAACCACCAAAAAATCATTCTGATGAAGAAATAAAAGAGGAGCTGCAATAGTACACTAAACGAGTAGGTTTCACAAAATTCAGTCAAGCGGTTCAGTAGCAGTTGAGGAACAAAAGGACAAACGAACAACTCGCCGGACTTCCCCGTTACCAAATACCACCCCTTAAGAAAGTGGAGGTATTAATAAAATAGTACTAATTAAAGTAGGAAAAAAAATCTTACATAGACAAAATGTCATAGAGAGGCATATAGTAAATATTAATACATTTTTAGTAGTTTTATTTTTCCCTTTTATCTTATTGATTTTATTTTTATAAAAAGAATTTATAAAAATAAAAGTATTTCACTAAATATGTCACGAGTGTGGTGCATACGATTCATTTGTTTGTTGTTACGAGCACTATATCATCCTTAAATGAGGTCGATTTGCTAGGCTTTGAGAGTTTTAATGTAGTATGTACAGGTATAGCAACGAATAATTTTAATAAATGAGTTGATTCATTTTTTACGTTATATCATTTTTTTCGCTTATACTTTATTACTTAAATATTTTATGACGGTAAGGTATATCATATATATGACATATGATGGACATCAGATTTTCTGTTCAGCGTCAACTTGACAAAAAGAAGACTAACTAACCACTTGCAATAAATACACAAAATTATGATAACCAAAGAACAATAATACTTCGGCAACAATTGTGTTTGCACAGATCTATATGGCGGACACACTTCAAAATGACACCTATCGTAAAGCATGTTACAACATATATAAATGCACACATTTATATAACGATTTTTCGTCGCAATATGATGGTAATGACAAACTTCAAAATTAATGTTCCACTACATAACTTTGTTAAGAGACAATCACTCTTATAGAAATTGAAAAAAAATTCAATGCAAAACGTATATTTCAATCTATTATAAACACAAAATGTATTAGATTCTAAAGCAGTTGTTGACCTATTCTTTTGTTTTTTTCTGTGCGTGTTTGATAGAATCTTGAGATAACCAATTCATAATTCCACCATACATCAAATAAAATATCACGGATTTTTTAATCCATGTTTAATTTACCGTTGTTAGTATCGTCATACAAAAGTTATGCAAGTTGCGTACACATCGTAGTTTTGTAAATTTGATTACAAGTAACACACCTTCTTTCACTGGGGGTAAACGTTTATCTGTAATAAAACTTCATATGACCAGCTATCGGTACGGCAGGTAAAACAGAATCTGTGTTCCCATTGCTATTAAATACAGTTAATTTTGCTATATTATACTGCAGATTGTTGTCTGCGTTTTCAAATGCCATTACAACTTCATGGGTTTTGATATCGTGTACAGTGATTTGATCAGTGTTACCTTTTGCATTTGCCGTACCAATATAAATTGTCAAACTAATGTTCTGCAGATTTGTGTCAAATTCATATATTTGACTTATATAATATACTAAAACGTATATCCATATTGCAAGAAGTCTAAACGAAAAATTAACAATGTGTTGACTCGTTATGACGTATCAGCATTTCCTGTGTATTTTAGACAAGACGTGACCTAATTAACCGGAGTAGACCTCCGAAGAATGCTAATGGTCACCTGACCCGAAATCTCGTACCCGATATCAGCATAAATTTAAATGAATACACAGACGAGCAAATACAATGATATAATAACAATTTTCCATATATGTGTAATTCAATGTCATGGTTTTAAAAACATATGTAAATCATTATTTTACCTGTATAAGAATGATTTTTTGTGGACCGAATCTTTCAACGAAATGGTTCTTCTTGATTGCTCTCTAATTTCACTTTTCAGTGCTGACATTCTTTTCCTTTAATTAACTGAATTAATATTTTTAAAAATCATATTAATATAAAGGTAATTGTAGTTTACCTTTGTTCAAATCTCAAAAATCGATTAAGGAAGAAAATCAAGTAGCAAACAAATATTGAGGCAATTGTACGAAATTTAAAAGGACCGCGATCGCCGGGGTGCGTCGCCTTGGTAAGCGTCTCCTGTTATGCATGCATCACCTGCCATGCGTATCTACAAAATATCACCAACGGGAATAGGAGACACTCGGTACAGATTCAGTTATCTAAAGATCTAGAACTGCGAAAACATTTCGCTAGCAAAATCTGTTTATGAAAAAAAATAGACCTTATATTGATATTTCCCAAAGACAAATATTGTATCAAATGACGATGGAAATCTCTTGTAAGATAAGTTTATCTGTTGATAGTATCAGCAGTTCTTTGTCAGATTTAAAACTCAAAGCTGATTTATATCGTGTTTGTCCATTTCCGTTTGTATTCAACTTTGTTAAAAAAGTTCCGTCAGAATTCAGAATATGTATACATTGATTTGAATCATTTATAACAATATTCCCAAGTTTAGAGGTTACTACGCCAAATGGTTTCTTACATTCTTTATAGGACCAATTCTGATTTCCTTTGTTGTCGAAGTCTACAATTTTACAATCATATTCACAACTCACACAGAAATGTCCATTGATATTTTCGCTAATTCTAAATACATAATCAAAACTGGGTACACGATAAGAGTCCCCCTTACATCGGATTGTTCGGATTAGCTTTCCATCATTTGTCAATTCAGTAATTTCAAGTGTGACTCTTTGACTGAAAAAATTATAGTCTGACCATGTAAGAATAATTATTTTCTCATCCCTACAAACATGCAGTGCTAGAGCATTCAGCTTTCCGTTTGGTTTTTCGTAGAAATTCTTGCATAGACCTAAATTGTTTTGAATATCAATGCAATTTTGTTCTGTGTAAGCTATTAAGAGACCTTTTGATTCCAAAAAAGAAATAGCACAAATGTTTTTGATGGCTTGAGGGGCGTTTACTTTTCCATTTGGGCTAATTTGAAACAATCCTCTAGAATCACTAAGCCATGTTGTTCCATCTTTGCTAACAGCTAAAGAACTATTACCATCAGCATTTTTAATATCATATGAATTAACTTGGCTAATTGATACGTCATCTAGAATTGAACAATCAACTACATCGCCTAAAGCTCTGTCAATATATTCATCCCTGATTTTCTTTGGATTGAACTTTTTCATTGATCGTGTTATCAGAGTTGGAATGTCACATTGTTTTGTATTGTTTTCTAAATTGAATGCAAGGCTATCAATTTCAAATAAAGTTCTCACCAGTTCCCAACTATTTTGCTTCTGAATTCTTTTCATGAAGTTGTGATCCATATGGTCTATTTCTTCTATTAGGGTTTTAAAATTCTGCTCTTTTCTTTTCAGCTCAAGTTTATGCTGAGATGTTGTCGATATATATGTCTGAAGGCTTTCTTCTAAATGTTCAACTACTTTTTGTGATCTCTCTGAAATCTTCTTTTTTAAATCTTCAGCTTGCTTTAATACTCTATGTTTTTCTTTTTCAAAATGTTCCAAATGACAATCTTTAGAATATTTTATTAAACCAGCTCGGTCCTTGGATTGTTCATGCTGTGATAGCAAGTGGTTTTCAAAGATAGATTTACGTTTCAAAAGCTCTATTCTTTTATCTTGATAAAAAGTTCTAAACAATTCAAGTCTATGGTTTATGTGCTTTTCATAGCGACATTCCGCACAAATCAGCTTCATACACCCTACGCATACATCAGTACAATAGTAATCCTCATGATATTTGCATCTTATTTGTGCTAATTTTGTTTCATAAATGCCCTCCAGAAAATGCTCATTTAAGTTTGTATTTTCACTTTTGTGTCTACTTTGATGTTCTTGATACATCTGTAAATGCTTCTCATTACATGATTCACACATGAAGACATCACACGTCACACATTTCCAGTTTGCTGTTTTTTCACCTTTACATTTAGGACAAACAGGTCCAGCTTGCGCCATAGTGAATTATAATTTTATCTCTCACTTGCACATTTTCTAAGTTAACTTAACTATACGTTCTGATCATTTCATTATATGGTTTCATGGGTATTGATTTTGAATATCTGGTATTTGTTGAAACAAAGTATTGGCAACCTTATCTATAAGTGGCGACTTGTTAGTAACTGCGTTTGTATAAGGAATCCGGATGTGGCGCATCAATATGTAGCGGCTATAACAATATTTCCATATGTTTCAATTTTTTTTTCTTTCTGTTTCCGTCTGCTGCATGAATAAAAGCAAGCTGAATTCAAGAGTCCATCTAAAGAAAATAAAATATTCATTGTTTTTATTTCTTCTTTAGTACACTTACATAACTAAAAGCAGACATTTATTGATGGGTACACTGAGTGTATATCCTCGTATGGTCATACCACGGACCTTATCTTCCTGATAAAAGATGAGTCATTAGATCAAAAACAGGATGTGATATGAGTTACTTTTGGCCCCAGTTTTCATGTAATTTCAACGTTTATTTAAGATTTCCATTTATGTCTATTGTAAAGTTGAGATAATAGAAAAAAAAAGATAGTTTAGAATCAATGAATTAACAATAAAAATAGTAATGACGTCACAAAATTAGGAAATCGAAATCCCATTCATTTGTTTTTGAGTCATTGTTTTTACCTGTAGTAACAAAACGTTGTACTTTTCGTATTTAATGTAGGATGTGTAAAAAGAGTTTACGAGCAACCATTTTCAGTTTTTGGTGACCCATTGCTATCTATCGTTCATATGTCCATATATATAAATCGTCTCTAAATTTTTCGTATTTCAATTTTGTTTCTGAAACCACTGATCAAATTCTGTTCAAACTTTCCAGGTACGATGCGTGGAAGTCTTATAACAAACTATCTTCTTGATTCTGATCAGTAAAAAAGCATGGCAGGCAAAGGCAATCTTTTAACTGGTTGAACAATTTTCCAAAATATTTCTTCCCTTAAACTACAAGGCGAGATGTTTGGAAAATTATGATATTGATGGTTGGGAGACCCTTATCAAACTATTATAAAATATTGATCCATTGACAAACATGGTAACATGGTAGATGGTTTTTTTTTTCAAGGAACAAATACCAATATTTTCCAATGTTTTGAAAAAGAGAGGAGAAAGATATCAAAGGGACATTCAACCATATAGTTCGAAAATAAACTTACAACGCCATGGCAAAAAAAAGAAGAGAAAAGGACCAAAAGATAAACAACAATATACAAAATAAAACATAGAAAAGTAAGACAGGGCAACACGAACCTCACCATACACTGGGGGTGATCTCATGTGTTGGAACATTCACGTAATATTTGCCACTGACCCTTAAGGAAACACAAATCAATCGATCAATCAATCAATCAATCAATCAAGGAAGAACAAAAAGACCCATAACGCATTACATAAAAGAACTTTTATAATAGAAACCATTTTAGATTAGAAAACAAATGTTGTATTTCCTGTGAGGTACCAATACGAACTCGTAACCTTTGTCGACTACAGAAATATAGATATCGATTAATAAGTAGCAAAATAACAAAAATACCGAACTCCAAGGAAAATTCACAACGGAAAGTCCCTTATCAAATGGCAAAATCAAAAGCTCAAACACATCAAACGAATGGAAAACAACTGTCACATTCCTGACTTGATACAGGCATTTCCTTATGTAGAAAATGGTGGATTAAACTGATTTTATAGCTAGCTAAACTTCCTACAAACTAAAAGTATGCATGCAGTAAAAGCTAATTAAATATGTTCATAGATTATTTCTTATTCATATGCAAAACTATAAATAACTTACAGACCGTGTCTTCAGGGAACAACACAAACGCATGATCAAAGAGACTCACAGGCATGCTATAAATGTAATTATTCCTCAGCAAACAGTCTAAACCAAATGTATACAAAGATCATTTGCGCTTAAAATAACACACACTGATAACACTGAAAACTACAGGCGTTGTAAATATCTACATAACTCCACCAGGGAACAACACATGCTGATAATCCCTGAGAACTACAAGTACGAATTATTTTCGCGAGAAAGAAACACATTGGAATCATCGGATAATACAAGCAAAATGTATTTATAGATTATGTCTTTTACCAAAAAGCAAAAACGAAACTACAACAATAACGTATCTTTAAATCAGGTCCTCATAGAATAAAACAAACCAATAACCCAAGACACTTTCAATATATCTATAATCATTTCCTTATATAACAACACAAATTTATAACCTCAGGGAATTATAAATAAACTGAGGCTGTGGTTTATTTCCTTGCGAATATGCATAAATTATTTCACAGGGGACAACTCAAAACTTATTATCTCAGGAAGTTCTATTACAATATATCTTTCATTAAGCAATACATATTATTCCCACAGATAATCACATGCAGAATATATTATTTACACATTATTTTCACAGGGAACAACAATAACAAAATCTGTTTGAGACTACAGACACATTATATCTATATCATATCTCTCTGTTGTTTGTCTTTTTCTTTTTTAATCATGGCGTTGTCAGTTTATTTTCGACTTATGAGATTGAATGACCCTTTGGTATCCTTCGCCTCTCTCTTCATGTACAGTGTACACACTAAACTACAGAAATAGCCTCAATATTATTTCTTCATATACCACGACAAAGTCTTCGGCCAACTACATGTATGATAGAATGATAATATATAGATTATTTCCTCAGGAAACAACAAAAAGTTCTTACCTCAAGTAACCTCAAGTAACTACATAAACAATATGTGTATAGCTTGGTTCCTTATAGAACGGCATGGACTTATTACCCCAAAACCCTATTAGTAGAACATATCCATACTTTTTAAAATTTAATCAACTTTTCAACGTATGTATAAGATTTTGGATTTTCACTGAAGGGACACTAAGTGTGGAAATGCTCATCTGGTGCAGTAAACACATTTCCAGTAATATTATAACTATCACTGGCGCGATACCGCTACGGTGGACCATTAGCCACCGAAGGTATCATCAGCACAGTAGCATGGCAAAAAAAAACGTATTGTTTTAAATATGCCGTTATAATTTTTTAAATCATTTTATATAAGGGAATGCATTACCTCATACATAGCTCTGATTTCTTGCCCAGGTGTGACTATACTGTTGGTCCATCATTTTTATGAAGCGCGGAGTTAGTCAAATTGGAATACAGACCTGAATTAAAATATATAAATTAAGTAGATACATAGTAAGCTTACAACTGCAAGCAACAATTTAAAAATCGAACAAAATAATTGATAGAGTGTATCATTGAAATAAGTAACATGTAACTCAGAAGGTCTTAGTTATGCTCTTCCGTGAGCAAAGGTGCCAGATTTGTTTTTGTATGGCGCATGGGCTAGGGAATATAATACTAAGAACAGACATTAAAAATTCAGCAAGTTCTGTTTTGCATGTTTAATAACAAATTTTGGTATAATATAGTTGCAGCGGTTCATATATCCGGATTTAATCACTAAACATCCAATCTAATTAAAATTAAATATCCGCATTATCTCATTTCTTATGCTTGTTAGCGAGCAAGCAAAAAAAAAAAAAAAAAAAAAAAAAAAAATGAGCGAGTGTGGACATTTAATTTTTAATCAAATTCCTGAAACTACTTTTCTCATTGAATATTCGGCGAAATATCCCCGACAAGGATTCCTGAAATCGAAATTGGATAGCGGATCTACCAATATAAAGCAATTTTAAATGATTTTTTGCGTAATTCCTGAAATATTTCAGGATAACCTGGAACGGAATTATGGAGGTCCTGAAATATTTCAGGATACTCTTGAACAGAATTTGGAGGACCTTATATCGAATTATTGAGGTCCTGTAAGATTTCAAGAGGTTCTAAATTATATATTGAAATTCTGAAATCGAATAATGTAGTTACTTTGAATAAATATGCGCCACATGTTACACTTAGAGGGAACCCACGATAGAGTATTTCTCCTGAAAACAAATAGAATAGAACTGGAAACTTATTGTATCTGTCGTTTTTTATTCCGCCAGTGAACAAGACAAATTGATTAGCTTAATTTTATGGAGCTACAATTATACAATCTTTAAAGATAATTTCCCAATGCTCAACACATATTCTTAAGTTAGCTTACCGACCTAAAACATGCAAAATCATAGATGATTTTCAGAGGAACGAACAAACGCATACTAGTAATAAATCATAATATATGCATGCATATTTAGACTATTGAACTGAGAAAATCACACTCTAATATCCAAAGAGAACTACCAATACATATATAAATCTCTACATTACTTATGAAACAACACAAACACCTACAGGACAATGACGCTTTTTCTCTTGATTTTGTAATGTCCGGTGTCTTTGGATATGGTTCTTTTATTTCATCTTTGAAATTAGTCATAAATTGTTCCCATACTTAGTAGTATAAAATTAAAGTAGATCATTTGCTTAGGAACCAGCTGTAAGGAACATGAGATTTACTGTTTGCTTAAGGATTAACACATACTAATAACATGCGGAATCTACAAGCCCAGCAAATGTAAACGTTATTTTCTCTGGAAATAAATCAGTTCTGTTTTGATATTCAAAGATGAAATAATCTATTTTAATATTATATTCGTGTGTCCCTGGGACTAAAAAAAGAGTTGCTCTCCAAGGGAAATCCTCTCTAAACATCACAATCACAACTACAAGTATGCTGAATAGTTAGAACGACACAAACTAGTAACCCCAGGGAACAACAAACAGAATATATTAACAAATTTCTCAGGCAACACGGAAAACGCCGAATGTCGATATACATTTCCGAAAAATGCAACCTTGCATGTTCTCAGTATTCAATTGATCTACGATTACACAACTTGGTGTAATGATACATAACAAGTAAGTCCTATTTTGACCCAACATTAGGACTTGTATAGTCTCATATTACTGGGTCCAATCTGATTACGAAACATGCTTTGACCTTCCAATGGGTAATTTGTAAGTTTCACTCATCATGTAAACAGTAAGCTTGAAGTATTATAAACTTATACTGAAGGCCGTTCGGTAACCTATAGTTGCTAACTTCTATTTCAGTTGGTCTCTGGTGGAGAGTTGTCTAATTGGCAAACATCCCACATCTTCTTATTTTGTATTATTTGACGAAGTCGAAATCCAGTACTCAGTTTTTGAAACATTGTTTTAATCTAGTTTTACAAAACCCTGTATTCTTCGTAGATAATATGGCGCAATGTTTAAACACGTATGTGATTGTTGATTGTGAGACCTCATCAAACGATCCAAATTTAATTTTGATCGGTTTACTACCGTAGAAATGGTGACACATAGATTCCAGTGAAACCCTATAAACAAATTTAACAATTTTCTGGTGGAGAGTTGAAATTCATACCACATCTTCTTTTTTATATTGATTGAACTGATGTTATTATTTGAAGGTTTTCCTTAAAATGATGTTCGATTGGTTTCAATCAGATGAAAAACAAAGAATGCCTCCATAGATTAATAAAACTGCCAAAAAGAGCAGAAAGAATAATTGTAGATGCCCTTTCTATATCATCAAGGGGACTTTTTGACAGATTAAATTAGTTAAGTTTCCTTGACAGAATTTTATATCATAAACTAATTCTAGTACATACAATCTTACACGATAAAACTCCTGATTATATGAAAAAGTTGTGTGTTCAGAACTCTGAACTTTATGAAAGATATAAAAAAACAATTAGTAGTTATTCGATCAATCACACATATAACGAACATTTTTAGTGCATACAGTTCTGCAATTCTATGGAATAGCTTACCAACGAACATAAAAACATCAACATCTTTATGTTGATTTAAATCTAAATGTTTCAAATATCCCCATCAAACCACACAGAGATATATTATGAATTAACATGAACACCAAGAATGATAAACAGTAAGCTCATCATCTCAACAGTAAGCTTGCAACATGTCTTAATATGAAGCAGTTTGAATGTGTATTGTATACTTCATAAAATCTTATGTATATATACTGCTTGTTTGTTGTTATTGTTTATTTGTATGCACTATCATGTTACTTACTTTACTAGGGCCCCAAGTAAGATTAGTGAAAACTAATTGGGTTACCCTCTTTAAATAAAACAATATTATTATTATTATCATTCTTATCATTAACATTGCCATCCCCTTAAATTCACTATAAGTCATATGTCCGTTGTACCGGTATTTAGTGTATATAATTACTGTAGGGTGTACATGTCCATCTGACCTGGACTTTTGGTATTGTTCTACGATCAATGTTAGGTTGTTTTACAGACATAACAACTATTATTTCAATGTTTTTACCTTAGTAAACTATATCATTTTTTGAACAAATTTATATTGCTCGAATGTGTTTTGAAATTAAAAAAAAAGCATTGGTTTGTGAAATTACTTTTTTATCATGTTAATCTTTAACACCATATTCAACTGTGACTACACTTGTTTAATAACTGTCATAAAAACATGTCTTAAATTTTCTTATTTAAGACAATGTCTTGAATGTCATATGAGGCAGTTTGAATATGTATTGTATACTTTATAAAATCTATCGACAAATTTATATGCATTAATTATCTAATGTTTTAAAGCAGTTATTCAATGGCCTGTATCAAAGGAAAAATTGAATAGAGAATAATTACACAACAGAAATGATTTAATATATCAGTTCACAGTATATTTTTTCTACTGCAGATTCAAGTTTATTTTGTACATGGTATTTTAATGGTTACAAGGGTATGCAAGATAGTTTTGTTATGTTATCCCTCATTTGTGTACTCAATCTGTCTATAAATAAAGGCAACAGTAGTATACCGCTATATAGTCATTATTCGATTAAGCAAAAACAAATCCGGGTAACAAACTAAAACCGAGGGAAACACATCAACTATAAGTACAACAACGGAACCACAGAAACACTGAACTACAACAAAAACAAACGCCAACATACATAGAAACGGACTGTAGATAACAACTGCCATATTCCAGTTTTGGTAGAGGACATTTTAAGGAAAAATGGTGGGTTGAACCTGGTTGTATGACTAGCCAAACCTCCCTCTTATATGGCAATGTTAAAAATACCGCTAAAATGACAACACTACGTGACAGGAATCTTTACATTATTTTGTAAGTAAGGCAGTATATCGTGTTGTAAATGAAGAATAGATAAATTTAATTACGGATTGTGCCCGTTTAGATTATAAACATTGCGTTAATGATCACATTATTCCTACCATTAAGTTATCTTGGTCCCCTATGAGTTTATGCAGGAAAAGGGTGTCAGTATCACTAAAATTTCTCTTCAATATAAAATCTAAAAATAAATCTTCACTTCGTGTAGAATTCTTGATAATCAGATAGATCATTTTCATTTTTGTGTATTCAGTTATAGTTCTTGTCTCACCTGTGATCAAAGTAACAAAGGGTTAAACATAGATATAACTTCTCTAGCAAAGGGGGGCAGAACAATTTGCAAACACATTAAAATCTTCTCGTCGTAGATACTAAAAACTGTAAGGAATTGATTTTTAATGAGATCTAGTTACCCATTCATTGTCACCTAACCGCGATCTCATTTGCATACTTTTCGAACCCTGCTCGTGGTGAGGTATGTTCAACTCAAATATCAACTCACAAGGATTGCCAGTTTTTCTGCCAGTGGTTCTTTCGGGGTACTCCTGTTACTTGCATCATTAAAAGTGGTCACTTTGATATACCATTAGCCAAATTGATTGAAAGCGGTGTTAAGTTTTTGGCATTTTTGGGCATTACAATTACACATCAGCATTACCCCAAACCTGGTATTGACACAAGCAAACAAACACACATTCTCATACTCCAGTGGCCAAGTCACAAGTTTTCAAAATCATATATATATATATCTGTCTATTTCTCCATATTTATATACATAGTTGGTGAGGACAACTATATTTGATATAAAGAATCGTTGCAAGTTAAAGTATGTAAAGCTTTCAGTTAAATAACCTTAATCTGATTTCATAGGTCATTGGTCCATGCATGTTAAGGATCTTTGTTTGGTCAAAGTTTACTTTTCGTAAGTAGATCCTTTATCCGATTGTAATGAGAAATAGGTCAATTAGTACAAGAATAGGACACCATATCCTGACCGCACGATTACATTTCCATGATCAGTGAACTGAAATTTTACTCAAAACCCTAATTTGGAACATACCTGTCTGTAAAGGGCAACTACAGGAAACAGGAAATGCATTTAATAGACAAGTGCCCTTTATAAACAGGTTTTTCGTTTCTAAAAATGCATATAGTTATGTCCTCTGATATTCTCTGCAATGTATTCATGTTTTTGTGTTTGTTTAAAAATAAATATGCCAAGAAGTAAACATGTTTTATATTAAGCCCTTCAACATCACTGCAAAATATAAACATAATAAGGTTGTGCGTCAAAGGGCTTAGAATAATTTTCCCAATTTCTGTCATTTGTTTCGGACTTAAAAATAGGGCTCATTTATTTTAACTGTCGAAGTTATGCTTATCTGTCAAAAATTGTCATTTAAGGGTACTAGTTAATAAACTGAGTCATCCAATGTATTTGATCAAATCATGCATAATTTTGTAGATCTTGCAGTGCTGATCATTTTAGCTGTTTTCAGTTTCTACCTATCTGTTATAATTTTAGAGATAATAGGCAAAAACAAGATAGATTTCGACTACAGAACGTATAGCTAGCCTAGCTGCTAAAATGATCTAGATAGCCTAAAAATTCATGCTATCTAGAGATTCCAAAAGGGCGTTCAATAGGTTATTACTAATGACGTCATTTGGATAGCCTAGCTATTTAGCATATCGTTCAAAATAAATAGATATCTAGGACATAGCGGCTATTTAGATGCTACGGTATTGAACGCAACCCAGGTACCTCCTTTTAGAGTTCATGCAATTCATGCTGTTTTGTTTGTTACCTTGATTTGTCTCTTCCTCATCGTTTTTAGATATGTGAACATGAGTAAACAACTGTCGCCTTAATTTAAGGGCATTAACTCCCCTTGAAGGAGTCTTCTGATGGTCAGATAAAAATCTAAGTGATTTTAATGACCTAAAATTGCAAATTCTTCAGAAAACAACAACACTACTTTCCATTTGGATAGAAACATAGCTGGAAATTCAAACTTGATTATGATAATGAATAAATCAGGATATTGGATATAGGTTAAACTCCTAGATCTCCAGAAGTAATTTGTTTGGGCATTTTTGTGCCAATTTATCAAAACTGTTTTTACCAACAGTCAATTTGTCATTGAAAATAGTGCTGATGCCAGCTGTATGAATAACAAATATATAAGAAAATGCATTGTAGTGATCCGCTACTGCACTTTACAAGCAGGTGCCTTTTTTATCCAGTTTGACTGTAAAATAAACAGTTTACTTAATAATGAACATGTGTACTAAGTTTCAAATTAATGTGACAGCAAAATACCATAAAACATAACTTAAACCAAAACTTTAACCTGATAAGGGACGGACAGATGGGCGAAAAGATGAACAAAAGGACATGCAAGAGGACAGGTACCATCACTATATGCTCCTGAAATAGTTTTGTGGAGCATTTGCACTACCTCGCCTTACACATTTCTTATTAAGATAAATATGTACCAGATATAAACATTACAAGCAGCACTATAATATTAACTATGAAATGGAATTCAAATAAAATTGAATTGTAAGTATGGTTTATTTTTCACTTTGCACTGTTAATATTGATGACATGACTGCGGTACTTCTACAGTGGTTTGGTAAAATTGCTGACCAGTTGAACAGCTTGACTGGATGAAACAAATTACTAATGGGTCAGAATTTTAAATGAACTGCATTAGTTTAAGAGGAACACTTATCAATAAATGAATTGTGGTTGATCAGTTTGATAAAAGTCATCTCACATACTTTATAGGTGGACTATCACAGGAGTGTTTAAAAAAATGTACTATCAAGGCGGGTCTTAGTTCCACACTTAATCAATATTGGAATTAAAAAACCTATTTCAATAGATTATTCATTTATTACCAAAAAAAAAAAAAACACACACACAAGAATGTATCCATAGTACACGGATGCCCCACTCGCACTATCATTTTCTATTTTCAGTGGACCGTGAAATTGGGGTAAAAAACACTAATTTGGCATTACAATTAGAAAGATCATATCATAGGAAATATGTGTACTAAGTTTCAAGTTGATTGGACTTCAACTTCATCATAAACTACCTTGACCAAAAACTTTAACCAAAAACTTTAACCTGAAACGGGACAGACGGATGGACTAACGGATGAACAAACGAACGCACAGACCGAAAAGCATAATGCCCCTAGGTGGGGCATAAAAAAACAATGAACAAACTTATGTGCCCACAATGTTTGGTTGTTTTTCATGGCTTGTTGAATCTTTTATTTTTGTGTTACTTTTAAGACAAAATGATTGTCTTCTTGCTATCTATCTTCCTTTTAAAAATATAGAAATAGTGATTTAAATTTCTGATTGATGTCATTCATATATAGATATACATACAAATTTTAAATAATCTGACGCTCCCTCCTCATCAATCTTTTTTTAAAAAGCTCTATGAGAACCAGAAAAATGATTTTACTCATCTGAACTGGCTTTTTATCAATGTGTTGGTTCTGCATTTATTCTAGTCAAAATCTCCTTTGAGAAAATCAAGAGATAATTATTTAGTGAAGGAACGAACAGCTGGTAATAATTTATTAGACAATATTTTTTTCAAAGCAACAAATACATCACTAATTTTTCATTCATTATCTGTTCTGATTATTGATTTTAAACCTTAGATCTTGTATCTTAAATCCTCTATTACCACATTGTGTACCAAGCTTTTGTTTTATAGATTGACCATCTTTCTTATTCTTCTTGGATTTATCTGAAAAAGTTAATCAAGTAAATTATTTATTAATTGTCAGCAAGTTAATCTGCAATATTAATTCTATTGGCTAAAACTGACATATTGTGAAAAATAATATTATGATGACCAACTAGAAATTTTGAAAACAGGAAAGATTTTCAACATAAGTCTATAAAGTTGATGAGTGCTCAAAAACATACCGTAATTTAACTTTGCCACATGTTGATGTCACAAGCCAATAATCTCATCAGAGGGTTTTCTTAGTTGTATCTTGATGGTATTTTCACTCTTCCATCTTATTACAAATGGTGTTTTATTTGCAGAATGTCTAGCATTAACAAATTGTGAAGTTTCAAATGAATACGCTTTTATTGAATGTATATGGAAGTTGATCAATCACCAGTATTTATAAAAATCATCAATATGAGAAAACTTGGTTATCAATCAAATTCAGTTGAATTATTTCTTTTGATGATTATAGGCTCTAATAGTTCTGTACATACTTTTCTTTTTCTTGGGTAAGGGACCATAATATTCTTCCTCCAAACTCAATCTCTTTTTATTCTTTTTTTTTCTTTCCTTCTCCTTCCTTTTATCAAGTTTATTTTATCAGATTTAACCCTACTATTCCTATTCTTTATAGGTTTCTTTGTGTTCTTTTCAAAAGTATACGAATCCAATTCCATATCCATTATCTTACGGAAATTGTCAGGCTGTTTCTCCTTAAATGTCCATGTAGTTTTCTTTTTCTTTTTCTTACTATATCTATATTCATCAGTTTCAATGTAACTACTTCTATCAAAGTCTTCCTCATAGTTTTTTTGTTATTTTGAAATCACAACTGTTTGTATTATATGGTCTCTTTTCCTAATTTTCTTTGGAATACTTGTTTCCTCTTCTTGCATTTCTGATTAAAAAAAATAAAGAATCATCCTCAACAGCAGAACCCTTTTCGATGACAGATTTTCAATTATCCATTCATAGAATGGTGTTTATTTAGTTAAACTTAGCGTTATTGCTAAAAATCTAAAAAAAAAAAAAAGAATATGCCACAGAGTTCATTTTCAAATAAGTTGTCTGAATTGTTTTTGTTGTTGTAAGGGTTATGCAATGAGAAGCAAAATTATATTACGAGAAACAAAACTATTTCATGGACTTTTGAAATAAGATAAGAAAAGATAACTCTTTAATTATTTCAGAAATTGAAAAGAAATAAACATCTGTGCCAAGAGCACATGAAAGGCTCTCTTGTGAATATTGAAATTGTTGCGATAACAAAATGAAACATTTAGAAGGCATTGAATCAGAAATTATCAAAATGGCTCTGTAGAAAACCAAAGATGAGGATATGTTTCAGAGTATAAATATTGCCTTAAATATGACTGTTCTAAGTCCCATAACTCTGGAATGACAAAATTTTCAAAATCGTTAGTTATCAGTTAATCAATCCAAGCATACCCAAGTTAGGGTACAACATGTGAATTTTTTTTAAATCTGAGAGTTTGAATTTGTAGCTCTGTAATGACTAACAAATTGACACGCCAGAATTGATGTTTATCGATAAAAGAAAAATTATGTTCTGTGGAATCACTATTATTCGTTTGATACTAATTTGTGTGGATTTTGTGGGAACAGGTGACCCATGAATTTAAAAAACGAATTACAAATTTTCTAAAAGCTAGTATGCAGCATTTTTCAAAACCACGAAATCAACTATCCACGAAAATGCAAGTTATCCTGAATCCATGGAATATTGGAACACACGAAAATAAATGAATTCACAGTAATCCTTTCCTTTATGAGTTGTCCAAATCAGTTTTCTAACATTGACATTTTGAACGATTCATTAGCTTTTACCTTTTTGTCTTTTGGCGACTCTGACATCAGACTTTCTGTATTGGGATATAAATGTACAAGCTGGTAAAGTATGTCTGTCCATTCTTTATTCCTCACAATCCTATTGAGAAAAGATATTTATGATTACAAATTTGTAATCATATTGTTTAGAAACAGCAATGTGATATGAAGTTGATAGCCAGTTAAAGTTTCAGGTCTGGAAACTTTTTGTTTTTACAGTAATAAAGGTTGTTAAATGTAAAGTAGTATAATATAATAAATAAGTTCATATATTTTGCTTGTTTTGCTTTCGAATAAGACACAAGATTGCCTATTAAGGCATAAGAATTAAAATTGATACCCCACAATAAATTAACTTCAACAGTATTTCTGTAGTACCTACCCTGGAGGTTAATAAAAGCAAGGATTTGTATAGTAAAAGAGGGGCGAAAGATACCAGAGGGACATTCAAACTCATAAATAGAAAATAAACTGACAACGCATGTCTAAAAAAGAAAAAGACAAACAGACAAACAATAGTACTATACAAATCCTTGATAAAAGTAACCCTGGAAGTTAACATAAAACAAATGAAAAATAAAAAATAAAAAAGTCTGAATTATGGAAAATTATGAAATAATATTATACTAGGTCATTAATGTATCCTTTTCCAGCATACAGAGCTATATGTATTGTACTAGGTAAAAGAAATTAGAAACACTTGGTCTCCTTTTTAAGTTCTCATATATATAGATATGGAATCATGGATACAAAGTTAGACCATCCAGAGGCATAACTGTACCCTTTCCAAATTTAATAAAGTAAATTATCTTTTGAACTATTTATATCAGCATATGCAAAATGCTTATCAATTTTCATGCAAATTTTCTGCAGTGTATTGATGTAAATATTTTGCTTTTTGGCTCAGATTTTTAACTGATGGAGAAAATAGTACTCTTTTTGTATTAGTACATAAATATATATCGAAAAGTAAAAGGTTCACACCATAACATGAAAGCTTCATTCATATGTCTTCCTTGCATTTCATTTAGATTATTTCATTCATTTTTTTCCTAAAATGTTTTTCTTCTCAAACTACAATATTATCAATTTATTGTGTATTTACTATTCTTTCTTTATTCAAATTGACAAAGCATGATCCAAGTATCCATCTTACATATATCATGATTTGATTTTTGAAAATCAAATCATGATATATATAAGATACATTATACAATAGGATCCAGAAACAAGCAGCATTGCTTATTTTAATCTGTCTTAAAAAAAATTTCAAACTAACAATTTGCCCACATGAAATAATAAGCTAGTCAATAAGTAAGTAAAAATGCATATTATTTGGATAACAATCACAACACAGCATGCAAAATGATAATCAAGCTTAAGATAAACTTACATGATCAAAATGGTCATCCCCTCCACAGTTTGGACAATGTTTCGTTGGGTTTTCATTATCTTTTCTTCTTATCAATGGACCATGAACAGTCTGAAATCAGTAAAATCACATATTAAATTCTAAAATCAATTAAATCACGAATATGATTAAAAAAGTACAAAAGAACAGTGTTCCAATGTCCCACACCCAAGCACATATTTTATCTGTCCAACGGCATGTTATATTATATCAAAAGTATTGAGATCAAGAAAACATTCTTATTCAAATTAAATATATTACTAGACATGTTAGACAATATCTCATTTAAAGCATATCTTCATAACATTTCATTGCTCAACTTAGCATGCATAGATCACATCATGTGTATAGGAACAACCATGTAATTACCTCCCATGTTTTGTCATGTTATCATTAAACATCAACATCAATTTTTTAATTACACAATAAAAGAAAAAGAAATAAAAAACATCATACATATCTAATAATCTTTCCAACATTGAATATTTTGGGTAAAATATTGATGAGAACAAAGGTCAATATGCTAGTTTTCTAAACAGGTAAAACCATTTGGCAAAATTCCTCTGTAAATATCTGACTATTTATACATCTCAGCCTCTGTATCTACTGAGGTCTGCTGCCATTGGAAATTTGTTATTAACTGAACTGATTTATATGGAAACTTTATGTTGACTTACTCTCCAATGGTGAACTTTGACCTCTTTTGCTTCAGAAAATAAAATGAGTCAGCGTTATTCTGTATGTAGGTGATTATTTTACTTAAACTTGTACATTGAGATATAGGAAAAGATCAAAGAGTTATTTATCAATATTTATTTTACAATACAACTAGATTTTCTGCAATCTCAATATTCAATCAAAATTCTAGCTAGATATAGATATATTTTTGTAACCCATTGAAAGAAAATACTTCTCACCAATACGTTAGTTGTTTAGTTGGATCGATTTACTTTTGAAGCGGCGGCCTATACATTTCTTTTCAGCTGATTCTGTCAGTTGAGGTTATTCTGAAGACCGCTGACGTCATTCAATGCATTCCGAAAAGTAAATTTCACCCAATTAGCAGACTTTTAATTTAGACCATTACTATTTTTGATGCAGATATTCAATTCGTTGCGAAAAGTAAATTTCAACCAATTAGCGGAATTTTAATTCTGACAATATCTATTTTTGATGCAGATATTCGCAGACTAAAATGGTAATTATAGTAAAATAGAATGCTTTTAGTAGAAATTAGTAGATATAAAACAGGGAATAATTAACTCTTTTAGCAAAAGAAGGATTGAATCGGGGTTCTGTGTATTCACATGATTTGTATTTCTCTCCCTTCTCTTGAATTTTGTGGTGGAATTTTCCAACCCAAATGCTTCACCAAAACATTTATTTTTATATAAACTACAGTAATAACTAAATAATGTAAATCAACCTTTAACTTCAAACTCAAACACTTTTTGTTTGACAAAGTGTGATAGTATTCTATATAAAATGTACATTGATGAAATATGATTTCTAAATTAAAAAGAGGGGGAGGGGCTGAAGATATAGGAATAAAACCACTTATGCCTGTCCCAATTGAATTGCTTTCTATGTTAAAGTCTGTAATTTCAAACATTCAGACAGTCATTTCATAGAAATAAGAAGATGTGGTATGAGTGCCAATGAGACAACTCACCATCCAAGTCACAATGTGTAAAAAGTAAACAATTATAGGTCAAAGTACGGCCTTCAACACGGAGCCTTGGCTCACACCGAACAGCAAGCCATACAAGGCCCCCAAAAAACTAGTGTAAAATAATTCTAACAGGAAAACCAACGGTCTAATCTCTATAAAAATGAGAAACGAAAACACTTATGAACCACATCAACAAAAGCCAACTACCGAACAACAGGTTCCTGACTTGAGTGCAAAAAAATGCAGCGGGTTGAAACGTGTTAACAGGCGCCAACCTTCACCCTAACCTAGTAGTAGTGTAACATTACAACATAGAAGGACACACTATAAAATATCAATTAAAATGGCTTAACTAAATCAAAAACACATATTAACAAAAACAAGTAACCATACACTGAACGAATAAATGTGATCTATGACACAATATAAACGCAATATTAAACAAAAAAGGGGAGATTGAAAAAAAAAAAAAAACTATAACCTTGGATAAAATGACGTTATATAAAACAACGTACACAGGTAAATTTAAATATAATAATTTTGTTGTAAGGAGTACGGAAATATTTATAACAAAATACATAATTTGTTGTTCATAGTACGAGAACAGAAGTGAAAATTTATCGTCATACTAAATACTTATCAAAGGTGGTACAACACAAAATAAGTAAACATTGAATAACAAAAATGCATTATAAAATGTGTCAACAGGTCAAATTAACACGAAAGTACGATTTGAGAGTACTCGCAGTAACTGAAAGCTAGAAAGCCAAAACAATTAATAATAAAAAATCATGCATCAGAGACTAAAATCAACTAAAACACATCCCAGGGATTTAGTGTTTTAACGCCATGGACAGTCAAAGAAGACATGACTTGTGTAATGCCAAAATATGAGTATCGACAGGCAGTAGATTGTTGTGACAGTTAGGATTTAACCTTATAATAACGATGTATAATGTTATATATTGACAAAGCAATCTCTATATAACTGTTATCACAGATATGTCTCTCCTTTTTGTAATTTTGATAATGCAAATGTTGAAACTAAAATAGCAATACTTTAACATGTAAGTTATGCAAATATTCAAAGTCGATGAACCATGACTGAAGGTACATGGCTAAACAATCTCCATGGAAATGAGATGCGCCAATGCTAATACAACTGCATACCAAATACCATTGACTTATTATAAGTCGTTCCCTTTAAACAAACCTAAACACAAACATTAACGTGTAAACTATGTAAAAGTATCAAAGTCAATGAACCATGATGAGGGGGTGGGCTATATAATCTCCATGGAAACGATACTTGCAAATGCTAATAAATTTTGCATACCAAATATCATTGACTTGACATTAGCAGTTCATCTTAAACTGATCTAATCACAAATTAATACATGCAAACTTAGCAAAAGTTTCAAAGTCAATAGACCATGACTGAGGGGGTGGGGCCAAATATTCTCCATGGAAATGAGATGTGCTAATGCTTATACAACTTAACACCAATTAACATTGGCCTACCACTAATGGTTTCCCTTGAACTGACCCAATCACAAACTAATACATGTAAACTAAGCAAAAGTTTCAAAGTTAATAGACCATGACTAAGGGGAGGAGACAAATAATCTCCATGGAAATGAGATATGCCAATGCTTATACAACTGCATACCAAATATCATTGATCTACCACTAGTGGTTCCCCATAAACTGACCTTATCACAAACTAATACATGTAAACTAAGCACAAGTTTCAAAGTCAATCGACCTTGACTGAGGGGCAGGGCCAAATAATCTCCATGGAAATGAGATGTGCCAATGATAATACAGCTGCATACCAAATATCATTGACCTACCACTTGTGGTTCACCATAAACTAGACCTAATGACAAACTAATACATTGTTGACGCCGCCGCCGCCGATGGAAACAGCATACTATGTCTCGCTTTTTGACTCCGTCAAGGCGAGACAGAAATGAACGTGGATGTGTATTTATACATCCCAAACAACCATTCGAAAAGAATACAAATTTTCTTATGTTTTAATTTGTTGATGACAAAATCGATATTTGTGCCAATGTAAACAATATTCAAAGATCTTATTACAACATAAATAAGATAACCTTAACTAATAAGTATGTTTAAAGGTTCGATGAGTTTACAAGGATCACATAGTGATTTCCGCGCTTTTAGTACAATATTACCGTAAAATTTAGGATGTGAAATTTCATATCCATATAATACATTATCCTGGCTTCAGCTGAAAAGTTCACATAACTTTAATTGCATTCAAGGGGACACTAGTTCCCGGTATTTTATAAGTACTGGTGCATCTGATCAGAAAAAGACAGACAAACTATGCCCTCCTGTTTCAATTTCTTAATTTCTTTTTTTATCTAAAATGAACATTCTTTGCCAAAGGGTTCTATAATGATCCCCATTCCTTAAGCTTTCCTTTGAAACATTACACAAAATGTTAACATATTGTAAAATTTACAGATATGCGTAGGCACTTTTATCTTTTAAATATTTACTATTTTTGTTTAAATGTTATTCAGACTTTTCCTAACAGAGTTCAAATTTATTCGGTCCATAGCAATACACAGAAATGCTGATGGAAATAATCACTTTTTTAATATGTCAAATATTTTAATGGGGTGCCATTTCAGGGAGTTTGTATGTAAATTAGTAGTAATGGCTATTTTAATGGGTCATCAATTAAAATTTTCAGATTAGATGTGTGTAAATACTGTGCACCACTCCTTTTAACTTATTAATATGAATGATCACATCTATCCACCAGAGACCAAATGATGTTGATTTAAGCAACTATGGGTAACTGTATAGCCTTCAAAATTGAGCAACACCCATATCTTGTAGTAAGCTGTAAAAGGATTGATTGATTGATTGTTGGTTGTTTAACGTCCAGTGGCAAATATTTCACACATGTTCAGGACAAGAACAAATTAACAAAAATACAATGTGCTGGTCCTGTAATAGGGGTCGTCCGAGATGAAGGTCTGGAAATTTGGACTGCCACTGGTAAATGAGGGTAAATTGGATAGAGATAGAATTTTGCCTTGCAACAGACCACCTACGGACCCTTCAAACAGTTGTTGCAAGAGTTTTAACGTGCAAAGAACGTGGCACTCTCTTTACACGAAGCATCGGATTTAATGTCCAAATTCTGATCGAACGTGGCTGCGAACTTGTACATCCTGCACATCCAAACGAACGCCCCATTTTGGCAAGGGTTTTACTGCAGGTCGGAGCAAGACCATAGTGACCATGTTTCTACCCCAGTCACTCTTGGGAGCAGCTGTAAAAGGACCATATATAACAAAATTAGAACAATTCAAACCATAATACCGACGGCTTGATCTATGATAAAAAAAAACAAAAAATATGACAGATAGTCTGATTTCAACCACCAACTGACTCATTAGATTAAAGGACTTATTGTCAGTCAAAGGGGATGTATTTCAGATGTTATTTAGTTTGCCTAATATGTTAAAGACTTTCGTTCCTCATAAAAGTTATTGCCCAAAAGTGACGAATTTGTTTACCAATTTTAACGTTTTAACGGTTCTGATGAAAATTTTAATAGATAGACTGAAATGATAACAGCAGAAATGATGGGAAATAAAAGAAGATCCAGAAGATGCCAGTATGACTGAAACCATTAACTGATTTCCAGCTCAAAAATGACAAACTGCACACAACAAAAACGACCATAAAGATATATGTACATATGATTTAAATGTCCGAAACTGTCAATTGATTCTGTACTGCAATTCTTGCCCTCTAATAACTTATTTTATCCATTATTTCATATTTTGAAACAGAGATCTTCATTGCAGAAACCACTGAACCAATTCAGACCAAACTTGAACTGAATGATACTTTGTGTTTGAATGTTATCATTGTAAATCATATTCTGGTCTATAAGGTAAGATAGTAGCTATTGTATAACAATGGCCAAGGATTCATTCGAATGATTCAAGCTATTTAGAAGCATCAAGAGTATACTCTAGATGTCGACAGGAATTGTGGTATAACTTTATCAATCTATCCGTCCGTCTATGCAGTCTCGTGATAACTCGGGTATGCTTTAAGGAATCTTTACCATTTGTGTACTCAGTATTATGTAATAAAAAGATACATATATACCTTTTTCATCATTTTCAGATAGGTCTTTCAACAGTTATGTGACTTTGTCAGGAACTAGGCAATATTTCTGATAACTGATGATAACTCATTTTGTTTTCATCGACTCACATGTCGTTTTAACCGAGTACACACAATAACAGAAACAATAATTCTCTTCATGCATAATGGAAATATGGAATATGGAGATTGCAAGCACATACCATCGATTTCATCTCTTCAGGTATACACTACCAATAAAACTACAAGATTTAACCGAGGATTATTGATTGATTGTATGTTGATTAACGTCCAGTGGCAATTGTTCACGCATGTTCAGGACGAGAACAAATTAACAAAAAATACAATGAGTTGGTTCTGTAAAAGGAGCCGTCCGGTACGAAGTTCGGGAAATTTACAAGGGTTCTTAAGGTGCATAGCGTGGCATCGAATTTATTGTCCGCATTCATACATCCACACAGCCAAACGGACGCCCGACCTACCTTGTCAAAGTGACCATATTTCTATTCCCGGGTTACCCTTGAGGATTTAATCAAGGAATTACCAGCACAAACGCAGCAACAAACTACAAGATTTAATCAAGGAATTACCAGTACAATATGTCTATGAATGGGTTCCTTATGGTAAAAATACACTAAGTATCATAAAACTCTAAATATTTACAAATTATTTCTTTAAAGGCAACTTAATTCTAAGGACCTACAATAGAGAATATCAATAGGTAAAGCATAGGAATATAAATCGTACTGCATCTGTACTTGTATTTCCTCAGGAAAAACACAAAATTATAATTTCTAGGAACTGCAAACACAATGAGTCGATGTCTTGGTCCCTTATGGTAAAAAAATTTACACAATTTAACAAGAACACTACAGCACAACATGTTCATATTTATTTTGGTTTAAACAGCTCTTTAACGTTTGTATTAGGTTTTGGATATTTTGACCTCGAGCATCAAGAGACGTTAAATGATGAAATGCACATCTGGTGAAGAAGGTACAACTGGCACCATAAATGTTTAACTAACCCTGGTCGATATCCCCAAAGGTATTATCAACGCAGTAGCCGAAATACTAGCATGAAAATAAAGACATTGTTTTCTTGAAATCTGCTGTCGTAGAAATTTGTAAATAATTTTAAATCGATCCTTTTTTGCTTTTGATAGGCTCTTCAACGTTTGTATAAGGTTTTTGATTTTCAAACACTTTGGCCTCGAGCAACACTGAAGAGATATTAATACTCGAAATTAGCATCTTGTGAAGTAAATATTTACCGTTAATGTTATTATTTAATTAAGAGAACTTAAGATAGAGTATTTCCTCACAAAATGCATATCTGGTGCAGTAAAATGCATACTGTTATTTCGTAAGAGAACCTACGATAGAGTATTCTCTCAAGAAACAAACGGAAGTGGATACATACTGTATATGTTGTTTTTATTTCCTCAGGGAACAACACTAATAAAACAGGAGCTTCAACTACATATATATATGCGATATTTATAGAAAATTTTTCCAATGCGCAACACATATTTCTAGATCATGGAACTAATACATCCGTGAGCTAGAACTATGTGTTTTTTTCTTTGCAAAACCTTTGATGATTTTCATAGAAATACAAAAAGCACCAACAAGCATAATGCAATTGCATCTTTGTTGTAACCACAATCCTGTCCTCATTTACTCGATAAAAACATCATAGAATAAGACTTATCACCGTAATTGTACATATCATGAGCAACATGACGGGTGACAGTTGTGGAGCAGGATATGAGTGCTTGTACCCTAACGGAGCACCTGAGACCAACCAGTTTTTGGTGGGTTTCGTGTTTCTAGGTCTTTAGATTTTTATGTAGTGTTTTGTGGGCATGTTTGTCTTTTCGTCGGTTTGACATGGCGTTTTCAGTTTCTTTTCGACTTGTTTTGAATGCCCCCTTGGTACCTTTTCTTTCATTTTAATACTATCTGCACTAACACTAGTATCCTAAGCAAAAAACATATATAAATTTATACATTATTTCTTAAGGGAACAACACAAACAGCTTTGACACTCTTCCGCTAGTTTTTTCCAATAACCAGTTGAAAATATTTTCACCAACTTAGCAGTATCTATGAACATCGATTGTTTTATTACACTTTTAAAAATAGTTATATTAAGGTAGATTTTTTCCACAGGAAACACCTCCAACGGAACAAGAGAAGATTTGCTCATAAATAAAGACTAATACCCTACGGAAATCCATCACACCAAATATAAACATTGTTACCTCAGGGGACAACTCTGTTCTGGTTGTGGGGTTTGAAGATTTGTTTGAAGGTCTATGTGGTAAGGAAAATATTGTTCCAACTAAGACGTTCTCTCTTTAAACACCACACATAGAACTACAAACACTCACATATATAGATTAACACAGACTATTAACCCCAGGAACTACAAGCACGATATATCTATAGACTATTTTCTCTGGGAACAAGCCAAATACTAATATACATTTCCTGATAAAACAGAACGAAAGGGATTACAAGCAAAACATATTCATAGATTATTTCTACAAGGAACAACATGCCCTTACAACCCCAGGCATATAATATCCACCTATTTGTTTCATCTAGAAGTAACACAAACGGAACTACTAACATAGTATGTTTATGCATCGTTTCCTCGTGAGATAACACATAGTATAACATCATTGAAATACAATATATTTATACATTGTTTCCTCAAGAAAAAAGTGAAACGACTTATACGAATAGCCTTGGGAAAATACATTCATAATTTTAATCAAGGGAACAATGAATTGTCTTAAAGTAAGTAACATTGATTTAAATTATTTCTTTAGGAAACACTACAAAAAGAACTACATATGCACTTGTCTATGTCGTATATTATTTTCCCGGGTAACAAAATATATATTTATCTATTTGTATTCATTCTTAAAAAAGTATACATCATCTATTTGAATGCGTTGTTCAACCATCTGTCAGTCTGTTACCCCCTCCCTGCAAACAAATGTAGGTGTAGATCACTGAATGCATTTGTTTTGTCTCACGACAATTGTAACCTTGCATGTACACATTATTTAGTTGACCTACAATCATATAGCTTGGTGCTGATCTATAAAAAGTAAGTCCTACTTTGACTCAAATGTAGGACTTGTAATATCTTATCACTGATTAAATCTGAAGGGGAAATTTCAAAGGCTAGTTTGTTAACTTCATTCATAATGTAAACAATTTTCACTGAACTAGTACACAATTTTATTTAGGGGCCAGCTGAGGACCACCTCCGGGTGCGGGATTTTACAAACCACATTTTCATGGCTTTGTGTGAACTTTCTGTAGTTGATATGTCCATATGCCAGTCGTCCGTAACTTTTCATATTTTTTGAAACCACTGATTAAATTCTAATCAAACTTTGTAATGAGGAACTCTACAAACACGCCGGGCCCCTCGATTCTGATCAGAGAAAAACTGCAATATTTTCTTTTGACTGGTCAATTTTCAAAAAGCTTCTATACTGAAACTAAAAGGCGTTATGTTCAAACGATCCAAATTTCAATATCTTTTGTTGGTTCACAACCATGGTAATGGTGACATAATTTCAATTGAAACCTTACAAAAATAATATTTTTCTCTCCCCGAAACAGCTTTGCAAATTCTAAACAATCTTGGTTGAATGAAGTAATTATTTGAAGGTTCTCCTTCAAATGATGTCCTATTGATTTCAATCGGATGAAAATCATTGCCGTCCCCGTAACATCACTATGACACACACCAGTAACATATTTCGCGGGTATTATACATGTCCATCTGAGATTGACTTCATGGTATTGTTCAGTTAAGTTTTTTACAGACATAACATTAATACTATTACTGTAAATTCAGAAATTATTGCGAGCATTTATTATAGGGATTTTTGAAGAAAGGACAAAAATGCGAGATTTATTATTGCGATTTCAGGAAAATCTGCATAAACTTATATGTATCGGATATCAGAATGCCAAGTCGCATTAATATAAACCTCGCAATAATTTCTTAATTGACAGTATTCAATGTTTATTCCTTATAAAATTATAATACTTTTTGAAGAAATTGATATATTCTCAAATGTATTTTGAAAAATGAAAAATTAGCATTGGTTCATGAAGTTTCTTGTTTGTCATGTTAAACTTTAACACAATGTTCAACTGTGACTACAATTGTTTTATAACTGTCACAAAAAATGTCTTATATGTTCTTATTTGAGACATTCTTTTGAAAAATACTTATTGGTCCATGTTTGTTAAGGGGTTGTGATTAGGTTAGGTTCTCAGATACTATATTCAGAGCATAAAAGGAATGTAATGTGACAGGTCCATTTGACAGGGTTCATCTGACCTTGAAGACATTTTCATGTTTGATGAATGTTAAGTTTTCGTATACATGTTCGTTATCCGATTCTATGAGAAATATGTTAATTAATACAAGAATATTTGTCCATAAGACACCATATCCTGATTGCACTATCCCATTTCCATGTTCAGTGAACTGTGACATTTCACACAAAAATCCCAATTTGGCAAATACAGACAGACCTGTCTGTGAAAGGCAACCATGGGAAACCAGTCAAGTGCCCTGAATAGACAGGTGCCCTTAAAAAAAGGTTGTTGATGGAACCACATTAAATGCATATAATTTTGTCCTCTGATATACTCTGCAATGTATTCATCATATTTTTGTGGTGATTTAATCAATATTAAAATGCCTAATTTGTGCATTGTGTTTCATTTTGTGCCCTTAAAATTATTATGACTGAAAAATATAAAACAGAATAAGGTTGTGGGTCAAAGGGCTGAAAATATGTTTATGCAATTTCAGCCTTTTGTTCAGGTCTTGAAATTAGGGCTCAAACAGAGAGGCAAAAGATACCAAAGGGACATTCAAACTCACAAGTAGAAAATAAACTGACAACGCCATGGTAAAAAAAAGAACAGGACCAAAAGACAAACAACAGTATACAAAACACAATATAGAAAACTAAAGACTGAGCAACAGGAACCCAACCAAAAACTGGGGGCGATCACAGGTGCTCCAGAAGGGTAAGCATATCCTGCTCCACATGTGACACCTGTTGTGTTGTTCATGTAAGTATAAATCCGGAGATAAGTCTAATTCAGTAAATCACATTTGGGGAAAACTCTTAAATTTATGCTCACCTGTCAAAAACTGAAATAAAAGTAAAAACGTGAAAATAAGACAAAATTGTCATTCAAGGGTAATATCTCATAAAGGGAGTCATCCCATAGGTTATATCATATTTTTGTAGATCTTGCATTGCTGGTCTTGTTTTCAGTTTCTACCAACTAGTTTCTTTAATAGTTTTAGAGATAATAGCCAAAAACTCAATAGTTAGTAAAAAATACTATCAGTCTTTTATAGGCGATAACTACTATAAAGAGTCATCCAATGGTTTCAGACATATTGAAATTCTTGTAGATCTTATATCATTTTTGATGTTTACAGTTTCACCAATTTATTATATTTCTCAAGATAAAAGGCACAAAATCGAAATTTACTAAAACATCCTTGTTTATGACATTTTGACTGAGTCTGAATTCCTATGGTAGGTGATGTACGCATAGCAGGAGACACTTACAGTCCATATTCAGCCAGGTCACATTCATATACACCAGGTCACATTCCTTTTGGAAGTCATGCGATTCACTAAGCTTTTGTTTGTTACCTTGATTTGTCTCTTCATAATCGATTTAAGGATGTGAACATTGATAAACTACTGTCGCCTTAGTTTAGGGCAATAACTCATTTAAGGAGTCTTCTGATGGTTAGCTAAAAATTAAAGTGATTTTGATGACCTAAAATTGCAAATTCTCCATAATTCAACAGTGCTACTTTCCATTTTGAACTAGAAACATAAACTGGAAATTCAAAGTTGATTATAATTACTGAATGAATCAAGATAATCTTTATACAGGTTGAAATCCTTAAGCTTCAGAATTCATTTGTTTGGACATTTCGTGTCAGCTATATGAAGGACAAATATAAAGGAAAATACATCGGGTGGTCCACTATACTGCCTGTTACAAGAAGGTGCCTATTTTATCTAGTTTGACTGTATATTAAACAGTTTACTTAATAATGAATATGTGTACTAAATTAATAATGAATATGTGTCATAAATTAGGCTGTTAGTTTTCTCATTTGAATTGTTTCATATTTTTCATGTCGGGGCCTTTTATAGCCGACTATACGGTATGGGTTTTTCTCATTGTTGAAGGCCGTACGGTTGCCTATAATTGCTCACATCCACTTTATTTGAACTTTGGTGGATAGTTGTCTCATTGGCAATCATACCTCATCTCCTTATTTTTATATAAGTTTAAAATTGATGTGACAGCCAAATACCATAAAACATAAATTTAACCAAAACTTTAACCTGATAAGGGCAGACAGATGGAAGGAAGGATGGACAAAATAACAGACAAAAGGACAGACCCAATTACTATATGCTTTTCAAATAGTTTTGAGGAGCATTTTAATCTACCTTACCTTTCAAAATTCTTATTCAATAAATATGTACCAGTATAGAAATCACAAGTCGCACTATAATAGTTAACCTGAAGTGGAATTCAAATCGAACAGAATTGTAAGCATTGACTATTGTTCTTCTACAGTGGTTTGGTAAAATTACTGACCAGTTGAACAGCTTGATTGGATGAAACAAATTGTTATTGGGTCAGAATTTTAAATGAACTGCACTTGGTGGAGAGGAACACTTATCAATAAATGAACTGTGGTTGATCAGTTTGACAAAAGGTCATGTCCCATACTTCATTGGTGGACTATCACACGTGTGTTTTTAAGAAACAAAATTTACTATCAAGGAGGGTCTAACTTGCACAATTGATCAATATTGGAATTAAAAATGAAACCTATTTCAACAAATTATTCATTTATTATAAAAAAAACCAATGAACAAACTTATGTGCCCACAAATTTTGGTTGGTTTGTCATGGCTTGTTGAATCTTTAATTGTATGTGTTACTTTTAAGACCTAATGATTGTCTTCTCAACCTTTCTCCTTTATGTCAGGTTGCTATATGTCATTCTTTGACTTATATGATTTTTATCACCCTTGCTATCTATCTTCCATTTTAAAATATAGAAATAGATAGTGATCTAAATTACTGCTTGATGTAATTTATATATAGATATAAATACAAATATTAAATACTCTGACGCTCCCTCCTCATCATTTTTTTTAAAAAGCTCTGATGAGAACCAGAAAAATTATTTTACTCATCTGAACTGGCCTTTTATGTATGTGTTGATTCTATAACTAATCTAGTCAAAATCTCCTTTGAGATAATCAAGAGATAATTATTTAGTGAAGGAAAGAACAGCTGGTAATAATTCATTAGATACTATTTTTTCAAAACAACAAATACATCACTAATTTTTCATTCATTATCTGTTCTGATTATTGATTTTAAACCTTAGATCTTTTATCTTAAATCCTCTATTATCATATTGTATACCATTCTTTTGTTTTATAGATTGACCATCTTTCTTATTCTTCTTTGATTTATCTGAAAAAGTTAATGAAGAAAATTCTTAATTAAATGTCAGCAAGTTAAATTGCAATATTAATTCTATTGGCTTAAACTGACATAATGTGAAACAGCCATTTTAATATTATAATGACCAACTAAAAATTCCGAGTACAGGAAATATTTTCAACATAAATCTACAAGGCTGACGAGTGCTAAAAAAATTTACCGTAATTTAACTTTGCCACATGTTGATGTCACAAGCCAACAATCTCATCAGTGGGTTTCCTTAGTTGTATCTTAATGATATTTTACTTTACCCTCTTCTTATAAATGGTGTTTTATTTGCAGAATGTCTAGCATTAACAAATTGTGAAGTTTCAAGTAAATATGCTTTTATTCAATAATATGGAAGTTGATCAATCCCAAAGTATTTATAAAAATCATCAAAATGAGAAAACTTGATTATCGATCAAATTCAGTTGAATATGATTTAAAAGTTATGTAATTGAGATGCATACATGTGATGCAAATGTTTATACTAAATATCAATGGTCTGTTTCTGGTATTTCTTTAAAATCATGCAAAAAATATTTTTCTAATATTTCTGTACATACTTTTTTTTTTTTAGGTAGGGGACCATAAAATTCTTCCTCCAAACTCAATCTCTTTTATTCTTTTTCTTCCTTTCTTTCTCCTTCCTTTTATCAAGTTTATGTTTTTCAGATTTAACTTAACTATTCCTGTTCTTTATAGCTTTCTTTGTGTTCTTTTCAATAGTATATAAATCCATATCCATTATTTTGCGGAAATTGTCAGGTTTTTCTCCTTAAATGTCCATGTAGTTTTTCTTTTTCTTTTTCTTAGTATATCTATAGTCATCCGTTTCAATGTAACTACTTCTATCAAAGTCTTCCTCATAGTTTTTTGTTAATTTGAAATCACAACTGTTTGTACTATATTCTTTGTCTCTTTTCCTAATTTTAGTTGGAATACTCGTTTCCTCTTCATGCATTTCTGATAAAAAAATATGAAATAAAGAATCAACTGAAACTTTATTTCCTTGGAGAAACAAGTCAGTTCTGTTTATAACGATTAAAGAAAAAAAAATGAACTAAAGAATCAACTGAAACAAATTAACCATTGATAGAATGGTGTTAATTTTGTCAAACTTAGTTATAATGCTAAAAATCTACATAAAAAGAATATGCCACTGAGTTCATTTTCAATTTACTTGAAATAAGGTGACTAAATTGTTTTTGTTGTTGTAAGGAATATACAATGAGAAACAAAATCATATTGAGAGAAACAAAACTAATTCATGGACTTTTCAAATAAGATAAGAAAAGATAACTCTTTAATTATTTCAGAAATTGAAAAGAAATAAACATCTGTGCCTAGAGCACATGATATGCCTGTCTTGTAAACATTGAAATTGTCGTAATAACAAAATTAAACATTTAGAAGGCATCGAATCAGAAATTATCAAAATGGCTCTGTAGAAAAACAAGCATGAGGATATGTTTCGAAGCATACATATTGTCTTAAATATGACTGTTCTAAGTCCCATAACTCTGGAATGACAAATCAGAAATTTTCAAAAACGTGAGTTATCGGTTATTCAATCAAAGTGTACCCAAAATAGCGTACAACATGTGAATTTTTTTCCTACATCTGAGAGTTTTAGTTTTAACTCTGAAATGACAAACAAATTAACACACCAGAATTGATGTTTATCAATAAAAGAACAAATTATGTACTAAGGATTCACTATTAATCGTTTGATACCAATTTTTGTGGATTTTGTGTGAACAGGTGACCCACAAATTAAAAATGTTAAATGAATTACAAATATTCTATAAGCTTGTATGCAGAATTTTGTAAAACTACGCAATCAAATATCCACGAAAATGCAAGTTTTTCTGAATCCACGAAAAATTGATAACAATGAAAATAAATGAATCCACGGTAATCCTTGTTTTTATGAGTTGTCCAAATCAGTTTTCTAACATTAACATTTTGACCGATACATTAGCTTTACCTTTTTTTCTTTTGGCGACCCTGACATCAGACTTTCTGTATTGGAATATAAGTGTACAAGATGGTAAAGTATGCCTGTCCATTCTTTCTTCCTCACAATCCTATTGAAAAAAAATCTTCATGAAAATGAAATTGTTATAATTTCTTATTATAGAGTCAAGAAACAGCAATTTGACATGATGTTGATAATCAGTAAAAGCTTTATGTCTGGAGATTTTGTTTTTAATAAAAGTCTTTAAAATGTGAAATTTTTCTTTTAAATAATAAGATTCAAGACTGCCTATAAGACATAAGACTTGGTTATTCAAAGTCATGTCTGAATAAAAGATTTAAAAGTACAGTCAAACCCGCTCTCAAGATCATTGCAAGTATTAATGGAAAATCCGTTTTGTCAGGTCACCATCTTCTTGTTCTGCTGTAGTAATATCAATCAATTTGAACCTTAATTCAAAGGTCCTCTCTCTTATTAGTTCATTTTTCCAAACTCCACAGGTTTTACTATACATAATGTGTTCTCCTTATTCAAGCATTATTCAGATTACCATAATACTATGGAAGTACTTTTCTTTGTAAGTATAAGTTCTCTTGGTTTGAGAAAACACTATTGCTTCTTATGGTTTTAAATTCATAGTTTCATGTTAAAACACATTTGGAGCCAATGAAAAATATCTGTTTTGATGGTTAATAAATTTTGTGGTTGGAGGTAACCTCTGAAATTGATACCCCACAATAAATTTTCTTTCCCAGTATTTCTGTAGTACCTACCCTGGAGGTTAATAAAAGTAACAATGAAACAAATGAAAAACAAAAATTAAGAATGTCTGAATTAAAATTTTGAAATAATATTATAATAGGTCATTAATGTATCCTTTCCAGCAGTATTTGTTTTTTGGGCCAGATTTTTTAACTGATGGAGAAAATAGTACTATTTTTGTATTGGTACAGAAATATACATAAAAAATTAAACGTTCACACCATAACATGAAAGCTTCATTCATGTCTTCCTTGCATATCATTTGATTTATTTCATTCACTTATTTTCTCTCGCTTTTTTTCCTTCTCAAACTACAATATTATCAATTTATTTTGTATTTACTATACTTTCTTTATCCAAATTGACAGAGCATGCTCCAAGTATTCATTATGTTATATGATATCATTTTTTTAGAGAGAAAAGGATAAACAATGTTGTTTGTTTTGGATCCTATTGTATTATGTATTATCTTATATAGATATATCATGATTTGATCTATTAAAAAAAAAGTTTAATCCAACCATTTGTCCACATGAAATAATTAGCTAGTCAATAAGTAAGTAAAAATGCATAACCCTTGGATAACAATCATAACACAGCATGTAAAATGATAATCAAACTTTAGATAAACTTACATGATCAAAATGGTCATCCCCTCCACAGTTTGGGCAATGTTTCCATGGGTTAATGATAATCAAACTTTAGATAAACTTACATGATCAAAATGGTCATCCCCTCCATAGTTTGGATAATGTTTCCATGGGTTAATGATAATCAAACTTAAGATAAACTTACATGATCAAAATGGTCATCCCCTCCACAGTTTGGATAATGTTTCCATGGGTTAATGATAATCAAACTTTAGATAAACTTACATGATCAAAATGGTCATCCCCTCCACAGTTTGGACAATGTTTCCATGGGTTTTCATTATCTTTACCTCTAACCAATGGACCATGAACAGTCTGAAATCAGTAAAAACAAAACTTAAATTGTAAAATCGGATAAATCACAAATATGATTAAAAAAAATAAAAAAGAACAGTGTTCCAATGTCCCCCGCCCAAGCACATATTTTATCTGTCCAAGAGCATGTTAGATTATATCAAAAGTATTGAGATCAAGAAAACATTCTTATTCAAATTAAATATATTACTAGACAATCTCTCAGTTAAAGCATATCTTCATAACATTACATTGCTCAACTTTAATATAATGCATAGATCACATCATGAGTATAGGAACAACCATGTAATTACCTCCCATGTTTTGTCATGTTATCATTAAACATCAAGATCACTTTTTAATTACACAATAAAAAGAAAATGAAATAAAACACATCATACATATCTAATACTCTTTCAAACATTGAATATTTTGGGTAAAATATTGATGAGAAGAAAGGTCAATATGCTAGTTTTCTAAGCAGGTAAAACCATTTGGCAAAATTCCTCTGTAAATATCTGACTATTTATACATCTCAGCCTCTGTATCTACTGAGGTCTGCTGCCATTGGAAATTTGTTATTTACTGAACTGATTTATATGGAAACTTTATGTTGACTTACTCTCCAATGGTGAACTTTGACCTCTTTTGCTTCAGAAAATAAAATGAGTCGGCATTATTCTGTATGTGGGTGATTATTTTATTTAAACTTTTATGTGCAGATATAGGAAAAGATCAAAGAGCTATTTATTATTATTTATTTTACCATACAATAACTAAATTATGTAAATCAACCTTTAACTTCAAACTCAAAACACTTTTTGTTTGACAAAGTGTGTTAGTATTCTATATAAAATGTTAATACATTTTCCTTGATGCAATATGATTTCTAAATGACAAAAAGGGGGAGGGGGCTGAAGGTATAGGAATAAAACCACTAATGCCTGTCCCAATTGCTTCCTATGATAAATTCTTCAATTTCAAACATTCAGACAGTCATTTCATGTCCATGCAATAAATTATCCTGGCTTCAGCCGAAAAGTTAACATAGCTTTAATTGCATTCAAGGGGACACTGGTTCCTGGTATTTTATAAGTACTGGTGCATCTGATCTGAGAAACAGACAGACAACATATGCCCTCCTATTTCAATTTCTTAATTTTTTTATTATCTAAAAGAAACATTCTTTGTCAAAGGATTCTATGATGATGATCCCCATCCCTTAAGCTTTCCTTTGAAACATTACACAAAATGTTAACATATTGTAAAATTGATATGTTCCTGATGTCGTAACTACAATCCTGTCCCCTTTTCCCGAATGTGACCTACCGTATTAGACTTATTACCGGGTTTGTACTAACATGAGCAACACGACGGGTGCCACATGTGGAGCAGGATCTGCTTTCCTTTCCGGAGCACCTGAGATCAACCCCAGTTTTTAGTGGGGTTCGTGTTGCTCAGTCTTTAGTTTTCTATGTTGTGTTTTGTGTACTATTGTTTGTCTGTTAGTCTTTTTCTTTTTTAGCCATGGCGTTGTCAGTTTATTTTCGACTTATGAGATTGGATGTCCCTTTGGTATCTTTCGCCTCTCTTTTACAGCTATGCGTAGGAACTTTTTTGTTTTACATAGTTAATATTTTTTTAAATGTTATACAGACTTCTCCTAACAGAGTCCAAATTTATTGGGTCAATACCAATAGACAGACATGCTGATGGAAATAATCACTTTTTTAATATGTCAGCTATTTTAATGGGGTGCCATTTCAGGGAGTTTGTATGTAAATTAATAGTAATGGCTATTTCAATGGGTCATAAATTTAAATTTTCTTATTAGAAGTGTGTAAATACTGTGCAGTTTCTTTTTATCAAATTAATTTGAATGATGACATGTGGTTTACATCTTTTTCTCTAATTCTAAGCTGATCTTTACTTTCCCATTTGATCCATTCCTTAGGCTTAGCACATCATGACTATAGTAACAAAATTGTAATTACCTCCCATGTTTTGTCATGTTATCATTAAACATCAACATCACTTTTTAATTACACAATAAAAAGAAAAAAGAAATAAAAAACATCATACATATCTAATTATCTTTCCAACATTGAATATTTTGGGTAAAATATTGATGAGAACAAAGGCCAAAATGCCAGTTTTCTAAACAGGTAAAACCATTTGGCAAAATTCCTCTGTAAATATCTGACTATTTATACATCTCAGCCTCTGTATCTACTGAGGTCTGCTGCCATTGGAAATTTGTTATTAACTGAACTGATTTATATGGAAATTTTATGTTGACTTACTCTCCAATGGTGAACTTTGACCTCTTTTGCTTCAGAAAATAAAATGAGTCAGCGTTATTCTGTATGTAGGCGATTATTGTATTTAAACTTGTACATGCAGATATAGGAAAAGATCAAAGAGCTATTTATCAATATCTATTTTACCATACAACTAGATTTTCTGCAATCTCAATATTCAATCAATATTCTAGCTAAATAAAGATATATTTTTGTAACCCATTGAAAGAAAACACTTCTCACCAATACGTTAGTGTTTTAGTTGGTTCGATTTACTTTTGAAGCGGTGGCCTATACATTTCTTTCTAGATGATTCTGTCAGTTGAGGTTATTCCGAAGAAAACTGACGTCATTCAATGCTTTCCGAAAAGTAAATTTCAACCAATCAGCAGAATTGACCATAACTATTTTTGATGCAGATATTCAATTCGTTCCGAGAAGTAAATTTCAACCAATCAGACTAAAATGGAAATTATAGTTAAATAGAATGCTTTTAGTAGATATAAAACAGGGAATAATGAACTCTTTTAGCAATAGAAGGATTGGATCGGGGTTCTGTGTATTCACATGATTTGTATTTCTCTCCCTACTCTTGAATTTTGTGGTTGAATTTTTAAATGATTAAATAACAATTTACAATCAGACAGAACTTTTACGTGCAAAATATATGACGTCACAAGTCATTAATTTCCGGTCAAAACGGTAACCTGAATAAACCGGCCCACTGTCCAAACCGGCCCTTTTTCATAGTCCCATAGCCGGCCGGTTTATACAGGTTTTACTCGGAAAACACAGGGTCCGGTTTACAAAGGATATTTTTACAAAGACTTTGAAGGGAAAAAAATGGGACTTCAGTTTTCGGCCGGAATTGACAGGAAACCGGTTTATTCAGGGTCCGGTTTACTCAGGTTTGACTGTATTATTTAATTATGTATTTCGCGCCTTTTCGTATATACAGAAATCGTTTATGTATTTACAGAAGTCAAAAACGGATGTACAGAACTATTTCAATATGGATAGACTTCGAATTCCGTATATATATGCATAATTCGAATTACGTTATACAGGGAATTATTTATACAGATTCTCATCAAACTATTATCAACAAATTAGGCGGGGTCGGCATATGATTAGCTTTTTAAATACAGAATCTATTCTATATATTGGATATTGTGTGGTTTCAATATGGTGACATCCAGTTAGTCCGACAACCATTATTCCGATATCCCATTACTCCGACATCCACTTATAGGGCCTAGACAAAAAGATGACAAATAGGACGAACTAGGTGCTCCGAAATGATGAGCAACTCCTGCTTCTACCAAGACACCCACCGTGCGTTTGATGAATGTTATGTTCGGGAACATGAATCCACGAAATATGGGGACAGTACGCGGCTCTTACCATAACGGTCGATCAGACATAGAGATGACACTCAATATGTAGGGGTACCGATTTTATATCCCGAGCTTATTTTAAAATCTGTAAAATGTCACTTTTATAATGCAGTTGGGGCCGACGGGGGACAGGAAGGGGTAAAAACGTTCAAGATTTACTCCGTTCTCAATGATTCTAGTATCCATTTCAAACACAAATGTAAACAATTAAAACGAAACCTGAGGAGTTGTCGAACGACAACAAGATACACGCAAACAATTGCATGTACAACAGGGATAGCAAATAGTCCCTTGAGAACAAGGGCCCTGATGAAGTGAGTGTAAAATAACAAGATATTTAAGCCAAAGATGGCAAATATTATCGAGAACGGAGTTGTTCTTTTGGAGAAAATTTACCCATACACTTATGACAGATACATTGTCGGAATAATGAGCTGTCGGAATAATGGGATGTCGGAATAATGGTTGTCGGACTAATGGAATTTCACCGCGTTGTTCAGTCATCTGTCAGTCTGTTCTCATTATTTAGTTAACCTACAATCATATAGCTCGGTGTTGATCTATAAAAAGTAAGTCCTACTTTGACTCAAATCTGAAATGCAGGACTTGTAATATCTTATTACTGATTAAATCTGAAGGGGAAATTTCAATGGCTAGTTTGTTAACTTCACTCATAATGTAAACAGTAAACCTGCAGGAAAGTATTAGAATCTTATAGGATGAAATTGAAATCCAGTACTTTATGTTTTGAGTCATTTTTTAATCCGGTATTTATGTTTCGTAGATAATTGATATGAAAAAGGTTTTACAAATAAAATTGAGAATGGAAATCATATTTTCATGGCTTATTGTGAACTTTGATAAGATCCATATGACAGTCGTCTGTAACTTTTTCATATTTTTTTAAACCACTGATCCAATTCTAATCAAACTTTGTATGGAGGAATTCTACAAACACGCCGGGACCCCTCGTGTCTGATCAGAGAAAAAGATCAATATTTGCTTTTGACTGGCCAATTTTCAAAAAGCTTCTACACTGAAACTAAAGGCGTAATATTCAAACGATCCAAATTTAATGTCTTTTGTTGGTTCACAACCATGGTAATGGTGACATAATTTCCATTGAAAACTTATAGAAAATAACATTTTTATCTTCCCCGAAACAGCTTTGCAAATTCTAAACTAACTTTGTTGAAATGATGTAATTATTTGAAGGTTTTCCTTCAAGTGATGTTCAATTGATTTCAATCGGATGAAAACTATTGCCGTCCCCTAAAATTCACTATAAGACACACGCCAGTAACATATTTGGCGGGTATTATACATGTCCATCTGACCTTGACTTCATGGTTTTGTTCAACGTCAAAGGTAAAGTTTTTTTAACAGACATAACATTAATATTATTACTGTAAATTCAGAAATTATTGCGACCATTTATTATAGCAATTTTTGAAGAAAGGACAAATTCGAGATTTATTATTGCGATTTCAGGAAAATCTGCATACACTTACATGTATTAGATAGCAGAATGCAAGTTCTTATTATTGCGATTATCGCCCAGTCGCATTATTCGTATTAATAAAAACCTCGCAATATTTTTTTTCTGAATTTACAGTATATTAATGTTTATTCCTTATAAAATTATAATACTTTTTGGAGAAATTGATATATTCTCAAATGTATTTTGAAAAATTAAAATTTAGCATTGGTTCATGAAGTTTCTTTTTGTCATGTTAAACTTTAACACAGTGTTCAACTGTGACTACAATTGTTTTATAACTGTCACAAAAAAATGTCTTATATGTTCTTATTTGAGACATTCTTTTAAAAATGCTTTATGGTCCATGCATGTTAAGGGCTTGGGATGAGGTTAGGTTCTCAGATACTATATTCAGAGAATAAAAGGAATGTAATGCGACAGGTCTATTTGACAGAGTTCATCTGACCTTGAAGACATTTTCATGTTTGGTAAATGTTAAGTTTTCGTATATATGTTCATTATCCGGTTCTATGAAAAATAGGTTAATTAATACAAGAATATTTGTCCATAAGACACCATGTCCTGATTGCACTATCCCATTTCTATGTTCAGTGAACTGTGACATTTCACACAAAAACCCCAACTTAGCACATACAGACAGACCTGTCTGTGAAAGGCATTCATGGGAATACAGGCAAGTGCCCTTAATAGACAGGTGCCTTAAAAAAAGGTTATTGATGGAACCACATTATTTGCATATAAATCTGTCCTCTGATATACTCTGCAATGTATTCATCATATTTTGTGGTGGTTTAATAAAAATTAATATGCCTAGATTGTGTTTTATTTTGTGCCCTTCAAAATGATTATCACTGCAAAATATAAAACAGAATAAGGTTGTGGTTCAAAGGGCTGAAAATATGATTATGCAATTTCAGCCTTTTGTTGAGGTCTTGAAAAAAGGACTAAAACAGAGAGGCAAAAGATACCAAACGGACATTCAAATTCACAAGTAGAAAATAAACTGACAACGCCATGGTAAAAAAAGAAAAGGACCAAAAGGCAAACAACAGTATACAAAACACAATATAGAAAACTAAAGTCTGAGCAACACGAACAAAATCAAAAATTGGGAGCGATCTCAGGTGCTCTAGAAGGGTAAGCATATCCTGCTCAACACATGACACCTATTGTGTTGCTCATGTAAGTAAAACCCGGTAATAAGTCTAATTCAGTAAAGCACATTTGGGGAAAACTGTTAAATTTATGCTCACCTGTCAAAAACTGAAATAAAAGTAAAAACTTGAAATTAAGTCAAAAATTGTCATTCAAGGGTAATATCTCATAAAGGGAGTCATCCCATAGGTTATATCATATCTTTGTAGATCTTGCATTGCTGGTCTTGTTTTCAGTTTCTACCAAATAGTATCTTTAATAGTTTTAGAGATAATGGGCAAAAAACTCAATAGTTAGTAAAAAAATACTAATAGCCTTTTGAAGGCGATAACTACTATAAAGGGTCATCCTATGGTTTCGGACATATTGGAATTCTTGTAATCTTATATTGCAGATCATTTTTGCTGTTTACAGTTTTTACCAATTTATCATACTTCTCAAGATAAAAGGCACACAATCGAAAAACTACTAAAACAGAAGGACAGACACAATTACTATATGCTTTTCAAATAGTTTTGAGGAGCATTTATGTTACCTTACCTTTCAAATTTCTTATTACGATAAATATGTACCAGATATAGACATTACAAGCAGCACTATAATAGTTAACATGAAGTGGAATTCAAATCGAACAGAATTGTAAGCAATGGTATGCTTTATTTTTTCACTTTGCACTACTAACATTGATAACTTGTCTGTGGTACTTCTACAGTGGTTTGGTAAAATTGCTGACCAGTTGAACAGCTTGATTGGATGAAACAAATTGCTTAGGGTCAAAATTTTAAAAGAACTGCACTTGGTGGGGATGAACACTTAACAAAAAATGAACTGTGGTTGATCACTTTGGTTACAGGTCATGTCACATACTTCATTGGTGGACTATCACAGGAGTGTTTTTAAAAAACAAAATTTACTATCAAGTAGGCTCTGACCTGCACAATTGATCAATATTGGAATTAAAAATAAAACCTTTTTCAACAGAAAATTCATTCAAACAAACCCCAATGAACAAACTTATATGCCCGCAATTATTGGTTGGTTTTTCATGGCTATGTGTTACTTTTAAGACCTAAAGATTGTCTTCTCAACCTTTCTCCTTTAGGTCAGGTTGTTATACATCATTCTTTGACTTATATGATTTTTATCGCTCCCTTGTAAAGTTGTTATCTATCTTCCTTTTAAAAATATAGAAATAGATAGTGATTTAAATTACTGCTTGATGTCGAGTATATATAGATATAAATACAAATATTAAATACTCTGACGTTCCCTCCCTCATCAATCTTTTTAAAAAGATCTATGAGAACCAGAAAAATTATTTTATTCATCTGAACTGGCTTTTTATCAATGTGTTGGTTCTACATTTATTCTAGTCAAAATCTCCTTTGAGGAAATCAGGAGATAATTATTTAGTAAAGGAAAGAACAGATGGTAATAATTTATTAGATAATATTTTTTTTTCAAAACAACAGATACATCACTAATTTTTCAATCATTATCTCTTCTGATTATTGATTGTAAACCTTAGATCTTGTATCTTAAATCCTCTATTACCACATTGTGTACCAGTCTTTTGTTTTATAGATTGACCATCTTTCTTATTCTTCTTGGATTTATCTGAAAAAGTTAATAAAGAAAATTCTTAACTAAATGTCAGCAAGTTAAATTGCAATATTAATTCTATTGGCTAAAACTGACATAATGTGAAACAGGCATTTTAATATCATAATGACAAACTAGAAATAAGAGTACAGAAAATATTTTCAACATAAATCTACAAGGTTGATGAGTGCTAAAAAATATTACTGTAATTTAACTTTGCCACATGTTGATGTCACAAACTCAATAGTGGGTTTCCTTAGTTGTATCTTAATGGTATTTTTACTCTTCCCTCTTCTTATAAATGGTGTTTTAATTGCAGAATGTCTAGCATTAACAAATTGTGAAGTTTCAAGTGAATATTGCTTTTATTGAATTATATGGAAGATGATCAATTACCAAGTATTTATAAAATCATCAGAATGAGAAATAAACTGCTTCGCCAGGCACAGCTGGATACGACCGCAGAGGTCCAACCCTGAACAGCTGGGGCAAAAACGGACACAATATTCAAGCTTGATTCAGGTCTGAATTTGGATTGTAATTAAATATTTGACACATTATAAGTTTCTTACACAGAATAAATGTATTCAAAGAACTTGAAATTAGTTATATGATTTGAATTTATATTCAATTGAAGATTTCTTGCTGTTGTGCAATACACTGTGCTGTTGCGCAATACATAGTAAATCTGTTTTCAGACTACATGTATATACAAAGAATTAGCAAAATAAATTGTGACCCCCCAATTTTTTTTGGAAAATTGATAATTTCTTAAATCTTGAGGAAAAAAAATTGACCCCCCCAAAAAAAATTTTTTTTTTACCCCCTCCAAAAAAAAAAATATTTGAAGAAATTTTCTTTTTGTAAATAGTAGAACATTTTAGAGACATCCATACACTTAACCACAAGCTATTGTCTGAAAACTAGAAAATTGCTTGTTTTGGCCCGTAATTCCAAAAAGGTTGGGACCATCACCCCCAAAAACAATCCCAACTTTCCTTTTGTGGTATTGAAACTTTTGGTTAAATTTCATAGAGATCCATACACTTAAACTAAAGTTATTATCTGGAAACCAAATGTCTTCGGAGGACGACGACGATGTGATAGCATTATACGAACACAAATTTTTTGCGGTTGTATAAAAACTTGATTATCGTTCAAATTCAGTTGAATATGATTTAAAAGTTATGTAATTGAGATACATAAATGTGATGCAAATGCTTACATTAGATATCAATGGTCTGTTTCTAGATCTTATTTAAAATCATGCAAAAAATATTTGTTCTAATATTTCTGTACATACTTTTCTTTTTCTTGGGTAGGGGACCATAATATTCTTCCTCCAAACTCAATCTCTTTTTATTCTTTTTCTTTCTTTCCTTCTCCTTCCTTTTATCAAGTTTATTTTTATCAGATTTAACTTTACTATTCCTGTTCTTTATAGGTTTCTTGGTGTTCTTTTCAAAAGTATATAAATCCAAATCCATATCCATTATTTTACGGAAATTGTCAAGTTTTTTCTCCTTAAATGTCCATGTAGTTTTCTTTTTCTTTTTCTTACTATATCTATAGTCATCCGTTTCAATGTAACTACTTCTATCAAAGTCTTCCTCATAGTTTTTTGTTAATTTGAAATCACAACTGTTTGTACTATATTCTTTGTCTCTTTTCTTAATTTTAGTTGGAATGCTCGTTTCCTCTTCATGCATTTCTGACAAAAAAATATGAAATAATTAAAAAATCTACATAAAAAGAATATGCCACCGACTTCATTTTCAATTTACTTGAAATAAGTTGACTAAATTGTTTTTGTTGTTGTAAGGAATATACAATGAGAAACAAAATTATATTGATATAAATAAAACTATATCATGGACTTTTCAAATAAGATAAGAAAAGATAACTCTATAATTATTTCAGAAATTGAAAAGAAATAAACATCTGTGCCTAGAGCACATGATATGCCTGTCTTGTGAATATTGAAATTGTTGTGATAACAAAATGGAACATTTAGAAGGCATCGAATCAGATATTATTAAAATGAATCTGTGGAAAAACAAGCATGAGGATATGTTTCGGGGTATAAATATTGCCTTAGATATGACTGTTTTAAGTCCCATAACTCTGGAATGACAAACCAGAAATTTTCAAAATTGTGAGTTATCAGTTAATCAATCCAAGCATACCCAGGTTAGCATATAACATGTGAAATTTTTTCTTAAATCTGAAAAGTTTAAGTTTGTACTTTGTAGCTCTGTAATGACGAACAAATCGACATGCCAGAATTGATGTTTATCGATAAAAGAACAGATGATGTACTTTGGATTCACTATTAATCGTTTGATACCAATTTTTGTGGATTTTGTGGGAACGGGTGAACCACAAATTTAAATGTTAAACGAAATACAATTTTTCTATAAGCTTGTATGCAGACTTTAGCAATACCACAAAATCAAAAATCCATGAAAATGCAAGTTTTTCTGAATCCACCAAATATTGGTACCCACGAAAATAAATGAATCCACAGTGATTCTTTCCTTTATGTGTTGTCAAATCAGTTTTCTACAGAAACGTTTTAAATGATTCATTAACTTTTACCTTTTTTTCTTTTGGCAACCCTGACATCCGACTTTCTGTATTGGGATATAAATGTACAAGCTGGTAAAGTATGCCTGTCCATTCTTTCTTCCTCACAATCCTATTAAAAAAATCTTCATGTTAATGAAATTGTAAAGTGTTAAGAAACAGCAATGTGACATGAAGTTGATAATCAGTAAAAGCTTTAGGTCTGGAAATTTTGTTTCTAATAAAGGTTTCGTAAATGTAAAGTAGAATAAGTTCATATATTTTAATCGTGTTAAGACTCAAGGTTGGTTGCCTACTAAGACATAAGACTTGGTTATTCAAAGTCATGTCTGAATAAAACTTTAAAAATACAGTCAAACCCGCTCTAAAGGTCATTGGTATTAATAGAAAACCTGTTTTGTCAGGTCACCATCTTCTTTTTCCGCTGTAGTAATATCAATGCATTTTGAATTTTAATTCAAAGGACATCCTTCTTATTAGTTCTATTTTATCTGCTGCCAAAGGTTTTACTCTACATATTGTGTTTTTCTGATTCAAGCATTATTCAGATTACCATATATTATGGAAGTACTTGTAGGTATAAATTTTCTTGGTGTGTGAAAACATTTATGCTCCTTAGGGTTTTTAATTCATAGGTTTATGCTAAAACATATGTGGAGCCAATGATAAATATCTATTTTGATGGGTAATAAATTTTGTTGTTGGAGGTAACCACAAAATCCACTAAAATTGATACCCCCACAATAAATAATACTTTAACAGTATTTCTGTAGTACATATCCTGAAGGTTAATAAAAGTAACCCTAGAAATTAACATAAAACAAATGAAAAATAAAAATTAAATTTTCCATAAATCAATCATGATTATCATGATTATTCTAGGTCATTAATTTATCCTTTTCCAGTAAACAGGGCTATATTCAGTGTAAAATTAAAGACAATAATGAACATTGGGTCTCCTTTTTCAGTTCTTGTATAGATACAAGATATATAGATATAGGTTCAAATTTCTGACCATCCAGAAGCATAAATGTACCCATTGAACCATTTGCCCACCTGAAATAATTAGCCAGTCAATAAGTAAGTAGAAATACATATATCCTTTGGATAACACAGGATGCAAAATGATAATCAAGCTTTAGATAAACTTACATGATCAAAATGGTCATCCCCTCCACAATTTGGACAATGTTTCCATGGGTTTTCATTATCTTTACCTCTTACCAATGGACCATGAACAGTCTGAAACAATTAAAATCACAACTTAAATTGTAAAATCAGTTAAATCACAAATATGGTTAAAAAATACTAAAGAACAGTGTTCCAATGTCCCCTGCCTAAGCACATATTTTATCTGTCCAAGGCATGTTAGATTATACATGTATCAAAAGTATTGAGAACATTCTTATTCAAATTAAATATATTACTAGACAATCTCTCATTTGAAGCATATCTTCATAACATTTCATTGCTCAACATAGCATGCATAGATCACATCATGATTATACTATGAGAATAGGAACGACCATGTAATTACCTCCCATGTTTTGTCATGTTATCATTAAACATCAGCATCACTTTTTAATTACACAATAAAAAGAAAAAGAAATGAAAAACATCATACATATCTAATAATCTTTCAAACATTGAATATTTTGGATAAAATATTGATGAGAATAAATGTCAATATGCCAGTATTCTAAACAGGTAAAACCATTTGGCAAAATTCCTCTGTAAATATCTGACTATTTATACATCTCAGCCTCTGAATCTAATGAGGTCTGCTGCCATTGGAAACTTCTTATTTACTGAACTGATTTATATGGAAACTTTATGTTGACTTACTCTCCAATGGTGAACTTTGACCTCTTTTGCTTCAGAAAATTAAATGAGTTGGCATTATTCTGTATGTGGGTGATTATTTTACTTAAACTTTTATGTGCAGATATAGGAAAAGATCAATGAGCTATTTATTAATATTTATTTTACCATGCAATAACTAAATAATGTAAATCAACCTTTAACTTCAAACTCAAACACTGTTTGTTCGACAAAGTGTTAGTACTCTATATAAAATGTATACATTTTCCCTTGATGTATTAAATATCATTTCTAAATCACAAAAAGGGGGAGGGGCTGAAGGTATAGATATGAAAAAAAACCAATGCAAGTCCAAATTGCTTCCTATGTTTAATTCTGCAATTTCAAACATTCAGACAGTCATTTCATGTTCATGCAATAAATTATCCTGGCTTCAGCCGAAAAGTTAACATAACTTTAATTGCATTAAGGGGACACTAGTTCCTGGTATTTCAAAAGTACTAAAATAGGTGCATCTGATCTGCGAAACAGACAGACAAAATATGCCCATCTATTTCAATTTCTTAATTTTTTTTTTTTTATTATCTAAAATACACATTCATTGCCAAAGGGTTCTATAATGATGATCCCCAGCCCTTACGCTTTCCTTTGAAACATTACACACAGGGGCGGATCCAGCCATTTAAAAAAGGGGGGTTCCCAACCCAGGATAAAGGGGGGGTTCCAACTATCTGTCCCCATTCAAATGCATTGATCGTCCAAAAAGGGGGGGTTCCAACCCCCGGAACCCCCCCTCTGGATCCGCTACTGACACAGAATGTTAACATATTGTAAAATTTACAGCTATGCGTAGGAACTTTTTGGTTTTAAATAGTTACTTTTTTTTTAAATGTTATTCAGACTTCTCCTAACAGAGTCCAAATTTATTGGGTCCATACCTATACACAGACATGCTGGTGGAAATAATCACTTGTTTAATATGTCAAATATTTTAATAGGGTGCCATTTCAGGGACTTTGTATGTAAATTAGTAGTAATGGCTATTTCAATAGGTCATCTATTTAAATTTTCTGATTAGAAGTGTGTAAATACTGTGCAGTTTCTTTTTATCTAATTAATTTGAATGATGACATGTGGTAAACATCTTTTTCTCTAATTCTAAGCTGATCTATACTTTCCCATTTGATCCATTCCTCATCAAATCATCAGTATAGTAACACAATTGTAGTTACCTCCCATGTTTTGCCATACCATCATTAAACATCAACATCACTTTTCAATAATGAAATCAAATAAAATTGAAATAAAAAATATTAAAGTTATCTAATTATCTTTCCAATATTGATTTTTTTGGGTAAACTATTGATGAGAGCAAAGGTCAATATGCCAGGTTTCTAACTAAGTAATACCATAAGTCAAAATTCCTCTGTAAGTATCTGACTATTTATACATCTCAGCCTCTGTGCTCACTGAGGTCTGCTGCCATTGGAAACTTGATATTCACTGAACTGATTTACATGGAAACTTTATGTTGACTTACTCTCCAATGGTGAACTTTGACCTCTTTTGCTTCAGAAAACAAGAGGCTCAGAGCCTGATATCGCTCACCTGTTATTTCAGTTTTAGGCATTTGACCTATTCGTAGATCTTACTTTTCTGAACAATTTTGTCATTTACACTTTCGCTCTTTCTATAATAATATTAAAGATAATACATAATATTATTATTACCCAAAACTGTAAAATTTCTTAAAAATTAACTATTTCTGGACAGTAACGCAACAATAAGTTGTCCTATTGGTCTGAAGATTACTTGACAGGTAGATCTAAACCTGTTTAACACTTTCACCTATGTCAGTTTTGCTCTTACTGCTTTAGTTTTTGAGATGAAAACCAAAAACTTCATTTGACCCCTATGTTCTATTTTCAGAAACTGCCGCCATGTTTTTGAATGGATCAAATCCCCGAATACAATCTATAAACTAGATACCCTAAGGAACATTCAATTAAAGTTTTTAAGTATTTGGCCAAGTAGTTTCAGAGAAGAAGATTTTTGAAAAAGTAATAGACTTGTACGAAAAAATGTAAAAAATAAACGTTTTAAGTGCAATAACTCCTTAAGGGGTGAATTGACTATTTTGATCATGTTGACTTATTTGTAGATCTTACTTAGCTGAACATTTATTGCCATTTATACTTTCTCTCTATCTATTATAATATTAAAGAAAATAAACTGCTACACCGAGTGCAGCTGGATACGACCACTAAGGTCCAACCCTGAAAAGTTGGGCAAAAATGAACACAATATTCAAGCTTGATACAGGTCTGAATTTGGATTGTAATTAAATATTTGACACGTTATAGGTCTCTGACACAGAATAAATGTGTCAAAGAACTTGAAATTGGTTGTATGATTTGAATTTATATTCAATTGCAGATTTCTTGCTGTTGTGCAATACACTGTGCTGTTGCGCAATACTTAGTAAATCTGTTTTTAGTCTATATACAAAGACTTAGCAAAATAAATTATGACCCCTAATTTTTTTCATTGGAAAATTGACAATTTCTTAAATCTTGAGGAAAAAAAAATTGCACCCACCAAAAAAATTTTTTTTTACCCCCCTCCAAAAAAAAATAATATTTAAAGAGAATTTTCTTTTGAGAAAAAATGTCCCCCAAAAAAGAATCCAAACCTTCTACTTGTGGTATTGAACCTTGTGGTACAATTTCAGAGCAATCAAAATACTTATACACAAGTTATTGTCCTGAAACTAGAAAAACATTTTTTTTGCCCCTTTTTGGCCCCTAATTCCTAAACGGTTGGGACCATCACCCCCAAAAACAATCCAAACCTTACTTTTGTGATATTGAACCTTTTGATTAAATTTCATAGCGATCCATATACTTAAACTAAAGTTATTGTCCGGAAACCAAATGTCTTCGGACGACGCTGACTCCGACGACTTATACGACGATGTGATACCAATATATAACTGCAAAAATTTTTGCGGTCGTATAACAGGCACATTTCAGATAATCAAAACTGTATGAATTTCATAGGTTTTTACCTGGTCTTTTAAAAAATTCTTGCTTCAGGGTACATTCGCCTGCTTCGGAAGGAGCTATAGAAGCTACAAATAAGTTTTCAATTTTCACTTCCAAAAAAACAGGAAGTTTACAGTGTTTTCTCCCCTTTAAACATGTATATTTAATATAATTTTTTAAATAATTTTAATCATTCAACCTGTTTAAATTGAAAGCTAACTAATTAATTTTTACCATCAAATACAAAAAACATGATACTTTTTCACCAATTATGTAAATAAAAAGGGATTTCCCCCCATGGCTATTTTTAGTCGGGAATAACCCTAGTTTTTTATTCGAAACTATTTATAGCACCCTATAGTACTTGGAAAACAGACCAAAACACAAAAACTTAACATTGACCAATGAACCATGAAAATGAGGTCAAGTTCAGATGACACCAGCTAGACAGACATGTACACCTTACAATCATTCCATACACCAAATATAGTTGACCTATTGCTTACATAACTTGAAAAACGTACCAAAACACAAAAAATTAACAATAACCAATGAACCATGAAAATGAGGTCAAGGTCAGATAAAACCTGCCAGTCTGACATGTACCCTTACAGTCATTCCATACACCACATACAATTGACCTTCTGCTTGTAGTATCTAAGAAATGGACCTAATCATGTAACTTTAACCCTGATCACTGATCCATGAATTGAGGTTGAGGTCAGGTTAACCCTGTCTGACAGACATGTAGACATTGCAAGGAACCCATATACTAAATATAGTTATCCCATTACTTATTATAAGTGAAGAATTCACATGACAAAAAAACTGTAATTTTTTTCAAGCAGTCGCTGAACCATGAAAATGAGGTCAAGGACAATGGGCATATGACAGACAGAAACTTTGTAACATAAGGTACCTGCATACAAGGTATGAAGCATCCAGGTCTTCTACCATCTGCAATATAAAACTTTATACAAATAGTTTACGCCGCCGCCAGATAGTAATACCTATATCTCGCATACTGTGACTTTCATCGCAGGCAAGACAATAAATACACTAATTCATGTCCCAATTGCTTCCTACATTAAATTCTACAATTTCAAACATTCAGACAGTCATTTCATGTCCATACAATAAATTATCCTGGCTTCAGCTGAAAAGTTAACATAACTTTAATTTATTGGGTCCATACCTTTACACAGACATGCTGGTGGAAATAATCACTTTTTTATACGCCTGTTTATGGGACGTATTATGGTATACCGTTGTCCGTCTGTCTGTCCGTCGTCAACATGTCGGACATTAACTCAAAAAAGCTTTAACCAATATGCATGAAACTTTGGTGAATTGTTTACATCTATTGACGTGAGCTCCCTTTCGTTTTTTATAAATTTCAGATTTACCGTTTCCCAGTTTCGGGGTTTTATTCATTAAAAAAGGGGGGTTTTCCAGTTTTCCGACAATAACTTAAGAATGCTTTCACCAACTTGCAAGAAATTTTGGTGAATTGTTATATGACATGAGCTCCCTTTTGCATTTTTATAAACTTTAGATTTAACGTTTCCGAGTTACAGGGTTTTATTCAAAGAACAAGAGGCTGTCAGAGTGACAGCAAACCGGATTTTCCTGCAGAGGTCGAACCCTGAACAGTTGAGCAAGTATGGACACTACATTTAAGCTTAAAACAGCTCTGAATTTGGATTGTGATTGAATATTTGACACAGCATAGGTTTGTGACACAAAATGAATGTGGTCAAAGAACTGAAATATTTGAAATTGGACATTCAAATACCTATTATGGTCCAATATCCATAATCTAAGTACATATTAGAATCAGCATATCAAAGAACCCCAAGAATTCAATTTTTGATGAAATCAGACAAAAGTTTAATTTAGGACCCTTTGTGTAATGTGGACCAATTTGATAAAGGAGCCCACAATCCAAAATCTCTCAATACATGGTTAGATTCAGCATTTCAAAGAACCCCATAAATTCAATTTTTGTTGAATCAAACACAAGTTTAATTTTGGACCCTGATTTGGACCAACTTGAAAACTGGGCCCAAAAATCTAATATTTAAATACAGGTTTAGATTCAGCATTTGAAAGAACCCTATATATATTTAATTTATGTTGAAATGAAACACAGGTTAATTTTATCCATAATATTTTCTGTGCAAAGGGAAATAACTCAAACTGGATAAATAGTTCTCTAAAATAAGATATGATGCAATTTTTCAAATTATAATCAATAATATAATAACAACAACCAGTGATGACTAAGTTCTCTAAAATTAGATATGATTTAACACTCAAACATTGTTAGAATCAGCACATCAAAGAACCAAAGAATTCAATTTTTGATGAAATTAAACAAAAGTTTAATTTAGGACCCTTTGGACCTCAATGTGGTATTATCTTATTAATAATGAAAAGAAATACAGGTTTAGAAACTTTAGATTAGGGAGCTACCATTTGATTTTTATGGGGGGGGGCTAAGATGAAATTTGAAAAAAATAGGCAGGACAGGAATTTTGAGTAAAAAAAAAGGCAGGATGAGACACTTGCAAAAAAAAAAAAAAGTCAGGATGACAATTCAGGTAAAAAAAAGTCAGGATAAACTTTTTAAAAAAAGGCAGGACCAAATAGAGTGAAAAATAAAAAGGCAGGACAGAGATTACAACTAAAAAAAAATGCAGGACAAAATTTTTCATCCTAGCCCCCATAAAAATCAAATGGTAGCTCCCTTAAGCATTTCTAAGAACCCTATATATATTCAATTTATGTTGAAATCAAACACAGTTTAATTTTGGACCCCGATTTGGACCAACTTGAAAACTGGGCCCAAAATCAGAAATCTAAATATATGTTTATTAATAGACAATATAAGCTTAGTTTTAATGGAGTTCACTTCATCAAAAAAAAAAAAAATAGCATTCAGAAAATTAGTTTTACAGAATAACAAACAAACTTGCCACAAAATTCTTCAAACATTTTATCAAAGAAAAGAAGAAAAATCCAAAATTTTATTTATCACTAATACAATGTCTTTTCAAAATCTATAAAACTTATCAGTAACAAGAAATAATTGTAACAGGATGCTGTTACGAAGTCTATAAACAAAGCTCCAATAATTCGTCATTCCCATGGTCGCCTGACATTGGGCAAAGTCCAGTACAAATTGGTTTGTGATATGCATAAGTGACGCCTATGGATTGACCCTGTATCTCATTCAAATCTTCTTGAAATTACAAACAGGAATACATATGGTTTAGGGTGGAGATCTTGACCATTTACAAGTTCTCAAAAGGGGTGATCCCCAGGGGACTTACCCTTTATTTCATATGATTTGTTTTTTTTTTGTCAAATACAAGAATATATATGGTTTAGGGGTGGGGATCTCGACCATTTACAAGTTCTTAAACAGGAGGGGGTGGGGGTGACCCCAGGGACTCGCCTTATATTTCATTTGAATTATTTTATTGTCCCATACAAGAACACATATGGTTTCGAGGTGGGGATCTTGACCATTTACAAGTTTTCAAAAAGAAGAGGGGTGGGGGTTACCCCAGGGGACTTCCCCTCAATTTCATTTGATTTGTTTTATTGTCCCATACAAGAATATATATGGTTAAGGGGTGGGGATCTCGACCATTTACAAGTTATAAAAAAGAGGGATGGGGTGGGAGTTACCCCCATGGACTTCCCCTATATTTCATTTGATTTGTTTTGTTTTATTGTCCCATACAAGAATATATATGGTTTAGGGGTGGGGATCTCAACCGTTTACAAGTTCTCCAACAGGAGGGGGTGGGGGTGACCCCCAGGGGACTCGCCTTTTATTTCATTAGATTTGTTTTATTGTCCCATACAAGAATATATATGGTTTAGGAGTGGGGATCTTGACCGTTTACAAGTTCTTAAACAGGGAAAAGGGGGGTGACCCCAGGGACTCATTTATATTTCATTTGATTTGTTTTATTGTCCCATACAAGAATATATATGATTTCGGGGTTGGGATCTTGACTGTTTACAAGTTTTCAAAAAAAATGGGGGTGGGGGTTACCCCTGGGGACTCGCCTTATATTTCATTTGATTTGTGTTATTGCCCCATACAAGAATATATATGGTTCAGGGGTGGGGATCTTGACCGTTTACAAGTTCTTAAACAGGAAGGGGGTGGGGGTGACCCCAGGGGACTTGCCTTATATTTCATTTGATTTGTTTTATTGTCCCATACAAGAATATATATGGTTTAGGGGTGGGGATGTCAACTGTTTACAAGTTCTCAAACAGGAGGGGTTGGGGATTACCCCAGGGGACTGGCCTTTTATTTCATTTGATTAATTTTATTCTCCCATACAAGAATATATATGGTTTCAGGGTGGGGATCTTGACAGTTTACAAGTTTTCAATAAGAAGGGGTGGGGTGAACCTGGGACTCCCCCAATATTTCATTTGATTTTTTTTATTGTCCCATACAAGAATATATGGTTTAGGGGTGGAGATCTCGACCGTTTACAAGATAAAAGCATATTCTCAAATTGAAGGGGGTTGGGGTAAGAATATATATGGTTTAGGGAGACTTAATTATCTTCAAAATGTCTAATAATGAACAGTAAATTTCAAACTTCATTTATACAGGCCTACTAGTAAATTTCAAACTATATATACAGTCCTACAGATCTTATCAGGAAACAGAAAATTTTCAAATAAATCTGTCACTCCAATGATTATCATATGCTAAGATATAACCCAGATCTAATTAATTATAGATAATTTTCAAATAAATCTGTCACTCCAATTTTATTCTGAGATAAGACAGATCATTACATGATAACAAGAGTAAAATATTTGAAAATTCTACTTTTGGATATTAAAAATGGCGATAACTCACAAAGGAGATACACTAAAATCTTGAAAATTGAACTAGACCTTCATTAAGTCCCAGGAAACAACATATTTAAATTTGAAAAAAAATGTGTTTATGCGTTTTCATGTTATTGTGCAAAAGATCCGCCCAGCCGCCGTACATCACCATTTTAATAACCGATATTTCCTTCGAAAATCCGGTTAAAAAGGGGGATTTTCCAGTTTTCGGACAATAACTAAAAAAAATGCTTTCAGCAGTTCTCATGAAACTTTGATGAATTGTTTATATCTGTTGATGTAAGCTCCCTTTAGAACTTTATAAATTTTAGATTTTACATTTCTGAGTTATGGGGTTTTATTCATTAAAAAAGGGGGGATTTTCCAGTTTTGGGACAATAACTCAAAAATGCTTTCAGCAGTACTAGTTCTCATGAAACTTTGGTGAATTATTTATTGCTATTGATGTAATCTCCCTATTGATTTTCATAAATTTCAAATATGACATTGAGAAGAAATTGAACTTTATTTGTTTATAGTCTGACAACAGATTTACTAAGTATTGCACAACAGCACAGTGTATTGCACAACAGCAAGAAATTTTTAATTGAATATAAATTCAATTCACATCACCAATTTCAAGTTCTTTGACATCATTTATTCAGAAACCTATAATATGTCAAATTTAATTTAATTACAATACAAATTCAGACCTGTATCAAGCTTGAATATTGTGTCCATTTTTGCCCCAACTGTTCAGGGTTGGACCTCTGCGGGCGAATCCAGCTGCGCTCAGCGAAGCAGTTTATTAAATATGTCAAATATTTTAATGTTAGTATGTAAATTAGTAGGAATGGCTATTTCAATGGGTCATAAATTTAAATTTTCAGATTAAAAGTGTGTAAATACTGTGCAGTCTCCTTTTATCTAATTAATTTGAATGATGACATGTGGTAAACATCTTTTTCTCTAATTCTAAGCTGATCTATACTTTCCCATTTGATCCATTCCTCATCACACCATGAGTATAGTAACACAATTGTAATTACCTCCCATGTTTTGCCATATTATCATAAACATCAACATCACTTTTCAATAACGATATGAAATAAAATTGAATTGAAAAATATGAACGTTATCTAATTATCTTTCCAACATTGATTTTTTGGGTAAACTATTGATGAGAGCAAAGGTCAATATGCCAGTTTTCTAAACAGGTAAAACCATTTGGCAAAATTCCTCTGCAAATATCTGACTATTTATACATCTCAGCCTCTGTAACTACTGAGGTCTGCTGCCATTGGAAACTTGATATTCACTGAACAGATTTACATGGAAACTTTATGTTGACTTACTCTCCAATGGTGAACATTGACCTCTTTTGTTTCTTAAAATGAATTCATTTGTTTGCTGCACCTGAATATTTTACTAAATCTTAATGTGCAGATTATGTAGTGGAAAAGATCAACATCATAATATAAAAGTAAACCAACCTACAAACACTATAAAGTATCTTATTTGACAAAGTGTGTTAGTATTCTATATATATATATACATTTTCCCTTGATGTCATATGACTTTTAGATCACAAAAAATGAAGCCAAATGGGAAGGGCTGCAGAAGGTACATATAGTAATGAATCCACCAAATTCATGGAGCTATTGCTTCCTATGTTGAATTCTGAAATTTCAAGCAATCATAGCTATTTGTTAAAAGTTAAAAAATGTGACAATAATTCCATGTCTAATTAATACCTTATCCTGGTAATAGATCCTTGTTTTACTCACTTGGCTTGTAATACTTAAAAACTATATTTCTGTTATTATTTCTATTCAATCACCTACATATATACTAATATATACATTTAAGCTACAGATCTACAACTCCCAGTTTTGGCTAGATGTTCTTATCTATCAAGTCACGAATATTCAATAGCTATGTAGGCATGTCAAAATCATATCATACGCGATAATAACAAGCTGGTACACACTGTTATGATTTCATTAACCAGTATTAAAAAGATGAATATAACACTGGCTTATAAAGTTATAAAGTCAATGTACTTAAATTGCATTTTAGATAGCACTAGTTCCAGGTAGTTAGAATTACAAAAATAGGTTCATCTGATTGAAGGAACAGACAAAATATGCCCCCTTTTTCAATTTCATAACTATTTTTATTATTTAAAATAAACCTTCAAAAGGGTCTAAAATTATCCCCAGTCCCTCTTTCATTGCATACCAGCATTATCCAAATGTTTTACATATTTTAAAAGTTACAACTATGCATAGGAATTATTTGTTTTTAATATGTACTACATGTATATACACAAACAAGGTGCAGGAATGTGTCATTTTGTCATGTTATGTCAAATATATCAATGGGTATCATTTCAGGGAGGTAATATTTAAATGGGTAGTAATGAATGTTTCAATGGATCTCAAATTTAAATCGTCTGATTAGATGTGTGTTTATACTATGCACCTCATCTAATTAGTATGAATGATCACATGTGGTTAACATCTATTTCTCTAATTATCATTCTTAATTACATTGTAGGTACAGAAACAAAATTGTTATTACCTCCCATGTTTTGCCATACTATCATTAAAAAACATTATCACTTTTCAAAAACCAAAATAAAAAGAAATTGAAATAAAAAATATTCAATTTATCTAATAATGTTAACAACATGTTGTTCTGGGTAAAATTTAGTTTACAACTAATGGCATTTTGCCAGTTTTCTAACCAGGTAATACCATAAGGCAAAATTCCTCTGTAAATAACTGACTATTTATACATCTCAGCCTCCATATCTACTGAGGTCTGCTGCCATTGGAAATTTGTTATTTACTGAACTGATTTAAATGGAAACTTTATGTTGACTTACTCTCCAATGGTGACCTTTGACCTCTTTTGTTTCATGAAATAAAATATGTTTCATTTTGTATGCTGGTGAATATTTTACTACAACTAAAATTTATCTAAGTATACAATAAAATATTAGAGTAAATCAGCTCTTCAGCATCAAACACAAATAGTTCTTGACAATGTGTGGCACTATGAAACATTTTCCCTTTACATCACATTTTTTTAAAGGGAGGTGGCCTTCTCTCTTCCTATATGAAGGTATAGGAATAGTTGCACAAGAACATAACATAGATATTTATAGAATACCTTATCCAAGGATTCAAATATAGAAAAATATTCAACATGTGAGAGAACACATTAATTCAGGAATGCAGTAGCGCATGCATTAATTATCAGCGTTGTTTTTGGTCACAAAATTTTTCGATATTTTAATTCTTTGATTAGTTATTCTTTTATTACATTGACCATGGACTTTTAAATGGAAATAAAGTAGAAAATGAAAGGAACTATATCTTTTTCTGCACAATCTTAAATGTTTTAATGCAACATCCTCAACAACACCCATTGTTGTATGACGACAAAGTGAAATTATCAGATTTACTTCACATGAGAAATTATCGGTTTTAACCACACTGTGAAATCCAACTAATTCACTGCAACCAATGTAATAACAAAATTCAGAATCAAACTTGACCTGTATTTTATGTTTCATAAAACTGTGTTCAAATTACAAACCATTTTTAAAACTCTACTTTCATTATCACCTGGGAATCAACTTTTTTGAGGTAACTAAGGAGAATATCTCATGAACAGTAAATGTAAATGATATTAATTCAAACTTGACCTTTATTTTATGACCCTTACATTGTATACAAATTTCAAAAGATTTGGTCAAGTGGTACTTTTTAAATTAATATCAGGAAAACATTGTGATAGATGAAAGGACATTTGCATCACTATATACCCCCATCCCCAAACCCTCTTTTAAGCCGGGGGTAAAAAAACCTCTGCAGTGTTAAAAGGAAGAATTAAGTTGAAAACCAAAGTACAAACCAAATCAGAGCTAATAAATGGTCAATCTTGATTAGAAGCTCGAGTGTCTAGTAAGAGTGGTGCTACAATCTGATTCACATGGTCCATCATGTGAGCAACAATACTGTTAACATACTTATAACTTGGATAGTTTTCTAGAATTCTCATTTCGTACCATAAGATGAGCAAGTTAGAAAACGAAATAGAATGGAAAAGCAGAGAATTGAGCTTTAAGTTATTGTAGACTTTCCCTCTACATAGAGACCAAATTTTCAGATATTCTATAATAAAAAAAAAAAATACAGGATGGCTGTATAACAGATTTGAGCCTTGAAATTAAAATACTTTAGTGAGACTGACAATGTCAAAGTTAAGTATAAATCCTTTAAAAGGGTACCTACCGTTAGATGAAACTGTCTCCAAATTTCTGGACATTCCTGAAATTACAATTAGATTACACAATATTTTCAGAAAGTCTAAAAATTCATAAGGGGTTCCGCACAAACCATGTGTTTCACCTGTAAGTGTAAAAGTGTAATGTTGACTTAAAAAGTAAGTCCATTTATCAGTAAAATACAGAATTTAAAAAAAAATTAAAACTTTTTCTTCAGATGCTATTTCTTGGTCTTGAAGATTAGCTTCTGTCCAAGTTTCATAACAATCAATGAAGGTTTATAAATTTATCATGTCAAAAAAATTTAATCCAAGACTGCCTGTAAATGTTAACTGTAAAAAACGAAGTCCATATTTCAGAAAAATACTAAAAATGAAAACTTAATTATTAAAAAGCTTCTGCCAAGGTTTCATAAAGCCTATCTATGATGGTTTGACAAAGCAATTGATGTGTAACAAACTTTAACCCCAGACTGTATCTACTTGTTAACTGTAAAAAAACTAAGTCCATTTATCAGTAAAATACGGAAAAATGAAAATAAATATTTTCAAAATTTCACTCTGGATTCTGTATTTTGGTCATTAACAAGCTACTGTCCAAATTTCATGAAATTCCATGTAGGTTTAACAAAGTTATCGTTGCTTAAAAAATTCTTTAACCACAGACTGAACCTAAATGTTGATGCCGCCGACGCCAACCACAGAATCTAGGATCGCAATGTCTTGCTTTCGCGAAATAAATTTTGCAGGCTCGACAAAAATTACAGCTTTAAGCTACAAGAGGATCAATGGCCAGTCAATCAGTTTCTACTAGTAGTCATTCATTCAAAAACAAGGAATCATCAAGATAATGATATAGAATATGTGAACAGATGTTATTAAGTCTAAATAAAATGCTTCAGCAATTAAAATGTCTTACAGCTGTTATCCTAATGCTAGCAAGTTAAATGTTTGGTTTGCTTGCTTGCTTTGTTTGTATAAATGTTTGATCAAGCATTGTAATTAAGATTGACATCTGAAAACAATATAAAAAAGGTGGAGTTAAACTTGTATACATTATATTTAAATTTGATTGGACATTATCAAATAATCAAATTTACCAGGTTCAACTCCACCTACTTATATTGTTTGCAGATGTCAATCATAATTACAATGCTTGAGAAAACTTTAATACAAACAAAGCAAGCAAGCCAACCAAACCTTTAACTTTCTTTTTTATTTTTCGTGGTTTATTCAAACCCATGAAATCCATGAAAATTGGGATCCCCTAATAATAATGAATCCACAGTATTTAAAGTATTTCTCCTCAGTGAGAGGTAATCATAATGTTTCCTCTGACTTTTAACAACATGCCAGAAAACCTTTGAAATTACAGTTTGAAATTCACATTCTAAACACATCACTTGGTCATTCACAGTAAAATATGGGGTTATTGATAAAAAAAAGTCTTTTAATGCCTTTTATCCTTAAATTGTTAGCTAACAGTTATCATTCCAATCTACCTTTCAGCAATGCACCATTTAAATTATTACAAAAAAAAAGACATGATGGTTAAACAGTCAGGGGACTTACTTAAATGAGTGATTTTCTAAATCACTGATTTAAGTAACATTATTTCCATAAAGATTGGAAGTAAGAGTTGTCTTTCTTTAATAATCACCTATTTAAGAAGTACAAATTAATCACTAGAAGAAGTGATTTAATTTTATTATAGCTTTAAATATAGAGTACTAATGATCCAGGGACTAATTATGTTTCTAAAATTATCAGAACCAACATCTGTGTTGTCTAGGATGACCAGGTCATTTCAGGTGATGACCTTGTACTGAATCTAGGATAATGACATTAAAATCACTTGTTTAAGTATCATACCTCAATTTCCTTCCCAAAATCACTTATTTAAGTATCATTATTTTAATAACCCCACTAATTTCAACACCCCGAACAGTGAAATTTTTATCGCGAACAGTAGAATTTTATTACATAATCTGAAAGATGAAACCTTGAACTTTACAGGAAAAATACTCCCACTGCTGGGAAAAATTTGTTAAGAAAGTATCAGTTCATTATGTAAAGCCATTATTATAGCATTTTTCAACTAAAATAGAATTTGCAGATAAATGATAGCATCAAAGGCATAAACCTTGCTACATAAAAGAAGCAAAAAGTTCATTTTTTCCAATTTTATTAATGAAAAGATATTATTAAACCTATGTGTTTAAAATTTTGGTAAAACTACAAAATCACAATTTGTGACAAAACTTCAAATTTGCTACTCAAATAAGTGATTTAAAAATCACTTATTTCAGTAAGTCCCCTGACTGTTAAAAAGTCACACAAAAACTTCACTTGGCATGCTTTTTTACTTACATAAGCTGTATGTCCATACATCTGGCACCGATGGCAGTCTATATATTTAGATCGTCTTGATTTTGTACATTCAGTTGTAATATGGCCAGGTACGTTACAATTAAAACATATAGGATTTTTACAGGTTCTACCAGAATGGCCCTCTTCTCCACATAGATAACATGCCATTACTTTCTACAAAAGTGAAATGTAAATTTCCAATATTATAAAGTTTACTCTGACTTCAATTATTAATTAGACTTGAGTCCTACGTTGAATTTTTATCGTAGAATTGATGAATAGTGTGAAAAATATCATTAGCATAATCAACATCTAGCAAAGAAATCCACTCAAACTGGTACTATGGACTGTTTTGAACTTGCAGTCAGGTGTGTGCTTTTGTTCTTTGTTGAAGGTCTACATGTAACTATGACTTTGAAAGGAAAAACAGCAATAACATCACTGTTCCTTTTGCTTTATATTTTTATCAAGTGCATGTAGGGATTTTGTATCATGAATGAATACACCATATCCTTTCTTTTCAATTAGCTCATTTCCTATTACTTGCATTAGAAAGAATATTTTTTTATGCAGTACTGGCTTATTTTTAGGAATCAAATCATATTGTAGACCTCTCCTTAATGCTTTATTTGTGCATACACACTTCAGAAACGAAGCAGCACTCGGTATCAGTGATTTTCTAATCAACTTAAAACCAAATATACTGTATGAATACAATGGATATTTGCTTGGTGGATAATGTGCAAATATTGTGATACCATGATAACTTTCTAATTAAAAAAATATATTAATTCAGCTAGATAGAAATTTCCTAGAGACAGCTTAATTTTTATATAAAAATGCAAGACTTGTTGGCAATCTTAAATATTTGAAACTTAACAGACAAAAAAAGAAACATGGTATTGCAAATAAGTAGTACATATTTTACAATGTTTCTTCAAACTCTGTTCTTTCTAGAAATATATGAGATTTCCTCAGTCAGGCATCACCACATTGTTAACATGTTATCTATGATCACAATATAGTTAAACCAGAAAACAAGGAATTATGACCAAATAATTAAATTTCAACCAAGTAGAACCAGTCCAGAGAAAATAAAGAACATATTGGGAAAAGATTAAAACACTAATTAAGAATTGGAAAAATAAAATTAAATATATACAAATTACATGTAAATTTCATATTACAGTAATATATGAGTCTATAAAAGGTATCCTTGTCAAATTTATTAGGTATTTAGTACTTAATCAGAGTTTTAACTTTGTACAATTACATACTGTGGATTCATTTATATTCGTTGGATACCAATTTTCGTGGATTTCGTGGTTACCATGGTTACCCGGGAACCACGCATTCCAATGTCAAACGAATAACAAATTTTTATAGGAATTTATGAAGACTTTGGCAAAACCACGAAATCAAATATCCACGAAAATTCAAGTTTTCCTCAATCCACGAAAATTGGTACCCACGAAAATAAATATATCCACAGTAATATAAATCATACTTTACCTTAGGTTGAGGACAGACTTTAGATAAATGTCCCTTTTCATTACAATTATGACATCTAACTGAAGATGATTTGTAATATCTACCCAACAAAGGGTTACCAACAAATCTGTCTCTATCAATTATTGTCCATTTGTCTGAAAATTAAAAAATGACATCATTAAAAAGATTCATCATGTTACATGAGTAATAAAAAATTTTTTAAATTAATTTTTAAATCAAAATAATGAGGGTAACTTGCGTCCTGCATATATTGATATATATTCCCACAATTCTTTTAATGACTATAAGCTGTCTTCCTTAAATTTGCAGGTTTTTGTTGATACATGTATTTAATCAAAACATCCAATGTAATTTTTTTTTTAAATCTTATGTTGCACATTCTGACAAAGTGACACCTGGTTGCTGTTTTGACTAATTGATATCTTAAAATGAACAAATTTTTTTAGTCTTAGTTGTTATGGGCTTTGAACTAGCTTTCAGTAACTGAGAGTGTTCTCAGATCTGTACTTTGTGTTTTGTTAGTTTTTTGTGCTTTGTTTCGATCTGATGAGTTAAGCCCTTTTCAACTGATTTTAATAGTTTGCTTATGTTGAACAGAACTGTTACACCACTGTCCCAGGTTAGGGGAAGGTTGGGTATGAATGATTTGTTCATTGTTGAAGGCCCTACATCAACTGTCAAGATGAAGAACAGGAATAAAAGCCCTGTTCATTGATAATTTTCTATGTTTTCTATGTATTGTGTGCGATTTTGTCCCATGTACATTTACTCCATATCCTTTCATTTTCTATTGATATTGTATAAGCCTGTATGGTTACCTCTAGATGTCTTTTGGTTTTTGTGTTGTTAGGTAGCTGTCTTATTGACTTTATACCCAAACATCTCCTTAACCTTTCACTCTGACATCTATAAAACTTGGAAAATCTTAAAACAAAGATTTATCAACAATAGAAATAAAAAAGACACCTAATTTTAATGAAAAACAGAAAAAAGAATATTATTGGCCAAGAATCATATGTTTAGTAAGTGAAAAAGATTATTCCAATGATTGCTCTTGAAATTCTTTGGAGAATTTTTTACCATCAACATAATAAACACGTGCACTGACTATTTAAACAAGCAGAAGGCCACTTTAAGAGTGAGTCACTTTGACAAATACTTATTTATTTAATACTGTTGATCCTTTTTACTTTTCTCCAATATATATATATGCAAAATTGTAACTTACAAGATACATGTAATAATATAGATGGATTTCAAAACAGTATCAAATTCATGTTTAATAAACAGCTGCATGAGTGCATGATACGCCGGTCGTCTTGTGTGTGAATTTTTATGCAATAATCATAAATAGTGTCTGACATACATGTACGGCCTGACATGCGAAAACCCCCTTTTTTTTTACAAAAAACTCAATATCTCTAAAATAAAATTTTGAATCAAAACCAAAAAGTATACAGATCTTTAAATTAATATAAATAAGAAGTGTGTAAAATTTTAAGCAATAATCATAAATCGTTTTTGAGATACGGCGACATGTGAAAAACCCTCCCCTTTTTAACAAAATACTCAATATCTCTAAAATAAAATTTTGAATCATCACCAAAAAGTAAACAGATCTTAAGATTAATGTAACTAAGAAGTGTGTAAAGTTTTAAGCAATAATCATAAATTGTTTTTGAGATACGGTAGCGACATGTGAAAAAAACACACACCTGTTTTAGTTACTAAGTCCCGTAACTCAAAAGTTTTAATCTTATTTTCACCAAAAAGTATACAGATCATTTGACCATCATAAGAAACAACTATGTTAAGTTTCATGAAATTTGGATAAGTCGTTCTCAAGTTACGGTGCGACATGTTTACGTCGGACAGACAGATAGATGGACAGACGACATTTGTATACCATAATACGTCCCGTCAAAATTTTGACGGCCGTATAAAAACTGTTGTCTTTGATGTGAATACATTTAAATTTTCTTTTACCAGCTTCATCTTGTTCTCCGATATTCCTGACTGTCAGATTATCTAACATGGTTCTCTGACTGTGATCTACATTGAGGACAATGTCACCCATGTCATCACAACTCTCATCTAACATCATACAATCACTATCAATGTCAAGGTCAATGTCAGAACTATCAATCTCTATGCCTTTATCAGAACTTATACTTAATGCATCTGTATCTGTTTGTGAATATATATGAATCACTTCTTCCTTCTTTCTTTTGCATTTCTTATCAATTCTTCAAACGAATCTGTTAATAATCTCTTTTTCTTGGACTTTTTTCTTTTAGAAGGTGAACCATCTGTTCCTGACGATATTGTTATACAACTGTCATCAATTGACGATTTAATTGTCATTTTCTCATCCTCTAACAGTGCTTCACTTTGTTTCAATACTCCATTTTCTGAAGATTGAAAGATGAAGTGTTTTTCATCTTCTTCCTTCACATCATCCTGACAGTAATGGATCTGAGCATACAATGCCTGTTCAATTTCTTCCCGATCTGAATCACTACAATGGTTGTCATCAACAAATTCATGTTCACTTTCTGAGCCTTTAAAACCATCATCTTCCAACTGGTCATAATCACAGGCAAACATTTTCTATAAAAGACACCAAAAATTAAAGTGAAATATTTCTAGCAAGATCAACAAATTACAAAATATACAATTATACATCTTCAGCTCTTTCCAAATTTCAGCATTTTTCATACTTTGGTGCAGGGTACTTTAGCTAAAATTTGAACTGTTGCACAAACCATATAATAGATAGACCCTTAGAATTGATATGCTCCATAAAAGGGCATAAATTGTAATAGCATCAATTTGAGCATTACCACTAACACACTCTTAGACCTTCAACAACATGGTGATCAATAAAACCCTTTCATTCCTTTTCCAGATTTTTCTAATTAAAACATCATTAAATAGCCTTTTCACCTATTTTCATTCTTCTTTTTTATTTCAGTCAATGTTTTGGCATAAACGGTTTTTTAATTGTGTTATATGGATGGAATTTTCTTGGCTTTCCGTTGTTTAACTGTTTGCCAATGAAAAAACAGCTTACAAATAATTTGGATTGCGACATAAACTGTTGTGAACATGGTTAAACGGAAACAACTGAAATTTACTCTTAATGAATTTTTAGTGCTAAAATAGTCAAATCCATGGTGTACAAGAGGTAAATCTTCATGATCTTGATATTCATCTATAGGAAAAACATTCTTTTATGAATTAATAAATTAAATGAAATGTTGGCCATAAAAAATGTTGATTTCATCAAAAGTGAAAAACTTGAAATGATCTAATTAATAGGTGAATCACAAATCTATCTTAAAGTATGATAGAGCGTTATAAAAATACAATGGAAATTGCACCAAAATGTATCTCCAAAAAAGGGTATGGTGTCAGGCAAAACCTCTCAGAGACATTAAAAATAATCATGTGAATAGACCACTTTCAAGTTATGTCTTTCAACATGAAAAATTCGTCAATTATGCACGCCTTTATGACATCATTTACCAGATAGAGGGGACCACCTGTATCCCTGCACTATTAAAGTTTATCAAGCATCTTCGTGATTGTCATGATGCAGGATAAATTTGTAATACTGTTTGTTCTGTATGTACTTAATCACAATTCCCTTATGACAGCTGTGCGGATTATCAATTATAACAATTTAATTTGCAAAATAATTTGTGCGATATACAGTACTCTTAAGGACATACTGAGATTGATAACTTTGAGAGACATTGTGTCTGACATGACAGTCTTAAGGACAGACACAAAACCAGGTGTGATCTCATGCTGTTTAGTAATTAAGGTTACCTGAATCAAGGAGCATGAATGATAAACTGTTAGATTACATAACCATGATAACTATAAAACCTTGTTTACAAATATGTTATCAGCTAATAATTTCAAATTTTGCTTCTTTTACAGGTACTAAAAATATTATCCAAAGGGAAGAAGAAAATAAATGATTCAATTATTTCAATAAAGAAACTGAGCTTTTAACATGATATATGCTTTTTAGTTTAATTTTATTCATTTTATTTCTTTTATTTCTTTTTGTTTATTTGTTTTTACCTAATATTGTTTTACAGAAGAAGGGTGCTCACATTTAATTATATCATATTCAGAAATAGAATAATAGGCAAAAAAAAATGAAGTATAGAGAAAATCGTTCTAGCAAAAAAAAAAAAAGAATAGAGAATATTGGTGAACTAAAATATAGGTTTAGATGGGGAAATTAAAATATTGAAACATGGGCCAAAAAATATTTTAAGGTGTTCAATTATAAAGAAAAGACAAATTAAAGTTATGGAATAGAGAAGAATGACTTAAAGAATTAATTACAGTAATATGTATCTGAAGACACTCATCATACAAACTACAACATTTTAGACTCTTTTGAATAATTTGGTAGTCCTTAAAAGGACTGTTTATTTATGACTCTGTTTTCTGTTAAATCAGTATTTCACTGCTGCAAGTCTCTTTTCACCTCTTCTAAATCAAACCGATCATTAAAATAACTTAATGACCTCGACCTTGATCTCTCTGGGAAAATCTTTTCGTAAATCCCTGTTGCACGTCCACCAATAAACACAGCCACTGGTAATACCTTGAAATTGTGGTCAATAAAAGTGTTGCATCGTTCAACAGTTAAGTCATTTTCCAAAATCCTTAATTCCACTGGTTAGATCATTCTTAGTTGAAAGTTTTTCTTATTTAACCGCTGCTTCATCATACTCCAAACCATTTCAATTGGATTAAAGTCTGGGCTTTGAGAAGGCCAAATATCCCACCAGTTAATTTGGTTTTCCTGCATAAACCTCTTACTAAGATTAGAACGATGTTTTGGGTCATTGTCTTGTTGAAATCTGTGCTGATCTGGATAAGTTTGTCTAATAAATGGCAAAAGTCCAAGTCGTAGTATAGTATCCGACACCATCCCTGAGCTTCCTCCTCATTTTATAGCACCAACATCGCCAATTGAGGAAGTGGAACCCGAACCTGAGCCGGAGTGTAATGGAAAGGACAAATCCCAGTTCTAAAGACAAGACCAGCCTTTTCATCAGACAATGACTTGGCAGAAATTTTAAAGCAAGTGGAAATTAACAATGCTCGCTCATCTCTATTAGAACGCATGCTACTTAAACAGCAGGAGACCATCGAAAAGTTATTTGCTTTTGTGACTAGGCATCTTCAACCCCAAGAGTCGGAAAATACACAAAGAATTTCTACAGCTCGTCGGTCACTCATAGATGCTGTTGAAAATGAAAGTGATGTACCGTCTCCGTTACCATCACATTCATCACGCTTGCGGATATACCTTTAACTCCTTCAACGCCTCACATTACAACACTTGAGCAAAGAAATACATTTTCGCCAACATTTGGATTTAACATGTCAACCCGCCGATGAGACAAAGCCTTACTGTGCCGTACAGTTTATTTTCGGACATTCCAGAACAATTTTGATCTCCGAGAACGATCTCTCAAGAGCTATCCACCTCTAAAGGACCAGGAAATTTTGCATGCCACATTATGCCAATTCTGTTCCCAGAACTATTTACGTCCGACAATCTAAGAACGATGTATACGTTTTACGGTGGAGGTAAACTAAATAAGAATCCCTAAACAGACAGAAAAGGGAGTTTCTCAGAAGATACGTAGTAACAGTATTCCCAGAAGTCATGTGTGATAAAGCCTTCAATGAAAGAGTGTCTCTAAAGTGAATCAGCTCTTAAGAAGACCGGTTCATCGAAAGTAATCAGGATAGAAAGAAGATTATTGACAAAACTGCTTGATAAATATATTTTATGTACAATGTACAATTAAATATCACATATTTCTGTCATTAAATTTGTCCGGATATTATTTATATTTATTTTCGAGTGTAAAACTGATCTTGAAAGTTTGATAACAAAAAAACACTTATCTTTATCAAGTTGATCCTCTTTGAATGGGGTTAGATGAGAACACGAAATGGTATTTGTTTTTTTTTTGGATTTCCTGTACATTTGTATTAAAATATTAACTTCGGTATCAATAATAATCTGTTTTCAAGATATCAGCAATTAAATATCCATGTCCGTATAAGGACTTTTCAATCTACGGGCATGAATAGTTATAAAGGGGTCATAGTTAATTGCATTTTTTTCTAGAAATGAATAAAATATCGATTTTAGTGATACCTTTTATTTTACGAATGAACAAGAAAGATAAAATAATTATATCAACTGCCCACCAGAGTACCTGTGGTTTATTATTACATAATAAACCAAACAGACACACGATCTCGTCTTTCGGGTTATAAATGTCATTTAAAAGTAGCCTTCTTACAACAACTTGGTGTACACATAAAATCAGATTTGTAAATCAACAAATATACTACTTGAACTGTCTACTTTAGTTTTTTTGTGGCAAATAAATACACAAGAAATAACTTCTCATTTTAAAATCACACGACACGTGGTCGTACACAAATCGTCTGCTGCCTTTACGTACATGCGTATTGATTAACAGTAAATCAAACAAATGGACATGCACCAAACATTGCTCTATAATAATTGATAAACAAAACAACAAACACCAATGAAAACATCGGTCAGCTATATTTCAGAACATCGTAATCTTCATTCAAAAGAAAAAAAGGGTAATCGGAAAAGTTTAAAATCGAAAAGAAATATTTACTTAAATATTATTCCCATTAAATCACACGACACGTGGTTTTACACGAGAGTAATTCGTCTGTTTTGAATAGCGTAATCGAAGGCTTTTCATAATTATGACGAAATTTTAAAGGTAATCAACAAAAAAGAAACTGATTGTAAAATCTGTCATTCATCCTGAAAATAAATTAATACAAATCAAAAATACACCATGAATACATTTCTATAAATATCTTATCGAGATACAGCTACAGGTAAAATAACTGATAAGAACTGTTCACTGTCCATACGTAAAATCAGGTGTCGTTTATGACTTTGAATAGTTGTGTGAAGAGGTCAAACACCGCAGGTGTTAGGTAGATTAATTAACCTGACATGTCGGGCACTGTGTCGGCCACTGTGTCGGTAACCCCATGTCGGGCGAAGACTGTGTCGGTCATGTCTCTCAGTATGTCCTTACGAGTACTGTACATGTAGCATTATATTTTTCAACCGTCGCTCAACAAGTGAAGGAAGTGACTATGCCCCTAAATGCACGAATTATGTTCACTAAATCCAAAGTTTTTGACAACGAACTCGAAAGTGGTTTATTTAGAGAAGATTTTAAATCAACCTGTGAGTGTGACTGTCATCGATCTTCGACCTACAAAAAAATTTGTAGTCTTGTAAATTGAAATTATTTTGAATGAACTTATTTATTTGAAATAAGATTTGATAAAATGGCTTACACTAGCTTTACTAATCAAAGGCGTCAAATCATTGTAAAATTTGTTTAACGGTAAGTTAACATGCTCCAGATGATTGCCAAATCCTGTTCTGCATGGTCAAAAAGTTTCTTCTCATTAACTGTTAACGTTGGTAGTTTTATGAATGATTAAACGTAGAAACGACAAAGATTTAAAACTCGACCTCAATCTTTTAAATGCTTTTTATAAACAACAATTTTGCATAAAGCGTCTATTTGATTGAGACTTGCATTCCAATCTTGAGTTTGAGTTAGTTTACATTGGATACAGGAGTATGGCTCATCTTCAGCTGAAAGAAGGCGAATATACCTCAACAATTTATGGATTGGTAAATCTTTGCGTCATTATTTCATTTTTGTAAATGATAGATTTTTACAGTCAGAGTCCGATATATATATCTAGAAATTTAGTTATTTTAAAATTCCTGACCGATTGCGGATTGGGCACAACCGACCAAATATATATTTTATATGAAGAACAGAATAACTATTCATTGCTATTACAGTTTCTCTTATGGTTGTGGCCTGTTATCTATTTCTTCCCGAAGAGATATTTCTCGTATCACACTGCACCGAGATGATTAACAAGAAAAGCAGAATAGTTAATAAAAATATAAATTTTGGAATAAATGGGACACTTTGTATATCAAAGTACATGTATGTTGACTTACCCTCATTGAAATAACATCTCTGCATTCACTCACTTTTTTATTTTTCCAATACTATTGTTCCTATAGTTAAACTTGATATCAAATAGTGAAGTTGGAACAAATCCTTGTATAATAAATTTTAGTTTACCAACCAACTTTGTATATATATATATATACATGTATGTAGAAATTAAATCAGGTGTGAAAATTTGTTGAATAATTAAAATGAACTATATCATATGTATCTGGGACTATTATACTAACGGGACTGGAAACTGTTACACCAATCAGTGTAATCATACTCAACATCACGGTCGTTAGAACGAGACTTTACCTGCGCGAGATTTATCGATACGCCATATTGTTTTGACAGTGACAGCGTGTCTTGATCGTATAATCTTTGTAATTTGTTTTTATTTTTAATAGTTATTCAAATGATAATCCTTAATGTAAACATGATTACTTTAATGATAAAAGATATCTCGATCTTTGACAGTTGTTATTAATCACCAAATCCCGCTTAAGTGTAAAAACGACATCTAAAGGTTGAAAATTTTCAGGATGATAATAGCATCGGGACGCAGGGAAAACAAGTATGATTCATAAAATTTCTTAAAACTATTGATTGAAAAGAGATACGCGAGTTCGGTTTGTTGTAAAATCATATTTATAGGTTATAGGTTGGATTGGCCCATTTTTTATTGTCACTTTTTAAAGTGAAAAGTGGAATATAAATCTCATTCTCATTACAAACGGAAACCACATGCAGGGTTCAAATAAATTATACTGTTCCTATAAAATTGCTTACTCCTATTTATATGTGCAATATTTGTATTAAAATCGGGGTGTTTTTTGCTTAGTAGTGGTCTTCGGGTGGCATAAGCATATGACTTCGTGAAAATATATTCAATAAGTTCCACAATCAGAACTACAAAAGTAGGCCCTTTCACTGCTATTTCTGCCATATGTATGTATGTACGTAGATCCCTCCGTTTACGGAGCACCCCTCGAGAGCTGCGAGGGTACAGTGGAATCCGTGTACACTCCCTATCGGGATTAATGGAGATGTGTCACTAACGTATTTACAATGTTCAATATTTACAAGGACAATCCCCACCCCAACACCAGGGAGTGTTAGGAGACCGGGCAGAATCTGTTATTATGGTGGAGGAAGTCAAGTACTGGAGAGAACCACCGGCTGCTCGGCGGAACAGACAAACCAAGAGATATCAGCAGATTGATCTCCAGGTCAAAGTCGGAGCAACTTTGACCAACCGAGGCCCCCATAGTACCCATTCTAGTTTAAACTCCGGTCTGGGTACCAGAGATGTGTGTGAGAGGGTGAAAATCACCCTTCTGATGTACTGATATTTTTAGCACCCCGAGTGAGGATCGAACTCGGGACCTTCAGCACTGTAGCCATCGGTCTTAACCACTAGACCACGAACTCACACATATTGAAATTTAGGTGTAAACACGAAATTTAGAAAAGTTCAAAACAATGTGGCTATGTTTTTATTAGACCACAGGTAACTTTTGTTATAGGGATTAATTATGAACTGAAATTGCCAACATTGTTTTTATTGCACATTTATTGTTTTATTAGGATTAATTATGATCTGTTAACTTTCGCGACACGTTGTTTTCTTAGCGGTCAAGTAAAGCGCCGCATTTCGACTTTATTTGTTTTATTTTCAACACTAATATATTGACTACTTATTAATAATTTTTCGTTAACAATAAGAAAAGTATTTATCTTTCAAAACTACTTTTTCCAAGAACTTGGCCCAGTTTTAACCGGCATTAGTTTATTCCTGTGTGAAAACATTTATTTCAAGTAAATATATTTAATTTGTTAAAATAGTTTTGTTATTCATATATTTTATTTTTTTTTTTTTGCATTTAATTATTTTTTTTCAATTTCAAGTCCATCAATTTTAACGGTATTCCATAAGCTGACTTGTTCGCGAAATCAATTGTTTACGTGTACAAGGCTAATTAACCACGTGGCACGATAAGCTGTAAATCAAAACAAAAATCAATAATCCGCTATCGGACAATGAAATCTCAACAGATCGATCAGTTTCCAGTCCCGTTAGTATAATAGTCCCAGTATGTATATAACATATTTTTTTAGTATTTTTTCGATTACTTAATTACAGACGCATTGTGTTTACCATGTTTACTGTTAGGAATATAAAGTTTTAACACTAATGTTTCTGATGATTATCGTGACATTAATTATAGGGAAAAAAAGTTGAACTTGAAAAAATTGTAAATAAAGTTTTTCAATAACAAATGTTTATTTATTATTTTATCATTAGATCAATTGTAAAATACAAAATTACAATTCAGTTTACCATTAAACTTAATAAATGATATATAAAAATTCTACAAAAAAAGGTACAAGTAGAAGTACAAGTTGGTAAAACAAGGTAAGATAGTTCCCAAAGTGATTAAATATCCTTCAAATGGAGACAAGTCTAAGGCATGATGTTAACAGCAGCTACAGTGATGACAGTGATGCCAAGTTACAATGCGTAAGTTTGTGATTAGGTCAATGATAGTTGGTTTGAAGATATATTAGCATTAACATCTCTCATTTTGTCGGAGATTATATGACCCTGCCCCCTCAGTCATGTTCTATTGACTTTAAAACATTTTGCTTAGTTTTCATGTTAAATTTTGTGATTGGTTTAGTTTAATTGGAACCACTTATTGCAAGTCAATGATGTTTGGTATGCAGTTGTTATTTTAGCATTTCAAAGAATTTTTTTCAGGGCAGAGGATAAATTTTAAATTTAAATGATGCCTTCATGCAACTTAGATAAAATATATATAATATTTTCTTTTAATAGGTAAAAGATCAAAGATACAATGATGCGGTCCAGATTCTTAATAATCAACTACAAAGTCATCAGAAAGTAAGTATTCGTGTGTGCAGTCTTTGAAATTAATGGAAGTCTGATTGTCAGAATGCTGTCTAGTTTTGCAAAAATGCAATATTTTTGTTATTCTGCATTGCAGTACAAATGAGATACTTGTATAACCTGCTGCTGAAGCATAATGGTAATTTATAAAGTCAAAGGTAATAAGGTGGGGAGGGGGTGTGGATAGGCAAGATGATGCCTAAAAAAGAGGGTTTCAGCATGAAAACTATTGTTTTTGCAGATTTGTTGAAAGGTTATTTGAAATAATAACAAACTTCATGTATCACAGCATGAAACTAATGATGATTAATGAATACCATGGGAGGCCAAAAACATCAAAATGGTATCTATCTTATCAATTTCCCAAAGATACATGTAAATGTATGCAGATTTTGTGTATTGCATCATGAATTATGTGGTGACTGAAAGGTAAAAATAACAACTATGCACATGAATCACTTAGATCCATTTAAAAAAAATTAAAAAGAAACTCTGAGAAGTTTGTCATTAATAAATTTGAAGAAGGTATTTGCAACTTGTTCTTTGTCAAAATGCATTCCTTCCTTGTCAGGACAAATAGTGCCAGGATACAAGCTAGCCTTACTGATTGGTTAACATGGTTAACGATGTTATTATAAAAGTTCTGGTATTTAAAGAACTTTTCTGCCTAAGAAATAACTTGAAACAAACATGATATTTTCTCATTCTATATTGATAAAAACTGTAAACCCCAAAATCAAGAGGCATTTGTGTGTGAATCAGAATTGGAAATCCAGTGTTCCAGCTAGGATTTGAAAATAGAGGCGCTTTTTGAAAAAGGGCACTTTAGCTGTTCTCACTGAAAAAATCAAATACTTAATATTACCACATAATGACATATTTTTAGCAAGCATGTAGCTAAGTTAAATACTCTATACTATTATATACAAGTTCAAAAATCATTTATTTAGAACATACAAGTTAAAATCAAACTGAGAGCAGTAATAGTCATTACTATATTCATTTCTCTTTCAGAACTACAGATTTTTCAAAGAAGAGTTCAAATGCAAATAAATATTAAACAACATTGACAAGTCTTCTGTTTTTCTTTTGAAGAAGGTTGTCACACATTGATCAAGAATTTTTCAAATTTAGTTTCATCACAGTTTAATTTTACAGTTAATATTTTTGTTAATGTCTGTGTTTTCAAGTTTGTCCTGTGACTTGTCTTTATCAATTTGACCTGAGAGAATATTCTCTCCACCTCTGCTGTACTGAGTGGTTGTATTATTGCAACACTGAATAGTTTTGCAACAACAGGGTACATAGATAACAGGTTTTTATCCTTATGACAAGCTGAATGAAATAGCTCTAGCAGACTAGGTAAGGAACGATCTGTAAGTTCTGTTGATGACACAAGAGCTATAAAGTCCTGCCATTGAATAAGGAGATTTTCAGGGTCCATGTCAAATGTATTTGCCAGAGCTTCTATCTCTGTATAACCATACATTATTTCAATGTTGTCTGTTCCTGTAAGGTCTAAAATGGCCAACTGATCGATTGTGTCAGCATCCTTAAATCTAACTGTTATATTTTCAATTAATCCATTGAGAAAGCACTCTCTGACTTTAGCGTATCTAATAATATCAATAAGTTTGTCAAAATGGATTTCAATTTAAGAAAATGATATAAAATCAGACTTTCGAGTGCTCTGTAATCGGCGGAATTTACAATAGAAGAACAATTGCGATATCTGATAGAAACCTTTCTTCTTCTCGATTTTTCATAAAAGTAAAGAATTAAATTATTTTTTACCTTTGATGGTCATTATTCTTGAAAAAAGATGTAATAGACTGGCAAGTCTTTGATATTTTCTTCTTGTCATTTTCGAGTTGGTCAATTTTTCTTTTTTCGTCGGCATTTTGCGTGTTGACGATTTACAATATACTATTGGAATGATTCTTTTAATGAAAATTATTTTATAAATAACAAATACAATAGAAATGAACATCGTTCACATTTATTTTTAAATTCTGTTTTGCATTGTCAGGTGTTAAAAATCAATTCATTTAACTTGGATGTTTGGTGCTTCAGGGCAAAGGGATTAGACAGGGTCGTAAATTTCACCTGATTAAGTAATTGACTCTAATCAAATAGGTGATTATAAACAGGTAACAAGTGTCAACAATTTTAATCTGTTGTCTTAATGAAGTGTGTGTATAAAGAACTCAACAAAATGGCGATGATATGAGGAAAAAGATCGTTTTTAACTTTTTCAAAAGGGCACAGAGGGGCGATCAGAAGGGCACCCTCCATTTCATGCTAGCTGGAACACTGAAATCCTTAAGCTTAATCATATCTTTACTGCTTAGGAACAATTGATGTGCATTGTGATTCTGCTACCATCCTTACTTCATATCTTGATCTGTAGAAACTGTACAATCCTTTATCAGAATCAAACCTTGAAATATAAATGTTTTATCTTTTTTCAAAGCAGACTTTTGGGTCAGCCATACATTATAAATATTCTACATATTTAAATGACTAAACATCATTGACTTCATGTACAATCATTTTACAAAGAATGCAAAGTGTATGTAAACCTAAAAATGAAAGACAAGGTTACATGTACATATTTCACAAGCCTATACTTTCTGAAATTTAATGTTCTTATATAAAATAGATCAAACAAAAGAAATTATATGGCCTCAGCCCCTCAGTCATGTTCTATTGACTATGAAACATTTTGCTTAGTTTTCATGCTAAATTTTGTGATTGGTTTAGTTTAATAATGAACCACTTATGGTAAGTCAATGATATTTGGTATGCAGTTGTACATGTATTAGCATTTCAAAAAAAAATTTTTCAGGGCAGAAGGATAGATTTTAAAATTTACATGATGTCTTCATGTAATTTAGTTAAATGTATTTACTTTCTTTTAGGTAAAAGATCAAAGATACAATGATGCAGTCCAGATTCTTAATAATCAACTTCAAAGTCATCAAAAAGTAAGTATTATGTTAAAAAAATATGTTTGCAGTCTTTGAAATAAATTGAAGTCTGAATATCAGAATGCTGTCTTGTTTTGCAACAATGCAATATTTTTGTTATTTTGCATTGCAGTACATGTACATGTATATGCAAATGAGTTATGTGTATAACCTGCTGCTGATGCATGATGGTAATTGTAAAGTTAAAGAAGACAATCAGATGGTGTTGTGGCTGGACAGGATAATGCCTCAACAAGTTGTTTCAGCAAGAAGAAACAACCATTATTGTTTTTGCAGATTTGTCGAGATGTCAATAGACTCTTTTCATATTTCAGACTTTTGATTCCGGAGTATATAATTTTTCAACAGGTCACCTTCTCTGTGGTAGGACATTCTAGTACTAAGTCAAGAGAGAGCAACTAAAAGAAGCAAAATCAACCTTACTATAGGTGCAATTTGGGAGAAAAATTAACTCTTTTATGTTTTCTTTACACGACAAAATGATGAAAAAACAGTTAATTTTTCCTCCAAATTGCACTGACTGTAACTTGGTTTCACTTCTTTTAGTTGCTCTTATTTGGCAGAGTACCAGAATGTCTGTCCGCAGGGTACAAATGTAGGTAAACTGTCCAAAAATTATAGTATTATTGATGAACGTAGTGGGAGGCTAAAAACCTAAAACTGGTATCCATCTGATCAATTTCCAAAAGATATGCTGATTTTATTTATAACAAAAGAACTGTTGATACAATGTACCAAAAGTTTTTTTTTTTTTTACAAATTTGTCCATTTACTATATGTAAGTTAGGACACAATAGTCTACCTTTTACCGTTTCATTACATTACCTAGGGGAGACAGATCTGATCTTAAATCTTATGTTTTCCACTCTAAAATCATGATATATTGCTTCAGATTGTAATTAATTCACCAGGATTTCACTGGGAATGTTGACGATAAATTAAAGTACACTGTAGTACATGTACTATAGAAAATCAAATTCTCTGTATAGGTCATTTGTTTCCAAAAAAAATTACAAAATCTCAAAATCACTGAAACGAATTAAAACAGTGAAAATTTAGCTAATCATGTTTTTTTATATATATTTTTCAGTCAAGAGCAGCCTTGTCGTTGTTGGGATATTGCTATTTCCAAATGCAGGATTTTGTTAATGCCTCAGATTGCTATGAACAGTTGAGTATAATGCACCCAGAAGTTGAGGATTACAAACTGTATTATTCCCAGTCACTACACAAGGCTTGTTTGTATCAGGAGGCCATGAAAGTTGCCTGTCAGATAGACAATCCAGAGTACCAAGGAAAGGTATGTTTTCATCAATCATATTGCTAAGTAACAAATGTCATCAGTTTATAGAATACAAACAGTTTGTACAGTATGTTTGATTCACATCATTTCCATTAACAGAAAAAATCTTTTACTATAAGCTGATTCCTGGAATCATTTAAAAGTTTTATGGGCAAACTTGATCCCTGCATTTTTTTTCTTACAAGTTTATTGTGCCCACTTTATATCATTGTACATGTTTCAAGCATCTGTCTGTTTTCTTATGCACATTCTATATTCATTCCTACCTACAAAATTTCTATATTAATTATTTAAGAAATAATTCATGGGGCTTGAATTTATCGTGATTTTACCACAGGTTGGCCCCTTATGCTAAATATTTTACCACGAGCAATATTTCTATTCTAATAGGACAAATACAGCAATTCTTTTGGATTGAACCACTCTAGTTGAAGGGAAATGTTTACTGTTCACATAATTGAACACACTATTCATATTGCCGTAAAAGACGGAGAAAACTGAATAAGTGACATGCTTAAACTATTTACAATAACATACTAAGACAGGCTTGGATGAAGTTAATTGATTATCTTACTTTTATTTAAGAAATTGGGCTTTCAACAAATTTTTATCTTAGTTTGTTTATGTTTTCATATTTTGACGACTTTCAGTTTCACATACATGCATTTTCCCGTAGAATGTTTATATTCTTTCGTCATCGTTCAATGACATCATGTACACCGTCTGACTTCAAGTAAGTCATTCATAAAAGCAAACGATGTGGGAGTAAGATTGGAACAGGCCAAACAATCCATGATGTTAACGATCAGCTGACATGTCAATATATTCAAATTTTACCATGAGTGTGTACTCAAAGCATTTGAAGAACATCATGTTAGAATATCATTTATCCCATTTTTAAAATCAGGATATGGAAATTACCCTTATAAAGATTATGACCCCTTTGCTCAAGGTACTGACATAGATTTAATGTCAAACAAACGCACAAATGACATGGTCTTTAACCAAATACTTTGACTTAACAATAACGATATCAACCATATTTTCACTCAGTTTTTTGTATAACTTTAAATATAAGGAGATGCGGTATGATTGCCAATGAGACAACTATCCACCAAATTTCAAATGAAGTGGATGTAAGCAATTATAGGCAACCATTCGGCCTTCAACAATAGAAATCCGCATACAGTATAGTTGGCATTAAAAGGCCTAGACATTATAACAAAACAATTTATGAAAAACAAATATGACAGACAAGAACCAACGACAACCACTGAACTACAGGGTCCTGACTTGGGACAGGCACATAAAGAATGTGGTGGGGTTCGATAATAGAAACATCTATCTTCTTCTCTTAGTTTAGCTGTAAATAACTGAAACATCTCTTTTCTTTTTTAATTGAGATTACAGGAATTAAAATTGCATTCATCTTCAATGTTTAAATATTTAAATGCATTAGAAATAGATAATAATTTGAATGGATTGGATATAGTTATATTTCTTGCAGTAATAATATTTTATTCACAAAGGATTCAAAAGCGATAGCTAAAAAGAAACTAATGGTGAGGTTCATGATCATACAGTTGTTTATGTTTGTTATATTTCATTGTTTTAATTTATTTTTTGTTTGTTTACAGTACCATTTAACATTCTTAAATCAATCTGATTAAAGTACAGATCCTATGTCCATGCTTTGCTTATAAAGATCTGACAATGCCTCGTTCTACTTTCTGTTTTAAAGACTTTTCTGGATCCTCTGGTTTTGTCGTAATGATACACTCCTTCAAAAATTTCAAGGCAGTAATATCATTGGTTGATGCAATAATTACTAGAAATGAAAGTAGAATGGAGTGTTGTCAGGTCCTTGTAAGGGAAGCTTGGACACAGTATCTGTATTTCATGTATTTTAAACAGATTTATTGTTAAATATAAATAAATTATGCAAGAAAAAAATCATATTACATTTGTTAAATAAAAAGCATTTGCATGAATTGTTCATTACTTATCATAATCCTCTTGTCTGCAACAAATGTCAATAAAGGCCAAACACATAGTATGTATGCTTTATCGTGTACGTAGCTGTAACATCACAAAGGTACAATTTTAAAACCTTAAAAGTATTTCAGAAAGCATATGATCTTTATTTAGTATTTTGAATCATGTCTGTCTGTATTGGGGATTTGATATCAACCTCATTTTCATTGTTAATTGTTACAAGTGGAGTATTTTGGTGATTATGTCAGTTTCTCACTTACAATCTAAAGATAATAGGTCAGTTTTGCTTTAAAAAAAATGTTAAATTTATACATGTTATATGGTCATCTGAAAAGAGTCACCAGACTTTGATCTCAATGACATGGGTCATTGATCAGTGCCAATAGTATTATAAATTCTATAGAATCATTTTCAGATGGTCATGTCCATCTGATATGAGTCAGTTTACCTTGACCCCAGTTTCATGCATGGTTCATAGGTCGATGTTAAGTTTCATGAGTGGATCAGTTTTTTCAATTACTATATTTAAGTATTAAAGGATGTCAACTTTATTTGGTATATAGTATTATTGTAATGTGTTCATGTTTTTATGATATGGTTGCCCAGACCTCATTTTCACGGATCGTTTTTTCATATAAGATTAGTGATTTGGTTGGTTTCATTTGACTTTTTACCTAATATCTATACTATGTTATATGATTGCAACTGCTCTTGTAATTTGAAAATTGCCAGGCTTCAATTTTGATAGCATTTCAACTTACCATTCAGTTATATTTTATTAAGTAGGCAACTGAGGCAAGACACATCTGTGTGTCATTTCTTATATATCTGTGTGTCATTTCTAATTTTTGTCTCGCCTGCAACGAAACGCGGAAAGCGAGACATAGGGATTGCTTTTCTGGTGGCGGTGACGGCTGCGGCATCAACAATTGTAAAGTTTACTGCTTAAGTTAGTTTGAAAGGAACCACTTGTGATAGATCAATGATATTTTGTATGAAGTTGCATTACTATCAGTACATATCAGTTTTATGACTATTTTGAGGCCTGCCCCCTAGGCCATGGTCTAGTGACTTTGAATTATTACGTAATTTTCAATGTTAAGTTTTCTGCTTAAATTAGTTTCATAGGAACTACTTGTGGTAGATCAATGATATTTGCATGAAGTTGCATTACTATCTGTACATATCAGTTTGATGACTATTTTGAGGCCCTAATCCCTAGGCCATGGTCCAGTGACTTTGAATTAATTGGCTATTTTCAATGATAAGTTTTCTGCTTAAGTTAGTTTGATAGGAACTACTTACAATAGACAACAATATTTTCTATAAAGTTACATTGCTTTCTGTACATCTCAGTTTGTCAACCATTTCAAGGCCCTGCCCACTTGCTGGTCCAGCTACTTTGAATTAATTAGCAATGTTGATTTTCTTTTCTGAATTTTATGCTGACAGGCTAGACATATCTCTTGTGTCAAAAGATATAGGTTTTCAGAAGTTTTAATAGAATTCAGCCCTCTGCTCATAGGTGCCAATGTTAGTGGTCATATGGATCTTAATTATAATTCCTATAAAGAAGTAAATACATTATAGTGCTTGTTAAGACAAAGATTCACAATAAAAGTGCTTATTAGTCCCCTACCGACGAAGTCAAAGGGGACTTTAGGTTTGCACTCCGTCCGTCTGTCCGTCCGTCTGTCTGTCCTTCTGTCAGTCCAGCAAATCAGTTTTCCACACTTTTTCTTCATGCTTGAAGATATTGATTTGATATTTGGTATATTGTTTTATCATGACAAGTTACAGATCAAGTTCGAATTTTGTTCCGGTCTGATAATTTTGTGCAGAGTAATGGTCCTTGGACTTAGAAAATTAATTCAAATATTCAGTTTTCCACCCTTTTTTCGTCATTCTTAAAGATATTGATTTAATAATTGGTACATTGTTTTATCATGACAAGTTACAGATCAATTTCGAATTTTGTTCGGTCTGATGATTTTATGCAGCGTTATGGTCCTTTGACTTAGAAAATTCACTCAAATAATCAGTTTTCTGTACTTTTTTCGTCATGCTTGAAGATATTGATTTGATAATTGGTATATAGTTTTATCATGACAAGTTACAGATCAAGTTCAAATTTTGTTTCGGTTTGATGATTTTTGCAGAGTTATGGTCCTTGGACCTAGAAAATTCACATAAATTATCAGATTTCCACCCTTTTTTCGTCATGCTTGAAGATATTGACTTGATATTTGTTATATAGTTTACACCATGACAAGTTATAGATCAAGTTAGCATTTTGTTCCAGTACAATTAATTTTTAACCAGTAGGGGACTATGTATTGCCATGCAATACTCTCAGAATGCTTGTTTCAATTAATTTGTCATATGTATATCAGTATGACAAATAAAAACCGTTTGTATGTAACAACTGTAAACTTTTAAACCTATTTAATCAACCCTTTAACCTTATAGCTTCTTTCAATTCAAAAAGTTAAAAGATCTTGATCTTTTAACCAGTCCCAATAAATGCTTAAATTTATTAGATGTACACAATTATTCACACTTTGTTTACAACGACACTGTGGTCAGCAAAATGCTGGCCTTGTAGTTGTTTGTTCATCAGTTGGCCATCTCTGACGACTTGAAAATTGGTACCGGGGTATTTGCTGCTTAGCCTCTAATTACACATTATTTAGGAGTAAGAGCAAAGACTGGTTGGGCTGGCATTGGATTAAAGTCTTCATATAGGATGTCTTCCTGCAGATTGTTAACCATTTAAAAAATCCAACTCACCATGTTGATTTAGTACAAATCAGGGTTAGAGTTGTCTCATTGGCACTCATACCACATTATCTTATTTCTATTTATATTCATATCACAATCAAGTATTTGCGACTGGGCATTAAATCCCAATCCATCATTATCTTACCTTTTTTACTGATTTTAAATTTTAAAATTTGCATAGAGAAAATATTTTCCTTTTTTCATCCATCTCTTATCCCTTCCTTTCAAACTGAAAAAGAAAATACTGTGCTGTCATTATTTTTCGTAGGATACTGATTTTAGAGGATTTCGTGGGTATAGGTTCAAAGAATTTCAAATTTTCTATAGGCATGTATGCAGATTTTAACAAAACCACAAAATCAAATATCCACGAAAATTGAATTTTTTCTCAATTCAAAATTTTTTCCTCAAACAATGAAAATTAGAATTTTGTATCCACAAAAAAAAAAATGAATTCATAGTATACTACCTTGAAGTATTACTGTTTATTTTTGCAAAACCATCTCAAGACAATAAATGTAAATTTAGAAGTTTTATCAATTGCCTTTTTCAGATCACTAAACTACAAGCTGCTATTAAATATGGCGAGGAAGATTTACCTGGAGCTAAGGTGAGTAGTAATTGTTCATTTTATTGATATCATGAAGATTTTAGTTGTTTACCTTGCAGTGTTATGGGAAATTCCAAACATTATTGATAATGAAATATGACAACGGTGAGAAAAAGAACAAAAAAGGCATGCAGCATATTCTCATTCTATTCTGCATAGTCTTGTCCTATTCTGTTTTTGATGGTGCATGATGAAATGTGTGTGTTTTACAGTAACAATACTTACCTCAAAATAGTAGTGTGATATTTTTGTATATACAATGTAGTAACAGGTTTTTATGACCAGAATGCATATTGATTTTATGTTCCCTTCTAGCTCATCTACTTGATAACTGAATTACATATGTTTTGAACATTTCATGAAAATTGTATTTGTGCACACAATTTTTTGCCATGCATGCAGAATTTAATACAAAGTTGACTTGTGTATGTAAAATTGTATCTGATCAAGCTTGCTTTTCACCATTTTCTCAAATAGATACCTTTCACAGAATTGAGACCCTGGTATTGAAGAAAATATATTTGTCATCATTTTATGTGCTCCTGTTAGAGGAATTTATCTATTACTGTCACATATCGATTTCTGTAACATTGTGATATGGGAGATAACTCTGAGTGGAAATCTTAAAATGACAATGAAAATGAATATTTCAAGCATTGAAATTGAAATAAATATGCAGTAGAAATAGGAATTAAAAAAAGATAAGATTCTTTAAAAGTGTTTGTATTATGCTACATCCATGTACTTATTCTGAATTCCGTACAGTTAAGTCCAAGCAAAAGTTTGGAAGTTGAGAAAAAAATTGTGTTAAAATAAAAAATAAAACTGTAAATTTAAACAAAAGAGGTCAAAGTTCACCATTGGACATATAAGTCGTCATCATTATTAAGCTTCATATTCATAAGTCATCCTTAGTTCATAGATAAACATAAGTGTTACCAGAATCCAAAGGTAGCAGACCTCAGAAGTATAAGAAACTTGGAGGTATATATAGCTATCTATTTTAAGGTGAAAAGTATGCAAGATGCAAAAGATTTTTTTCTTGGCTAATACTAAGATATTATCAATTTATGCTTCTATGTTAATGATTCATATTTTGGTCAAACCAGTAAATAGATAAGAAGTGGAATTTGAAAATTTGAGATGTTACATTTACATCAATATTTAGAAATTAGTTATAACCCTGTGTTGCATGGGAAATAATCCTGTTCAAATGTGTTGACATGTAAATATATTCTTGTAATATTGCCTGAGGGTAATGATCATCATATAAATAAAAAATGTGACCTTGTTAGGCCTATGACTGAGTGTTGGTAAATAAAAAAGTATAGATACAGCATGTGTCGTTAGAGACTGTGAATGATGTTTTCAGTTTAATTTGATACATGTATTTCATTTTGCATAAGTTATATCATTAGATGTTCAGGAATTAAAAAAAAACATGCAAACAAAAACAATGCATATAATTGCTGAGATCTATTAGAATGAATTTGTTTCATAATCTTGTATTTCATTTTTACCTCCTTTTAAAAGTAAAATTTAAAAAAAGCTGATTTAGTCCTTTTTGGACTTCTTTTGATAACAGGGCATTCATTGCATTGTGATAGTATTGTATATAGTTTTCTTTTTTATGCTTGTATGATGATAAGTTGGAATTTGGAGAAACAACTTATTATCTTCCTTCTCTCAGCCCTCTGTCTATGCATACAGGTTACATGGCTTTTCTGTCTTTATAACTCCTATTACAGTTTTTGAGCTTAAAAACTTTAATTTGTTAGTACTAAATCACTGGATACCAGGTGAATAGTAACTTTGGGACTGATAATCCACCACAAGCAGAAGAGTGGTAGTGAAAAAGTGCATGAAAATTCAGATAACATTTTCTGCTATTTATGATTGTTAATTACTTATATATACAATGTATATTATAACTTAAATTATGATGGGTATTCAATATATATTACAATAGGTTGAGAAATTTTGAAACAAAGATACTTTTATGCCCTGCTACTGAATTGTAAATAGTCACATCCATGAATATTTTCTGTCATTCTGAAATATAACGGTTGCCTTCATTTTGTCTTTCTTGCCTTTGCTGCAGATCGTTCATCTCATTTTGTATGTACAATGTGGTTGTATGACCAATTTTGTGTCCCTTCTATTTCATCTAATAACTTTTAAATAATTGATATATTTTGAAAATTTCATGAAACTTATATTTGGGGTCTCGTTTTTGCCATGCCTGCATTTTTTGGTTGATAGTTGTTTTATATGAGGTGTAACAGATCTAGTTTGTATTTCACTCAGATAGACCCATCATCATGTAGTCATGATAGTATTTAGAGAACTTTTATCTTTAAACTTATTTTGAATAAGATATATTTGTCTACATATTATATGGTACTCCTTTAGGGAGATTTTTGTTTAACTGTCACATCTAGTTTATCTGTAACATTTAGATATGTGAGATAGTAACTCTAAGTTAAATTTTTTTAATGAAAAACAAAATGAAGTTTTAAGCATTGGATCTTTGAAATTGAGAGATTGGAGAAGTGAATAAAAAAGAATAACAGGATTAAAGCAGGGAATAATTTCTGAACTTACAGTTTCATTCACTTACATGATGTATATGTGTGATATTAAAAAAAAAATTAGTATGATCTAATGACATGAAAAAATTGTAATTTGAACAAAAGAGGTCAAAGTTCACCATTGGAGAGATAAGTCTTCATTAACATTAAGCTTCATATTCATATAAGTCATCATTAGTTCATACATAAGTATAAGTTTAACCAGAATCCAATGGTAGCAGACCTCATTAGTATAAGAAACTTGTCAGTATATATAGCTGTCTATTTTAAGGTGATCAGAAAACAGAGGTATGAAAAGAAAATATTATTGGCAAATACTAAAATATAATCATTCAAGCTTCTGTGTTTAAGATTCAGACTTTGGTCAAAGCAGTTATTAGGTACAAGGTGAAATTTGAAAATTTAAAAGTTAACATTTACACCAGTATTAAGAAATTTGTTTTAACCCTGTGCTGCATGGGAAATAACCCTGTTCAAACTTGTTTACATGTTTAAACATTCTTGTTATATTGCCTGAGGGTTATGATCATTCTATTAATATAAAAAATGTTACTTTGTTGGGCATGAGACTGATCGTTGTGATTGAAGAGTGTACTACAATGTATTATATCTTTTAATAAAATATTTGATAACTGTATTTCATTTTAATTTGTTTCAAAATCAAATTGTCTAGCAAGTTAAAGAGAAAAAAAAAACATACAATAAAAAACCATGTAATACATAATTTTTCTTACATCATTTTTTTGATATAAACTAAAAAACTGATTAATTACTTTTCCATCGTCGTTAACTTTTAAAAAAATCTTCTTCTCTGAAACTACTGGGCCAAATTTAACCAAACTTGGCCACAATTATCATTGGGGTATGTAGTTATAAAAATGTGTCCGATGACCTCGCTTGCCAAACAAGATGGCCGACATGGCTAAAAATAGATCATAGGGGTAAAATACAAGTTTTGTCTATTATTTTGAAAACCATTATAAATAGAGAAAATCTGAATGAGCAAAAATGTTCAGAATGTTGAGCTCTACCAATTGTTCATATATGTCAAAACTGTCAGACGACTTCTAACAGGAGTTATTTCCCTTAAATGACAAATTTTACCATTTTTTTTCATTTTTGCCTTTTATCATGTTTATCTTGAAAACTATAATAGATAGAGAGAAACTTTAAGTTGCAAAAATGATCAGCAAGACAAGATCTACATATAAGCATGGTCGTTATTGTCAGTCGACCCTAATTAGAGTTATTGTCCTTTACTGATGATTTTTACCAATTTTTTGCATTTTTGCCTTATATCTTAAAAATTATAACAGATAGATGTACATAGAAACTTAAATAAGCAAAATGATCAGGAAGACAAGATCTACATTTAAGACAATATGGAGGAAATTTTCCAATGACTCCTTATTGGAGTTATTGCCCTTTAATGACTATTTTTACCATTTTTTTTGCGTTTTGCCTTATATGATAAAAATGATAATAGATAAATAGAAACTTTAAATAACAAAAATGATCAGCAAGGCATGATCAACAAACTAGTCAAATTTTGCTGATATAGTTAGTAGACTGTCACTCTTCATAGGAGTGATTGCCCTTAAATGAGGATTTTTAAACTCTTTTGTGTTTTGAGCAAAAACTACAGAAGATAGAGAGAAACTAAACAGACAAAATGATCAGCAATACAAGATAAAAAAAAAAGAAATTTTTGTCATGAATTCTATTCTTGTCTACAATGTTAAAGAGTCCATTGTTGATTATGCACATAGACCTAGGTGAGCGACACAGGCTCTTCAGAGCCTCTAGATATGACTTGCAAGTGTTGGAAACCCCCCCTTTTAAAAAATGACTGGATCCGCGACTGATTAGTCGTAATATTGTAAACTTCCCATACTCTAATGTTAGAACTTTTGTTAATAAGTGCAGTCTTTTTCACCAGATATACAGCATCTGTTTACAAATTATATGCAACATGTCAAAAATTATGTCATATCCTAATGATTGACTGTTAAAATGTTATGTTTTACAATCATATCATAAGGAGGTAAAAAAAATCTTTGAAAGCAAAATAAAAAAATAAAAAAATTCTTATATTGTGGCTCCTAACATTGAAACACGATCAAATTAAGAAAAAAATAAAATATTGTTAATTATTTCCCAAATGGCAAAAGAGGTCAAAGTTCACCATTGGATAGTATATAGTAGTCATATTTTTCTTATTATATAGTATACTTAGTTACTTTTTCATATTTTCTTAGTAGTAAGTCATTTACATTTTTTCTTAGTATTCATTACTTAGTGTAATATATCATGTTTAATCCAATGGCAGCAGACCTCACATGCACTAAAGTTTGATACGTTTATATAGTAGGAGAAATGCATACATTTGACGTCTGCTGGTGAGATGTTTAAACTATTTGTGCAAATAACTTTGATTGGCATATTCAATACTGAAAGAAAAATTATGGAAAAATATCAATATTTTTCATTCAAGTTTTGAGTAAAACTTTATTGAAGTAAAATCTTTTGGTGTTGCAATATTTTAATATTTTAGAATGGTAAAATGTATGGGGGAATAACTCAGATGATTAAGAAATACATGTATAGAAAGATGAAGAAGCAAACTTAAAAAATCATCTGTTGCCAATGTTTAATTAGCTGTGAAAAAGCCACTTCATATTCTTATATATATTCGTCCACTTCATTGATTTCATAGATTGCCTATATATTCTAATTGTTTGATGTTTTGTATAAGAAAATTTGTATGATGTACATGCAGATGCATGAGTCATAATGTTATATGATAATAAATCTCATTTTTGACATACTTCTATATGAACCTGGACAGTCATATATTATTTTCAAAGTTTATATAGATTTATTAACTGAAATGATTTTAACACACAGTTAGGCTTTTATACTTTTTATACTTTTCTTAAATAATACAAAAAATTAATTACTGTTGTAGAATCGTCTGATTCTTTAAAAGTAAGAAGTAGCGGTAGACAACAAAAAATGGAGTATGCTTTTATTGAAATCTTTCTCAGGCTCCACCCTCCCCACTATAATGAAAAATCCTAGATATGTGTCAGACAATATTGTATTTTACTCATACATTATAGCAATGCTGTGATGATATCTATAAATTATCCAAGAATTCAATCATACTCTTTACTTAATGATGGAAGTAGAAGTTTATTAAATCTTGATCTTTATATATTTTAGAGTTTGGTAGAGCAGTGTCCAGCAGATGATCCGGATACTGAAATCAATCTTGGCTGCCTCTTGTTTAAGGTAAAGTATGATACATTAACATAATTTATAGCATGTGGGTATGTCCAGATTTTAAAAATAAAATATTCATATTCATATTCATATCTATTTAAATATATTTCATTATTTGCAATTAAATGTACAGTCAACTTCAATACAGAAAGATAAAAGTTTGAATATAAAGGACATACCAAACCTTAATGTTATCCTAGCAAGTTTACAAGAGAATAACTTATAAAATTATTTGAATACATTCTATTGCCCTATAATTAATTCATTTGTTAAAACTTTATTATATTATTAGTATATGTCTTTCATAGATGGTTGCTGTGCTGTACTCCATTCCTTCTCATACTGTGTCAATAGATTTATTTGATTACAAATTTCATTCTCATATTTACATGTATATGATAACAAATTTCTTTTTCCTTTGGGGAGCGAACATAATTTTAAAGTCAATAGTATATCTCTGTATTTGATTCTGCTCTAATATTAATATATTACTCAGTAGTTACACTGGTGTAGGAGCAGAACTTGCCCCCACTTTTGACAACAAAAATTTATGAAATAAAAAATGAAAATGTTAGAGGACACAGACTTATATCTAGACCATTATACTAAAGAAAAGGTTTGTTTTTTTTGTGCTTGTCACTTTCAGAAGTCTGCCCCTCCCCCCTTTTCAGTCTTCTCCTATGCCCCTGCATAGTTGATTTTATTAGATATGGATTCATTTTCATACTTAAAAAAATATAATATGATTTTAGGATGGAAGATATGAAGAAGCTTGTTCAAAGTTTACTACAGCCATGCAGATACTAGGATACAAAGCTGATCTATCCTATAACATAGCTCTATGTCACTACATGTTGAAACAATATGCTCCGGCACTTAAACATATTGCTGATATCATTGAGAGGGGTATTAGAGAACATCCAGGTAAAAAATTTTAAAATGTCGTATGTGTTCTTCATTATTTTTGTTTATAAGCAAAAGTCTAAAATTGAGTGCGATATACTTATAAATAGGCTGTTGTTCAGATAAACAATAATAATAGAAAGAAACTGTTATGAAAAAAAATCAGAAAATTTAGCAAAAGAGGTCAAAGTTCACCATTGGAGAGTAAGTCAACATAAAGTTTCCATTTAAAATCAGTTCAGTAAGTAACCAGAATCCAATGGCAGCAGACCTCAATGCAATGGGAGGCTGAGGAGTATAAATAGTCAGCAGTTTACCCTGAATAACTGATTGATGGTATAATCTATGAATTAACCTTGCAATTATTGAATTAATAATTTATGGAAGTAAGAAAGGAAAATGCAATTTTGTTCATAAAGAGATTTTGAATTCCTTCATAATTAATTATTTATTTTAATTGAAAATTAATGTAATTACATCAATTTTCAAGTATTACAGAAAATATGGGAGATAACTGCATATCTTTCCTTCTTACGGTACATTATTTCTATTGATCAAGAGTAATTAGATCTCCAGAGCAGATACAATTCGTATCATTTGACAAAGAAAATGTTCATGCATTTATTGATCTTGAAAATCTTATATGAAATAAATTAACACTAATGTACAGTGAATATTGTTATTGATTTTTGGCAGTTTAACAAAAGTATGTTAAATTGTATTTATCATGCATGCAGAGTATAATAAAATAAATAAGGTTTACAAGTGTGGATGTGTAAGTGTTCATAAAGATGTAAAGAAGCTTTGAATAAAGCACTTACATTAAAGGACCATAAAATAGAAAATTGTACATTAAGAAAGATTTTGATTTTGTAAAAGAAACAAAAGTGTGTTAAATATTTATCACACATGAAACAATAAGATAAATGATAGGTTAATAAGTGGGGATGCATCTGTCTTCAAAGACATAATTAAATATGAATAAATTATTTACATTAAAATACAATAAAAAATGATACTTTGTATTAGGCAGGAATAAATGTTTTTTGTTTGTATTTTTTTTAAGTGTAGGAAAAGAAGGGGGTTAGAGGGTAATACTTGTCCAAGCCCAGTAATATTTGTTAACATATTAACTGATATCATTTTTTACAGAATTAAGTGTAGGAATGACAACAGAAGGGATAGATGTTAGAAGTGTTGGTAATACTCTAACTCTCCACGAGACAGCATTGATTGAAGCATTTAATCTCAAGGCAGCTATAGAGTATCAACTCAAGAATTGTAAGTTTTCTATTATGTTTGTATGAATGAATCCACAGTACCTTGGTTCAACTGAAGTCTTTTTCCCATTTTTCTGAATTGTTTCTTCAGACATAAGTCATAGTTCTGATGACAAATTTTGTCAGTTTACCTAGGAATTAAACTGATATTTGTGCTGAATTAGCATATAAATTTTGGGAAGTAGTTCGGAATAACCGATTGGGAGATAGACTATGAAATAATACTACTTCCAATGTTTGGTAATTGTTTAGGGGTAATGCATGCACAGTATGTTATTCCTCTCAAAATTCACAATATGTTGCATAAATAATTGTGGTTAAAAACTTGTCATGTTACAATATTTCTTTCATTGTAATTTTCCTTTTCATATTTTGGTGGTACTTAATGTAAGTAAAAGTCCAGGTATTTTCTGTTTGAATTTCAAATTTCAAATTTGAAAAGATATGGAGATCATTTTGGAACCATTTTGACTGAAATAATTTTGGAACCATTTTATCTGAAATAAGGTGGGAACAATTTTGACCACACAATATTCATCCTCTCTGATGTCAGTGTGATCAGCAAAAGAGGGAGTTTTATGAATTAATATAAGAAAAATCCAGTTGTCTGATGTCATTTTAAACACAATACCTTCATCAAACACTCTGTGGATAATTTGGGAAAATGTAATTAATTACAATTGAATGTGTTTTCAGATTGGAGTTACCCTATGTTTGTAGTAGAATAGATAGTGTTATTTTATGTTCTGAATTTGAGATTTTCATTTAAAAACTACAGCTATAATAGCGATATGACTGAATAATATAATAATAAAAACATTTAATAAACACATTTTGTAAATAACCAACTAAGGTTTGGCAAATTTATTACATCTACCTTTAATAAAGGTTCATGCTGTTTTAATTTTTTCCATGTCTTCCCTGTTAGCTTTATCAAATCTTTACATCAATTTTCATTATTTTTCCAGATGAAGCTTCATGTGAAGCATTGACTGACATGCCACCAAGAGCCGAAGAAGAGTTAGATGCAGTGTCTCTTCACAACCAAGCTCTGATGAACATGGAAACCAATGCCACTGGTGGTTTTCAGAAAATGCAGTTTTTACTGCAACAGAATCCCTTCCCTCCAGAAACTTTTGGAAACCTCCTTTTGTTGTATGCCAAATATGAAGTAAGTAAACTCTTTTTTATGATATTTTCATTTAACAAAAAAAAATAAAACCTTGCTTCTTTGATAGTTCATTATTGTCAAATTGTGAATCTCCATGTAAGAAGAGTACCACATTTTCTGAACATTAAAGAATCCTGTAACAACTATTTGAGGGGAAGTAGGTAAACTCTTCTAAGGCAAACTTTCTGATCCTTTCCAACATGCCATCTTTTTTCAGTGACAGTCCAAATTTTCAGTGCTTTATCATGGTCACTTTACAGAACCTACCTATTGTATAGTTTGTTAATTTGTTCTCGTCTTGAATATACATGAACTATTTGCTACTGGAGGTTAAACAATCAACTATCAATAAATAATCATGATTGTTACATCTGCTGTTTTTGCCATGAAACTTTTGAGTTACTCCCCTTACAACATTTAGATGTGATTGTATGATTTCCTAGTCATTTGATACATATTGTTTTCCTTTCAGTACTATGATCTAGCTGCTGATGTACTAGCAGAAAATGCTCACCTGACTTACAAATACCTTACTCCTGTAAGTATTTACATTTACAGTCATTTATTTTATGCAGATTTAAAGACTACATTGAACGAATCTGATTTTGATGCAATATTTATGGTTATGCAAATGAGTTATTTCCCTTAGATAGGCAAAAGTACATATATTTTGTACATTTTTGTATGGTATAAACAATAATCAATACTAATTCCAAACTTGTATTACCAAATTACAGTTGAATTGTATGGATGGCGACTAACATTTTTAAGATTCTAATTTTACTTAATATTAAATACATTCAAATTGAATTTAAATATATTTGCAGGGTCAAATATGCTATATTTTCTTGTATAGATATAGTACCTTTTAAGTTTATATAAAATAATGTGTTGAACAAATATTAAAATCAGAATCAAACTGCTATTGTCCAAATTGTCTAAACAATTTTTCAATGCAAGGACTTTTGCTTTAGAACTATCCCTAAATATACATTTCTTAGGAGAAAACACAAAAGGTCATATGCAACAGTTTTGACATAAACATAGTTTTTCTTCCTTGGAATGCATTTTGTTGAACAAATATGAAATTTGACAAACTGCTTATTTTTATTGTGCAACCTGACAGCTTATACATGTTATATGTGGCAACACATAAGGATCACATCTGTTGCTGTCCCCATCATCCTCGTTATTGTTATTATTCTGTAACTTCTTTAAATTTCTTGACAGATCTTTTATAAACATGAGTTGAGCACCTGCTATTTTGATTTTAAATCTGAGTCATTTTTGGGATTTCCCATATAAAAACATGGAACTACCATATCTACTTAGATCAGTTTGTTAATCTGCAACTCCTTGATAACTGCTTGACAGAATTCCACCAAAGGAGTAGAGCCAGTAACCCAAAAAAAAACAGCCCTGTAAAGGTATATTGTTTTAAAATTCAATTGTTTGAGAAAATATTTTATGCATGTATTGCTAAATGTACTATTTTTGAAAATATAATAATAATTATTGTACATCAGCTTCATATTCATATATATATATAATTATATATATATATATATATATATATATATATATATATATATATATATATATATATATATATATATATATTATATATATAAACAAGTCTAAATTGAAAACAACGTTCAGACCTATGATTGCGTTGGATAAAACCGCATTTTGTCTCGCCTGACGAAGTCAAAAGCGAGACTTAGGTATGTTGTTTCCGGCGTCGTCAACAATGTATTAGTTTGTGATTAGGTCTAGTTCATGGTGAACCACTAGTGGTAGGTCAATGATATTTGGTATGCAGTTGTACTAGCATTGGCACTTCTCATTACCATGGAGATTATTTGGCCCGCCCCTCAGTCAAGGTCTATTGACTTTGAAACTTTCCATAGTTTACATGTATTAGTTTGTGATTAGGTCAATTTATGGGGAACCACTAGTGGTAGGTCAATGATATTTGGTATGCAGTTGTACTAGCATTGGCACATCCCATTACCATGGAGATTATGTGACCCGCCCCTCAGTCAAGGTCTATTGACTTTGAAACTTTCCATAGTTTACATGTATTAGTTTGTGATTAGGTCAATTTATGGGGAACCACTAGTGGTAGGTCAATGATATTTGGTATGCAGTTGTACTAGCATTGGCACATCCCATTACCATGGAGATTATGTGGCCCGCCCCTCAGTCATGGTCTATAGACTTTGAAAATTTTGCTAAGTTAACATGTATTAGTTTGTGATTAGGTCAGTTCAAGGGAACCATTAGTGGTAGGCCAATGTTGATTGGTGTTAAGTTGTATAAGCATTAGCACATCTCATTTCCATGGAGAATATTTGGCCCGCCCTCAGTCATGGTCTATTGACTTTGAAACTTTTGCTTAGTTTACATGTATTAGTTTATGATTAGATCAGTTTAAGATGAACTGCTAATGTTAAGTCAATGATATTTGGTATGCAAATGTATCGGCATTTGCAAGTATTGTTTCCATGGAGATTATATAGCCCCACCCTGATCATGGTTCATTGACTTTGAAACTTTTACATAGTTTACAAGTTAATGTTTGTGTTTAGGTTTGTTTAAAGGAACGACTTATAATAAGTCAATGGTATTTGGTATGCAGTTGTATTAGCATTGGCACATCTCATTCCATGGAGATTGTTTAGCCATGTACCTTCAGTCATGGTTCATCGACTTTGAATATTTGCACAACTTACATGTTAAAGTATTGCTGTTTTAATTTCAACATTTGCATTATCAAAATTACAAGAAGGCGAGACATATCTCTGTGATAACAGTTTATTATATGTGTGCATGCAAAACACATTTCTTGTTAGAGGGGTCTAAATACAGCACAAACAACATTTTCCAAAAGACCAAAAAAGTGAAAAAGTAGTTTTTAACAAAACACATTTGACTAACAGGGCGAACAACAAATGTTCTGAAACCCTGCTGACTGCCATTGGCGATTGCCAAATAAATATATATATATATAAATAATAGCATGAAATAGGGATAGATTTCATTTTAGTCCCTTTTTCAAAACATGTTTCACCTTTTTCAACCTTTTTCCATGATTTTGAATGTAAAACACCCTTCAGCCATTGAAAATTTGGTTGAAAGTAAAGAATATGGTATATAGAGAATAATTCAGCAAAAATATTTGTGGGCGGGGTGGGTTGCTGTTCATTTTTCAGAAAACCATCATAAATTTTGCCAAATAAGCAAATAATAAGGGTTTAACAAAATTCACCTACATTTACGATGCCCCAAATACATCACTAATGAAGCAATTGGTGAACATCTTATTTTAACTGAAACAATTGGACAATTTAACACATGTTTTAATCAAATTTTCATATAAACATAATCACAGTAACAATTTTCAGATTTCAAGGGCCAAAATTATGAGTTAGTGAACCAACTCATTTGCACAGATTCTTCTGCAGTACATTAAAGTGTGCTATAAGAGCTGCTATTTTAATTTTTTTATTTGAGTTATTTTGTGGGTTTTCCATACCAAACCTTGGACTTTGCTATTTTTTTTTTTTTTTGCTTATATTATTTGTTCCAAGAGAGTGAATTGCTGTATGCATGCCCTAAATACTGGGGAAAATAATTGTAAATTCAAAGACGTACAGAGTTTTATTATTAGAAAGTGGACTCTATTTAAAAACTCATGATCTTCCCCTAAAAGTACTAACATTGGAAGACATTTTTGCTAAATATTGTTTAAATGTTTTCAAGTCTCAATAAAAGAATTCTATGATTTATGACTTTTAATCCATTTAATTTCACTAACAAGCATATTGTTGAAAATGAAACTTCAGAATTAAGTGCAGGAATGCATTGATTTTGCTTTTACTATTTGAGAGAGAAAAAGTAAATATATTTAAACTTTATTTAGATTTAACATGATTTGAAGTACTTTTTACAGAATTCTAATTATTGGAGTGTTTACCTATAAATGAAAACCAAGTATTTATTCTGCAAACCATTGACTAAATTCTGACAAAAATAATTGATTGAAATTTGTTGGAAGCCTCCATTTAATTCTGTTTTTGTACACTTATCTGTCTTTTTTATAGAACATTACATTGTAGTCACTGAATTGACAGAATGAGTGATCACTTATTTTTAATTAAGTTTAGTCATCAATATATAAACAGCCTTGAAAATTCTTTTCTCGCATGCAACATTTCGTAAAAACTGGGTTCTGTTTCATATGAGGCCAAACATATATATACTTCTGTTTCCTGCCTGCCTACCTACACTAAGTTTTCATACCTTTGGTGCTCCAACACATTATATGGACATTTTAGTTGAATATTTTAAATCAAGAAAATTTTGGTTAAGCACCATTTAACTCCAGAAGTTTATCCTATAAAGTCCATGTAAAAAGAAATTAAAAAAATATAATTCAACCTACCTACCTTTCCATTTTTTTCTCCCAAAAGGCAGAAAAAAATGTTATATACCCGAAATTTGGATGGTCCGCTCTGAAAATTTTTTAATTTCAGTGGTGTAATTTTAAGTTGATAAATCTGTTTTCCATCATTTTAACGGGTCAATATACCCCATGAAGCAAAGTTCTGTAGGGGTATAATGTTTTTGACCCATCAGTCTGTCCATCCGTCATTCTGTCTGTCCGCCCGTCAGTCCTATTCTTGTCATCTCAACTCCTCTGAAACCACACAACAGAATTTATTGAAACTCTGTAGATAATAAGGGCATACTATGTAGATGTGCATATCGACAGGATATTATGATTCAACTTTTTTTATGCTCCAACCGTCCGTCTGTAGTCGGAGGGTTCTCTAACTTTAGTTTGCATTAAGTTTTACCACAAAACACAGAACAAGTTGTCTGTCTGTTGCTGAATTTTTCCATTCCGTTCTCAGCTAACGTTTGCCTCAACCAAATGTTATGAAACTTATACACAATGCTCCACAAAACACAGAACAAGTTTGAATTTTAGTTGTCACTTTTACCATTCTAGAGCTTGCTTTACAAATTGAAAAAATTGCTAACTTTAGTTTGTTTGCTCAACCAAATGTTATGAAACTTATACACAATGCTTATTACCACAAAACACAGAACAAGTTTGAATTTTAGTGGCGTCACTTTTAATGTTCTAGAGTTATGCCCTCTACAAATGGAAAAATTGCTGAATTTTTTGTTTCTGTTCTCTAACTTAAGTTTGCCTCAACTAAATGTTATGAAACGTATACACAATGCTTATTACCACAAAACTCAGATCAAGTACAAATTTGTGTAGCATCACTTTTACAGTTCTTGAGTTATGTCCCTTTATAACGTTATGCCCCTTTGAACTTAGAATTTTGTCCTAAATATACTACTGCAACAGTTTGTCATTGCAACTCCTCTGAATCCACACATCAGAATTTCATGAAACTTTGTAGATAATAAGGACATACTATGTAGATGTGCAGTGATCAACAGGAAATCATGATTCTTTTTTTTTCTAGGCGTTGAGCCTGGTAACTTTGAACTTAGAATTTTGGCCTAAATATTCTAATGCAACAGTTTGTCATTGCAACTCCTCTGAAAAAAACAACTGAATTTTATGAAACTTTGTAGATAATAGGGACATAATATGTAGATGTGCACATCCACAAGAAATTTTTATCATGTGACTTTAGTAGGAATTTTGAGTCTTTTAACTTAGGAATCTAGTGAGATTTTGTTTGCCCAGTGACAATGTGGGGCGTGGGATATGTGAGCGTGCTCGCAAAGGTTGTTTAATTGTGTGTGTCCTTTTTTTTGTACAAATTCTACTCACTTCTTCAAAATCGTTAAAAGTTTTATTATGTTTTGAGGAGGCATGGCATGGCATAGATCACTGCTTAAAAAAATCAATTAAATTGATAGGCAGCAATTTTAATTTAGATTGACAAAACTTAAACTTAATTTCAAGTTAATCCAAATCAATACTAGAACCAGAAACAAATCTTTGATATACCATCAGAAGAAAAATTATGATTGTGAACAGATTGCAGATTTAATACATGAACTTTCAAAGAAAAAAATGTAATAGTATTTTTCAGTATTTGAAAACTAGATGTTAGTTATGGTCCCAAACATCTTACTGTAATAGCAATTAATTTTGATTATTAACTGAATAACTTATTACTGACATTTTTATGTATCAAACTAAATAACCATTATACATGAAAGATAAATTTTTCAATACATTGTTATGTCTATATACTTAAAGTTATTGGACATAATCCAAAATGTGATTTCAGGGTCTGTTAAATTTGCAATCAAAATTGTTTGCATGAATTCAACTAGTTTGGAAATAAAAAAAGTAATTTCCTGTAGAAGAATCAATGTAGCCATTAATGGTCTATTTTCTTCATATATTTTTATTGCTTATATAATTTCATTGTTTGTTTTAATTAAATTTTCTATTTTTGGGGATTCTATACATGATCTTCCATGCCAATTGGTACTTTTTCTGGAAAAATTGATGTCACAAAGCAAATATCTTTACGTCACAATGCCCTATGATGTGTTTTCCCACAAATGACCCCAGGTCATCCAGGGCAGTTCATTCATAAAAATGGAAATTGGAATCTGGTGTATTACAGGTTATTTTTTACAAAGAAGGTACATGTGTCCCGTGCAATCTGTACTAGCTAGGTCATAGTTTTTCTGTAGCTTTTTCAGTAATAATATAAATGACAAATTTTAAACCTTGTATACAGAAGACTATTGTATTAATCATCTCTGAAATTCTTGGTACATATATCAGGGGTGGATCCATAGTTCAAGGAAAGGGGGGTGTAACTGTCGATATTAGTAAAAACATAGGCAGGCATAGAAAGGCTTTTGATGTTTGTGTGAAAAAAAGATCTGACCAAAGGTATGGCCTCTCTGCCCCCTGAATTAGCCTTCTGTATTTAATACTATTCAATGGTTTATTTTTGTCAGGATTAAGTTTGGTACCGTAGTTCAAAGACCAAACCTGTCCACAAGATTTTATTTCATGTATTTCTTGTTCCCAATTCTGAACTTCCATAAAGTTCAAATTATTATGAGGGAATTTTTCACTTTTTTATTTCAATAGAGAAACTAGCGAAAATAATCCCTGTCTGTCAATGTCCTGAACATACTGTAAACCAACTAATCTTCGTGACTTTCGTGAGTAGATAAATTTCGCAAATATAAATCGTCACACACATGTAAAATTTAGATATTTCCTTATTTAACTACATCAAGTAAGTTTAAAAATCGTGAAATTAAATCGCCGCGAAATAGGCTAGAAAGGACTTAACACGAAATAAAGTATCCACGAAAATAAGTTGGTGTACAGTACATGAAATAATTTGCAAACGGACAAAAATCAATCTAACCATGGTGATATAATATTAATATTTTAATTTTGAAATTAATTTTATTGAGACACAGTTCTTGATATTTTTAAATAGCATGATGAAATTTATCACCATGTTGTGTCTTTTCTGCTAAGTTTTAGTATTGCCTTAAGTACAGATTTTTAGTTTTTTTTTTCAAGGCTAAGCATTAACATTATTATTAAATATGTCAATTCAAACAATTTACTGAAAAGCATAATATTGATTCATTATTATTCGTATGATACCAATTTCCATTGATTTCTTGCATATAACCGTGAATTTAAATGTTCAACAAAGTACAAAATATATTATATGCAGATTTTTGCAAAAACATGAAATCAAATACCGGTAGTCACAAAGATACAATTTGTTTTATCCACAAATATTGTCTCCATGACAATTAATGAATCCACAGTACATTTAGTCAGATAAACATGCTCAACAATGCAATAACAAAGAAAAAATAAAACATGAAACAAGGTTATTTGTGTCATAAATAAATACACCATATCCCTTCTTTTTCATCATGAAACTGAAATTCTTAAAGTCAGCATTTTATCTTACTGTAAGAAGTAAATAATTGAAAGAAATATTTTGTACAAAAAATTAAAGCTTGCAGATTCAATCAAAGCAATGGTCTTGTCATTCAGTGGTAAATAGCAGTTAAGTTGACAATATTTTCATTTGTTACAGTACTTGTATGACTTCCTAGAAGCTGTGATCACTAGACAGACTTCACCAGAGGAGGCTTACAGGAAACTAGAGGACATGGCAAAGCAACAGACTGAAACACTCAGTAAACTCACTAAACAGGTAGGTGGTTTTTTAAGAAAGTATATTGAATTTGTTTTTATACCGAACTTCATTCAAATTACCGTAGATTAGAAGACCTTGTTACTAGTGGTTATTACAATCACTGCTTGATAATCGTAGAAAAAAGTCTCTTTTTCTGAAGCTACAGTCCTTGATCTATGTAAACTTCCCAATTACATCATTTGCCTTTCCTGATTGAATGAAATATGCTATTGTACCATAAATAATACTCATTGAATCAACCATGATATTGCACCATTTACAATACTATTTGAATCAACCATGATATTGTGCCATTTACAATACTCATTGAATCAAACATGATATTGCACCATTAGAAATATTCATTGAATCAAGCATGATATTGCACCATTAAAAAACTCATTGAATCAAACATGATATTGCACCATTTAAAATACTCAAATTGCAATGTATTTAAAGAGAAAGCATTTGATTACAATTTTGATATTTCTTTAAAAAAACAGACTAATAAAGAAATGTGTAATTCCAATATACTGTTCCCTATGGCACTATACACCATCCCCCATTATACCATGCACTATACACCATTTCCCATTACACCATGAACTATACACCATTTCCCATTACACCATGCACTATACACCATTCCCATTACACCATGCACTAAACACCATTTCCCATTACACCATTCACTATACAACATTCCCAATTACACCATCCACTATACACCAATCATAATTACACCATCCACTATATATTTTCCCCATTACACCATGCACTATACACTTTCCCATTACACCATGCACTATACACCATTCCCCATTACACTATGCACTATACACCATTCCCCATTACACCATGCACTATACACCATCCCCCATTACACCATGCACTATTCCCAAATACACCATAAATATTTTATTGGGAAGTTTACACCATGCAAGGGCTGTACTATGATATATGTATATCTCATCTGATCATTGTAGAATCTGCTAGTACAAATCACACAAATTATATATGTCCTGCAATTAGTGCACATTTTGACTTCTCGATATAGAAAGTGTTTTCTGTGAATTTCACAAGCAACTCATATCACTTGGTTTTTCAGACTATACATAGATTCTTCCAGAAATATGAGTAATTAAGAGGGAATAAAAGTCAAAACTTTGATCCCAATTTGAAAAAAAACCAATTCATTTATGTGAATTAGATTTTTTATAATTTTTTTTTTCTCTCATTCATATCAGTATAAAGGAATATTTATAATTTCTTTAGGATATAAATTTTGAGTTTGATTCATTCGATGAAATCCCAATTTTAATAAAAAGCTTACAGTAAAAACAGCCAACTGCATATTTGAGACTTTCTACTGTAGATATTGCTTTATTCAATCAAAAAAAGTCCAAAAAAGTGTGTGTTTTTCCAGTCAGAAGAATTAAAAAATCATGTGTGCTCCTGCCTTCCTTAATATTTGAAGTCAAACCAGTTGCTGGGTTATTAAGTAAATGCATGTAAATTGATAATATAGTGTGTTCATAGGTTGATTTGCATGTTGGCAAACGCATGGAGGTAAAAGTTTTGCACCATCTGCTTTTGATTTCGCATTAAGGATGTTCATCGGTAGACTTTGAAACATTAATTTGCATGAAATGCAGCAATTTTTTTATTTTTCTAAATTTTTTGCATAATTTTGCATAATATTAGCCATTGTGATTATGAATTTTGTTTTATAGATAGAAGGAGTATGTATTTGCAAACAATGCTAAAATTTTTTGTTGTGTTCAAGATTGTTATTTGAAGTGAAATTTCTTTATTTGAATGTTTTTGGCTTACTGGTACTGCCATCTGGTGAACAGCGCACATGTTGTAAAACAGTTAACCCTGTCTTAAGTGACCAACCTCTGCATAATGGACATCAGTATTTCAGACAATCTTTGATACTGCATGTTTTCATTAAGCATGAACTTTTGTTCCAAAATACCTGTCTATGGTGACCACTTTTAAAGTTCATTATACAGGTGGTCACCTAAGACAGGTTTTGCTGTATCAGTTTGTTTTGATATGATTTTTGAATATGGCACAAGTATTTTGTGTATGTTTAAATTTTAAATGTTGATTTTTCTTTTAACATGCTGTTTTATTTAACTGTACACACATTTAATGTGATAAAAACTAATAATTTCTATTAAACCTTTCATAAGGCCAAAGAATTCCAATTTCTAGATTCTTATCCACTTTTTATTAATTATTTCATCATTATCATTACTATAAATTTTTGTCAAAACTTAGTTGTGAGGACAATTTTTTTTTATTTTAATGACATAAATGATTTCAAGACAGAAAATCAACTTTGTTTTTCTTTATTAAGCAAACCTTGAAATTAAAAAAAAAAATCTGGGTGAGGGTAACTGCAAGGTTGGGTAATGTATGGATAGGAATCTAGGAAATTAAAAGTTCCAATTGAGAAAATAAAATTTTACTTGTCCTGAAAATTACTGTGGATTCATTATTATTCGTGGGATACCATTTGTCATGGTGTTGTAGTTCAACGAAATGCAAATTTTCTATAGGCTTGTATGCAGTCTTTGGCAAAACCACAAAATCAAATATTCATAAAAATACAATTGATCCTCAATCCATGAAAATTGGAATCCACGAAAATAAATTAATCCACAAGAACTATTCTGTGCCTCGTGAGGTATAATTGTTCTCTAACCCATCCTCCATTCTTTTGGCTAGATTGTCTTTGATACAGTAAGTAAATGTTGACAATAACATGCACTGAGCCATGCCACCAATGTTTTGTACAGAATATCCACATATATCTGCCACTAAAGTGACCTTACCATTTACACCTTGACTAGAAAGTCATATTGTGGTATTATAGTATTTTTTAAGTATTTTAAATTATTAGAGAATGTAAGATCGTTTTATTGAAAAGATGCAGATACTGAACTTTTTTTTATAGAAGAGAAAAAAATTTCAACTAGCATTGACATTTAAAGACTTTATTAGTCTTTTTTTTTTCTTATTTTTTTTATGTGAATGATGCAATCGACTTATTGTTTACGTAAGGAAGATGATAACATGATTTAACTGCAAGCTATAGAAATATAACCTTCCTTCCATATCCTATCTTCTTGCCCCTCTGTGTGTTCAACACCATCAATGATTCCTCATGTGTTTGTAATTATAGAATTTTGAGCAAATTTTGTCAGTTTGATGTGTATTGAAAATATTTATTACTTCTTTGGTATGTTTCTTTCCAATATATATATTATAATTTTGTTTTTGACAGCTAACTGTTCCTTATTAAACATGTAAAATTCATCAAAGATACCAGGAATAGGTAATTTGGTACACCAGATGCACGTTCCAAATTCGTGAGACTCATCAGTGACCCTCAAATCAAAACACTTGGAAAGCCAAATTACATTCAAAGTTGAAGAGTACTGTAAATTCGGAAATTATTGCGAGGTTTTTATTAATGCGAATAATGCCACTGGGTGAGTATCGCAATAATAAGAACTCGCATTTTGATAACTGAAACATAGACCAGTATGCAAATTTTTTCGAAAATTGCAATAATTAAACTCGCATTTTTGTCCATTCTTGAAAAGTCGCAATAATAAATGCACGCAATAATTTCTGAATTTACAGTATTAAAAGCTGAAAATTCAAAATAAGAAAAATACAACTATTTTTTAAATATACAGATAAAATGTGTTTTATCAACAAAGATTTTAAATTGAAATCATATAGGTGTGTGTGTGACATCTTTGCATAAGAAGGTGGTCACCCCAACCTATATTGATTTCATTGACTTTAGATTAAGTTCTATGTCAAAATCCAGTACTTACATACAAAGTGATTGATTTTTTGTTGTTGTTTAATGCCACTTTAAGCAGTCTGGGTTATATCATTGCTGTTTGTCAACTCTGAGGTTGCGATTTTGAACCCCACTCATAGTAAGGTGCGTTTGACTTGGAATTAGCTAGGATTTTCTGTTTTCCTGCTGAAGGTTGGTGGTTCTCTCATGGTACTCCGGTTTCCTCCACCAATGAAATCTTGCCAACATAATGTAGCCAAGTGTGGTGAAAGTGGCATTAAAACACCAACAACCAAACAATCAATCAATCTTTTTTTTTTCTTCAAATAATGAAAGTAAGACAACAAGTATTTTTGGAAAATTGTATTATCCTGTGGTCTCAAAACAACTTTTAATCAGTATGGTAATCAAAGTAAACAAACTATTGACTTTTTTACCTCCATTGCAGGAAGAGTTAACGTTACTTTTCTATTGTTTTCACTAGTTATCCCACTGAGATATTATGTTTGAATTCATGTAAAATTCATTACTCAAGATAATGATTAATGACAAAATGAAAAATTTATGAGAATTTTCTTTCTTCATGGGTCAAAATAGAATTTTTATGATTTCGTAGGCTACTTCTTTTCTGATTTTATCACATGATTAATTGAGATGACATAAAGTATATATTGATTTTTATCGAAAAGTGTAAAAAATATGCAAATTGATATAGATCTACCGATGTTTGATCCTTAATGTCAAATCTAGTTTAAAGACACTAAATAATTGCTTTTTAACTGTTCCAGCAAATATATTGGGTTGTATCATTCAAAAAACTTGTAAACCCAAAAAGGTATTGGTGGTGTATGGGACAATTACAATAATCAAAGATCAAGCAAAATTTCATGTAATGTTTGTATTAAAATGTATGCATTATTTGTAATTCATCTAATTGGATCAGGTTTAAATATGTGTAACTTAAAAATTATGTGTGTTCAAGATAGAGAACGGAATCTCTCTCATTACATGGATATAAGAAGATGTGGTATGAGTGCCAATGAGACAACTCTCTATGGAACTATTTTACACTTCTGCAAGAGTCATGAAATATGATAGAGGCAAAGCTAAATATGCAATTGAAGAATATTATATTATCTTGTTATTTTCATATTGGTAATTACATAAAATTTTCTATATAAATCTCAAAATTATTGAAAGACTTTCTTATAATTAGCATAAGGTATTAGATCTAACATAGGGTCATGGGATGAAATATTTGTCAATATGCTAAACCATTGTCACTGTATCTTTATCATGCATTTCAAGTGCACAATTTCTATTCAATTTAACAAATGCATTAAGGTATAATTTAGTTTGAAGCAATCATCTTTTGACTGACATTAATTTAGAGATTCAATTATTTTACTCTAAATTCTGAAAACGGATTAAATATTATAGCTTTTAAGAGGGAAATCATCCTATTGAAAATTGAGAACATGTATACTTCATCAAGTTAATGTAGGTGAACTCAATTTTGACCTAAATAATCTTGATTTTCATTAAAGTTCTCTATCAGTCCCAGTATCATCCAAAGACTTCAATATCAACATAAAGTACTAGTTGCGTGCATTTAAAGGGTCTTTGTTGCAGTGTATCATGCATTTCCAGAGCAAAATGTTTATTCATCATAACAAAGGCAGTTATGCATTTAGTTTAAAACTTTTATCTTGTGACAAATTGTTGACTTTAAGTAGGCATGTGGCAGTGACATGTCAATTAAGCTGGTGCTGATCTTTACTTAAAAGTGGATTATTTTTGTTGAGTTAAAATTTTGTGATTTGTAGGGCCAAACCTGTTCATGAGGATTTAATTTCACCATTTTCTTGTCCCTGGATTACTCTTATCTTCCTAAAGTATCAAATTTGTGCAGGATATATCATAGCTATTTTATCTTAATCTTGGAAATAAATCAATCACAAACTTATTTTAATTTTAAGTCTTATTATATCTGATTTAGTATATCTTCAAACTAACGTTGTTAAACCATAATAATATTTTGGATATCTTGGGGAAATTGTTATTTTGCAGATAACTAGAGGTATTTTAGTAAGTGTTCAGGGGTGGGGGTAATTACTTACTAGTAAAAATACAGATGGGCATAAATTCATTTCATTACGTTACCTGGTATTGCCTGTTTAACCAGGATAATTTTATATTTCTTCCAACCCCTTTACTCTTTACATTGTAATGCTGCGAATTCAACTCTTTAAAATTATAAGCATGCCAAAGTGAAATGGTTAGACACAAAGGTATGTTGTTAATAGCATAGTCAAGCACGATGGTGACATTGTAATTCTAGCTTATTGTTAGCTCCCCCCAAATGTACTGTAAATTCAGAAACTTTTGCAATATTTTTATGCCCCACCTAGGGGCATTATGTTTTCGGTCTGCATCCGTTCGTTCATTCGTCTGTCTGTCCATCCGTCTGTCCCCCTTCAGGTTAAAGTTTTTGGTCAAGGTAGTTTTTGATGAAGTTGATTAGGCCAATCAACTTGAAACTTAGTACACATGTTCCCTATGATATGATCTTTCTAATTTTAATGCCAAATTAGAGTTTTAACCCCAATTTCATGGTCCACTGGACATAGAAAATAATAATGCCTGCTTCAGGTTTAAGTTTTTGGTCAAGGTAGTTTTTATACGACTGTAAAAAATTTTGCGGTCGTATATTGGTATCATGTCGTCGTCATCGTCCGCGTCGTCCGAAGACATTTGGTTTCTGGACAATAACTTTGGTATTAGTAAATAGCAATCTATGAAATTTAAACACAAGGTTTATTACCACAAAAGGAAGGTTGGGATTGATTTTGGGGGTTATGGTCTCATTAGTTTAGGAATTAGGGGCCAAAAAGGGGCCCAAATAAGCATTTTTCTGGTTTCATGACAATAACTTGTGGAACGGTGTATGGATCTCTCTGAAATTATACCACAAGTTTCCATACCACAAAGGGATGGTTAGGATTGGCTTTGGGGGGTAATGGCTCAAACTGTTTAGGAATTAGGGGCAAAAAAGTGAGAAAAAACAAGGTGGCCTGGTTAATGGACAATTACTTAAGTACGTTGTGTTTGAATTACATCCCTTACACTGCTTTTAAATTATGTATAAAGAAATTTTGTATTGTCTTGAGGTGATTAGCTGTCAATTTATTTTTAGAAGTTACTATTTTAATAATTTTAAAAATGCTGATTAAGGTATATTAATTTTAGCCATGATTATGTATGTCATTTTCTATTTTAAGACTTTTATGATGTATTTAAATGGGTTATTATGGTTGCAAACTCCATTGGAAATTTGAATTGAGACTATGACCATATCTTGAGGGAAAGAATTTTTTTTTGAAAAAGGGGGGAGGGGGACAATTTTTTCTCCTCAAGATTTCAGAAATCAAAAAGAACATTTTCTTCAAATATTTTTTTGAATAAAAGGGGAGGGGTAAAAATTTTGAAAAAGAAGTGGGGGGGTCAATTCGCAACAGCATAGTGTAATATAAATTCAAATCATATAACCAATTCTAAGTTCTTTGACTACAGTTATTCTGTGTCAGAAACCAATCCAAATTCAGACCTGTATCAAGCTCGAATATTGTGTCCATTTTTGCCCCAACTGTTCAGGGTTGGACCTCAGCGGTCTTATCCAGCTGCACTCAGCGAAGCAATTTATTGATGAAGTTGAAGTCCAATCAATTTGAAACTTAGTACACATATTCCCTATAATATGATCTTTCTAATTTTAATGCCAAATTAGAGTTTTGACCCCAATTTCACGATCCACTGAACATAGAAAATGATAGTGCGAGTGGGGCATCCGTGTACTATGAACACATTCTTGTTATTATTGTTATTATTGCAAAAAATGCAATGGAAAAGGTTTTGCAAGAATAAAAAGCTGCATAATTTGCTTCTGATTCCTACATATTTATACAGACTATAGCCTTTGAATATTTGTCAATATATTTGTGAGATAGAGCTAACACTATTAAAGCTCAGTGCTGGACATCATTACAAAATATGTCACAAGACTTCTTGTATTTCCTTTTTAATGAAAAGAAATCACATCTACGCTAAACATTTAATAAGAATCTTATACAGCTTTGATAGTTTTATTGTTTTTGGATTGGGAATTGAGTAATGTTCTGTCAGTAATTTGTTAGAAGAAATCTGATTATATTTTATAGGTACAAGAGGCGAGACAGAACCATGATGATGAATCTGTGAAGAAGGCAGTCAATGAATATGACGAGGCTCTCGAGAGGTTAGTTTTTGTTATAAAATTAAAGAGAAATTTTGGTTTCACTTACTGGAATTTTTTTTAACAGTTATTGATTTTAATGACCCCGCTGCAGCGGAGGGGGCATTAAGTGTTACCCTTGTCCGTCTGTACGTCCGTCTGTAAGTATGTCCCAAAATTAGTTTCCGTTCTCTAGCTTTAGTTTGCCTCAACCAAATGTTATGAAACTTATACACAATGCTTATTACCACAAAACACAGATCAAGTTTTAATTTGGGTGGCGTCACTTTTACCGTTCTTGAGTTATGACCCATTATAACGCTATATGCAAGAGGGGGCTCAATTGTGTCCCATTGACACATTCTCCATTTATTTGACTTTGTTCTTGCTAAAACCATGGAAGGAAATACAATAGTAGTTGAGCATTATATTTTCTGGTCATCAGTCTGAAATTTTGTTTGTCCTTCCCATTGTAAAAGAATTTGGTCAAGTTAGTTTACCCTGAAGTTGTGGTCATATCAATTTGAAACTTAACACACATGTTCGTTATGATGTGAAATTTTTAATCTTTATGCCAAATTACAGTTATGAACCTAATTTATCAGTGCTTTGAACAAGGAAAAAGGTAGTTTTAGCTGGGAAGGGTGTCGAAGGAATTAGACAATTTTAGTTTCATTTTATATTTATTGTAACTTTTGTAAATGTTTGACAGGAACTTGCTTTATTTAATGTAGTGAAGATAAAGTATAATTGTACAAATTGAAAACAGATTAGTTCGAATAAAAAATATTTTCCAAAGTTTTTTTCCAAATGCATTAAAATTGGTACAATTTCAGTGGGAATTAAGCATCACACAAAATTAATCTTATTATTCTTCTTGCAATAATGCTAAATATATGCAGTTTGAAATTGGAATGTTCAATGATATCTTTGTGATAAAAATGCCTTTTGGAAGTGCATACAGGAACCAATTATGAAATCATCAAATAAATCCATCGAGCATTTCCCTTTGGTGGACCTCGATACTACTCAGGTCATTACAAGTCTAAGATATAGTTTTACAGTTATCTGTTAGGAATATTATAAAGTATCTAAGAATTTAATAGATCCAATAAAGCAATCATTGTTGAGATGGAATGGAATTGTACAAAAAGCTTTTATCAATACAGATAAATTCTTCTAGCCAAACATGCCAATGCAGATTGTACTTGAAAAGTCATGAGACTGGAGATTGGACAGAGTGAAGGCTTTATGAGAGTTTTTTTTTCTGTAAACCTAATAACCAATTTAGCCAGTAATTGGTAGAAGAAAAGTTATTTGTGTTCAACATGGTATATTTTCTTTTCACAATGTTACATGAAAACTAAAGTTATTCCAGTTTTCCTTTATTGAACTGATTGGAACTATATTTATTATTTGTTTATCTTTTTATAGTGCACATTTTTTGTTAAGAATTTGCAAGTGAAATTATAGCTTTTAGAAGATGAAAAAAAGTGCTATGAATGAAAAAAATTAAAAGCAATTTGTTATTTCGATATATAATGATAATTTGTGTTTGTGTTGTATTGTTTTGAATAAAAGGAAATGTTGGGTATTTGTCAATGAGACAGGAACCCAACAATGCTAATAAAAGTAACCAAGGAAATCTAGAAGGCAACATAGTCTTCAACATTAGACAGGTTTGCCTTAAATTAACCAATTGGTTGTTCCTTTTAACTTTTTCAAAAATTGTTTAAATTTTTAACATTCTGTATTTATCTTGAACAGTTGTTGAAGCTTAATATTAGCTATGTGACTGTTGACTTTCCAGGCTTTTTGTTTTTGGTGGATTATAAATGTCCCTTTGTCATCCCTTTAATGATTAAATAGTCTATCCAACCTGAGTTTTTACAGGAACACAGGGAAATAGTTTAATTAACTAAATATTGATTTGCAGGATTGCCTTACATCGGTGCCAGAAAACTATTTCTTATCATAACATTTTGTTGTTAATCTGGTTCAGCTTTGTTAAGTTTTGCTAGATTATCTTTTTCAGCTTTGGTTTCTCTGTTATTTGATAATGCCAGAATCTAATTTTGTAACCATGCTTACTTAAGCGTGTTTAAGGATATGAATGGGAAAATCCATAGATTAGTAATGCTTTCATAAGGAAAGTTTATAGATAAAGCTAGAAATTGCTGGTCGTTTGCTCATTTGGCAATTTTATGACTTTATTATCTGTACTGAAGATAATTTATTTATTTGCGGTATATTGTTATTCCAGATTTTGTCATACTGTAGAGAAGTTTTTTTTTTTAAGGATAATGCACTTTTTGACTCATTTTCTGTTAAATCTAGATTTAGAATGAAATGTAGAAAAATTAACTTTATGGCAATCATGGCACCATTCATTTATGCATGTAGTTTCACTATTCATAAGCAAAGATTTAAACTAAGTGCATTGTACAGTCTTTTAAAGGGGTCTGGAAGAGGGATATTCATTTCTGTAGTCTTTAATTTTTAAGCCATTTTTCTCAATACTTTATTTTTTGTCCATTATTCTCTATTCTTTATACTGTAAATTCAGAAATTATTACGCGCATTTATTATTGCAATTTTTGAAGAATGGACAAAAATATGAAAATAATTTTTACAATTTCAGGAAAATCTGCATACAGATATATGTATCAGATATCAGAATGTGAGTTCTTATTATTGCAATAATCACCAAGTCACATTAATGAAAACCCTGCAATAATTTCTGAATTTACAGTATTTTAGAGTTGCATTTTATCATTTTTGTCTCACCTTGACGGAGTCAAAAAGCGAGACATAGGTATGCTGTTTCTGGCATCGGCGGCAGCATTGTCAACTATGTATTAGTTTGTGATTAGGTCTAGTTTATGGTGAACCATAGGTCAGTGATATTTGGTATGCAGCTGTATTCGCATTGGCACATCTCATTTCCATGGAAATTATTTGGTCCTGCCCCCTCAGTCATGGTCTTTGGACTTTGAAACTTTTGCTTAGTTTACATGTATTAGTTTGTGATTAGGTCAGTTTATTGGGAACCATTAGTGGTAGGTCAATGATATTTGGTATGCAGTTGTATAAGCATTGGCATATCTCATTTCCATGGAGATTATTTGGCTCCGCCCCCTCAGTCATGGTCTATTGACTTTGAAACGTTTGCTTAGTATACGTGTATTAGTTTTTGATTAGATCAGTTTAAGATGAACCGCTAATGTTAAGACAATGATATTTGGTATGCAAATTTAATGGCATTTGCAAGTCTCATTTTAATGGAGATTATATGGCCAAACCCCCTCAGCATGGTTCATCGACTTTGAAACTTTTACATAGTTTACAAGTTAATGTTTGTGTTTAGGTTAGTATTAAGGGAACGACTTATGATAAGTCAATGGTATTTGGTATGCAGTTGTATTAACATTGGCACATCTCATTTCCATGGATATTGTTAAGCCATGTACCTTCAGTCATGGTTCATCGACTTTGAATATTTGCATAGCTTACATGTTAAAGTATTGCTATATTAATTTCAACATTTGCATTATCAAAATTACAAAAAAGCAAGGCATTTCTCTGTGATAACAGATTATTATAAATTCTATTGTCCAAATTTCTATGCATTGCCCATTAATCTCTTATATATAAACCCCATTCAGACCCTCTTTATAGAGAATGATTCAGACATAACCAATTGTATACCTTTTTAGTTCATTTGGCCCGAAGGTTCGGTTCATCAAGTTCTGTCAAATATCATCCTTCATTCTATGTTATATATATTAACGAAAAAAAATTAATCTTTGATATTTCTAAAGTTTGACCTCCCATTATTTTCTAATGATCTGCATTTTGTCAATTTAAAATATATTTACTTTTGTTGAATAAGAAATTATTTACAGAACTTATGCTTGCTCTAACCAGTAATTAACTTGTAATCAACAAAACAAATTCTTGTGTGAAGCAGCCAGAATTTGAAGTTAAAAGCATTCAAGATATAGACTTGTTTTATAAAGTTTAAATTCATTTGGCCAAGTTCTAAAGAGATTTTTTGGGTAAAAAGTCATCAATCAAATTACAACTTATGCCAGTATGTATTCCTCTCATTAAATAATTCAAAATTTGGTTAGGATACTGATCTCATCTTTGAACTAAAAAGAAAAAAAGACCACAGATAAACTGACAGAGAGGGTAAGATGTGATAAGATTTTTCATTAAAGGGATGATTTCAAGTTCCCAATGTAAATCTCAATTGTAACATTGAATTCATCTTTTGGAAAGTTTACAACTTTCGTCCTTTTTCTTCTTTTGGCCATGCTATTGTCTTATTTTGTCTCGCCTAGACGGAGTCAAAAAGCGAGACATAGGTATTCTGTTCAGGCGGCGGTGCTGGGGTCGTCAACAATGTATTAGATTGTGATAAGGTCAGTTTATATGGAACCACTAGTGGTAGGTCAATGATATGTGTATGCAGTTGTATTAACATTGGCACATCTCATTTTCAATGGAGATTATTTGACCCTACCCCCTCAGTCATGGTCTATTGACTTTGAAACTTTTGCTTAGTTTACATGTATTAGTTTGTGATTTGGTCAGTTTATGGGGAACCACTAGTGGTAGGTCAATGATATTTGGTATGCATATGTATTAGCATTGGCTTATCTCATTTCCATGGAGATTGTTTGGCCCTGTACCTTCAATCATGGTTCATTGACTTTGAATATTTTGCATAACTTACATGTTAAAAGTATTGCTATTTTAATTTCAACATTTGCATTTTACTATCAAAATAACAAAAAGGCGGGACATATTTCTGTGTCAACAGTTTATTTTTTTTTTTATCATTAATGATTTTGATCACCCTCTTGTTATCTTTTTATTTTTTGTACATTTTCTGATTGTGTTTGTAAAAACTTAACTCTTCTTTGCTTTCTTTTACAGATATATCCCAGTCTTGATGCAACAGGCTAAGATTTATTGGGATATGGAGAATTATCCACATTTGGAAAAGATATTCCGTAAATCTGTTGAGTTCTGTAATGAGCACGATGTGTGGAAGTTAAATGTAGCTCATGTCCTCTTCATGCAAGAGAATAAGTACAAAGAAGCTGCTGGATTCTATGAGCCGATCGTTAAAAAGAATTATGATAATGTAAGAAGTTTGAATTTTTCTCTTTTGATAGACAATAAATGTATAAGCTTATATTCTAAAATATGATATGAACTATTTGAAATTACAACTTGCAGGAACCTCACATTGTTATATTAAATTATTAAAACTGTCAAATCTTAGAAGCAGGTCGCTGACAGCCTTCAAAGCGACTATATATCTCGTCACTGGATCATTTAAAAAATTATAAAAACATATAATATATAAGAGGACTTAAGTAATACATTTATATTCTTATATGTCTTTACAGATGTTCTATAAGTAATTCATTTCTCTTAATCTTTTTCAAATGTCATTATTCATTCAAAAAAATTAAGCATGTCTAGATACTTTTTCAATGTATGAACATTGTTTATTTATTGATTATTTTGTTTGTTTGTATGTTTACAGATCCTGAATGTTAGTGCTATTGTCCTTGCCAACTTGTGTGTATCCTACATTATGACAAGTCAGAATGAAGAGGTAGGTCAAATGCAGTCAATAAACATATGAAATATGACCAAACAGATTAATGTATTTTCGTTAGAAAATGATAAATTGAAGTAAATATTAATTGGTACTCGAAAGAAAAAGTTGATAAATTTTCATCATTAAGTTGAGTTATAGTTTCTTTGCATGAAATGGTGTTTAGTGGTATAAGTTTATGCTGCTAAGACAACAAATCAATAAAAGTTTAAAACTTATGATCATTTTCATATCTAAAAGAGCGAGCTTCACATGTCATTAAGACCACATTGCTATATGGTTTTCTACAAGATTAGACCCACAATTTTGTGACATCTGACCCATAGATATCAATGATATCATATCATACAAAATTCTGTTATGCACTGTAGGTTGGACATTTTCTCTAGTGAAATTAAAACTAATAGGAATTTGTTTTTGGCTTTTTGTGTTGTTGTGTTGCTGTCTCATTTATGTACTATGATGTCCTAAATAGAAGGCAAATCGGGAAAAGGTGTATTAAGCTCTAAATTGTCAACACGGATTTCTAGTTGATTTAGACAGACCTTTGGCCAAGAGTATCACTGTAGTAAAGTGAGCTTAATTGTTGAAATGCACACCTGCCCTGGTGTAGTAAAATTGGTACCATTGATATTATTATCTTTACTATTTTGTTGGGAGATTTTTTACAAATTAAGCATTATAAAATATTTTTCCTCATAGGCTGAAGATTTGATGAGAAAGATAGAAAAGGAAGAAGAACAAGTTGCTTATGATGATCCTGAGAAAAAGATTTTCCATCTTTGTATAGTCAATCTTGTCATAGGGTAGGTATCTTTGTATAGTCAATATTGTCATAGGGTAGGTATATTTGTATAGTCAATCTTGTCATAGGGTAGGTATCTTTGTATAGTCAATCTTGTCATAGGGTGGGTATCTTTGTATAGTCAATCTTGTCATAGGGTGGGTATCTTTGTATAGTCAATCTTGTTATAGGGTAGGTATCTTTGTATAGTCAATCTTGTTATAGGGTAGGTATCTTTGTATAGTCAATCTTGTTATAGGGTAGGTATCTTTGTATAGTCAATCTTGTCATAGGGTAGGTATCTTTGTATAGTCAATCTTGTCATAGGGTAGGTATCTCTTAGTCAATCTTGTCAGTCTCTGTATAGTCAATCTTGTCATAGGGTGGGTATCTTTGTATAGTCAATCTTGTCATAGGTTATAGTAGGTATCTTTGTATAGTCAATCTTGTTATAGGGTGGGTATCTTTGTATAGTCAATCTTGTCATAGGGTGGGTATCTTTGTATAGTCAATCTTGTCATAGGGTAGGTATCTTTGTATAGTCAATCTTGTCATAGGGTGGGTATCTTTGTATAGTCAATCTTGTCATAGGGTAGGTATCTTTGTATAGTCAATCTTGTCATCGGTAAGTATCTTTGTATAGTCAATCTTGTCATAGGGTAGGTATCTTTGTATAGTCAATCTTGTCATAGGGTAGGTATCTTTCAATCTTGTCATAGGGTCTTTGTAATCAATCTTGTCATAGGGTGGGTATAGTCAATCTTGTCATAGTCAATCTTGTCATAGGGTAGGTAATCTTGTCATAGTAGGTATCTTTGTCAATCTTGTCATAGGGTAGGTATCTTTGTATAGTCAATCTTGTCATACGGTAAGTATCTTTGTATAGTCAATCTTGTCATAGGGTGGGTATCTTTGTATAGTCAATCTTGTCATAGGGTAGGTATCTTTGCATAGTCCATTTTGTCATAGGGTAGGTATCTTTGTATAGTCAATCTTGTCATACGGTAATTATCTTTGTATAGTCAATCTTGTCATAGGGTAGGTATATTTGTATAGTCAATCTTGTCATAGGGTAGGTATCTTTGTATAGTCAATCTTGTCATAGGGTAGGTATCTTTGTATAGTCAATCTTGTCATAGGGTAGGTATCTTTGTATAGTCAATCTTGTCATAGGGTGGGTATCTTTGTATAGTCAATCTTGTCATAGGGTAGGTATCTTTGTATAGTCAATCTTGTCATAGGGTAGGTATCTTTGTATAGTCAATCTTGTCATAGGGTAGGTATCTTTGTATAGTCAATCTTGTCATAGGGTAGGTATCTTTGTATAGTCAATCTTGTCATAGGGTAGGTATATTTGTATAGTCAATCTTGTCATAGGGTAGGTATCTTTGAACAGATTCATATTTTCTTATGGATTTATGAGATTTGGTCATCGGTAAATTACTGTTGCCTCTAATCTACAGTACAATCAGTTCAGTTTATCATTGTCATAACCATCTCATTTTATAAATGAAAAAAATAATGATACAGCTTAATATAGTCATTTTTTTAAAACAATGTAGATATTATTCATCTTATCCAGTCTGTAATCCTTGTTTAGACAAGATTGCAATCAAATAAATCTCCTGTTGTGTTTAGATAACAAAAACACAATTATTTTAGCTGTTTGATAGAGTATTAAATTCTTTTCTATTCTCTATTTTTTTTTTGTACAAGATGATTGCATTTATAAACCATAAAGAGAATGATAATGGATAAAATTGTTACAATTCCGATCAGAAAATAATTGATGGCTGAACAGACAAATATTTAATCTGTTAATGGACCTGTTCAGACTCAAGCTGACATTTTCGTGTAAATAACATTTGTCATATCTGACATCAAGTCTTAATCAATTTCATCAGTTATATTTGATGTTTTTCCATACTGATAGATATCAAACTATATTTCCTTTCTCTAATTTGCATAAATTTGCATAATAACTCCTGCTGGAAATAAACAGAGAATTTTCATGTCATGAATGTTTGCTTTTGATGCAATTTCTGGATTTATACATTCTTAATTTTTTTTATTCCAATATCGTATCCTTTGATAATTTTTTTACTGCCTGAAATAGACATATTTACACTTTTGACATATTTACACTTTAACCTTCTGGGTATTTAGCTGTTTTTAACTTGCTCCCAATGATCCTAGATCTGTCACTTTTCTCATCACTTGAACAAAAATAACCTTCTGGCATCATGGAACAAACCAACCAAGATGGCACTTTTAATTTATATGATGCCATGTTTTTATCTGCCCTGAAATTTTAGACAAATCAGACAACCTGTTGTTGGGTTGCCCCTGAATTGGTATTTTAAGGAAATTTTGCAGGAACTTTAAGATATGGCGTTCAGACAAAATTTGTCATGACCAAAATTGTCAGTCGAAGGAGTTATTGCCCTTAATAGTCTATTATATTATTGAAAGTTTTAAAATCATTCTTAGAAAGATGAGAACTGATTTGTTTGCTTTTCTCTGAAACTAAAGCATCTCAAAACAGTCCTGAAGGACAAGACTTATTATCTTGAATATTATTATAGATAGAGATAAACTGTAAACAGCAATGTTCAGCAAAGTAAGATCTTAAGTTGTCATGACCAAAATTGTCAGTCGACCCCTTTAGGAGTTATTGCTCTTAATAGTCAATTTTAACAATTTTTCGTAAATTTTGTAATCTTTTACAGCTACTGAGACAAATTTAACCATACTTGTTCAAGAATGTGATTAGGTCAAGGGTTAAATAGTTTTTGGTTTATATCTCTGGTGAACCAGGTGGCTGTTCATCAGATTTAGATTTATCTGCCCTCATCCGACAACCCGTTGTTGGGTTGCTGCCCTGAAATACATTTTGCAGTTTTTGTTATTATCTTAGATGATTTTAACCTTATTTTACATGATTTCCAAAGCATGTAAATGTAATAGCTTTGGCATATCTGTTTCACACCGTTAGCGTCTTTAGATGTGATTTAGGTGAACCACTAATGGTCCCTTTGGCATCAGTCATGGTCTATTGACCTTTAAACTTTAAATGTTTAAGTTTGTGATTTAAGTCAGTTTAAGGGGAACCACTAATTGTACGTGAAGGATAATTAGTATTCTGTTGTATCAGCATAAGCACATCTCATATCCTTAGAGATCATATGGCTGGTCCCCCTCAGTAATGGTTCATTTACTTTGGAATTTTTGCATAGTTTAGATGTTTCTGATAAGAAACCACATATGATAAGTCATTGACATTTATATTTGGTATGTAGTTGTATTAGCATTATTATATTTCATTTCCTTGGAGTTTTTTTACCTTTTACCTTTACCGTCAGTCATAGTTCACTGACTTGAATGTTTTCCATAGTATTACAATTTAAACATCAGATTTTGCATTTTTATATCTCAATTTTATACAGTCAAGGCATATCTCTGTGTCAACAGTTTATTAATTTTATTGGTGAACATGTATATGAGACGTGTTCTCTTGTCCATTCATTTTTTATTCTTTGTTTGAATTGTCTGAGAAAATAACTTATAGGGACAAATTCTTTTATATAATACCTTACATCGGGGTTTTTTCGCGTGTGTTTGATATTTGTTTTGTTCACGGCAGCTACGCAAACGTGGAAATTTGACACCGCATGAATTTCCCTGCATATTAGAAGATTTATAGCTATTTAAACGTTTCATACATTATACTGTTAATTATTGAGAATACACAAAATGGACATGTAATCTCTTTTCATCCTAGAGTTGAAATAACATTATAAAAAAAATCAGTCTTTTGTGCTGATCAGCAGATCACAAGAATGTACATATTTAAAAAAAAAACTTGATATATGGCATTACTGTTTTAAACAGCGATAAAAATGTAGGGTAACATAACTTTTGTGATAACTTCATAAATTCATTGACAGATGCCATCAGGAGTTGGTTGACCATTATAAAAATAACATGTAGCTGAGAAGGCAATAGAGCGGATTATTACACCAAGAAAACATTGTCAACCGCGGTGAAGCCAAGGTTGACAATGTCTATTCGAGGGATAACAATCTGCTCTATCACCCTCTCAGGTAAATGTTATTCAATTTATTATACTGATTGTTCTGTCATTATTGTCTTTTAAATTGAAAGTTATTATCTATGACGTCATGTACATTATAAAGTTACAGTTATTAAAAAACCACAAAAGTGAAGCAAGATATATTTTTTTTATGTTGACAGTCTATGAAAATGGTCTTATTCCAAAACACTGAAATTGAGCATTGTCTTTAAAATTATTGATGTAAATTCAATTCATTGTCCTTTAAATTTTTCAATTTTTGATTGGTCTGCACCAGAGTGTGACATTAAATAAAAAAAATTGTCTCCCGCTGAGCCATTGGAAAGAGTGAAAGGTCTCCCTCGTTTTAACCATTCAAAATCTAGCATTTTAACATGAAGTATAATAATACGAAAAATCTCTGTCACAGAAAACCATGGGTATTTTCCAATTGTTGTATCAAAAATTTCATACTCTTTTCTTTGATTGTGACATCACCCAATCAGACTTATAACCAAATATGTATTAACCTTGAGTAACATGATGGTTGCCACATGTTGAGCCGGTCTGCCTACCCATCCGGAGCATCTGAGATCACCCCCGGTTTTTTGGTGGGGTTCCTGTTGCTCAGTCTTTAGTTTTCTATATATGTAGTGTTTTGTGATAATACTTTTTCATAGCATTTGATTAGTTTAGTTCTTTTGAATACTTTGGTGTCCTATAAATAAACCCACTTTATATAAGCTAGAGTGGACACAGCAGTTAATATTTGAGTATCCCATAACATTTGATCAATTTAATTATTTTAAGAACTATGGTTTTCTATAATAAGTTACTAAAAGAAAGATTTTATAAATAATCCTGAAAGTTACACAAGAAAAAGCAATTATTGATTATCACATTTCTAACAAGTTATTGTGTGATATTTAGAAGTACATAAATCAAACTGATTTATATAGAGAACTCTCTCTCTGATACCGCAAAGCATCTATTCACAGTAGCATTATGTGTTAATTGTGTTATTTATATGGCGCAAAACTGGTATTGATCCGAGTTGATTACATCTATGGAAAACGGATCACTACAACCTTTATTAAAATCCTCTTGAATTCTTTTAACCTTGAATGAGCACAGAATTAATCAACTGATTAAGTTTGGTGTTGGTTTTATACAATTGATTACACACATGACTCCGTGTCTTTCTACATTGTGTTAGTAAAGTTTGACAAGTTAATCAGTATTAATCGTTTAAATTATTCCAGTTTTGTCAAGCTTACTCCCAATTCTAGGTTACTTAAACATTAACAGATTTTACTGTGTCAGGAAATGATTAATCATGATTTTTTTTTCTTTTCATATTTTTCTAATTGAAAAAAGTAATTGCTCATACCTTTTAATTTTTGCATAGGTGTAGAAAGTTTCACTTTTTGTATTTTTAAAATATGTTTTTTATGCCCCCACTGTAGGAGACGGGGGCATTAAGTGTTACCCTTGACCTTCCGTCTTTCTGTCCTTCTGTCTTTCTGTCCTTCTGTCTCTTTCCATCCATTGGTTCCATTTTAGTTTATTTGAAGCTTGAGCGGGGGCATTTGTGTCCTCAGACACATTCTTCTTTTATTTGTATTAATTATAAGTACATCTTCTAAATGTAAAAAATCCAAAGATTTGTACTGCAGACATATCTAATTTGGGGTTTTATTGCTTTTCTTTGTTTTTTTCCTCCTGTGTAAACATAGTGCTTTGTAGATGACCTTTCATGAAGCTATCACAATTTTTGTCAAGCCTGCAATAAATGTATAGTTTATTAGACTTATGAACCATTACAACTTGTTTAGTCTATCTATGTAAAAAAAAAGTAGAACAGGTAGGTTCTAGTTTGTTTAGAACTTTATACATTATCTTGTATGTATGATGCTTATTAGAAATGTTTTGAGTGAAGTAATTTGAGTTTGAGTTATTTCACTTGGCCACCATTTTGGAGCGATAAACGGTTGATTTCCTTATTTGACTATACAAAATGAACATGCGATACACGTAAGTCTGATTAGAGATCCTTACTTGATCGTAGCAATGAATTGAGCAAGGCTTTAGAAATAAAAACTTTTCAGAAAAACCTGGCCCTTTTTCTGAAGTCGAGCGCTAGTAAAACTAATAGAATTTGGCTGATGTGTAAAGGAATTTGCACACTTGGACCTCCAACATGGTGACAAAATGGAATTAACTCTTGATCAAATGATGTCAATCCAAACCTATATATATATATATAAGAAACATTTGATATAGGATGTCCCCTTAAATAAGAAATTCAAAAATTTTTGAAAAATCTTCTTTTTTTTTTTCATTGCAGAACATTATACTGTGCCAAAGGAAATTATGAGTTTGGTATATCTAGAGTGATCAAAAGCTTAGAACCTTACAACAAGAAGTTAGGTACAGACACATGGTATTATGCCAAGAGATGTTTCCTCTCTCTCATAGAAAACATGGCTAAGCATATGATTATGATGAAGGACCAAGTCGTCCAAGAATGCATTGGATTCCTGGAATGCTGCGAAAGTAAGTAAAAAAATTGCTTTAATAAGCAGAACTCATTTAAGATGGGGTTTACAGAATAGAGAATAATGTACCAAAAATAAAGAATAGAGAAAAATAGACCAAAAAATTAAAGAATAGAGAATAATGGGCAAAATTTATACAGAAGAGAGAAAAATGGCTTAAAAGATTAAAGAATACAGAATTAAAGGACCCCATATTCCATAAATTTTAATGACATTTTATATTTCAAAAATGACAACAGTTGCAGTTTAATTATACATTTTTAGTTGGAACATTAGAGCACTTCCAAGAACCACATAAATTAAAAGAGAGATGTTGTAAATTGTCATGCACATCTGGGACTATTATACTAATATATAACTAACTAGTATAATAGTCCCAGTGCATATATATGAAGTTTTCATTATATTTTTTTCATGAAAAAAAGAGTGATTAATAGCTCACAATAATTCTTATTTTTATAAACTGAACACTTGTTTATTGTGTAATTTGTTTTTGAATTCAGCTTTATATAAATGTTGATCGAAAAATCATTTTAAAATCAACCAAAACCAGTTTATAGATTGAAGTTTTTGCAAGATGTTGAAAAGATAAGATATATTATTATTTCTATTTATTCTTTAATGTCAAAATGAGCTTTGAAATTATTAAGGCTACGTTTGATATTTTACTCAGAGGCAGAAATCGATAGCTTTATTCCGATCAGTTAGATTTTTCATTTTATAAAGCTTCAAGTATTGTCATAGATATACAGAAATATGACATTTTAATTGGAATTCTAGTTTTATCATTGTGAAATATGACAAACCCTTGAGGACAAATATGATATTAATTCTCGATAAAAGTCAGTATGACATATAAATTTTATTTTTGTAAAAGTAATCATTTATAGCAGCATGTCTGAACAAAGGCCGTAAGGTGGTAGTGACCTATAAACTGATATAGAAATTTTGTATACATTGCTCAAATGCAGTTTATATCATGCCATTCAAAAAGGATGGAATTTTTAAAGTAAAATGTGATAGATGACATTTTACTAAACTCTTTGGGTAAATAAAACAGAAAAAATAGAATCATCAATTTTATTTCCTACTCACAAAAAAAATGTGTAAAGCAAAAATATTGCCCCAATTCATTTAAAATTTAAAATAAGGATCATAATGCCATTATCACAATGTATCATAGTTAAAACAATGAACAGATAATAGAAGATTGGGGCTTTTTGTTGTTGAAAATTTACATATCAGTGTTCTTTAAATGATCTAAAAATTTGCATTAATTTCAATTTTCCACCAATTTTTTGAAATTCATTCAAAAAGGCAAATTTCCATACATTTTTAAGAGCAGAAACATATAGTGCATGTGTTGAAAAAAAGATCAATTAGAACTATGTGTGTTTAATCAGTTACCTATCTGACTTGAATATTTTGTTTGTAGAACCCTGGGGGGCTGCCCTAAAGGTTTCTTTAGGCCTAAAATCCTGAAGAATTTTATCAATGAATATCAAGAAGACAGACACTTTAATTCTTTTATGTAAGGGGTGGGCAGCTGATACATCCAGTACCCCACTCTTTCCATAAATTTTGAATAGCAAAAATACATACCCTATCATAAATTTTTGACCAAAATATACCTATAGCTATCATGATTACGTTATTTCATTCTCATATTTGATTTGTAACATACTAAAATGTATATCCAAATTATAATAAGTCTAAAATAAACAATTAACAATGCATGGACTCCATAATATATATCATCATTTCGTGTGTATTTTAGTCTAGATGCAATCTAATTAACCATTGAGATGACCTCCAAGACTGCTGACTGTCATATATAAACCTGATATAAACATTAATATAACTATAAATAGATAGCAACCATGTGCAATTTTGTAGGTCTTGTTTGATTTCATGTTATAGGTTAATGAAATAAGTTGATCATCGTTTTAATCTGTATAAGAAGGATTTTTGTGGATCAATTAGTCAACAAAATGGTTCACCCTTGTTTCACTTTCAATATTGACACTCTGTTACTTTTAGTAACTGAACACGCCTAGTACATGGGTAACCCATCTCCAGCTAAGGGTTAATTTGAAGTTTACATGAATACAGATTCACATGAGATCAAATTATTCACTTATTCAAAGAGAATTAAATTGAATTTAACATATACAGCAACACAAATGAAAAGATAAGACTGATTAATAAATTGATAATTAGTTAAGCATTTCCAATAAAGCTGATGAATAATCTGAAATAGAGTAGATCAAGGAGTTGTGAATGTTCACAATTTTTATTGAACTTTTGCACTCATCATTTAAAATCAAATCAGTTTATTATAACTATTAATTTTCTTTAAAATAAACCTTAATTCTATTTTAACAAAGGTGTCCTGAAGCATTTTGAGTGTCCAATTAATGTTCCTTTTCAAAAGTCTTATTTTTAATGATTTTAAAATTGGTCTGTCATTTTAATCTGTTCATGAATACATTTTGTACTTTTATTTTTAATGTTATAATTTATGTCCACAATTTTTACCTCAAGGACTGCTTCAAGCCTGCATGATAAAGATAATACAGAAACTTTGTCATACATATTTTGATGTTTTTGTCAGGCCTGTGATATTTATGTCGGAGACAGCTGCTGCATCAACATTTACATTCAGTCTTGGTTAAAGTTTTTAAACATCAATAACGTTATCAAACCTGTATGGAATTTTATGAAATTTTGACAGAAGATTCTTTATGACCAAAAGATAGTATCCAGAGCAAAATTTTGAAAGATTTATTTCCGTTTTCAATATTTTACTGATAAATGGACTTAGCTTTTGCTGAGTTAGCAAGTAGATAGTCTGGGGTAAAAGTTTGTTAAACACCAATTGATTTGTCAAACCTTCATAGAATTTTTATCATAATAAATGGAATTGAGTTTTTGCAGTTAACATTTACAGACAGTCTTGGTTTACACTTTTGACATGATTAATTTGTAAACATCATGGATTGTTATGAAACTTGAAAATAAGCTAATCTTCAAGATCAAGAAATAGCATCTAAAGATAAAGTTTCAATTTTTTTTAAATTCTGTATTTTACTGATTTTACAGTCAACATTACATTTTAACACTGACAACAGCAATCGAAGGCGAGACAAAGGGTTCTGTGGAACCCTTTACAAATTTATTTTATCACATAGAAATAATTTTTAGTCTGTTAACTTTCTTAAACTTTTTCATTTTATAGAGAATTTATTTTGAAATGTCATTTATCTTTTCAGTGTATGGAAAAGATGTGAAAGCTGTCATTGAACAGCCATTGGAAGCAGAACCTATGCATCCTGGCAAGAATACAGTTACATATGAAGCTCGTCTCTTAAAAATCTTCTGATGCAGTTACAATAATCTATAGAAAAATTGAAAACTGAAGCAAAATGTGATAAATTGTATTATTTTTGGAACATTAGTAAATTGATTATCTGTTTTCTGAATTATTTAAAGTCTGTCTTTAAGTTGAAAATTAAAAGTTAGTGATTGAATTAAGTGTTTTCTTTCATTTCTCACATGCTTGATATAGCTGAAGTCATCAATTCTTCAAGTAATAATTTTAAAGAAAACCATTAAGAACATTGGCCATTATTTTGATTTATGATATTGTTTGTAATGAAATACTGTGATTTCTCAATAAAATAAAACAGATAATTTCACATGTGAAATCATACAACAATGGGTGTTGTCAAGACGTTGTCGATTACGTTGCATCAAAAGGAATCGAGAATGTGAAAAGATATATTTCCTTGCATTTTTACTTTATTTCCATAAAAAAAATCAGTGTAATAAAAATAATAACTAATACAAAATTAAAAATCCAAAATATTCAACAACACTGATAATTAAGTCATGCTCTATTCTCTATGTAAATTAATGTGTTGTTCGTCAGCGATTTGAATATTTTGAAATTTTAATTCTTTGAACACTTATTCAATGTTATTTATATGTTTTGGAGTTGAGTGTGACGTCCATTTTCATTGAACTAGTACACATTTTTGTTTAGGGGCCAGCTGAAGCCCGCCTCCAGGTGCGGGATTTTCTCGCTGTGTTGAAGACCTATTGGTGGCCATGGGCTGTTTTCTGCTCTTTGGTCTGGTTGTTGTCTCTTTGACACATTCCCATTTCCATTCTCAATTTTATTATCTAATAAGAAATAAAATGTAAGTAGATTTTAAGAAAATTAATCTTTTACAAAGAAGATGGAAAATGAAAGGAGTGCCATGATTTTGATGGTAGAGTAAAGTGTTATTTAAAATTTTTTTATAGAAAAGGCAATAACGGCAATCAAGACAGAAAAAACCCAAAACAAAACTAAAATAACTCCAGAAAAAAACAGTTCAAACAAAAAAAAACAAAAACACAAACCATAGCATATTACATGCTCCCATTTTTGTAAACTGTCAGTTTCACTTTTCCCTATATTTTTATTATTTAACAACATTAAAATACAAACTACTTTTCAACAATCTACCTTGTCAATTATCTATCATTTTGTTAAGGAAAGATATGCATAATTATACATTTTATATTTGGTAAGCATCTTGATAGTGACAAGTTGAAACGTCTGAGCACTTTTCAGTCTGTCAGACACCTACTTTCTTGTCGAGATATTTCCAATTTTTCAATATGTTGAATGAAATAAAAAACTTGTCACACATTTTCTTCAGTGCTATTGAACATAATGACTTCAAATTATTCCAAGCCGCATGACAGTTATGTTTAGCAATGTTTGCACACTTTTGAAATCTGTCAAGACACCTATTTCTGTTTGCTGATACTTTGGATTTTTCCATATGTTGAATGGACTTAAAATTGTTTGTCACTCTTATCTTGAAAAGTATTGAACAAAATGACTTTATATTGAGTCAGCATATTCGCAGCTATGAATTTTAGTTTGTAGGCCATTTTAGATCTGTCATATACCTGCTTCATCCTTTCCAATACTTTGAAATATGAGTTTGGGTATGCATAGCACAACACTTTGGGTTTTGTTGTTTAAACACTGGATTTGAAATTTGCCAGAATTGAAAACAACCGCAAGAGAATTAATGTCTCAAAGTTGGAAGGAAAATATTATCAGTACTGTAGGATTATTAGAAACTGAATTGATTTAAGGATCATTTTTGTCTTTGCATTTTTGTTGCAGAATCATTTGACCTTGACCTCATTTTTATGGTTCATTGGTCAATGTGAAGTTTTGGTAAAGTCTGTTTCTAATACTATAGGTGTATAGAAAGATTGTAAGATGTACATGTCTGTCTGATGGGTTTCATCTGTCCTTGACCTTATTTTCATGGTTCATTTGGCAATGTTAAGCTTTGTAGTTTGGTCAATTTCTCAGATACTATAAGCCGAATATGTCAACTATATTTGATGTATGGATAATACAAGGTGTACATGTCTTGAATGTTTCATCTGATCTTGACCTTATTTTGATGGTTCATTGGTCAATGCTTCATGACTAAATTCGTTTTCCAGATATTTTTACTAATAGGTCACCTATATTTGGTTTATGGAACGGTTGAAAGGTGTGCATGTCTGTCTAGCAGGGTTCATCTGACCATGACCTCATTTTCATGGTTCATTGGTCAATGTAAAGACGTAATGGTTAGGGCTGTTTCTCATGTACTATAAACAATAGGTCAGCTATATTCTATGCATGGAATAATTGTAAGGTGTACATGTCCGTCTGGGCGAGTCATCTGGTTTATTGATCAACGTTAAGTTTTCGTGGTTATGTCTGTTTCTTAGATACTAGTAATACAGAGACATATATACATGTGTATATATGTCTCTGGATAATATAAGCAAAGATTAACCAGAGACTTAATGTCTCTGGATTAACTATAATTGATGTAATCAATTATTGTTTGTTATACATTACTGTCTGGCAGGCTTCATCTGACCTTGACCTCATTTACATGGATGATTTGTAGTAAATAGAAAATGAAAGGATATGGAGTAAATGTACATGGGACAAAATCGCACACAATACATAGAAAACATAGAAAATTATCAATGAACAGGGCTTTAAACCTTTATCTTGAAGACTTTCAAATTAAACTAAATCATGTTCAGTAAAAGAAGCGAGACAGTTATGAATGAGTTAGCCTCAACAAAATGTTATGAAATTTATACACAATGCGTATTACCACATAAAACAGATCAAGTTTGAATTTTGGTGGTGTCACTTTTACTTTTCTAGAGTTATGGCCCTTTACAAATGGAATAATTGCTGAATTTTTTCGTTTCCATTCTCTAACTTAAGTTTGCCTCAACTACATGTTATGAAACTTATACACAATACTTATTACCACAAAACTCAGATCAAGTACAAATATGGGTAGCATCACTTTTACCGTTCTTCAGTTATGTCCCTTTATAACTTTATATGATATGCAAGCGGGGGCATCATCTGTGTCCCATGGACACATTCCCCATTTATTTTTTGTATGTGAGTCTTCTATGATGAGATACATTTGGAGTTAATGTTTGGTTCCCCTCCGCTGATTTGTGTCAAATTATGGGCTTTGGACTTTGAAAATTTCACGAAAATAACAGTTATATGGACTTCAATTCTCAAGTTTCTACTCATAAAAATGGCTTCAAGCTTTTTTTGTGAGCGGGCCATTAGTGTCGTTCAGGCACATCTAGTTTGACCAAAAATATACCTATAGCTATCATTATTAGCTTTTTCATGGAGAGATAAAAAGATTTGACAAATATCTGATGCATTTAAGACTATGGCCTTAACGGATTTTTGAAAAAAATCGACACCTGTATAGTTTCAGATACTTATGATTCAATCAGCAACCTTGTCATATATTTCATCTCAATTTCTCGACCTTATATATCATGAAGCTTGAAATAATGGTCATAAAATTAAGATACAAAAAGGTTAAAATAGTTACATTAAAAGCTTGAATATTGTATGACACTTCATTCACTTCAGATTACTCCATGCTAAAATTTAACATTAAATTTAAATAGACAAATAATGCGGAGAATTTAATTGAATTTAACATATACAGCAGCACAAATGAAAAGATAAGACTGATTAATAAATTGGAAATTTCCAATAACGCTGATGAATAATCTGAAATAAGAGTAGATCGAGGAGTTGTGAATGTTCACAATTTTTATTGAACTTTTTGCACTCATCATTTAAAATCAAATCAGTTTAAAATAACTATTAATTTTCTTCGAAATAAAGATTAATTCTATTGTAACAAAGGTGTCTGTCCTGAAGCATTTTGAGTGTCCAATTAAGGTTCCTTTTTCAAAAGTCTTATTTCTGCATGAGTTAAAAATTGGTCTGTAAATTTAATCTGTTCATGAATACTTTTATTTTTAATGTCATAATTTTTGTCCACAATTTTTGCCTAAAGGACTGCTTCAAGCCTGCATGATAAAGATAATACAAAAACTTTGTCATATTTTTACATATAGTGGTGATTTTTGTCAGGGCTGCCATATTTATGTCAGCTGCAGCTGCTGCATCAACATTTACATTCAGTTTGTGGTTAAAGTTTTCTCAACATCAATAACTTTGTCATTTATGTAATTTTATGAAATTTTGACAGAAGCTTTTTTATGATTAAAAGACAGTATCCAGAGCAAAATTTTGAAAAGATTTATTTGCATTTTTCAGTATTTTACTGATAAATGGACTTAGTTTTTTGCTGAGTTAGCAAGTAGATACAGTCTTGGGTAAAAGTTTGTTGTACACACCAATTGGTTTGTTAAACCTTCATAGAATTTTTCTCATAATGAATGGAATTGAGTTTTTTGCAGTTAACATTTACAGACAGTCTTGGTTTTGCTTTTTGACATGATTAATTTGTAAACCGTCATGGATTGTTATGAAACTTGAAAATAAGCTAATCTTCAAGATCAAGAAATAGCATCTATTGATAAAGTTTCATTTTTTTTTTTAAATTCTGTATTTTACTAAAATGGACTCACTTTTTACAGTCAACATTACACTTTAACACTGACAGCAGCAATCGAAAACTAGACACAGGGTTCCCTTGAACCCTTTACAAATTTTGTTCATCACATAGAAATAATTTTTACAGTCTGTAAGCTTTCTTAAGCTTTTTTTCATTTTATAGAGAGTTTATTTTTTAAATGTCATTTATCTTTTCAGTGTATGGAAAAGATGTGAAAGCTGTCATTGAACAGCCATTGGAAGCAGAACCTATGCATCCCGGCAAGAATACAGTTACATATGAAGCTCGTCTCTTGAAAAATCTTCTGATGCAGTTACAATAATCTATAGAAAAATTGAAAACTGAAGCAAAATGTGATAAATTGTATTATTTTTTGGAACATTAGTAAATTGATTATCTGTTTTCTGAATTATTTAAAGTCTGTCTTTAAGTTGAAAATTAAAAGTTAGTGATTGAATTAAGTGTTTTCTTTCATTTCTCGCATGCTTGTTATAGCTGAAGTCATCAATTCTTCAAGTAATAATTTTAAAGAAAACCATTAAGAACATTGGCCATTATTTTGATTTATGATATTGTTTGTAATGAAATACTGTGATTTCTCAGTAAAATAAAAACAGATAATTTCACATGTGAAATCATACAACAATGGGTGTTGTCAAGACATTGTAGATGACGTTGCATCAAAAGGAATCGAGAATGTGTAGAAAAAGATATATTTCTCTTGCATTTTTTACTTTATTTCCATAAAAAAAAAAATCAGTGTAATAAAAAGTAATAACTAATACAAAAATTAAAAATCCAAAAATATTCAACAACACTGATAATTATGTCAGGCTCTATGCTCTATGCTCTATGTAAATTAATGTGTTGTTCGTCAGCGAGTTGAATATTTTGAAATTTGAATTCTTTGAACACTTATTCAATGTCATTTATATGTTTTGGAGTTTAGTGTGACGTCCATTTTCATTGAACTAGTACACATTTTTATTTAGGGGCCAGCTGAAGCCCGCCTCCGGGTGCGGATTTTCTCGCTGTGTTGAAGACCCATTGGTGGCCTTGGGCTGTTTTCTGCTCTTTGGTCGGGTTGTTGTCTCTTTAACACATTCCCCATTTCCATTCTCAATTTTATTATCAAATAAGAAATAAAATGTAAGTAGATTTTTTAGGAAATTAATCTTTATACAAAGAAGATGGAAAATGAGAGGAGTGCCATGATTTTGATGGTAGAGTAAAGTGTTATTTAAAACATTTTTTTTATAGAAAAGGCAATAATGGCAATCAAGACAGAAAAACCCAAAACAAAACAAAAATAACTCAAGAAAAATACACAGTTCAAACAAAAACAAAAAGCACCAACCATAGCATATTACATGCTCCCATTTTTTGTAAACTGTCAGTTTCACTTTTCCCCTATATTTTTTATAATTTAACAACATTAAGATACAAACTACTTTTCAACAATCTACCTTGTCAATTATCTATCATTTTTGTTAAGGAAAGATATGCATATTTATACATTTTATGTTTGGTAAGCACCTTAATAGTGACAAGTTGAAACTTCTGAGCACTTTTCTATCTGTTAGACACCTACTTTCTTGTCGCAGATATTTCCAATTTTTCAATATGTTGAATGAAATAAAAAAAACTTGTCACACATTTTCTTCAGTGCTATTGAACATAATGACTTCAAATATTCCAAGCCGCATGACAGTTATGTTTTGCAATGTTTGCACACTTTTAAAATCTGTCAAACACCTATTTCCTGTTTGCCGATACTTTGGATTTTTCCATATGTTGAATGGACTTAAAATTGTTTGTCACTCTTATCTTGAAAACTATTGAACAAAATGACTTTATATTGAGTCAGCATATTGGCAGCTATGAATTTAAGTTTGTAGGCCATTTTTATATCTGTCAGATACCTGCTTCATCCTTTCCAATACTTTGAAATATGAGTTTGGTATGCATAGCACAACACTTATGGCTTTGTTGTTAATACTGGATTTGAAATTTGCCAAAATTGAAAACAACCGCAAGAGAATTAATGTCTCAAAGTTGGAAGGAAAATATTATCAGTACTGTAGGATTATTAGAAACTGAATTGATTTAAGGATCATTTTTGTTGCAGAATCATTTGACCTTGACCTCATTTTTATGGTTCATTGGTCAATGTGAAGTTTTGGTAAAGTCTGTTTCTAATACTATAGGTGTATAGAAAGATTGTAAGATGTACATGTCTGTCTGATGGGTTTCATCTGACCTTGACCTTATTTTCATGGTTCATTTGGCAATGTTAAGCTTTGTAGTTTGGTCAATTTCTCAGATACTATAAGCCGAATATGTCAACTATATTTGATGTATGGATAATGCAAGGTGACCATGTCTGGAATGTTTCATCTGATCTTGACCTTATTTTGATGGCTCATTGGTCAATGCTTCATGACTAAATTCGTTTTCCAGATATTTTTACTAATAGGTCACCTATATTTGGTCTATGGAACGGTTGAAAGGTGTGCATGTCTGTCTAGCAGGGTTCATCTGACCATGACCTCATTTTCATGGTTCATTGGTCAATGTAAAGACGTAATGGTTGGGGCTGTTTCTCATGTACTATAAACAATAGGTCAGCTATATTCTATGCATGGAATAATTGTAAGGTGTACATGTCCGTCTGGGCGAGTCATCTGACATCTGCTTTATTGATCAACGTTAAGTTTTCGTGGTTATGTCTGTTTCTTAGATAATACAGAGACATATATACATGTGTATATATGTCTCTGGATGATATAAGCAAAAGATTAACCAGATGTAATCAATTATTGTTAGATATACATTACTGTCTGGCAGGCTTCATCTGACCTTGACCTCATTTACATGGATGATTTGTAGTAAAACCTTTATCTTGAAGACTTTCAAATTAAACTAAATCATGTTCAGTAAAAGAAGCGAGACAGTTATGAATGTGCACTCTTGTTTTCAAATTAGGTTCAGATAATAACTTCATATTGTTTTTCTAACAGTCTAAAGGCCGAAATTAGTATAATGAATCTTAAAATAGCTGTACTGTACTTTACCGAGGTTTACGACGGTTACAAATAATTGCTTTTGACATTTGTTTTTTTTAACTGATGTTCTGAACGCATTTTAAAACACGGTCACAGCTTAAAGTAATTCTCCTTATAAAACTGATTGATAAGTTGTCAGTTCCATTTAGATGAGAATTCTATAAATGTCGTTATAATTGTTTGTGAGTGACAGGTCATTGAACTAAAGTTATATGCAGTAATTGTTTTAAACTGGATTTATTGATTGATTGGTTGATTGGTTGTTGTTAAACGCCACTTTCAGCACTCTTGGGCTATATCGTGGCGGTCAGTTTTTATTGAGTGTCCGGAGATAACCGCCGAACTTCGAAGGAAAACTGGATATCCTAGTCAATTAAGGTCGGAGTCAGACACACAAGCCACGTGCGGGGTTCAAAATCACAACGATGATTCAATTCATGTACAAAAACTGCCCATATCAAGTTTTCTGACAAGTGCAAATGTACAAAGAAAATCAAACCAAAACTTTCAAATTTAAAGATGTTATATTTTTTTAGAGTCTGAAGAATGAATTAAAACACTGAGTGATAATTTTCCATCTCAACCCATCTCTATGGAACGCCTCAGCTGTCTTATGTGGAACTCTGATATTACTTTATTATGTTTTATTATTACTTGATGATATTTTGTCTTTACTTAATATGGTTTTGACATTACGTAATGATGTTTTGATATAACTCAATATGGAATAGTCATTACTTAATGATATTTCGATATTACACGATATGGTTTCGTATTGACTTGATAATAGTTTTGTCATTACTCAATATGGTTTTGTCATTACTCGATGTGGTTTCACCATTATTTAATGTGGTTGTGTCATTAGTCAATGTGGTTTTAACATTACTTGATGTGAATGTGACTTAACGTTATGTAGTTGTTTCATTACATGATGTGGTTTTGTTATTTTGTAATGATGATTTGCCTATTCTTTATATGGTTTTAACATTACGTAATGATGTTTCAAAATTTGACGATTTTACACTACATGATGTGTTTGTTTCATTATTTGATGTGGTCCTGTCATTCTTTGATGTGGTTATCCCATTACTTGATGAGGTAAAATCACGTGACCAATTCAGAAAAAACCTGTTCTATTTTTAGATAGATTTCCATGTTGTATGTGCCTTGGATGAGTGTGGCCATCCATCGAATTAGAGTTCAAATTAAAGTTAGGGTTACTGTTTGAGTAGAACTTTGAGTTAGTGTCCGATTCCGAATTCAAGTCATTATTAGAATTAAAGTTTTAGTTAGCATTGAGTTTCGAGTTGGACTTCAAGTTTGAGTCACATTTAAAGGTAGAGTTCTAGTTACACCATAAAATTTGAGTCACTTTTTGAGTTTGAGTAAGATTCAATTTAGGTCTCATTTAGATTAATTAAGATTTTGAGTTGAAATTCGTGCTATCTTATATGAGTTCGTAATTAAATTTTCTATCGCGGAACAAGGACTTTTGCTCAGGATTCCGAAAAGAGGGCTCCGGGGTATGCGTACGAAAGATAAACAATGTTACAGTATACAAAACGCAACATGGAAGTTGAAATAAAGTTAGATGTGGTGTGATTGACAATGAGACAACTATCCACCAGAGTTTAAATGCAGTGGATGTAAGAAATCATATATAGGCAACCGTACAGCCTTCAACACACCATATAGTCAGCTATAAAAGGCCACCATGCACCATGTGAAAAAATTCAAACGAAAAAAACAAACGGTCTTATTTATATTAAAACAATCTACAAAAAAAATGACACACATTTATACTACGACAACAATTGAACTTCGTGCTCCTGACTTGGGACAGGTACATAAAGAAAGTGTACGTGGCGGAGTTTAACATGTAAAACTATGTGAGCGCTAAATCCTAACCTTACATCGGACTGTTAAACTTGTGTAACAGCACAACACGAGAAAAAAATGTAAACTAGACAAAGTGATGCCCCGCACTCAACTCATTTAACCGCTTATACCCCAAAAATGACCAAAAAAAGTTCAATTATCTCCCAAAAGAGCAAAAGATAATAAAATAAAACCAACACCACATGCACACCTTCAATATATGTACAAACAAACAGTAAAGAAAACTTCCTAGGATTCAAACTGTAGGAGGAGTTATGCGGAATAACTATATACCCATAATGGGACGGACAGACGGACGGACGGACGGACAGGGATAAACAATATCCCCAACTTTCAGTTGCGGTGGCATACAAAACAGTTTCATTTGGCTGACTCAATAGATCGGTATGACTGGGTAATATAAATCCATCGGGGTGATCTCGGATGCTCCAGAAAGGCACCCGCCGTGTTATTCGAGAAAGTAAAACCCAGTGATTTGGTTTTATTTGGTAGTTCACATTCAAGAAAAAGATGACGGTATTATGGTTACGACCACTGGAACATGTCCGTCGTCACATGTGAAACAGATATTCCAAAAGTTTATTTTTCAATTAGTGCGAGGTAGATCAGGGAATTCAATTGATTAAAAATAAAAGATTGATATTTGTATAAGTTCAAATGATCATTTATACGGAAGCGTATTAGCGCCACACATTTTTTTTTTTTCCCTATCTTTGCGTTATAACGCAAACATTTGCGTTATAACGCAAACCTTTGCGTTGTAACGCAAACCTTTGCGTTATAACGCAAACCTTTGCGATATAACGCAAACCTTTGCGTTATAACGCAAACCTTTTGCGTTATAACGCAAACCTTTGCGTTATAACGCAAACATAACGGAAACCTTTGCGAAATAACGGAAACCTTTGCGTTATAACGCTAACCTTTGCGTTATTTCGCAAAACTTTGCTTTATAACGCAAACATTTGCGTTACAACGCAAACCTTTGCGTTATAACGCAAACCTTTGCGATATAACGCACACCTTTGCGTTGTAACGCAAACCTTTGCGTTATAACGCAAACCTTTGCGTTATAACGCAAACATTTTGATTTCAATTATTCATTAAGTTTTGTATATGCCCGTCTGTCATTAAACTTCTGTTGTGATTTAGTTAAGAAAAGAACCATAAATACAAGGAAAAGTCATTATAATAAATATGCATAGGAATCAGAAAAGTATATAATTTAACAAGAAAATAGATATGTTATAGGCATATTTTATTTGAAAGACCAACATTTTAAAATTTTGATGAAGTAGATAAGAGCAAAATAATGTCATACAATTGTAAAACTGTCAAGGCAAATAGACAAAATGATCTTTCTGCTGTAAAATGAATAATTAAGAAAGATTTTTTATTTTAATTTTGATGTAAGAAATCTTTTTTAAATCTCAGAATATGATAAAGATTCTTTGATAAAAGTCATGAAATTTTCAATCTAGAGTGGTAACTTGGTAGCAATTTAAATGGAGAGAACATAATTTTATTAATAAAACATCTTCATTTTATTCATTTATTACAAAGGGTAGTTAACCAACCTTACACAATCCTCAAAGGAGAGCTTACTTTGGAAGTATATTTATATTCGGCTATAGCTATATTAGCAGAGTTGTTTTTTTTTTTTTATTCGGTATAAATTTAATTTAATCAATTTTAATTGTAATATATTTATATATATTATAATGTATATAATTTTGGGGCATTTATAGCTTAATGTTCGGTGTGAGCCAATGCTCCGTGTTGAAGACCGCACTTTGAACTATAATGGTTTACTTTTACAAATTATGACTTAGATGGAGAGTTTTCTCATCGGCACTCATACCACATATTCTCATATCTATTATCCTGCTCATTATTAGTTAAATAGTAAAGCATTTTACTTTGCAATGAGTACAAAGAAGATAAATTTTAATATATGCAGCCTCCTCCATTAATAACTGCTGCTTCCTTTGAATCTTAAATAAGAAATAAGATAAAACAAATGTTTGCGTTATTTCGCAAAGGTTTGCGTTATAACGCAAAGGTTTGCGTTATATCGCAAAGGTTTGCGTTATAACGCAAAGATAGGGAAAAAAAAAAAAAATGTGTGGCGCTAATACGCTTCCGTACATTTACGCTAAAAAATTCGGAGAATTCTTATTTTATAGTATTGATGCTTTGTCGCTAAGTCCGAGCCCCCTCCCCCCGTTTCCCTGTAACTTTAGTGTGAGTTGATTTGAAGTGCTTCATTTGTTAACATTAAAGTTCAAGTCGTTTGATTTGTGTCGAGCCTGCGACATCAATGTTGCGGCAGTGAGACCCAACAAACCTATATTTCGTCGTCGATAGTGGCGTCGGCGTCTCCATCTCTATTTTTTTTTTTTATTTCTATTGAGTTTAACCTTTCATTATACATGTTACTAAACACGTATGCCATTATAATTTTGTACTTTTAGAATATCATACTGTATTTGTTCACCTCAACTATTGTATCTGTATTTATATTGTATGTTTCTCTGTAAACTTGTAATTAGTTTTAGAGAATAAAGTATCTATCTATCTATCTATCTATCTATCTATCTATCTATCTATCTATCTATCTATCTATCTATCTATCTATCTATCTATCTATCTATCTACCTATCTATCTATCTATCTATCTATCTATCTATCTATCTATCTATCTATAGATCGTTAGGTTTCTAGTTTTTACATTTTCATTTCGGGACCTTTTATAGCTTACTATAGGGTATGGGTTTTGCTTATTGTTGAGAACCATACAGTTTTGTTTTAGTTAAATAAAACCGAATTAAACTGTTTTGACATGATAAATTTGTAAACCTCCATGAAGTGTTTTAAAACTTGTATAGGCGTATAGGAGTTATTCCTCAATTTCAAGAAAAAGCATCTACAGAAAAACATTTTTTTTTAATTTTGTTTTTACCGATAAATGTATAGATAAACGTACAGCCGATCAACATGACGCTTTTACACTTACAGCAGCAATATCAGGCGAGACATAGGGTTCCGTGGAATATTTTACAAATTTATTACAAAAATACTGCTTCCGTTTGAGAACTTAGGATAAAAACAACAAGACAAAGTGGTTTGGGGATATCCCAATTATGTAAGAAATACTGTAAACTTTTTAATACTTTTTTTCTTATTATTGTCTGCCGGTTACCTTTTTCATGCTAAATTACTCTGAACAACCACTCGAACTTTAATTTGAACTTTAACTCAATGGATAGCGATACCCATCCAAAGCACATTAAACAAATGATATATTGAAATCTGTTTAAAAATAGAACATATTTTTTCCGAATTGGTCACGTGGTTTTACCTCATCAAGTAATGGGATAACCACATCAAAGAATGACAGGACCACATCAAATAATGAAACAAACACATCATGTAGTGTAAAATCGTCAAATTTTAAAATATCATTACGTAATGTTAAAACCATATAAAGAATAGGCAAATCATCATTACAAAATAACAAAACCACATCATGTAATGAAACAACTACATAACGTTAAGTCACATTCACATCAAGTAATGTTAAAACCACATTGACTAATGACACAACCACATTAAATAATGGTGAAACCACATTGAGTAATGACAAAACCATATTGAGTAATGACAAAACCATATTGAGCAATGACAAAACTATATCAAGTCAATACGAAACCATATCGTGTAATACCGAAATATCATTAAGTAATGACTATTCCATATTGAGTTATATCAAAACATCATTACGTAATGTCAAAACCATATTAAGTAAAGACTAAATATCATCAAGTAATAATAAAACAACATAAAGTAATATCAGAGTTCCACATAAGACAGCTGAGGCGTTCCATACATCTCGTTTTTTTTTTTTTTCTTCAGTCGAGTGGAATGAGCATGTGGTGATGCTAAAAGTAATGTTATCACTGTTGCCTTGAAAAATGCATGTACAGCGATAAATAGATAATCTATGGTCATTCAAATTTCAGAATGTTTTTTCACAGCTTCATCTCATCTTATCGCTATCACCCTACGATGCGATGGTAGCTGGGAAACTCCTTCTGGTTTTCATCTATAACACTGCACTATCACATTATCTTTATTCCCAACTGATAATTTGAAGAAATTTATCAGCTGTGCTTCAAATTCTAGTGACATGTTACTATGTATGTGAAAGTTTGGGCTTATTTACTAGCCAATTTGACCTTTAGCTGTTTGGATTTCAGGAATACTAAACACTTTAAAGTTGTGCAAAGAGGGGAATAAACGATTTAAAAAAAATCTAAATTGTCAAATATGACAAGTATTTCTTTTAAAAACTTTATACTTGTAAAATCAAAGTTTCTCTTGAATATTAGTTTCGTAAGACGTTGTTAACTTGTATGTCATTTGGTATCTGGAGGAGAGTTGTCTCACTGGCAATCATACCACATCTTCTTGTTTTTATATTTTTTTTAATTTTTTTCAAATGTAAAATCAGCTGTAAAGGAGAGATGGCAGATACTAAAGGGATATTCAAACTCATAAATCAAAGACAAAATGACAACGCCAAGACAAAAACACACAAAATAACGACCAAAAGACAAACAAAAGTATACAAAACACACTTCGAAAATTAAAGACCGAGAAACACGAACCCCACCTAAATCCGAGATGATCGCAGGTGATCTTCAAACGTTAAATATTTTTCTTCGGAGATTCATTAAAAGTATCAAGGTTGATTCTACCAAAACTGCATGTTTATGGCTTTTTTGCATGTACGTAGTAAGCATTTTATTTATTACTTTATAAGAAATATTGACAATTTAATTATTTATCTGACCGTTTGACCCCATCTGATGTTTAATCAATACTAAGACATGCAAAGATGGTTGATTAATTTTTCAAATGACTAAATGCAGACAATGAGTTGTGGGTTTAGTTCAAGAAAAACCTTTGAAAATGATTCAAATTAGGACAGCTGTCTTTTGTTGAAAACTGTATGTTACCCTTTAGATGTATTTAGTTATTATTTGTCATTGGGTTGCTGTCATCGCCATATATACCCTACATATCCTTTTATTCATAGCACATTTATTATTGATTCCCATTCAGATCGTGGAACATGTAAGAAAACAAATGACTGAAAAGTCATTCTGATATGATCTGATATGTTAGTGTTTTTTTTATTATTATTAACAACGGATTAAAAATTGGTTCAACAAACAAACAAGCACATTTGAACAATTGACTAAGAAAACATTTAAATATGCTGTGACCTATGCAATGAAAACAAGTTTCTTATAAAGAAGTAGTAGCAAATGGTTTTGTACATTGAATTCTTATGCAAATATGTTTATTTACACTGTATACCATACCATACTGATATTGTCCTGTTTATCAAAAATATTTGTGTATGATTTTTTGTACACTACAATTATACCGTTTTTCAAACAGTCTATCCGAATCATTTTGCAAAGAATTCCGCTCAAATCGGTGCTAGGGGCCCGTCTTAAACTTGTAGTGAGGTGAGAGTTTTTTGGTTTTTTTTTTTTCATGTTGAAGGCCTCACTGTGACTTTGAGTTGAAGAACAGCAATAAAAGCTCTGTTCCTTTGCTTTTTGTTTGTTTTTTGCTGTGCATGTACTGATTTTGTGTCAGGGATGTACACCCATGGTTGTTTTTCTGTTATAATTTAGAAAATATGTCAATAATGACCAAACAAAATTACAGCCTCACAAACGAAAAGAATCAACAAGTTTCTGCATATTCTCTATTAATATGACGAGTTTGAATGTCCCTTTGGTATCTTTCGCCTCTCTTTTTTTTAACACAAACTCACAGAAAAATGATAACATTCAATCATTCATTAACCACTTTTCTTGAAGGGAATCACAAATGAAGTCTATGAACCCCGTTCAACATACCCTATTTAGGAGTAAGAGCAAGGACTAGTTTGAGTCAGAGTCAGAATAATTTGTCCGCGTACGAAGACATATCTTCCCGTAGACTGTTAGCTTGTGAATTAGAAAATTAAAAGCAAAGGTTTCATATCACATTGACAATTTCTTAAAAACATATCCAACTTCATTACCAACAATACTGTCAAAAAAGAACTAAAACCATCTTCCGATGTTAGTTAAAGGATATGTATTGCTTATTCAGCAAATTATGAATCACATCTGCCAAGACTAATGTACGTAAAGTCTGAGTTTTATTTCTTGGTCAGTTGATCATGATTTCCCTAGTGGTTGTCTATCACATATTTACAATCAACGAGATTAATTTGACAGACGAAAAACTAATATTTCATCATATAAATAGTTTCCCTTTTTTTTACCGGAAAATCGTAATTATTCAAATCTTACTCTCGTAAAATGTTTTTTTTTTCTTTGACAACATTTAATCAATACAATAACCTGAACCGCTTTGGTGGATGGCTGATCCGCATGGGATGAGTTTTAAAGTCAGTTTTGTTTTAGAGAAATGTAGAAATTTATTTACAGAGAAGAAGACAACATGCAAGAAGATGACAAATACACAATTGTGTGATCACAAAGCATCAAACTTAAACACATGCATTCGTATATAGATATAAATGACTGTTTAACGTATATAATGACAAAGGCGTGAATCAAACTTTGACAATAAATAGTTTTCAGATCGATAATGTGAAAGTTTACGCAGCCTTTGAACTGTTAACGCCCGTCATCCGCAGGTCGACGTCTCAAATATTTTCAAATCCATTTTCCTTCAAAATCAATGGGCTGTTAGAACAAAGTCATCTATGATCCATTTAATTGGACTCAAAGCGGTTTGCTTTTACTGACTTCCTCTATTTACAAAAACTCAATGCAATCTAAATAGTGATATGCGATTAGAGTGGGACAGTCTTGGTCACGTCCTGGCAACACAAATCCGCCGCCGTGATAGAAAAGATACCCGTTGAACCCAAGTACTGACAACGTCTGGAACATATTAAACAAATATTGCCTATAAACAAGACATTCCTTTTCATGTCTTTAAAAAATTCTACAGAACGTTTGGTCCCAACCCTCAACAAATGACATTTTTGAGTGTCAATATAACTATTTTTTTGTTACACATACTTTCCTTCAGTCTTATTCCAGACGCGCACTATCTACATAGGGAGCGTCACAGTTTCATGTACCAACCTGAACACATTACACGAATCTACAATAACCTGGTCGATTGACTTACTTTACAAGATATATCAAAATACATAAAAGGGTTGTGTTAACTGAATCAACAAAATTCATGTAATTTTATATGAAATGGAACTATTAGGATGATGGATGCGATAGAGTTTGGTTTCTAGCTTGAAAGATATACAAATCCTTCAAAATTCGCATCAGTATATGATAAGGGTGTAACCACGTGGTTAAAATAAAACAAATCGTCAGTTAATTTTTCTTTTCCAGACAACTAAGTAGAACTCCCTAGATTTACTAGGTTGATAATATTTTTGACAGCGATTGTACAGATCTCTGACATAAGTTTTTTAGTTATATGAAAAAGATACACGGTAACAGTAGGAGGGCAGGTTAATGAATAAATGTGGTGTATTCGGGGATGGAGGGTGCAATTTTAGTTAAATAAGACCGGAATGTTTTTATATGTATGAACGCCTCCAAAGTAGATCTACCCCTCTTAAGGATGCACAGCTGTTCCGAGAATCTATTCAAGTTATTCACTGTTACTCTCTTTCAACCTGTGCAGCTTTTTTTAATACATTTCTATCAAGACAGTATCTGTAATTTTGTTATCTCAGTGAAATCCAGCGACCGCAAACATGTCAGCTATGAAAAAAAAATCCAAGTCGCAAATTCGTTTTTGAAACAAACATTGACAAATGTGTCAAGTGCACCAACATTTTAAAAAAAAATACCTGCACCTGAATAAATTACGATAATGGAATATGATTTTACCTATAACCATGTAATAAAAACAAGTGTTGTGGAATTAATGCACAGGTTAATTGATTCATGTTACTTTCCAATATAAACTCCAGTCAATTACGCGCGCGTAAAAACAAGACCGAAACCAGAATCAAGCAATTAAGAATGAAAAGTAATCAATAAGTGTCACCCTGATAGTATATGGTCATCGATAGATTTATTTCCGCCAAACGTTGTTTCATATGGATTGATATCTCTCCAGGAACTTTTACTTCGAAAAGATCAGCAGACATCATACTGCCTAACTTTTCTTAAATGTACATAAAGAGAAAAATGTGAAGAAGTTTAATATAAAAAAGTTTATGGGAATGAATTGGAGATGCCAAGTAGCAATTTGCCATTTCTGGAAAGACTGTATATACAGTCTTTTATTCTAATATGAGTATTAATTTTGAAAACTTCAATTTTCTGCTATAGATTTGTCGCATACAGCTTTGAATTTACAACGCAATAAATCTAGTTATCTGTTGTAATTTGTAAGTGAGACTACTACAGAAAATGAGTTTCAGAATTACTTCATAAAATATCGTCATTTCGCTGAATAGATTTTGTCAAAATTAATCAAAATTTCATCAGGAATGTTCAACTGCGTCCATATTCATAAAAAAAACCCATAAAATTTCATGTTTCTCACGATTTGTATGATTTTTAAGCACAAAGTCGTTCAATTCTTTTTAATATAAGATATTGATTTCATGTTTCTGTAATAGACTTAAACAATGTTAATCATTGTTTTTATCTGTATAAGAATGATTTTTTGCTTAGCACATACGTAACCCATCTAAAGGTAAGGGTAAATTTGAAGGTCGCATGAATACGGATTTAAATGAAGTTGAAGTATTGACTTGTAGGCCAACAATGAGTTAGCGATGGTTGTTTAAGCTTATTTTGACAAAATTGAACCAAAATGACTGCTAATCATGCTAATAAAGAAGTATTATTTCAAAATTCAGCTTTTGTAAATGTTTAACACAAAAAAAATCTGATTTTTATTTGTTATCTTAATCGTAGCTAATGCCCCTTTCACATGTAGTCGTCCTGAATATGCGTGTAATATTTGCCGTTTGACATTAGGAATTTATCCATCAATTTGCATCCAATGCAATAACTTCATTGGGTCATACCTTCATTATGATACAGAGTTTAAATCAATATAATAAGGTGTTAACTCAGGATGTTAAAAGCCATTACATGAAACAATTCGCATGGTTTATGAACAATACTTTGCATGCATATTGCAACTACTTAATTACCTTGACTTCTGGTAAACGTACTAAAAACCATATATATTGTTGCAGCTTGTAAATTAAGAAAACTTAACATGTACTATATGTCAGTCCTTATGATGAAACTTGACAAACTATAGTTTAATTGTTGCTTATAGTAGCTAAATCCCTTTATGATAGTAATAGACAAACGTCAGCAGAAAATTTGGTACGCAGAAGCTATTTTCCGCAATAGTACCCGCATAGCTGTAGAAACCTACAAACATCAATGAGGAGTGCCAAATTCAGGACATCCAAATTGGCCGTCTTTGACGTCTTTATGAGTAATAGTGCCTAACAACTATGCTTGAGGGCGCTAAATCAAAATCAACACCACTAATATAAAGCTGCTTTTAGCGTCTAGAAATTTGTCTTACGTGGCGTGCGCTTTCATTTTATTCGAAGTTACAATAAACGAAAATCAATTGCTGTAAAGAGTTAGTTTTTCCCTATTAATACATGCACATGACGTGGGACAGACGTTAGTATGTTTATAAGTAAAGCTATTTCTGTGATGTCTCGTCACTCCTTTTTACATCATAAGCCGACCATGCATGGGACTGATGACAATCAGTACAGGAGTTTACCGCCAACAATGTAAACACTAGCATAAAACTAGTGTGCAATGCTGATGGTGCAGAACATAGCCAAATTGTTCTTTAAGGTACCTACTCGGACCTCTACGTAGGACATAGATTCAAATTGAAACGTTTGAGTTTCATTTTGATTTTAATATTAATTTCATCACAGAATTTTCTAAAGCAACGAAGTGTACACGTGGTAAATGTAGATACATTTTTAGAATAACATATTTTTGGGGCCCCTTTATAGCTTGCTGTTCGGTGTGAGCCAAGGCTCCGTGTTGAAGGCCGTACTTTGACCTTTAATGGTTTACTTTTACAAATTGTGACTTGGGTGGAGAGTTGTCTCATTGGCACTCATACCACATCTTCTTATATCTACCATGTTGAGAAAAATATTGTCAATTCTCTCTGATTCTATTTCACACCTGTGCCATTTTCAAAGAGTCTTTTATTCTTCACAGGACCACAGTTCCATATGTGTATTTTGAGGTTTTAACAATATTTTTTTTGTTTATTTTCTAAACAGATTACCAAATTATGAACGTCTAAAGATAACATAAAACCGAAATTTTGACAGCTTTTGTCATATATTGAGTATTAAGCCACAAAAAAGCAGAAGGACACCCAAAACCCACACTAAAATCTGTTGTTTATAAAGTAATATATTGTCTTCCGTATACAAATACATTAAGAGTACGTCCTTTGTTGCTAAATTTTATTAAAAAAAAAACATAAATTACAATTTTTTTATCAAAAGGCCCCAAATAGCAACTTGAAGAACTGAATACCATTTCGTTTTTATGGTTACATGTAAAATCATTGAAAAAAGTTTGAAGTATATGATATAAACTATGTAATATTAAAATTCCAGTAGGAAATGAAACTTTTGGATTTTTACTCTGTGAGTGAAACAAATAAGGGGAAATTAGCGCTTTGAATTGTCTTTTAACTTTCTTCAGTTTTAATGTATGATGTTATAGTAGCCATTAACAGGTTTTGGATACAGGTACTTGTCTCTTAAAAAAAGTATCGACTATATCTTCATAAAGTTACAAAATTTCAATCCTAGTATCTATGATGAGTTATTACCACTACAAATACATGTAACCGATTATCCCATTAAAGTTGCATAGCCGCGCACTTCATGTTTTTGTTACTGTGAGATAGAATTTGGAGCTGTCGACAGATGTTTTTATAGTTTCAGTTTAAATTATCTCTCGGGAAGATTTATATATAGAGATTGATATAGTGCAGATGGGGATCCAGGAACAAATGGAGAGTGGGGACACAAACAAGGCAACGTTAGGAGTTGGACTTGCAAAAAATTATACATTAACCATATATGTAGCTCTAAATCCTTCTCTGTATTGCATAGACATCGATCTATTGTTGAAAACCATATGTTAACCTCTAGATGCTATTTATGTCGTTCGATTGCTGTCTAATAGACGTTTACCTACATCTTCTTTTACTCTCGTCTTATTCACACATCTTGTAACAATCTTATCTAATAAAGTTAAATACAAGTAGTTAATAAAGCATTTCCAAATAAAGCATTTCCAAATAAGCTCAAAGACACAACAGTTACAAATTCTCTCGCTCGTGCAATTTAAGGATGTTCGCTCCTCTTGTTTTGAATTTTTGCCAGATATTCGGAATCCTCTGGTTTTATCCATGTAGTGCCATTAAAATTTTGCCCACTAACCCCTACTTTTCTTTCCATAATTTGATTACATATAGTTTAAAATGTCATCTTTGAAAATCTTTTAAAATCCTTGTTATTTTTTCATCGTTTTTGAAAGAAAAAAGGTGTCAATGTTAAATGTATGTAAAATCTAGAGAGAATTATTTCCCGCCAAATTTTCAATGGCTTATATCTCGAAAACAAGCACACGGACCCTTCATTTTTTTCTGTTTTTTTAGTTTCTTTGTTTATATACTATCAATTTATAACAGTCTTTTAAAAAGCTTGTTATTTTGAAACAGAGGAGCGAACATCCTTAAAGCTCTGAATCTATGCCCGACATTGGTCATACCTTTTGTTCTTTTTCGTTTTATCAGCTCTTCAATTTTTAAAAAAGCTTTGGATTTTCATATATTTTGGCCCTGAGAATCGCTGAAGAGACATTTGTTGTCTAAATCCGTGTCTGGTGCAGTTAAATTGGTACCGATAATGTTCTTACAAATGTGTGTTTGAAATTAACGCATACGTATACATTGCCAGTTCGTCGAATAGACTAATTTGACAGTATTGTTTTAAGTGCTTCTAACTCGTATCAAACGTACATGAAATAATGAAATTATCTCGTAATTTCTACATTTTAATACAAATAATAGTAAAATTCACTACCCTTATCCAATTAGTCACAATTACATGTAAAATTAAACAAATTACATTTGAAACCATTTGCATCATATATTGATTTGCTAAGAATAGAATTCTGTCTTGAGCAGTTACTTGAAACAAAAAAGGAAAATTTATTTCATGCTGACAAGACGGCTACTGAAACTTACAAACCTAATTAGATATTTTAAAGTAAGACTGAAATAGATACATTTATTCAGTGTTCACTAAAAACTAGTTTTGTCCTACATAGAAATAAGTGTAATTATTACAAATAAATGGAAAAGCTTAAGAGATAAACAACAAGAACTGAAAATTGGCAATGTCGTATTTCAAAATAAAAGATATTTTATATACATCTGTTTACAAAATACAATTCATATTGGTGCTGCATATCATTTTATCATCTATATCTGTCTTGTTTTACAAGATAATACATTTTCTAGTTTCGTTCCATGGATTTTTCTTCTTATCTGGAGCAACGATAAGTCCATCATCTGGTGTTTTGTCTTCAATATAACAAACCAATCTGCAAAGAAAAGGAAAACCACATCAGTCAAGCAATGAAACCAGTCAAACAAACGTTTTATAAAGCTAAAATATCCCACATTGGCTTGGTTGTACAATATAAGCTTATGGTATATCTTTTCTGACATATACAGTTGTAGGAAAATATAATAACATAAGAACTGTGTAGGGGGAGAGCTCACAGACACATTTAGACAGAGGTAGTCGTTCGTGGAGAAGATTACTGTAAACCAACAAATTTTCGCGAGAGATTTATTTTCGCGACTTTCGCGAGTGGAAAAATAATGCGAAAATAAATCGTCGCGATTATATATCACTTGGGTCTTCTCTCATTTAATTACATGGCTAAACGCGAAATAAAGTATCCGCGAAAATAAGTTGGTTTACAGTAAGTGGGTTATATTGGACTTACAAGTTGTAAAAGGACCATGCTTTTTCATATTGGAATAGATCCCTGACATTTTTTTTCTCTATTTAGAACGATTTTGCTGGAATCACCTTAATTTAGTAGTTGCCGTCAGATCAGAAATGCTTCTTCATTAAATCATGGCCGATGCGTCATTTCTGAAGACGACGAGACTCTGAAACGTCATTTACGCGAACGGAAATAGATTTTCTGATTTTTCCATTACTCCTTGGTATCTTTAAAGCTTCTTTAACTTATGTATCACGTTTATCTATTAATCTGTTTACTTCCTAGAAGGTCGGACATATCATTCATGTTCACTTCAGTGAAAGTCAAGTTAATCTGATAGTCGAAAGAACTAATAATTCAAAAAATAAAAGCTTTCTTTTACTGGAGAAAGTAATTATAAAAACGTATACTTGTTATGTCGAATATGAGACAGTGTGCACCGTGCGAAAATCATGAGAGGGTCCCGTAATTTAATATGGTGTCAATGTATCTACAGAAAAATCATTTACAAATTACAGAACTGTCTAGTGGTGCTACAGCTCTAGACAGACATTTCTTTTCTACAGGAATAAGATATAAGATTATATATCATATTTATTTTAATGATTGTCAGTTATTGAGAATGTGAAGTGGCAAACAATACCTGGGGAATTAAACATTCGAATCAGAATTAAATCATTTCTATGCAATTCAGACATATCAAACACAGTTAACGCAGGCGTTTACAACCTCATCAAGTTTGAGATTGAATATAAATAATATGCATTTGCATTTGTTAACTTTGAAACTTGCTTTCCGTACATTTGGTCTCCAGCGTATGCGAAAAAGGTTACCACAAAAACACGTGTCGTCCGTACAGCAATCGGTTTCCCGCATTTTCTTTAACCTTATATGTTGAACAACAACAATAATGATAATAGACAGATGATACTAGTAATATTGATATGAATGTTTTTATACTCTCGACAGTACACTCACATAAAATTCATTCCTCAGAGTGTAGTATGCAGGCAAAGAAATTCTAACCCATTCGGAGTATAGTGCTACCTGTATCACTCTTTCAATACAAAGTCTAATGACCACAGACACGCAAAATTTACATGGAAATCCTATTGTTTCCAATTTTGCACTAGTAAAATACTTCTGTCAATAAACATTATATATATGTGTTGACATCCATATATAGGTTCTATTTCGGTAAATTATTCAGAATTAGTAAAATGAGATGTGGGTACATGTTTACGTCGATGAGAAATCAACCCGAACCGTGAAATAAGCTTTTTAGCTAACTTCAAAGCAAAGTTTACTAGACACAGACACGCGACATTTACATGAAAAACCTATTGTTTCCAATTTTTCACTAGAAATATACTTCTGTCAGAAAACGTTGGATATCTTACATTATCAGTTTGACAGTGACATATTGTGTTAATCGCATCACGAAATCTAGAATAAGTATAACAAATTCCGGTATATATGCTGACATCCATAGGTGCTATGGTTTTAAATTATTCAAAATGAATAAAATGAGATGTGGGTACATGTTTACGTCAAGCAGACAGCAACCTGAACGGCACAAATAGCCAAAGGCATCTACAGGTCTAACACCGGTTTGATTTTTGAGCATTTTTTAAAATTTCCTTAAATAATATCAAAATGAACGGGTCCCATGAAGTGGAGAGTCCCCTTAAAATGTAAAGGATTTTCGCGCAGTAATCATTATTACGGAGTGGTAATATATTCAGTTAACAGCCATGTCGATGAAAATGACTCTGCTTCATAGAGACATCTGCATTGTCGCCTGTCCCGTATAATGCTTTAGTCACATAACCAATAGAAAAGTTGACACGTTAAGTTTTCCAGAATAATTTTATGTAAACATGTTTTTATACCATTGTCTCAAGTCTAAAAGTTATGAGGGTGTGGACGGGGGTTTACAGAATAGAGAATAATGGGCAAAAATATAAAGAATAGAGAAAAATGGACCAAAAAAATAAAGAATAGAGAATAATGAGGTGCCAAAATATAAAGAATAGAGAAAAATGGGCAAAAAGTAATAAAGAATAGAGAAAAATGGGCAAAAAGTATAAAGAATAGAGAAAAATGGTCAAAAAGTATAAAGAATAGAGAAAAATGGGCAAAATGTATAAAGCATAGAGAAAAATGGAGAAAAATGGGCAAAAAGTATAAAGAATAGAGAAAAATGGGCAAAAAAGTATAAAGAATAGAGACACGAAGGACCTCCCATCTAGACCCTCAGTTGTGGTCTTCCATACATTTGGTCTATCACGACAAAAATGTTTGCAGTCGGAGAACCACAATAGTAGTAAAATATGAAGACAAAATAATATGTTGTATGAAATACTAGTATTGTGTTATGTTAGAAGACAACTTAAAGATGCTAATTACAGGCCTCCTAGGAATCACATATAAATAAACTCATCATAGATATAAGGATTGAAATTTAGTAATTTTCAATAAAGAAGATGTTATTATTAGCCGCCATGATACTGCTACGGATCAAACGCTAAAAGATCTCAAAGCAATAAAAGGGTTCAACAATGCAAAACGTTATCTGCTACATTTCCATGACAGATTTGTTTTGTTATATGAAATCCAAACATTTGATGTGACTGAAAATCTATACTAGTAAGAGCCTCTTAAAAGTCGAATAATCAATCTGTTCAAGAATCAACGACATAAAAGTAAACAAATTAGGACAATGGGCATGTGATAGTCAACATTGACCAACAAAAGTTGTAAAGGAATAGAACATCCTGAAATGCAAACAAAGTAACTGAAGAAAACCCAAAAGATATCGCTTGACAACTTTAATTTTCACTAAACGACAAGTACTGGGATACATGTAGTCCGAGATTGCTCTGACGTCTGGCGGCCATTTTAGTGTTAGAACTTGCTGAGACGGCAGAGGTATCCCGGACTATAATATATGTTGCTGCCTCAGTCAATATGCTAATAAGAACAGGTTTAGCAAGTCTTGTTACAGCTTTAGCATCACCTTAGTTGGATTAAGTTTTAACTTTAAGAAACAATAACAAAAACTACAAAGTAGCAAGCTTGATAAAAAGGAGATAGTCTTACTGTAAACTAGCTACAGACTCTAAATGCAAATTCAGTTTCCCAATGATATTAACTAAACGACGTCTGTACAGTCTAGCAAACTGTTCAATGTTTCATTCATTTATCGAAGTCTTTTGTTATTACTTCCTCTTCACATCTCTTCATAAAAGATGGCATATAATACTATTAAATTGAAAAGTGATATATTCGATGATAAAGTTCATGTGCACTGTAGTTAAAGTGCAAATCTGTCTAGCAAAGTTTGGACCAAAAGTACAACTAAAGCAAAACAAAACAGTTGTTTACTGTTAGCATTCTGTACCTGTTTTGTCAGTGCATAAAGAGTATTTAGTCCTGCAATTTTATCAAAATCGCCAGACTAATGGACGAAAGAACTAGTTTAACTGAATTAGTTATTATGTCACGCCTGTAACCCTTGCTGTTGATGAACATATACATTGTATATATAGTGCCCCGGGCCCCAAAATAAAAAAACGTAGGCGTCAATGAAAAGGGCCATACATACGTTACATTCTTTGCCAAATAGCCAAAACTATACAACATTAGGTGAGTACAATGCAAGGATTTAAACAATTACAAATTAACCTAACCAGAAATGTATCTTAGAACTAATTTATTAAATTCATATAGAAAACAGAGGCATTTCTATTTTATATAGAAAAAATCAGTTTAGCTCGGCATTTTGAAAACAAAAAATCCACTGGTATAATGAAATCCTATACTAATGCGGACAACATAAATTGTTAACTTCTAAAATGACAATCTCCCTTTATTCATAAGCCTACGTTTGATTACTATTTGCACTCATGGATAACTTTACATTTATTCATTCCTTTCAGGCTGTCAAGAAATACATCTATATAAACAGCTCTTTTCGCTATCAATACAAATAAACGAGAAAACCTCAGACGAATTCATTCAGGAATAATAGTTGTTTCTATTGGCACAAGTGACCATAAGATAAGAAAATTATTCGTTAAAATCGACATTTTCCTTGTGCATTTTTTAAATGTATGTTTTTAAAATAATAAACCACAGTGGATAGAACAGACAAACTCGTCTATAGGTTTTATCAAAAATACAAAACTTATCTTTTTGAGTAAAAGGAATATAAGTGAAGAATACAATGTATTGTCTTTCAATATCTTCTAAAATCCAATCATTCAAAATAAGGGGGAGGATTTAGCATTAACAAACATGTTTAACCCCGCCACATTCTTATTTGCCCGTCCCAAGTCAGGAGCCTGTAATTCAGTGGTTGTCGTTGGATCATGTCTGTCATATTTGTTTTTCGTAATTTGTATTGTTTAAATTAGGCCGTTAGTTTTCTGGTTTGAATAATTTCACATTTTTTATATCGGGGTCTGTTATAGCTGACTATACGGTATGGTTTATCATTGTTAAAGGCCGTACGATGACCTGTACTTGCTTTTAATCATCTGTGTCAATTGAACTCTGGTGGATAGTTGTCTCATTGGAAAACATACCAGATCTTTTAATTTTTATAGGCATTGGGAAAAAATTGAAGAAAGCTGAAACACCCTTTTTTCTTGCCAATTCTTTTGTTTAAGATAATGCAAAAATATATCCTTCTTGACCATATATTTCCAATGCCTCTTAATTCTAAAACCTGTCCTAAGGAGTTGAAACCTTTGTTATAGTACAATTACTTAATTTATAAACTAAGCATTTGCGATAAAAAAAATATTGTTCAAGAAGAGAGGCGAAAGATACCACAATGACATTCAAACTCATAAGTCGAAAATAAACTGACAACGCCATGGCATAAAATGTAAAAGACCAAAAGACAAACAACAGTATACAAAACACAATATAGAAAACTGACGACTGAGCAACACGAAACCCACCAAAACGGGTGATCTCCGGTGCTCCGGAAGGGTAAACAGATCCTCCTCAAGATGTGAACCCGTCGTGTTGCTCATGTAATTACAAACCCGGTGATATGTCTAATTCGGTGGACCGTATTCGGGGAAAAGGAGGGCTGGATTGTGGCTACGACGATTGAAATATATCCATCTTCATCTGCGAAACATATATTCCGTAACGGTCAACCAACTCGTGATGGCGTCCGTAAAATTTTCAGAGGGATGATTTCACCTTCACCACTTGGAACTTTTGGTTTAGTAGCTTCGTTGTTAGCAACAACCCTCTATCAAGGAAATCCTTATAGGAAACGCAAGCCCTGGAATATCGTATCAACTGTGAGATATGTACTCCATATGCAGAGGCGCTGCTGGAATATTGCTACATAGAAATGGAAAGTTCACAATTGGGAAGCTGAAATAATCTCTTTTGTCGTTAAGTTTTGTTCTCAACCGACACTCATTGTCAATTTCTAGATGTAAGTCAAGATTGAGGCAGATTCAACTGTATCTGTTGTATCCTTTATTTCAGGTTCGATGGGATAGACACCAAACTTTGAATTTTTTTGTGAGAGGACAAATCATGCCATACAGCCTCTTAGTTATTGTGCAATCATATTAGAAGCTTCTACACACATTCGGCTATAATCAAAACACATTCCATATATTTTTGTTTTTGTTTTAGTTACAACACATAATTATCAATCTTAACATCAAAATTCTTTGATTTTTAGATGAAATGTTTTAATGCTTAACAGTTAAAAAGCATTCACCTGTGAATTATTTCGTACAAAATATATTACAGAACTCTCAAATGGTTCCGATTTTCCAAGCGTTCACCACAGTCCATATTCTAATATAAAAATAATAAAATTTGCACAACTACTTTTTTTCGTGTAGAAAAAACTGTAACTTAATGAAATATTACTTTTAAATATGATCAGGGATTCATTCTAACGAGTCTTTCCGTCAGAGTGGAAATAAAAGTAATAATCAGTCTCGAGAGATTACAAGATCAAATGACCAAAGTTTTTAATAAAATGAAAAGTCATAAAAATTGAAATAATGTGTACAATGTATTGTCTTTCAATATCTTCTAAAATCCAATCATTCAAAATAAGGGGGAGGATTAAGCATTAACGAACATGTTTAAAAATCTGTATTGGCCGAGTTGACATCTTATATTGCATATGCAGTTTTCATCATATTAAGTACAATAACAGTGTAGTTAATTAATAATGATACAGTTACAGACTCTGCTGCTATAACCCCGCCACATTCTTATTTGCCCGTCCCAAGTCAGGAGCCTGTAATTCAGTGGTTGTCGTTGGGTCATGTCTGTCATATTTGTTTTTCGTAATTTGTATTGTTTAAATTAGGCCGTTAGTTTTCTGGTTTGAATAATTTCACATTTTTTATATCGGGGTCTGTTATAGCTGACTATACGGTATGGTTTATCATTGTTAAAGGCCGTACGATGACCTGTACTTGCTTTTAATCATCTGTGTCAATTGAACTCTGGTGGATAGTTGTCTCATTGAAAAACATACCAGATCTTTTAATTTTTATAGGCATTGGGAAAACTGGAAGAAAGTTGAAACACCCTTTTTTCTTGCCAATTTTTTTGTTTAAGATAATGCAAAAATATATCCTTCTTGACCATATATTTCCAATGCCTCTTAATTCTAAAACCTGTCCTAAGGAGTTGAAACCTTTGTTATAGTACAATTACTTAATTTATAAACTAAGCATTTGCGATAAAAAAAATATTGTTCAAGAAGAGAGGCGAAAGATACCACAGTGACATTCAAACTCATAAGTCGAAAATAAACTGACAACGCCATGGCATAAAATGTAAAAGACCAAAAGACAAACAACAGTATACAAAACACAATATAGAAAACTGACGACTGAGCAACACGAAACCCACCAAAACGGGTGATCTCCGGTGCTCCGGAAGGGTAAACAGATCCTCCTCAAGATGTGAACCCGTCGTGTTGCTCATGTAAGTACAAACTCGGTGATATGTCTAATTCGGTGGACCGTATTCGGGGAAAAGGAGGGCTGGATTGTGGCTACGACGATTGAAATATATCCATCTTCATCTGCGAAACATATATTCCGTAACGGTCAACCAACTCGTGATGGCGTCCGTAAAATTTTCAGAGGGATGATTTCACCTTCACCACTTGGAACTTTTGGTTTAGTAGCTTCGTTGTTAGCAACAACCCTCTATCAAGGAAATCCTTATAGGAAACGCAAGCCCTGGAATATCGTATCAACTGTGAGATATGTACTCCATATGCAGAGGCGCTGCTGGAATATTGCTACATAGAAATGGAAAGTTCACAATTGGGAAGCTGAAATAATCTCTTTTGTCGTTAAGTTTTGTTCTCAACCGACACTCATTGTCAATTTCTAGATGTAAGTCAAGATTGAGGCAGATTCAACTGTATCTGTTGTATCCTTTATTTCAAGTTCGATGGGATAGACACCAAACTTTGAATTTTTTTGTGAGAGGACAAATCATGCCATACAGCCTCTTAGTAATTGTGCAATCATATTAGAAGTTTCTACAACATTCGGCTATAATCAAAACACATTCCATATAATTTTTTGTTTGTTTTAGTTACAACACATAATTATCAATCTTAACATCAAAATTCTTTGATTTTTAGATGAAATGATTTAATGCTTAACAGTTAAAAAGATCACATTATTTCAATTTTTTATGACTTTTCATTTTATTAAAAACTTTGGTCATTTGATCTTGTAATCTCTCGAGACTGTTTATTACTTTTATTTCCACTCTGACGGAAAGACTCGTTAGTATGAATCCCTGATCATATTAAAAAGTAATTTTTCATTAAGTTACAGTTTTTTTCTACTCGAAAAACAGTAGTTATGCAAATTTTATTATTTTTATATTAGAATATGGACTGTGGCGAACGCTTTGAAAATCGGAACCATTTGAGAGTTCTGTAATATATTTTGTACGAAATAATTCACAGATGAATGCCAAAAAAAAAAAAAAAGTTTATGATAATAAAAAAAACCAAGAGAACTATGTGGAAACAATGCTATTGATAGGTATGTATTTTAATGTTGCCAAAATAATTTTCTCTCAAATTCCTGATTCTATGTTCTTGTACAAAGGTTTATTGAATTTATATTGTGCTCCAAGTATTACAGTAATAAACCATCAATTGTTTTGCTGTAAAACAGTACCCAAGCGAAAAGCATTTTAGAACTTAACCTTAGAAAATGTCGTATTATTGGAGGTCAAATTGCTTACCGGAGCGTCGACAATCATAAGCATTAAGCTTAACAACACTAATAACCGTTAAAACGGTTAATAGGAAACTGTGGCAAAGTTTTGACCATGTAAAGTTCTACGCTGTCAATATTCCTGTAGATGTGCCATTTAACAAGCTTTATCGACCTAAAGGAATTTCTATGATATAGGGTACCCATATAATGAATACTAACATGGAAAATAAACTATATGCAGCTGAACAGGGTTCTGCCTCTAGAAGGTTTTTGAGGAAAACTGTCTCAACCTCACTTTCAAGTTAGAAAATGTTGAGTAAGGGTTTTAAGAGTAAGTAGTTTTAGGCTGGGACAACATGGTCTATTCACATCAGTTGTAATTGGATTAGAGCCAGTTTTCAATAACTGCGAGTACTCTATGATCGGGATCTTGTTTTTTTTTTTGGTGATCTTGTTAGGGTCGTAAGTGTGCTTCATACAGATCTGATGAGTGAAACATTTTCCAAATAATTTGTAAATTTTATTCTTATGTTGTGCTGTGAAAGGACTGTCCCAGATTAGAGGAAGAGTTTTGCGCTCACAAACATGTTTAACCCCGTCACATCATTTATGTGCGTGTCCCAAGCCAAGAGCTTGATATTCAGTGGTTGTCGTTGTTTCTCGTCTGCATTTCGTTTTAGCATATATATAAATCAGGCCATTGATTTTCTCTTTTGAAATGCTTCTTTTGTCATACCGGGGCCTTTCATAGCTTACTATATGTATATGGTATGGGTTTTGCTAATTGTTGACGACTGTGCAATGCCGTATAGTTGTTTACATCCTAGGCCTATGGTCTCCAGTGGATGGTTTTCTCATTGTCAATTGGCAAACTTACCCCAATACTTCTTATTTATAATGACCTCATGGGAAACAACCCTCTTGGGTTGACAATTCCTGACGTGTACGCAAATGCGGAACATAACTGTATAATGGAAAATGATAATTATCATAATACTATAAAGATGATATTTACTGTCTATGAATACGAGAGGATGTAGGTTATAAGTTAAACTTGCTACAATTCCCTTTCTTTTATTTCTTTCTTACTAATTTACATGTTTACTAAAAACTGCCAGTATACTGATTGCCCTTCCTCTGCAGATGTCAGTATAATGGTAATCTCTTAGTTATAGCAGTAAAATTGTTAAAGGGGCAAAATTGAAAAAAAAAAAAAAAATAAGGAAGGGACATGTAGCAAGTCTAGTTATAAGTCAATATGACAGCACCAAACTACAAAGACCAACAAACCACCTAGAAGTTGACTTAATAAGCATTTACAGTATCCAACAATAAACAGGTTGTATGTATATGTTTTTATTAATATTCATCTGCTTAAATTTCATACTGATTAACAAAATAACATTATTTTACATCCAGGTTCTGTTTTTTTCCGTACTTTAAAGACTATTAAGTTTTTGAGCCAGTCTTTAAGCACCATTACAACTGTTGGGCTTGGAAATCATTTGTATATTCTTAGCTATATCATTTAAATGTTTTGATCAGAATTTCAATAAATAAAATAACAACTCCCAAAAACAGTTAGGTCAAGCTATACCCCCTGTTTTCTACGACTGCTACTTGATAACAATTATAAAAATAAGAAGATGTGGTATGATTGCCAATGAGACAACTATCCACCAGAGTCCACGTAGACTTAAGCAACAATAGGTCACTTTACGGTCATGAAACAATGAGCAAAACACATATTTGATATGCAGGATGATATATTGATTAACATGAGCAAACTTTTAACCTTAGTTTATGCTTTGTTTATACAACGAACACCAAATTCACGCACTCCGATAAAAAATCAATTACTCAGCTTGAAATGAAAATAAATATTAATCATTGTTGATGCTAAGAAATTAAGTACTAGTTTTGATAATGAAAATCGGCCATTTGCAAAATGACAATCCAGATTCCAATTACTATTTGCATACACTATTAGCTTTCTTTTTGCTATTTCCAATTTAGGCGACAAAGAAGAAACGCTTGAAACAACTACTTTCACGCACAATGTATATAAATTGGAAAACGTCACAGAGATTTCCTTGAAAATATCAGTTGTTCTGCCTGATCCCGCGAGATATTAAAATTTCTTTCATTATATGTTATATTTCACTAAAAGCCATCACTTTACCAGTTTACGGTAGAATTAATGGTTCGTTTCAATATCTCAATTTTGATTTTGATGCTTGCCAGAAAAAGGTTAATTCTAAATAGAATAGTACCCTTTATCGTCCTTCTGACATCATTACCTATTGCATGATGGGATATCTATCATGCATAGCAGGAGATGCATTTCCTGTCGATTACCTCCGTTTGGTATAGGCGATCCCGACAGGTTTCACTTCCACGGTGTTTTTCTTTATTAGGAACTTTCATGACTTCGGTAAAAAAAAGAGGTGGAAGAAACAAAGGGACAATAAAAATTCAGAAGTCGAAGCCTTTACACAAAAAAAAAAAAGAACTAGAGGCTCTCAAGAGCCTGTGTCGCTCACCTGTATCTACTGTGGTTTTGGAAATCATGTAAAATAAGGTTAAAATCATAATAAATAGTATTAGATACCCTAATAATGACTGAGGCCAAGTTTGGTTTAATTCGTCCCAGTAGTTAAATTTAAAGCAGGTCATCCCATTGTAGTCTTACAATAGTTACCGAAGACTCCTTATCATTATTTAAATTAGTTTTCAAGTTGTGACATTTGAAATTGTTTTTTTACAATTTTCCCATAGACTTCTAAAGTAAACCCCTATGTTCTATTTTTAGCCATGGCAGCCATGTTGGTTGGATGACAGGGTCATCGGATACATTTTCCAATCAAGATACCCTATTGAAAATTATGGCTTAGTTTAATTCTATTTGGCCCAGTAGATTAAGTGGAAAAGATTGTTGTATAAGATTACAAAAATTTACGAAAAATTGACTTTAAAGGGCAATAACTCCTTATGGGGTCAATTGACAATTTTGGTCATGTTGACTTATTTGTAGATCTTACTTTGCTGAACAATTTTGCTGTTTACAGTTTATCTCTATCTATTATAATATTCAAGATAATAACCAAAAACTGCAAAATTTCCTTAAAATTACCAATTCAGGGGCAGCAGCCCAACAACGGGTTGTTTGATGCGTCTAAAAATATCAGGGCAGATAGATCTTGACCTGATGAACATTTTTACCCCGTCATATTTGCTCTTAATGCTTTAGTTTCAGAGATATAAGCCAAAAACTGCATTTTACCCTCATGTTCTATTTTTAGCCATGGCGGCCATCTTGGTTGATGGGCAGGGTCATCGGATACATTTTTTAAATTAAATACCAGAAGGATGATTTAGGCCAAGTTTGGTTTTATTTGACCCAGTAGTTTCAGAGGAGAAGATTTTTGTAAAAGATTACAAAAATTTACTAAAAATTGTGAAAAATTGACTTTAAAGGGCAATAACTCCTTATGGGGTCAATTGACAATTTTGGTCATGTTGACTTATTTGCAGATCTTACTTTGCTGAACAATTTTGCTGTTTACAGTTTATCTTATCTATTATAATATTCAAGATAATAACCAAAAACTGCAAAATTTCCTTAAAATTACCAATTCAGGGGCAGCAACCCAACAACGGGTTGTCTGATGCGTCTGGAAATTTCAGGGCATATAGATCTTGACCTGATGAACATTTTTACCCCGTCAGATTTGCTCTTAATGCTTTAGTTTCAGGGATATAAGCCAAAAACTGCATTTTACCCCATGTTCTATTTTTAGCCATGGCGGCCATCTTGGTTGATGGACAGGGTCATCGGATATATTTTTAAAACTAAATACCATAAGGATGATTTAGGCCAAGTTTGGTTTTATTTGGCCTCTCGTAGTTTCAGAGGAGAAGATTTTTGTAAAAGATTACAAACATTTACTAAAAATTATGAAAAATTGACTTTAAAGGGCAATAACTCCTTATGGGGTCAATTGACAATTTTGGTTATGTTGACTTATTTGTAGATCTTACTTTGCTGAACAATTTTGCTGTTTACAGTTTATCTTATCTATTACAATATTCAAGATAATAACCAAAAACTGCAAAATTTCCTTAAAATTACCAATTCAGGGGCAGCAACCCGACAACGGGTTGTCTGATGCGTCTGAAAATATCAGGGCAGATAGATCTTGAACTGATGAACATTTTTACCCCCGTGTCAGATTTGCTCTAAATGCTTTAGTTTCAGAGATATAAGCCAAAAACTGCATTTTACCCCATGTTCTATTTTTAGCCATGGCGGCCATCTTGGTTGATGGGCGGGATCATCGGATATATTTTTTAAACTAGATACCCTAGGAATGACTTCGGCCAAGTTTGGTTTTATTTGGCCTCTCGTAGTTTCAGAGGAGAAGATTTTTGTAAAAGATAACGGACGACGACGACGGACGACGACGGACGACGGACGACGGACGCCAAGTGATGAGAAAAGCTCACTTGGCCCTTTTGGGCCATGTGAGCTAAAAACGAAGACAAGACAAACTGCAGCAAACAAAACACTGCATAGGGAACTAAAGACTAAACAACAGAAACCCACAAAACCCGAAGTTGATCTTATTCTTTGTAACTCATAATAACAATAAGCATTATTCGTAAAATAGGCATTCACAATATATCAAAAATGTACCTTTCTTCAACAATAGACGTACATCTGTACGATGGGGCAAGTTCTAAATTGCCCACAGTCAACGTACGACCCTCAGCAATGAGCAAAACTCATACTGCATTGTAAGGTATCAAAGTCACTGGGGTGACAAAATGACAAAATGTAAAACAATTCAAAAGTGAAAACTAACATCCTGATTTATACTAAATCAATAAACGAAACATATTCATGACAGACAGCTAAAAACGATAACCACTGGATTACAGGTTTCAATCACAAATCCTTTCCAGCTGATAAATGTGCTTCGGGGTAGTTGTAACTCATTTATAGAAACTCTTTGTTTTGAACTGTAAATAGGCCTAAACAATAGGAAAATCCCTTACTGAGAACATGATTTACATTCATTCTTCACAATTTAGAAGCATCAAATCCTACAATTTCATTGGTCGAGAGCACTTTGCTATATTCTAAACGAAATATATTTATCACAGACAGCTTGACACGACAACCACTGGATTACAGGTTTCTAGCCTTGGGACAAGCATATAAAGAATTTGACCGGGTTAAACATGTTTCTAAGTATTCAAAGCTACCACCAACCCTGGATAGTGGCGTAACAACACAACAAAAAGCAAGCTATACAAATCAGATGGAAATGGCCTTACTAATCGGACTGGTACAACCAATAAAAGGACAAAAGACACAAAGTATTGATATAAAAGTTTTCGCAGTTATTGAAAGTTAGTTCAAAGCCAAATTTTAGCTAATAAATAAACCATGTTTCCCAGACTGAAATATCAATCAGTATAAGTGGTGTTTTGTTAGGGGTGTTATGAGGTTTAGCCATACACTTTATAAAGTCAGCTTCTGTAAATTTGTTCCAAGTGATAACAAGTAAATGTAATTCGAAGTGCTTTTCTGTATTTACTTTCACCGGGAAAGTTCAAAAAAAAAAACCAAAAATGAAAGTCAAGGATGTATAAGTTTGCTCACACATTGTTGTCAATATAATGGAATTCTATGCGACTGTCATACAAGTGAGAGGTTTAGCTAGATATAAAACCAGGTTTAATCCACCATTTTCTACATAAGGAAATGCCTGTACCAAGTCAGGAATATGACAGTTGTTTTCCATTCTTTTGATGTGTTTGAGCTTTTGATTTTGCCATTTGATATTGGACTTTCTGTTTTGAATTTTCCTCGGAGTTTGGTATTTTTGTAATTTTACTTTTAGACCTAAACACGTGAAGAGCTATATGACCAAAAGGGATCTAAAAATAACCTAATTCAGCTAAGGTCAATTTTGTTTGAGGGAGTTGGAACCCTAGTTTCATAATAATTTCTTTATTTACAGGGGCGGATCCAGCCATTTATAAATGGGGGTCCTAACCCAGGATAAAGGGGTTCCAACCCGAACCCCCGGATCCGCCACTGATTTATCAACGCCAAACAGAAATTAAATGATTGCTTACAAGATGTTATGGACTTTGGTGTAATAGATTTGTCAAATTAATCATTGTCAATTCTTTAAACTCTCAGCCATGATATAATAATACAATATTCAAATATCAAAAAGACAAAAGACACACAATATTAACATTAAAGTCTTGTTCGATCCTTTTTTGGTCATATAGGTATTAATGGTTCGGCGTATTTAATTTATGCATCCATGGCTTTTGAGTGTTTGGTTTTGAGCGTTCATGGTGGTGTGGATCCGAAGTGGCGGAATAAAAAAGTATACATCTATAGATACATCTAAATGTTTTATTGAAATATTCATGGTGATTAGAAATATAAACATAAGATACAGATTTAAGTGTCCCCGGCGTATCTTTATCAGGTCATACCTATTCAATTATACTCTATAAGAACAGGTTATGGAAACCACAGATAATTGGGGTAAAAAAATTCTATATTACAAGCAAGATTCATTTCACAAATAAGTATACTTGTGATTACAATTTTCATGTGATTGCTCTATCGATATTCGACAACGTATTGAATTCATTTATTTTTGTCTGCATCTCAACATTTATCCAATAGCTTAAAAATAAGGGCACTAAATGCTATAACAAAATAAAATACTGAACTGTTGAAAACCGATTATCACTTTAAGAACTTTATTCCAGCTCTGACGGCAAACAACTTTTACAGTCAATGATCCAAAACAAACATAACCACTTTGACGTTTTTATGAGTTTTTGACTAAGAGTGGTAACACTAGCCACATTAAACCGTACTCGTGTCTCAGAGAATATGTGTTCATCTTACAAAAGCTTTATAGGCATGAATGCTTTCTCTTCGATAAAAATAACATAAAAATGTTTCAAAACAGCAATTTTGATGGAATTTAGTAAATTTTGCGTAATTGTTTAAAAAGATGAATAGGAAGGACATTGTTTACCAAAAATTAAACCTTTATAGACAATAATTCTGTATAAATTGTGTTTCAGATACACGGTAATTTATTGTGGTTAACGATATCCTTAGATGCAAATTTTATAAAAACATGAAAAATTTGCAATTTGTCACCAACTGTGTGTACCACTGAAAATCAATTTGATAATATGAAAAAAAACTTTTGCATATTTGTTTTTTAGTTTATAAAATAGTCTCCTTGATATCAAAAGTCTAGTAGGTTAAAACAACTTTCTAGTTTTGACATTTGGAGTGAAACAAATACAGGGGAAATTGTTCCTTCTCCATTCACTGAATTCATTGCATGACCCGTGAGACACAATTTTAATGAAATGACCAATAGTTAGAGACAAAATAAAAATAAAGAGATGTGGTATGATTGCCAATGAGACAAATATCCTCCTAAGTTCAAATGAAGTGGATGTAAGCAATTATAGGCAACCGTACGGCCTTCAACAATGAGAAAAACCCATACTGTACATGTTTAATCGGCTATAAAAGGCACCGACATGAAAAATATGAAACATTGTCTACATGTTACTGATTAAGACAGGCATACATTATAACATGCTAGATGCTTATATAGTGTTTCTTTTCTATCTATCGTGGAAGGGAGGCATATACTGCCAATTGCCAAATTAAATCACATACAAATATGTAAAAAACCATTTTATTATTAGAAAGAAACAAACGATAAATATTCTCTGAGGCGACTTTCAGACTACATTGACAGTTAAACAATTTAAGGATTAATATCACAAGAAAATAGATGGATTTGTGTGTAAATGCTCGCGATAATTAGTTTATAAATCTTCGATAAAGCAGTAAGTTCTGATTATCTGTTGTAGAAAATCCCTTGTCAATTTTTCATATTCATTTTCTGTGATACAGCAACATAATTCTACAATCGATGCATCAATACCAATGTTTACAGAAAAAATGAGACCATTAAATCATGAAAACGTCTCTGTTGGGAAGAAATGACCAAATCTGTTTAAATGGAATATTTACAAGGACTGTTTGTTTATAAACAGTAATAGCTGCTTTATCTATCTGAGATCACGGCTGATTTATCACTAATGAGACCAGACGTGTTTGGCTCACATTGAAGTGATCAGTCATTCATTGATTCAGACGGAAAGCTGTGAGATAACGTTGCACTCCCTCTGTGTATTTCGATCAGTTACATATATGTATTAGATACACCCACGAGAGCGTTAGAGCGATTCGGTTTATTTAACTTAATTTTATGGAATTTGATGCGACTGTCATACAAGTGAGAGGTTTGGCTAGCCATAAAACCAGGTTCAATCCACCATTTTCTACATAAGAAAATGCCTGTATCAAGTCAGGAATATGACAGTTGTTATCGTTTGATGTGTTTGAACTTTGATTTTGCCATTTGATTGAGGACTTTCCTTTTGAATTTTCCTCGGAGTTCAGTATTTTTGTGATTTGACTTTACACCAAGCTATTATGGTTATTGCAAAATGCAAAATGGTAGCATTCAACAATTTTGGAAAGGGGAGCTCTTTCAGCAAATTTGACCTTATCTGATGGAATAGCATGATAAGTGGAGGATTTACTGTCGTCTGTCATTGCCAAATGTATTTAGAACTCAGCTATCATTAAATCATGCCTTTTGTGTAGTAAAATTACAAAAAACTGTTTCTTATGTTGATAAACTGATAACAATGTTAGTAAATAAGGAAAACGGATCTAACATTTACAGAATGTGCTTCCGCCATGTAACCTAAATGTATAACGATACTAAATTGCGTTTTGTTTTATTTATATATTCCTAATCTATTTACGATATTTGAACATCAGTAAACTACTAATAAAATTATCAATGGAAAAATGCATTGGAATAGATCTTTAGATTTTGTTAGAATTTTTAGTTGATTGTTTCATTTCAAAGAAATGGTCATTTCCAAGAAAAAAGTAGCCAACAAACCCATTTATACTGTTTGTATGAACACAAAAATATTTTAGACTCAGAAGTGGATGAACAATAGCAAAATCTCTCTTACCAATGATCCAAAACACCTATTTAAGTATATTACTAAACAACTCATAAAAATACCAGGCTTTAAAATTTAGATCTAGATACGTGTTTCATGTACGTAGGACACACCAGTGTCGTTCGTATAGGTCAAATCAATTATTCAAAGAGCTTTCAAAAAACCAAAATTCCGAAACGTTGGTTCAAAATCTGGCTAAAGGGAATAATAAACATTAGTGTTTCGAATGATATTTATATTCTATTAACAGTTAAGATAATGACAATAAGCTTTCATGTCAAAACAGGAGTGCTGAATACTATAGGCTGACGAAACGTTCATCAGCAGTAGTATCGACAATGTAAATTCATTTAATTTAAACGAGTTTATGAAATGTGACTCAGGCTACATGAAACTGTTAACTGAAAAAATCAAAACACAGAATACACAGGAAGCCAAAAACACTCCACAGAGGCTTGGAAAATCTTATTTAATAAACGATATGTGCACTCTAACAAATGGAAACAGTGAGGAAATGTACTTATCCCGGGGTTCTGTTAAAATGTATAACCAATACAATTTTAGAGAATTATTTTTTTCTTCTTAGTAAAGGATTAGTTTCATTATCAGAATCAGTTTACTACAAAGGACATTATTTGTAAGCAGATTGTTCCTTAAGATAACCGAATGCATGACCTGAAAAGTACAGGTACATTTGTACTTAACCATAGTGAAGTTACAAAAAAAAATAAATAATAAGAAAACAAATATTAGAATAGTCTCCAATTACTTAAATATATTTAAAATAAACTATCTCTACTAAAAAAATCTGATTGATGTTTTCAAATGGTTTTGAAAGAAATGAAAAAACCAGTAGAGGAAAATGAAAGAATAAATGAACTACTGAGTAAATTGTAATGTTATCTACTTACTCTTTAATGGCATCAGACATGCTCATCCGTTTGATTTCTTTATGAAATCTGAGAGTTTCGACTTGTCGTTTTAACTCGTCCCTGTCCATTGCGAACATTAACATGTACTTATTCTGAAATATGCTCGTGGATTAAAGAAGAAATTGTAATCGTGTAGAATAGAAATTCATCAAAATTTATGATTCCTTCGGCGATCAATAAATGATCATTTTCAGTTAATTAAATTGACCGTACATCACCTCCTCATACAAAACAATAGACTAAGTCAAACTGTAATTCCAATATTATGTGACTAGAAAACGCTAGCAGCAAACAAAATTGAAATAATCCTTAAGTTTTGTCAACATTCGGTACTAAGCACGTTTAATAAGATTGGTCAATTGGTCTGTAAAATGTGTATCGGAATCTGAAAAAAAAACGTTTGCTTAATCAGGTATCAGAAGCAGAAATGAACATTTTCCAAGCATAACAGGAAAGTTGATCGATATCCTTGTTCTAGGAAACATACACAGAGATTTATAGTATTGACACAGTTTTAGTCTGTGGAGATATAACACAATCTCCTATTCCTTAAGTGATAAATGAATGTGTAAAAGATAGTATTATATCGAGAATATATAGCTTCTAATCTGTCTTTGCGTCATGTATACAAAATCAATCGTAAAATAACAAAAATACCGAACTCCAAGGAAAAGTCAAAACGGAAAGTCCTTTATCAAATGGCAAAATCAAAAGCTCAAACATATCAAACGAATTGAAAACAACTGTTATATTCCTGACTTGGTACAGGCATTTCCTTGTGTAGAAAATGGTGGATTAAAACTGGTTTTATAGCTAGCCAAATCTCTCACTTGTATGACAGTCGTATAATATATTACAAATTAGAAGCAATAGTTATTTATCTCATAAATTCATTAAGAAGATACAATCGCAGGTAAAATCAAAGAGACTGAGGGAATCGCATAAGCTCCAAAAGAAGCGGGGCCGTATGCGTCGACAGAATAGTCATGTCCTGCTATGCTTGCATCAACCGCTATGCTAATCCCCACTCAGTCACAAATTAGTTATTTTTATTAAATAAAAAAACACCTACATCTATCAAGGATATCAAATTACAGAAAAGTAATATCGAGATATCTCAGAAACACAGAACACTTTAGGTTATGCTTACTTTTATTAGTACCAACTATATACATAAAGTGATGTGTTAGGCATTCGTCAAGCCCCCAATCCAATAACACAAAAACCTAAAGATATCTTAAGCTTGAGGTCAACATTTGGCCTAAGTCATCCTAAATAGACAGGTGTCTATACAGTAAGTCAAGCTCGTAGTTATTCAAAATTGCTACAAGTTTATGATTGTGAATAAACTCAACGAAAGAATATCAAAGATTTACAATCAGAGTCCAGTTCTCCTAGTGACATAAAACAAACATTTAGATATAACAAAAGACAATCATTTGTCATGATTTTTCATTTGACAGACACATGGACATGTTGTAACTGTATACGTATACCTAACAACAAAATTATTTTATTTACCTGTGTTTAAAGTTATTGCAAATGGCTGATATTTTGTTCGAGCATATTGTTTTTCTTTGTTTATTTGACCTGTTGATACTAATTGTAATGCTTTTTTTGTTATTTAAGGTTATTCAGGGTTATATCTGGCCTATATACCAGCTTTGATAAGTGTTTGGTACTAATATAAATTTCCACTTCGTACTATGAACATCAAAATTATTTATTTTGTTAAAATATTTCTTTCTATTGTAACTGTATACGTATACCTAACAACAAAATTATTTTATTTACCTGTGTTTAAAGTTATTGCAAATGGCTGATATTTTTGTTCGAGCATATTGTTTTTCTTAAATTGTTCAACATTTCATACCGATATAACATGTTACTTTTATTATTCTTCCTTAGTTTATTTATTTTGAATTTACATTGTATCATACGTCAAATTTATTTGTTCAGTGTATGTTCAATGGTGTTAATATGTCCTTTGATTGAGTTAAGCTATTTCAGTTGATAATTTTATAGTGTGTTTTTCTATGTTGTGATGTTACACTATTGTTTCAGAAAAAGGGTGAAGGTTTGGTACCATTAAAACGTTTAAACCCGCTGCATTTGTTTGCACCTGTCCTAAGTCAGGAATCTGATGTTCAGTAGTTGTCGTTTGTTGATGTGGTTCATAAGTGTTTCTCGTTTCTCGTTTTTATATAGATTAGACCGTTGGTTTTCCTGTTTGAATGGTTTTACACTAGTAATTTTGGGGCCCTTTATAGCTTACTGTTCGGTGTGAGCCTAGGCTCCGTGTTGAAGACCGTACTTTGACCTATAGTGGTTTACATTTATAAATTTTGACTTGGATGGAGAGTTGTCTCATTGGCACTCATACCACATCTTCTTATATCTATGTGACGAGGTAAAATAAGTTTTGTAAGAGCGCAACTTCTCTCCTTTGCTATTGATCAGTAAATTAACAAAACGTACATAAAACAACATGCAATAAATTAGTAAAGAATTACTAAATATCTGTACATTGTAGGAAAATACAAAATTTATATTTACGAGCTTTAGAAACAGGACTAAAAGCGAGGCTCGCCAAGCTTTTCCTCCTGTTTCGTAACAAGAACACCTACATGATAAAGTTTTTGCCAATGTACTCATATTGTGTGTATCCTGCAATTTACGATTGACGCTTTCACGTTTAGTTTGTTTAAATCCCAACAGTTAGATATTTTGATAAAAATCGCATGATGTAAGCTTAACTGCGAAAGGGACCGCAAAATGAAATATTACGTTAATAGTTATGTTAACATTACTGTTTGCACAACATATAGAACAATATTTGTTCATTAGATACAACTGACACAAGTTCAGGCAACAGTAGTTGGCTTCAGACCACAATTAATTTTCATTGTTAGTTCCCAAGTATCATATGGGGTATTTTTTCCGGAGTATTCTGACTACTGTTTTCTTTGAAAAGTTTACTATTTAAGTCAAAATTAACCGTCGGCATTTATTCAAGATTCAAATCCTACCATTGGCATGCTACATAGGGCTCTCAAAAGAAAAAGCAGATATGGATTGTCCTGGGACAAAGAAATGCATTGTAACCAATGGGAAGAATAATTGTGGTCTGAGGTCAGTTAAGCGATGTTCAAATCTCGCGGATCAATTAAAGAGATACAGATCAAGGTAACAAAAATTCTGAGGGAATCATATGAACTCTAAAATGAGCAAGACCGGGTGCGTCGACACAGTATACAAACGTATTAAAATCCTTGATAAAAAATCTATAAAAATATAATTGGATACCTGTTATTTGTACAATTGTTGGTTGATTTCTAGATAATAGGCCGTAACTCTTTACTAACGATTTGACAGATAACTTAAAAACCCCAGAAATACACTTATAAATAATAGCGTATCAAAGAATGTTCATAGTTACTGAGAGTCAAGCTTAAAATCCCAAATTTGCCGATCATATGGAATCATACTATCCTACACTTTAAACAGTTCGCCAAAATTGTAACGCCATCGTGCATATTGGCTTCTTTTCGAAAAAGAAAACGGTTGCCAATGCAGAGACGACGCTGTATTGTTAGCATTTAATAACCGTTAATTTTATTCACATTTCCGATTACGATTATTACTTGAAAATTTGTATTTGAACTAATAAGCACCATTTAATATATGTTAAGTCTTTGAACTTCTTAAAGTTATTTTCTGATTATTTGACCGGCTAGTTTTTGGTAATTAAATAAAGCACCGAAACTATTCATAAGAATATTTCCTGAAATTGAAGACTATACATTTTCAGAAGTTAAGGACTAATTGCGACAATTAAAATGCCATCAACACAGTTCATAAATATAATGATACAGTGTAAAATCACTAAGTTCAACTAAATAAATCCGGGTTAATATGAAAAGTATGAAGATATCGAGCGGGATACGAAAAATCAGAGTTCTAAAAGAAATTTATACATTAATATAACTGTGATAAAAATTCAGACAGAAAGGATAACCCGATTGCCTTAATACCAAAAAATAAAATAGTACGGAAACATGCTTATTTATGACGAAAATAAATACCCAACAATATAGAACCATTTTATATACGTAAATACAAATATTGTTAAAACTGTAACATCTTGAACCTTTAAATCCCTTAATTGCAGATATGATGACACACAATCAAAAGGTTAATCTGCTTTTGGATTGCACCCCTTTGCCCATAAGCTTTTTTTTTGCTTAAGCTAGTTCGTAAAGCTATTTTGGAATCATCTAACCTTTTTTCGAATTCCGAATGAACGCATCAAGGAGATAAGCTATTGTACAAATAGTTCAGAAATACTTCATCAACGCCAGTAAGTTTGACACATGAAGGCAAAAATATATATTAGATACAATAATTATAGTTATTCAGGATATTGATATTTATGCTCTTCAAAAAGCGTACAAATAAATCCTCGGTTAACTAAACATGTATTGCTATACAGTTGTGAACAATTATGGTCCTACAACCGGTCAAAACTTATGTTTTGGCATTGTATGAGGTCATGCTTTTCTTAGACAGTTTATGAAGTCTTAACACTAAATTTGTTTAATGTATACTGAGTAATTTTTGCAGTTTGGAAAACATTTTTAATTTATTGGTTACAATTTGCTTAAAACCATCTTTCAGTAAATACGCGTACTCTTAGATCGGAACTTTTGGTCTTTTGTGTGTTTGTTAGTTGTTTTTGTGCTTCATGTTAATCTAATGAGGAAAGACCTTTTAAGGTGATTTTTACAGATTGTTCTTATGTATTGATGTTCATGGTAAGAGGGATGGTTAAGTGCACAAAAAAAAAATAATCCTGCCACATTCGTTATGTGCTTGTCCCGAGTCAGGAGCCTATAATTTAGTAGTTGTCGTTGGTTGATGTCTGACATATTTGTTTTTTTCCAAAATAGTTTTGGCCTAAATCATGTCGTTCATTTTCTAGTTGGAATTATATCTCATTTCTTTCAGCCTATTATATCTGACTATAGCGTATGAGTTTTGATCAGTGTTGGAGGCCTATAGTTGCTGACATCATTGAAAGAGGGTCTTCAGAAATACTGTGAAACTGTTTACTCGCGTAGTGGTATTAACCATATGTGGATTCTAAAAAACTCCTAAGAATTCTGGATAATTTTAAATCTCGATCTTTTTCCACCCTGTATACCACCATTCCCCATGTGAAATTGAAAAATCGTCTAAAAGAAATAATCTATAATGCTTTTCAATATAAAAATGGTAGCATACGCTATAAATTTTTTACTTTGGGATACCATACGGCATATTTTGTAAATAGTGAACAAAAAGGTTAAACATTCTACACAGAGGAACAAGTATTCAGTATGCTGGAGTTTTTTATTAACAACATATTTGTTGAATTTGGAAGTAGACTTTTCAACAAATTGTCGGCATTCCTATGGGAACGAACTGTGCGCCTCTCCTTGCCGACTTCTTTTTATTTTCATATGAGTCAGAGTTCCTTCAGACACTTGTCAAAAACAAGAAGATCAAAGAAGCCAGATCATTTAATTTTACATTCAGATATATTGATGATGTTCTTCCATTAACAATCCAAACTCTTCTGATTCGGTTCCCTTAATATATCCCCAGAACTAGAAATTAAAGAAACGACAGACACGGCTTCTTCCGCCTCATTTTAGATATATACCTCGAATTTGACATAAGCGGTCATCTCAGTACCAGAATCTATGACAAACGAGACGATTTTAATTTTGAAATTATCAATTTCCTCCACCTTAGTAGCAATATACCAGCTTCACCTGCATATGGGATATACATTTCCCAACTCATTCGGTATTCAATAGCTTGCAGCTGTTACTCAGACCTAACTAAACGTCACCAGTGTCTGAGCTTAAGGTTGATGAACCAGGGTTATGTCAAAGAACGTCTCGTCCTTTTTCTAAAAAAGTTCATCGGAAGATACCAAGACCTTGTTGATAAATATTCCGTATCAACTTCACAAATAATACATGATGGCCTTGAAGTATAGATTCTAGGTACTGGCGTTGTTTATCATCTTAATTACGTATTATAGTCTTCTTTTATTTGTCTTTGTAAATTATTAACCTTTACTGTTTAGTCCATTTTTGGTACTTATGTATCCCGCCATTGTGTTGTGATTTGGTCATTTTTTGTATTTGTATCTTTCATTTTTGCCTATGTGCTTTGTCTATATGCCATTTTGTTTTTCTTTGTTGACATATTTGTTTGTTTTTATAGTGACTAAGATTATAACACAATGTTGTCTACTGTACTCCTATTTTTGACATTTTTATCTATTATGTCTGTTTGTTTTGTCCACACATTGTTTTCAATATAATGGAATTTTATGCGATTGTCATACAAGTGAGAGGTTTAGCTAGCTATAAAATCAGGTTTAATCCACCATTTTCTACATGAGGAAATGTCTGTACCAAGTCAGGAATATGACAGTTGTTTTCCATTCGTTTGATGTGTTTGAGCTTTTGATTTTGCCATTTGATAAGGGACTTTCCGATTTGAATTTTCCTTGGACTTCGGTATCTTTGTTATTTTATTTTTTGCATTGTGGTGGATAATTTTCTTGGTGGCAATCATTCCACATTTCATATTATATTATATTACAATCTTATAAATCTAAATGCTGATGAGTATCTCTGATTCAGCTTAAACTTTTATGATACTTTTTTAAAAATGGATGAAAGCCACCAGTTGTCTCATCTCCTTAATATATATCATTCGGTAAATGTGGGGGCTTCAATGGATTCCATAACTTCGGATTTCCGCATGGTCATCCCTGTATATATTTCTATCGATATGGTATGAGAATAAAGCAAATTGTCTGTAGCGTAGAGTTCAAATACTGATTAAGGAATATAGGGGAATCAATTTTGAAAAATATATAGGTTTCAACATTGATGCAATATATAATTTGTAATTTCAATCGCTAAACGTTTATTTCTCTATCCTTTAACTGCATATATGATTAATGTTCCATATTCAAATAATTCCTACTTGCAAATGACGTTATAATTATTACTTTTAACCAGAATAAACAGTTCTACTGGAGCGATCGAAACAAATATTTTATATACACAATTATACCCCGTTATTCTGTATTCTAATACCCCTATTTTTGACATTTTTACCTATTGTGTCTGTTTGTTTTGTTCACGCATCGTTGTCAATATAATGGAATTTGATGCGACTGTCATACAAGTAAGAGGTTTAGCTAGCTATAAAACCAGGTTCAATCCACCATTTCTACATAAAAAAATGCCTGTACCAAGTCAGGAATATGACAGTTGTTATCCATTCGTTTGATGTGTTTGAGCTTTTGATTTTGCCATTTGATTAGGGACTTTCCTTTTTGAATTTTCCTCGGAGTTCAGTATTTTTGTGATTTTACTTTTTATTCATTTATTTGTATTATACAAAATATTTACGCCGTTTGTTATCTTTTTTTTCTTCATACCTTATATTATTAGTACGCATTGATTTCATATCTTACCTATTTAAGTTTGAAAAAGCAAACAGAAAGGAATAGTTGGATCAACGAAAAGATACGGATCTGTTGTTTGCTTTCTTGAGGTCAATTGTATTTTTAGTTGACTCGACCCATGAAGATGAATGTTCTATAAATTGTGGTACCAGTATTTGATAGAAAAGCTAGAAACTAATAAAAATATACTGACTAGACATTTTCAGTTAAAGACTCGTAGCCAAAATTAGAGTAAAAAAAAAATCCATACTTTTAATTGATTGTCAACTAATAATTTGTGGTTAGAAAACAGAAAAAAAAAAAAAACTGCTATCAACATAGCTTTTACACTGTGTCATCAATTTAATTACAAATTACGAAATCACATTATTCAGCTAAAAAAATCCGGGTTTATAAAAAACAAAAGTTAGAAGATTTTGAGTGGGATACTTAAAATAAGAATACAAAGACATATTGTACAAATATAATGACAAAAAGGTGAATATTAGCTTAATACTACTGTGATTAGAAATCAGACTGAAAGGATATTAACCCTAATTCCTTAATGTCATAAAAATAAAAAAAAGCACGTAAACATGTAAATTTATGATGAAAATAAATTTCCGGCAATACGGAAGAAATCTGTATACCTAAATACAAATATTATTAAAATTGAAACAGCATGAACATTTAAACCACTTAACTGCAGATATGTCACACAACCAAAACGTTAAACTGCCTTTGATTGAACCCCTTTGTCCATAGCTGATCTTTGCCTAGGAGGGTTTTTAGAAATATTTTGCAAATTCCTGATAAACGCATCAAGGGGTTAAGATATTATATAAATAGTTCTGGGAAAACTTCATCCACCTATGTAAGATAACATAATGAATGCAAATATATATGTTAGAGAAAATAAGTATAGTTAGGCATTAGCATAAATAATATTTTTATCTCGAACAAACTAACACCGTAGTGTTTAGAGGCACACAAATAAATCCCCGGATCTAAACTTAAATCCCCAAATTGTGTCTACACATTAACTAATGCTTTAATAGAATGTTTTTTTTCATTTTTGTTGAATCATGCTTGTCTGAAGAAATAATTGTAAGGTATTGTAAGATACACTTTAAAAAAAAATCCTTTCACTTAAACATAAAATTAGGCACACCTACATTGTTTACTAATAGTTCAAACAGGAATTTCGGTATACTTCACTATAAAAGTCCTGACATTTGTACATAAATTTTCATCACACAAGTTCATATGACTACCAATGCATCACATTCATGGTCATGACAGTTGTTTGTACATATAACTCCCAGTGATCAGGTTGTAATACTTATAATTTCAAGCTAGAAGTACTGACTATTCAGCTGATGATACCCTCGGGAACTGATAGTCCACAAGCAGCGGTATCGACCAAGTGCTGTAAAATAAAAAAAAACCAACAAATGTCTTATGCAAATTCGACTTTTACGTACAGTTTACCTGGTTATGAAATATTAAATGTTAGATAATAAAAAAAAAAAAAAAAAAAAAAAGCAACTTTGTATTTAATTGGTCCTTCTAACTGATTTGGTCGAGCGACTGATGAGTCATATGGAGACAAAACGAGTTTTTGACATACCAAATTATAATAAAAATAAAAATAAGATGTGTTATGATTGTCAATGAGACAACTTACCGCCAGAGATCAAAGGGACCTAAAAAGGATAGCTTCTTTCATCTAAAGTCGACTTTTCCTAAGGAACTGGAACCTTCGTTGTTTTTCAAACTCTTATTTCATCAACGGGGTATTTTAGAAAAATATGTAATAAATCATGCCAGAACCGTTACACTGACTACTGAGTTGATGATACCGTCAGGGACTAACAATGCACCAGCAGCGGTATCGACCAAGTGATAATAAATATGAATAACAGTTTAAACATTTTGTGCTTTGGGATCATTTTTATTGATTTACTTTCATCAGGATTGTTTCAACCCAAACATTTGAAAACCAGGGATATATAAATAAGTAGAAACGTTAAGAGCTATATGACCAAAAAAGGACATAAAAAAGAAGCGCTTTTCAGGATTTACCTTCATCAGGAACGCTAAACATTTGAATTTATAAATACATAGAAACATTAATTTCAATTCCTGCCTAAAATTGAATTTACTACCACTGTTTCATAACTGTTACACGACTGTCATATCATAAGCATGGTATCTTTTGTGAGTTTTACAACCAAAGCCGATGGCAAGGCTGGTGGATGTTTCGTCATTTAGGATATCATTAATTCAGTATTCAGCACTCCTGTGTTGACATGTCATATCATTGATACGATCATTTTCTCTCAATTTTCTGTTTATAAATGTTAGATTATTCAACAAACTAATGTTTTTTTTTTCTACCAAATTGCACAGGTAACCTTAGCCAAATATTGCACAATGTTTTTGGAATTTTTTCAATGCTCTGTACTTCAAATTTAATTTCGCCATCCTGTTGTTTGATCCCAGCGTCACTTATGAGACGCAACACCCTTTTGGTTAACTAAATTGTAAGGCTGGTATCTGTAATGATTATTGTATGTTAAATTCTACATTTTCGTTGTATGATGTAGTTTCAGGATGAAATTGTACATCAGGTACATCGTAGTTTCATGTGAATGTCACCAAACAGTCCTTTCGTTATTCAAATAACTCTATGTCATTATTTTATTGAACTTCTTATTTGTTTGTTTGCGATTTTTCCAGTTATCCTCTGAAATCATTAAGCGGATACAGTTCTTGAAGTTACATTATTATTGTTTAGTTAATTTAATTTTGCATTCAAGTTCTGTGAATATCGTGTCATTTTCTTATTGGAATGAAATTCTAGTTAAAAACTTATGAACATAACGATTTAAGGTACCTTGAGTCATATTAATGTCTTCTCTCCATCATTTATGATCTCATTGTTAATGTGCTAAGCGCTGCATCACGTTTCTAGAAAGTCTGAACAGATATAAATACACGAATTCATCGTCATGATACGTTCCTTCTGTATAGAAGAAAACAAAAACAAACAAAAAACAACCTGGTAACTCATGGAGCTTCTGTCGCTTAGAAGAACTTAATAAAATCGAATCAATTATCTCCTAGACCGTTTTTCCCTCCACCATGCAATATAAGAATTATCATTCAGCACGACAGGACTCATTCAACATTACGCAACCCTCAATCATATTCAATGTTTGGAAAATGAATATGATATACAGCAATATATATATAGATTCTACCACTGCATCGAGTGTGATACGATATTTATCCACTCGAGACAGTTAACTTTTCAAATTTAAAACGCGAGGCTTGCCCGAGCGTTTTAAATATTTAAAATTTAACTGTCGTGAGTGGATAAATATCGTATTACACGAGATTTGGTGGTGGAATCTGTTTCTAATGATTTTCAAACAATATGCAGGCAAAATTATTCCTTATTTTCGAATGATCTGCAAAAGATGTGTTCTTTTTATGTGACGTCATCAGGCATGGTCGCCTTTTTCATGCCGTCACAATAAGAAATTCAGAGGAAAGTAAGAAAATTCGACGTCATAATCGGATTTTAACCAATGATGAACTGAGATCAAACAAACCACACGTTGATTAAATTTTTTTTATACAATGGGTGCAGAAAGGGATAAATTCACGAAGAATTAGAGAAATATGTTTATATGAGCAAAAACATCAGTTAAGCATCATTCTAACTCAAAATGTATTTCATGCATGAAGGCGTGGTCTTTTTTTTTATGTGTGAATTCATTTAATGCTTTAGTTACCGCTTATTTTATTCAAGATATTCCTGATTTTATTATAGCGGTTATATTCTGTTTAATTACAGACAAACACATCACATGACATTGTTGTATGGACATTAAAAAAATGAAAACAAAATTGCATGCGTCCTATGCGCTTTTCTGGATTTACCTTCATCAGGAACGCTCAAAGCCGATATTTATAAGACAAGGATGTATAAGAACCGAAACTGTTGAAGAGCTTTATGAACAAAAAGGACATTAAATAATAGCCAAATCGATCTAAGGTCAACTTTGCCTGAGGGAGTTAAAACCTTAGTTTCTTAAAAATTTATAATTTATAAACGGACAATTTAAGAAATATTTGTTATAAATCATGTCACTTACGAATTATTGACTACTGAGCAGATTATTCCATCGGGGACAGATAGTCCAACTGCAGCGGTATCGACCCAGTGCTGTAAACATTTTTACCAACTCAATTTTGCTTTTATTAGCCCAGAAAAATTGCACAAACCTTAGTCATAAGTGTTTGATTGTTGTCTATATGGCTTTTGTAATTGTAGAACATTTAATATTCTACAATAAATGGCTGATTCATTGGCGGCAAGTATGACCTTAGGTTGATTGGAATTTCAAATTTGAAAACGTATTCTTATTTGGTACATGTAGAGGCTTTAGTTGTTAACTGAATATCATCACTTCGAATTTCTCCACGTTCATCTCCGTAAAGACTGTATCATGTTTGTGTTTAACCGTCGGTAGTATGTGTGAGTAATAGCACATGTTCTTAGCGCACTGTCAAAATAATAACAAATTATAGAATGTAGACCCTTCAATATTGTAAACTTATTGTTTTCATTATTGATGCCATGTCGAATTTTAGATTAACATCGACAAACAATAATTTTCTCATATTGATACTTTACGTGCATATATGATAAATGTTTCATAATCAAATAATTTTATATCTGCAATTGACGTATACAAAATCAAATTTAAAAAAAAAATAATATACAAAATTTCAACCCTTTCTTCTACAGTATAATTACCGTGGTGTTCAAATATTGGTATTCTTTCAAAATATAAAGGAGTGTTAACGTTTCTATTTATGCTTTATATCGTTGGGACGCATTAAGCTTACCACATTTCTTATTTTAGTGTTAAAAATTCTACCAGAAACTGAAAGGAACGGTTGAATGAAGGAAAAGATGTTGACGTATTTCACTTTCTCGTGGTTAATGGCATTTTTAACTTACGTTCAGCCATGTCCTGGATGTCAAGGAGGTAAACATTAAAAGTAAAGCTAGCAGCTGCAAAAATGAACATGAAGGGGATAATCTATCTAATACTATTTAAGTTTAATAATTAAGAAGTGGTAAAAGTAGTGTGGTAATATATGATTAAGGTCTTCTTATTTTTCATAGAATTAGAAGAAGAGTAAAACTAAAAAAAAGAAGATATAATTATGTTTTAAAATTTACGGCTTAATTTTTAAAAGGTAGCTTAATTTGAAAGACGCAAAGCTGGATATAAATCAGTTCTCATCTGGTATCTATGATGAGTTTATTTACATCTAAATAAGGAAAAAGCCCCCCAAAAAATAAGAAAAAAAATTTGTAAATTGCATATTTGGGTTTTGTATGTCAGGCACCGACTTTACATAGATATAAGAAGATGTGGTATGAGTGCCAATGAGACAACTCTCCATCCAAGTCAAAATTTATAAATTTACAGTCCATTTTAGCCTCGGAATATCTGATCACCTGTATTTTCGCTAACACATTATTACAAAAACTTACCGAGTTAAATAATATCTAATACTAACTAATACATTGAACCACGATAAATGTTAGTTTATATT